>LR738709.1:386042079-386056417 GCA_902687465.1 Secale cereale | reverse complement strand
GCGTGAAATCATATTTGAAAAGGGGGTGCCCCTTGTAATGTATGAAATGATGATATGCTTTTGAGGTAAGATTTGAATTGAGCCATCACGAGCCTGCGGGCTCCCGAGTGGGGTAGTTGTTGTGACTTATCTTTGGTTCCATAGATCTTCATCAGGCCCCAATGCCATGGTAGCTCCTTCTTCTTGAGGCAAGCCTGGGTGCTCGTGAGGCCCTGAGCCTGCTAGCCCGCCTGAGAGTGCCTCGCGAGGAGCCAACTGCCGGACCACGGCAGGGTGTGCGCGAGGTGACTGTTCCTTGATCCCTGGGAGGGCCTTGCCATCCCCGGGCTGGCCCATGCAGCTTGGTGCGCACGTGCCATGCCCAGCCCCCGCTCGTGGGGTGCTCGCAAGGAGGGGTAGTAGGCACGAGCCTTACTTGCTAAACACGAAACCAGAAAGCAAGAAACTGCTGCGAGACAAGAGAAGAAAGCAACTTCCCCCCATTTTTGACAACATAAAAGAACTCCAAATCTTATTACAGAAAGCGGCGAATCAAATTATAGAAAACAATGCGGAAGCAAACAGTCGTGTTCGGCACCTAGCTAGTCTTCTTGTCTTCCCACCAGCGCGGAGCTAAGTGCTTTCACTGGATGTGAGCATAGTCATTGGGGGACAGTGTCGACGGCCAGCGTAAATCATGGTGCTTCCACTTGGACATGGGGTGGAGTCCCAGTGTGGCCCGAGGGCGGCACCCAGGAGACTCCAGGGCGTGTACAGCCCCACTCATTATTACGTGATAGTGTCACGAGCGGATACCTTCACAGGCATGAGCCTTACTTCATTTCGCCAGACGAGCGTCCCGCCTTGCGCCGCCCCCGACCACCGTTGGGCCATCCAAAAACCAGGACAAGACCAAGGGGCAAAGGGGGACGCTAGCGACACCCTCGGTGACCACAGGCCCTCTACCCGGGGCAAGGGCTCACTGGTTCCTCCCTCGGCAGAGGGCCTACCTTTGTTCATCACCTTGCTCCGCATGGCGCGGGGAAGGCCCTGGCTCTGGGGTTGCTCCGCGCACACTCTAGCGTGCCACTTTGGCCTGGAGCGGGGACGCCGCACTGAGGTCTCTGGCCGCCGTTGTGGTCTAGTTCACCTGTGGTTCATGGTTAGCGTAAGCATGCTCTAGAGACATCGGCTGTACCATGTGGCTATTGTTGATGAAAGCGATGATGAAGTTCCACGGGGCCCCGCGAGGGGCTTATGACTCGCTTGGCCCCGACATCCAGGCCGATTGGGGAAACAATTGAGGGTTCCCAGGCGAATATGGTGGGTCTGCCGCCAGCGAAGCGGCGGCATCGGTCGCTCTGGACCTTGTGTCATTACTTGGCCACGCGACCTCTCTGTCCGGTCGGCGTGGTGCTTGGTCGAGGTGATCACCCAGCGTCGGCCTGTTGTTACGCCGTAGAACGCCGCTTGAGGCCGCCATTCCCATGAGCATCACCCCTCTTGCCTGGCGAATGGCACTGCAGCTCGGGTTGGAGTCACGAGGATCCCTGGGCTCCCTGAGAGGGGCTAGGTGAGCACCGCGGAGGCTGGCGCGCACTCCCAATGGCGCCTGAGATGTCGGTAGGCTGTAGAAAGGCGTGTTGCCCCTGCATGCTTTTTCAAGAAGCTCCGCTACACTTTCTAGCAAGGCATCACGGCTACCTTCCATCAACCTGCATCGTAAGAGCTCCCGAGCCACAACGACCGCGGTCTGCATATTCGCCTGCTCCCGGCGCGTATGCGGGTCTGTTCATGTCGCGTAGCTTGAAGATCGTGCGGTGGAGCGATTGGGGCGCTGGGCAGAGGAGGATGGCGGTGCCCCCCTCCCCCCCTCCCATGGCCGGTGGCATTGGGTGGTGCATGAGCCATGGGGGGCGCGGAGTTGAGGTCTTCTCGGGCAAGGGATGTCGCATGAGTAGGCTGAGCGACCCCTGGCCTGGCGTGGGCGTGCGTGGTGCCAGCCATGGGGATGGCGAGACGACGACGAACCAAATTTACAAAGAGAAGCTTCGACGCACCCCTACCTGGCGTGTCAAATGTCCGATTCAGGGCTCCGCAAAACCCTACTAGGTTCGAACTCTGGGGTGCATGCAAAGATCTCAACCTCGCCTATCTACTCTCTCGTCGTCTCACGAACTAGCATAATAAGTAGGAATGTAAAGAGACACGAGGCAGTTTATCCTAGTTCAGGCCACCTAGCGGTGAGTGGCCCTAGTCCAGCAGTGTGGTGGAGCCTCGAGATGGGCTGTGGATGAACTAGTACAATGGGCGAACAACCTCCGGAGGAGAGATGTTCTTGTCTTGTGGTGGAGGAGAGAGTCTGAATCATCCGTCCCCTGCTGGGTGATGGGAATCCTACTTATATAGTGTCCTTGGTCCTCTTCCCTCAAAATGTTTGGCAGGAAGGGATCCCACAACGGCCAATTTTGAAGGGAGACAACTAGTACATCTTATCCTGACTAAAGGCGGTCTTCGCCTGCAAATCCTCTGATCCTGACGCCATGGTGGGCTCGGTGATGACCTCACTCCTGTCGTCCTTGCGGTCTTGGTCTTGTTGCACTGGAATGGAAACATTTGGCAGATTCCTCGGGACTCTGCACCAAAGAGGAAACTACTGTACTGCACCTGCTCGCGCCCGCCTGTCCTTGGTCGACATGGCTTGCATCACATGAACCTCGCGAGGTGGGGGTTGCATAGAGTTCTCCGCTCTTCAGGAGCTAGTCGGATGAGGCTGCCCCTTCCGGAGGTCTTGGTGTCATCCATCATGCGAGGCTTGACCGCTCGCGAGGGTCTTGAGCGTCGATCCTGAACATGGTCCATACCTGGCCTGAACAGGAGCCACATCATGGGCCGCAGGCAGGCAAGTCTGGGTACCCTGGTTCCTATAACACCGACAAACACTCATCTTGAGAATAACACATCTAGCATGAAAAATATTAGCCACCTCTCGCCACTTCATTAGCGGTACTGGCACACAAAAGAGAAATTTATTTTGAATTTGGAGTTGGCACATACAAATTTGCTTAGAACGGCAAGGAAATACCGCATATAGGTAGGTATGGTGGACTCATTTGGCACAACTTGGGTTTTAGGATTTGGATGCACAAGTACTATTTCTACTTAGTACAAGGTGGAGGCTAGTAAGATATTGAGAAGCGGCCAACCAAGGAACGAAAACCATGATAAGAGAACATTAAACATAGCTAACACCGAATAATGCAACATAAGTAGGATGTAATTTCATTGCATGACCATTGGCTTTCGTGCTTGCATACAGAATCACAAACCTTAACATCAATATTCTTACTAAAACATAATTACTCATTAATATGGCTCACATATCACTACCATCATATCTCAAAACTATTACAAAGAATCAAGTTTATTTTGTCCAATGATCTTCATGAATGTTTTTATATATCCCCCTTGGATATCTATCACTTTGGGACTAGTTTCATATGTTGCTTTTAACAAGCTCGGACAAATATAAGTGAAGAACATGAGCATAATATTTTATTCTCTCAAATTAGTCTGAGTGAAGCATGAGAGTATTTCTTCAAAAATAGCAAAGCACACCATGCTCAAAAAGATATAAGTGAAGCACTAAAGCAATTTTATTGCTCTCAAAAATTTTAAGTGAAGCATAGGAGCAAGAATAGCATAATTTGGCTCTCCCAAATGGGTGTGTACAACAAGGATATTTATTAAAAATTAAAGAGAGAAAAAAAGCAAAGCCTCATATCATACAAGACGCTCCAAGCAAAGCTTATAATATGTGACGAACAAAAATATAGTCTTAAGTAAAATACCGATGGTCGTTAGAAGAAAGAGGGGATGCCACTAGGGGGCGTCCCCAAGCTTAGTTGCTTGACACTTCTTGAAAATTATCTTGGGGTGCCTCGGGCATCCCCAAGCTTATCCTTTTTCTACTCCATATTCCTCAATCCATCGTGATCTCACTCAAAACTTGAAAACTTCAATCACACAAAACTCAACAATACCTCGTGAGATCTGTTAGTATAACAACACCAATCTTTACTATAAGTAATGTAGAAAACCAATTCACATTTTGTAATGGTATTAAATCTACTGTATTCTAACTTGCCATGTCAAAAACTCTTCAAAAGAAACCATAGAATCATCAAAACAAGCACATAACACAATGAAAACGGAATCTATCAAAAAGAGAATAGTTTGTAAAGATGCGATTTTTGATCATATTTCTGTAACTCTGAAAATCATGTCAAATTAGGATAACGTGTACAATTTGTATCCAGATAACGTATAAAAAATTCAAGAGGTTATCACGCTCCAGTAATCGTCAGAAATTCTAACTCTGAACGCAAAAGTTTTTGAATTCAACGCAATCAAATCAACTATCAACCAAATCATCCCAAAGGATTAAGTCGCCGACATTAGCTCTGGGGATTACAATGGATGAGCATTAAGTCTCCATCAGCCAAGAGCAACTGAGTATTTAAACTCCGGATTTACCTGTCAATTGATAGGATTATATTATTCAAATCTTGAATAGCCAACATGGCTGGATTTTTATTATGATTATCAATAGCCAGTATTATGATTAAGGTTTTCAAACTCGTTTCAGCGCAATGGCTATTATTTTATCAATAGATATGATTTATTCTACAATGGAAGGAATAGTCCCGAGTCGCTGTAGGCTTACGACCCGACACTTGGGGGCTACATTATTCAAGTTGAGAGTACATCAAATATGCAAGTCCCATGTCACTGCCAGCATGTACCATGGCACTTGGGGGCTAATGGAAGGTCATTTTTTTACTTGCTTTATTGAAGACCCGACTCATCACATCGTAATGAGCCGGCCCTTGGGGGCTAGCAATTGCTCCTATCTAAATTTCAAGGTACACAAGTTTTAATCCATTATATTGAAAGGTCCACTGTTCAGTTGGTAGAGTACAAAGCTTGTAACCTTATGGACATGGTTTCAAGCCCCATGGTGGGAGTTACATCATATGATGTTATTTTAAATGAAGTATATATAAAGTCCCACCTCAGTATTATCTTACTGAGCCGGCCCTTGGGGGCGAGACATTGTTGTTCAAGTCTACATGATCATATCTACAAAGTGAGGGATCGAACAAGGTGAGAGTGTCTAGAGGGGGGGTGATTAGACTACTCGACAAGATAAAAATTCTGTCTTTTATCAAGAACAGTTTTTGGCAGATTTTGCATAACAAACAAGTCAAGTAGCACACTACACATGCAATTCTAGAGTATGGGCAGCGGAAAATAAATTGCACAAGTAGTAAAGAGAAGTGGAGAAGATCAAACGCAATTTGGAGACGCAATGATTTTTCCCGTGGTTCCGATAGGTAGTGCTATCGTACATCCACGTTGATGGAGACTTCAACCCACGGAGGGTAACGGCTGCGCGAGTCCACGGAGGGCTCCACCCACGAAGGGTCCACGAAGAAGCAACCTTGTCTATTCCATCATGGCCTACGCCCACGGAGGGCTAGCCTTACTCGGGGTAGATCTTCACGAAGTAGGCGATCTCCTTGCCCTTACAAACTTCTTGGTTCAACTCCACATCTCGAAGACGGAGGCTCCCAAGCGACACCTAACCAATCTAGGAGGCACCAGCCTCCAAAAGGTAATAGATGTTGTAGATGATGATGAACTCCTTGCTCTTGTGCTTCAAATGATAATCTCCCCAACACTCAACTCTCCTCACTGATATGGCTGTGGTGGAAGAAAGGATTGAGTGGAAAGCAACTTGGGAAGGCTAGAAATCAAGTTTCATATGGTAGGAATGGAATGACTTGATCTCAACACAAGGGTAGGTAGTTCTCTTCTCAGAAAGTGTAAGGTAGGAGTGGTAGTTCTTTCTGATGGCTCTCTCCACGAATGAAGAGGGGGTGGAGGGGTATATATAGCCTCCACACAAAATCCAACCGTTACACACATAATTGAGCAATCTCGGTGAGACCGAAGTGAAAACTCGGTCAGACCGAAAGTTCAAATATAGTGAACGTTGGGGTTTTCGGTGGGACCGAAAATACCATCTCGGTGAGACCGAAAATGCAAATGATATGAACGTTGGAGTTTTCGGTGGGACCGAGAAAGAAAACTCGGTTAGACCGATTTGAGAAAAGACAGGAACATGCCAGTATCGGTGAGACCGATAATGCAATCTCGGTGAGACCGATTTGAGCCAAGACAGAAGCTGGCCAATTTCGGTGAGACCGATAATGCAATCTCGGTTAGACCGATTTGAGCCAAGACAGAAGCTGGCCAATTTCGGTGAGACCGATAATGCAATCTCGGTTATTCCGAAATGATGTCAAACGGTTACAGAAGCTTGGCAGTCCATATTTCGGTGAGACCGATCTCAAACTCGGAATGACCGATTTTTCTAGGGTTTGGCTTATGGCTGAGGTGGTTCATCTCGGTGGGACTGAGTTGGAAGAATCGGTTTGTCTGAGATTACTTATGAGTGTGTAGTAGTGAAAGTTGCTGATAGTTGAAGGAGATATATCACTAAGCACTTGAGCAACCAGATCATCAACACAACCTCATCCCCTTTTAATAGTATTGGCTTTTCCTATGGACTCAATGTGATCTTTGTCGGTGTACTAAGGTAGGGGTACCTTAGTACCCCAACTTGTGCACGGGCGGTAGCAGCTCCCCGCGGCAGGGCCAACCACGCACTTGCCGGAGACCTTCCTGCTCCATATAAAACCATTCAAAAACAAAGTATACAAGACAGGAGATCAAGACCCTGGCGAGGGGAGCTTGCCGGGAAGGCCGTTCCAGGCTCAAGATTACCTCACTCACGCAAGGCCCTGGCAAGAGGAGCTTGCCAGGAAGACTAGAAGATTACGTTACAGAAGACATGCCTCGGCGCAACGTGCGCCCCGGCAGGGCCCGGAGAGCGGCAAACTTCAGAGCCCGACAAGCTCCTGGGCCCGGCAAGGTCAAGACCCCGGCAAGGTGCTTGCCGGGGAGAGTTGCGCTGTGTGCTCACGCTCCAGCTCATCGGTCCACGCGTCGCCCTGAGGCCGTCCCAGGGACGCGTGGCGGATGGCTGTGCAGCCTGAGGGACACGGTGGCACTCCACGGTGATAAAGCCATCGCCGTGGCAAACGGAGACGCAAGGGCGGGCGCTTTTGGGGTCGATGGCGACGGGCATTTAATGCTCTTGTCCCCCACTGTCAAAGTAGGTGATGACCACTGTTCATCCACTGTAGCTCCACTATTCCCGCACTATTACAACTACCACCACTATTACATTTTTACCCTTTCTCTTACGTTGACACCTGTCGGTGACCCCTTGAGCTATAAAAGGAGGCCCATGCACAACGTAGAGGGGGTTCGGAACCTAGATCGCTCATACGCTCGGTGTAGCTAGTTCTTCAAGCTCCCGAGCTCCCCAACTCAATACAAACTAAGCAGGAGTAGGGTTTTGCGCGTCCATCGCGGCCCGAACCTGGGTAAACTGCCTGCGTGATCTCCACGATCTGCTCTTTGTGCTCCCTCCGCCCTCTTACCGCACAAACAAGGGGCTCCGGTCTCATAGGTGTTCGTGGTGGACAGTTTCCCCCGACATCTTTGGCGCGCCAGGTAGGGGGCGTCGAGGTTGTGCGAACCTGATCCGGCGTTCACGCGGGCGCACTCTTCATCAACCTCTCCAGTTTCGTCAGCAACCTCATCAGCAACAGCGACATGGCCCCGAAGAAGAAGGCTTCGGAGGTCGCAGGCCCGTCTGCGTCTCATCCGCCGCCACCGGAACCAACGGTGGGCGGGGGAGACGCCGTCGGAAGGGTGGTCGCCGGCGAGGAAACTCGCGGCGCCACCAAATCCAAAGACAAGACGGACGACCGAGCCTCGGTCTCCGTGGACACGCCACGTCCATCTCAGCAAATGACAACCCAGCAGCGCCATGCCACAGGAGGTGGCATCCGCTTGCTGGGCCAAGGGCAAACCGGAGGCTCGCGGGACGCTCCGGGCCATCGTCCTGGCACGAGCAAGGCGCGATCGCCGGGGCGGGACCCTGCTCCTTCTAACCCAGTTAGGAGTCCGAGCATATCCCGCTCCTCGCGCCGCTCGCCCCCGCTCCCCTCCACTCCAGCAGAAGCGCTCGCAAGGGCGCAACTGCTCCTCGACTTCCCTCCAGCGGCAGACAAAGCCGAAGACTGGAGGGCAACCATCCAGAGCCTGATCGCCTTCGCCAACGACGACTCTCCACAGCAGCCGGCGACCTCGCGGCCGCGGCAAGTCGAGAAGACGAAGGCCGACGGCGACAAGACCGCCGGGGGTGCAACCACCGTGCACTCCCCGCCGCAGAAGCAGAAGACACCGCCTCGACGGAACAACGCCGACGACGGCTCCACGGCGTCGTCGGATCCGCGGGCTCGTCGGGACCAGCACCAGGTCCTTGACGACCGGCGACAAGAAGACGCTCGAACGACGATCGAGTGCCGCCGAGAAGCTCGGCGACAATCAGATCAGCGAGCTGGAGCCGCTGTCGACACGCGCACACCCGGTGAACCAGGCGACTTGCCGTACGCGGCAGGTTGCCCTGCGTTTACCCGCGAGCTGCGGCGCGTCCAGTGGCCCAGCATGAAGAACTTCAAGCCCGACGTACCGGAGAAGTACGACGGCAAGACGCACCCCTCGGAATTCCTCAGCATTTAGACCATCGCGGTGCAGGCTGCCGGGGGGCGCGACGAGAAGATTTTGGCGAACTACTTCCCGCTCGTGCTTAAGCCGAACGTTCGTTCGTGGCTTATGCACTTGCCGGAAGGCTCCATTTCTTCTTGGGCAGATCTTTGCCACCAGTTTGTTGGCGCCTTCATGGGCGGCCACAAACCCCACGGCCAGGAGAGCGATCTCCACATTCTGGCCCAGAAGGAAGGAGAACCCCTGCGCAAGTACATCCAACGCTTCAGCCGTGTGCAGCACAACATCCCCGACGTCCACCCTGCCGCGGTTATCAGCGCGTTCCACCAGAACGTGCGTAACCGCCGCATGCGTGAAGAAATGGCCATGACCAAGATACGGGATGTCAGCGAGCTCTATGCTCTAGCTGATAAGTGCGCACGCGCCGAAGAGGGAAGGAGACTCCCCGGGGAGGACGCCGGCGCGGGGGGAAGCGACAGCGACGACGCCGCCCCGGCAAAGAAGAGCCGGCGGCGGAACAACAGGAGGAAGAACAAGAAGGAGGTGCTTGCCGTCGAGAAGTCCGGCAAGGAGGCTCCCGCCAAGCAAACACAGGCTGGCGGCTCCGGCAAGGAGCCTGCCCCTGTAGCGGCAGCCGACAAGCAGGACGGCTCCGACAAGCAATACTGCAAGATCCACCGCACCAAGGGCCACGACCTCTCCAACTGCAAACGCGTCGAGTACCTCGTCGAGCAGCAGAAAGCTGAGTACGAGCGGCGTGACAAGGAGAAGGCCCAAGGTGGCGGAGGAGAACCAAGCAAGAAGCGGCCATTCAATGGCCGGGGAGGACGCCGCGGCAAGGCAAAGCAGCGGCAAGGTGACCGACCTCCCCGGGGCCGCGACAAGGATGAAGAAGACGAAGACGATGACATGGAGGATGAAGATAACACCGAGCAGGAGTTCCAGAAGGCCACGGAGGTCCTGTGCGTCAACGGTGGCGCCTCTCTGCACACCTCCCACCGCCAACTCAAGCAGTGGGTGCGGGAGGTGAATGCAGCAGAGCCGCTCGTGGAGTCGCGCAGGCTCCTCAAATGGTCCAGCACGCCCATCATTTTTGATCTTGAGGATCACCCTGACCGCACCACTGCGGTCGGGTGCTTGCCGATGCTGGTCTCTCCCACCATCCGCAACCTCAAGGTCACTAAAATGTTGGTTGACGGCGGGGCCGGGCTGAACTTGATCTCCTCTGCTGTGATCAAGAAGCTCCAAATCCCAGATGGCGAGCTCGAAGAAACCGGTTCGTTCCAAGGAATAAACCCGAGGAGGAGCAAGCCCAAGGGGAAGATAACTCTGCCGGTGACCTTTGGCGGGGAGCTCAACTTCAGGACTGAGTGCATCACATTTGACGTCGCCGATATCCCATTACCATATAATGGGATACTAGGCCGTCCCGCCCTCGCCAAGTTCATGGCAGCTTCCCACTACGCCTACAACGTACTCAAGATGCCGGGGCCGATAAGCGTCATCACTGTCCATGGCGACAAGAAAGATGCGCTTGTCTGCGCCGACAAGATCTACCGGGATGCAGCAGCCGCAACAGAGAAGGATACACTTGCCGCTGAAGCTCCCGGGGGGAAGAAGACCAAGACCAAGTCCGGCAAGTGCTCTGGGACCCATTCCGGCAACCGCACCTCTTCGGAGTGCTGCGCTGCCGTCGAGGACGTTCCATCGAGCTCCACCGGCAAGTGTAAGAAGGGGATGGCCGCTCCTCCGGCAACCAAGAAGGTGTCCGCCAAGGAGGACGGCACTGGTGGTACCTTCACCATCAGTACCACACTTGACAGCAAATAGGAAAGCGCGCTCGTTGCCTTCCTGCGGGCGAATGTCGATGTGTTTGCCTGGCAACCATCTGACATCCCCGGTGTTCCCAGGAAGGTAATTGAGCACAAGCTTGCTGTTTGTCCTCATGCGCGGCCCGTCAAGCAGAAGGTGAGGAAGCAAGCCGTGGAGCGCCAAGAATTCATTGCTGAAGAAATCAAGAAGCTAGAGGCAGCAGGCCTAGTTAGAGGTGTGATCCATCCGACGTGGTTAGCAAACCCGGTCGTCGTGCGCAAGACCAATGGGAAGTGGAGACTGTGTATAGACTTCACCGATGTGAATAAAGCATGTCCCAGGGATCCATTTCCCTTGCCGCGCATCGACCAGATCGTTGACTCCACTGCCGGATGTGAGCTGCTCTCTTTCCTTGATGCATATTCAGGCTACCACCAGATCTTTATGGCCAAAGAAGATGAAGAGAAGACTGCATTTATCACTCCATGTGGCACTTATTGCTTCATACGCATGCCATTTGGACTGAAGAATGCAGGATCAACATTTGCAAGGGTAGTGCACACTGCTTTCGAGCCACAGATCCACAGAAATGTAGAGGCTTACATGGATGACATCGTGGTGAAGAGCAAGAGCAAGGATACCCTGGTCCAAGATTTGGAAGAGACATTTCAGAACCTGCGCAAGATACAGCTCAAGTTGAACCCCGAGAAGTGCGTCTTTGGAGTCCCCTCCGGCAAGCTTCTCGGGTTCTTTGTGTCACAGAGGGGGATTGAGGCTAACCCCGACAAGATTAAAGCCATTGAGCAGATCGAAGCCCCGAAGCGCGTTAAGGACGTCAGGAGACTTGCAGGCTATGTGGCTGCCCTCAGTAGGTTCATTTCGAAGTCTGCAGAACGCGCCCTACCTTTCTTCAAAATCTTGAAGAAGGCAGGTCCCATGAAGTGGACTCCGGAAGCGGAGGCAGCGCTGCAAGATTTGAAACGGTGCCTATCCTCCACTCCAATACTTGTCGCACCTAGACCACAGGAAAAGTTGCTGCTATACCTAGCGGCAACCAACCAGGTGGTTAGTGCTGCGTTAGTAGCGGAAAGGGAGGCCGACGAGGAGTCTGCACCACCGGCAAGCGAATCCAACGACAAGCAGGGGGCTGCTCCGACAAGCTCTGGCCCCGACAAGGACAACTCTGCGCAGGAACAGGAAGAAGTGCGGAAGAAGATGGTGCAGCGCCCGGTGTATTTTGTGAGTTCCCTCTTACAGGGGCCAGATCAAGATACTCCGGGGTGCAAAAGTTGCTTTTCGGCCTCCTCATGGCCTCGAGAAAGCTGCGCCATTACTTCCAGGCACATGAGATAACAGTGGTCACTCGCTTTCCGCTGAAGAGGATATTGCACAACCCAGAAGCAACAGGCAGGATCGTTGAGTGGGCACTGGAGCTGTCAAGCTTTGGACTCAAGTTTGAAAGTACCTCAACCATACAGAGCCGAGCTTTGGGAGAATTCATAGCTGAATGGACCCCGACGCCCGATGAAGAAATTCCAGAAACAAGTGCACCCGTACAAGAAGCAACAAGTGAATGGGTAATGTACTTTGATGGTGCCTTCTCGCTGCAAGGCGCCGGTGCCGGCGTGGTACTCATCGCGCCCACCGGAGAGCACCTCAAGTATGTTATCCAGATGCACTTTCCCAGGGAGCAAGCAACAAACAACACTGCTGAATATGAAGGTTTGCTCGCCGGCCTCAGGATTGCGGCCGAACTTGGGATCAGAAAGCTGATTGTGCGGGGAGATTCTCAGTTGGTGGTCCGACAAGTTAACAAGAGTTACCAGAGCCCTTTGATGGAAGCTTATGTAGATGAAGTGAGGAAGCTTGAAGAGCACTTTGAAGGTCTGCAAATGGAGCACGTCCCGAGAGCTCAGAATGACATTGCAGATGGCCTTTCAAAGTGTGCTTCGATGAAGTTACCTGTGGAACCAGGGACCTTCTTGCTCAAGCTGACTCAACCATCCGTTACACCATCAATTGGGCAGTCCAAGAAGAGAAAGTTGGTCTCCGGCGACTACTTGCCGGCGGATCTTCCTGAAACCGCGGCAAGGTCCCTAAGATCAACGATCAGAACGCTGAGGAACAGTCTGCTCCTGCAGATCCGAGGATCTGTGCAGTTGAAGCAAGTGTTCCCAACAAGCCTCGCCCCGGCGAGCTTGCCGGGGGACCATCAGCTCCGGCGGAGCCAGAGGTTCTTGCCGTAGAAGCTGAGGTCCCCGCAGCGGCCCTCATGCCTTTAGTCCTTGCCGTTGAGCCTCGGGCTCCGGCATGGGCGCAGCAGATCGTCCGTTTTCTGCAAACTGGAGAACTTCCCGACGACCCAGAAGAAATAGAGAAGATAACCAGGCAGTCAAGTATGTACCAGTTCGTGGATAACGAGCTGTACAGAAGAAGACTCAATGGTGTCAGGTTGAAGTGCATCTCCAGGGAAGATGGACAGAAGCTGTTGGCAGAAATACACGGAGGCATATGCGGCCACCACATTGGCGCAAGGGCGCTTGCCGGGAAAGCTTTCCGGCAAGGGTTCTTCTGGCAAGAAGCCCTCCAAGATGCAACTGCACTAGTAACCAAGTGTGAAGCGTGCCAGTTCCATGCAAAACAAATTCATCAGCCAGCTCAAGCTCTCCAGACGATCCCTTTGTCCTGGCCCTTCTCGGTCTGGGGGCTCGATATCCTCGGCCCCTTCCCTCGCGCGGTCGGGGGCTTTGAGTACTTGTACGTCGCGATCGACAAGTTCACAAAGTGGCCAGAAGTGGAACCAGTGAGAAAGGTGACAGCACAGTCAGCGGTCAGGTTCTTCAGGTCGATTGTTTGCCGTTTCGGAATCCCTAACATGATCATCACGGACAACGGTACACAGTTTACTAGTCGCACCTTCATGCAGTACGTCCAAGACCTTGGCGCCAAGGTCTGTTTCGCTTCTGTTGCTCACCCGAGGAGCAACGGTCAAGCGGAGAGGGCAAATGCTGAAGTGCTGCGCGGACTCAAGACAAGGACCTTTGACAGGCTGCGTAAGTGCGGAAGAAACTGGATAGAGGAGCTACCGGCGGCTCTTTGGTCAATCAGAACGACACCAAGTCGAGCCACCGGACAGACACCCTTTGCTCTAGTCTATGGAGCAGAGGCAGTTCTCCCCACGGAACTCGTATACGGATCTCCTCGGGTGCTCGCTTATGATGAGCTCGAGCAAGAGGAACTGCGACAAGATGATGCATTGCTCCTCGAGGAGGAACGTCTCCAGGCTGCTGTACGAGCTGCTCGGTACCAGCAAGCCTTGCGTCGCTATCATAGCCGCAAGGTCAAGGCCAGGAGTCTCGAGGAAGGCGACCTTGTTCTTCGGCGTGTTCAGTCCGCCAAGAATTCCAACAAGTTGACGCCGAAGTGGGAAGGCCCTTATCGGGTGAGACAAGTCACGAGGCCCGGCGCTGTCCGCCTTGAGACCGAAGAAGGCTTACCGGTGAGCAACTCCTGGAACATAGAGCATCTTCGCAAGTTTCACCCATAAGGCGCGGTTGCCGTGATCCGCTCCGGCAACCACCTTTTGTACAAGCTTTGCCGCTGTTGCATGCAACCCTTTCTACAAAGCCGGGCGCAGACCCCGTGCATCAGTAAAGTTTTTATGTTTTGCGCTATTTGCCTTTTACATGCTTTTCTTTACTATTTGCATGTGTTATTTGGCATCTTGTGCAACATACATATCCGGTAAGCATTAGCACGCCGAAAGGCCATATACTTGTTTCCCTCTTCTTTTTCCTTGCCTCTTAAGCAGAAGGAATGTTCCTCGCGCACAAGTTTGCCG
>LR738709.1:385943343-386042069 GCA_902687465.1 Secale cereale | reverse complement strand
GCTCGATACCAGCAAGCCTTGCGTCGCTACCATAGCCGCAAGGTTAAGGCCAGGAGTCTCGAGGAAGGCGACCTTGTTCTTCGGCGTGTTCAGTCCGCCAAGAATTCCAACAAGTTGACGCCAAAGTGGGAAGGCCCTTATCGGGTGAGACAAGTCACAAGGCCCGGCGCTGTCCGCCTTGAGACCGAAGAAGGCTTACCGGTGAGCAACTCCTGGAGCATAGAGCATCTTCGCAAGTTTCACCCATAAGGCGCGGTTGCCGTGATCCGCTCCGGCAACCACCTTTTGTACAAGCTTTGCCGTTGTTGCATGTAACCCTTTGTACAAAGCCGGGCGCAGATCCCGTGCATGAGTAAAGTTTTTGTGTTTTGCGCTATTTCCCTTTTACATGCTTTTCTTTGCTATTTGCATGTGTTATTTGGCATCTTGCGCAACATACATATCCGGTAAGCATTAGCACGCCGAAAGGCCATATACTTGTTTCCCTCTTCTTTTTCCTTGCCTCTTAAGCAGAAGGAATGTTCCTCGCGCACAAGTTTGCTGGGGGGGAAGGAGATGGAAGATGAACCAAGTGCTGTTCAAGAAAGAGAAGCCTTACCGAGAAGCAAGCAATATATGAAAGCTAAGTTATTAGAATTTGAGCAGTTCAAATTTTTAATTTTTAAGTTGTCTTCCTTGAACAATCACACTTTGTATGGAAAACCTATGCGCGGAGGAACCTACCCGTAGCTAGCCGCACCCTTATCTTGTTTTCGAGTACGCTCAACGACTTAAGTGAGCCGCGACAAGTGTCGCGCCCTTGGTTCGTTTTCGAGTTCACTCAACAAGCCGAGTGCGTTGCGACTAGCTGCGGCAAGGTTGCTTGCCGGTAAGACCTTGGCCAGCAGGCTTCTTAGAGTCCAGCACTCAGCGCTCGCGGCAAAGGGCCCTTGCCGGCAAGCTCCCTGGAAGCGTAGGGTGAAAAGCATACAAAGTAGAGGACCAAGACAAGGAAGATGACATTGCACTGATTGATCAAAATAAGATAAATATCTTACAAAGGATAACTTGTCGCAATGATTAATGAGTTCATAACACCCTATGCAGCAACAAAAGAGATAAAGGAAAAGGAGGCCTAATTTACGCGGTCGCCCTCAATCCTGGAGATCTTGTTCACTTTGGCGATGATGTGGGCGACCTGCGCCTTCAGCGCCTCCGTGTTCGCGTCGGCCGGCAAGCTGCGGAGAACGTTGACGAGATTGATACCAGGGTTGCGGTACAACATCTTCGTCAGAACGCGCTCCAAGGTTCCCGTGCAGAGCTGGCGCGACTCCTCGGCCAGTTGCACGGGGAGCTTCTTCCGAAGATCTGCAAGAGCCGGCGCGATCCCTCTGAAGAAGAGACTGAGCTTGGCGCTGTGGGGGAGGTTTGGATCCGGAGAGTATATAAGATGCTCGACCTTCAGCGCCAGCAGCTCCTGGTCGATGTTGGATGCAGAGGCCACCAAGTCGTCGGTCCACACCTCGACGGTCCGGCGGAAGTTCTCAGCCGCAGTATTGGCGCTCACCACCAAGCCTCGCTCCCTGCGGAGCTCTTCCTTCAGCTTGGTTTCCCGGTCCCGGACGGCGTCGAGCGAGTCCTTCAACGTGGAAACCTTCAGCTCCAGATCCTCAATTGAATCCTTGGCGGCCTTCATCTCGTCGCCCTGCTTGGAGAGGCGCACCTGGAGTTCGGAGTTAGTGTTGGCGTCCTTCTCGCGCTCTGTGTTGAGCGCGGTGACCCTCTCCACGCTCGCCTTCAGGGACTCCTCCAGTTGCGCAACCTTGGCCGCGAGCTCCTCCTTGGCGGTCTCCGCGGCAGCCGCGGCGGCCTTCGCCTCCTTCAGCTCCCCGCCAAGGGCCTGCTCCCGGGCGGCAAGGTCTTCCTCGTGGGAGTCGAGGTTGACCTTCCGTTGGGTGAGCTCTCCTTCTCGCCGGGACAGCTCCTCTCCGGCGAGTCGCTGCTACTCCTCGGCTTCGGCCTTCTCCAGGAGCCACTCCTGGTACTCCCCGGCGAGCCTCTCGCGCTCCACCGCCATGTCGCGGAGGGCAGCCTGGTTGGCGGCGCGGAGCTCCGCCGCGCGCTTCTCCATGTCAGCGGCGGCCTTGGCGGCAAGGGCCTCCCGAGACGCGAGCTTCGCCTGCCTGGCCCGGTAAAGGGCCAGGAGCTGATGAAGCAGCTTCTCCTCCTCGGGCCCGTCGCTTCCGCCGGGCGCCTCGACGATTTTCAGTCCCGCGGAGGCGAGAACCTCACCACCAAAGGCCTCTCCCTCCGCGGGGGCTTGCGATGAAGATCCCCACGGCACCTGGATGTAAACGCCGTTGGGGGCCTCAAGATAATAGGCAGACGGCTCCTTCTCGGTGGAGGGGTCGGCGGCCGGCGCAGCGCTCGATGCTCCTGCCGCCTCCGGGCCGGCAGTATGGCCGCCGTCCCCCTCCCCGGCCGCCGCGTCTGCGGCCGGAGCGGTCTCCTCCGCAGCCGGCTCGGCGGCTCCCGCCGTGTCCTCAGCGACAGGGGCGTTCCCGCCGCCGCCCTGCGCGTCCTCCTCCACGACGATGGTTTCCGTCTCCATCTGTTCTGGGGGAGGAGGATCTAAAAGAAGAAGAAAAAGAAGAAGGAATTCAAGCAAATATCCAAAAAAGAAATGAATCCAAGAAGACAAGATTACAAAACTTACCTTGGCGGACCTCGTCGACGGCGGGCTCCCTCGCCGGGGAGCTCTGCCTTGGCGGGGTGGCCGCCCTCGCCGGGCTGCTCGCCCTTGGCGGGGTACTCGCCCTTGGCGGAGTACCCGCCCTTGGCGGAGCACTCTCCCTTGCCGGAGAATTCGTCCTTGGCGGGGACGGCTGGGCCTGCGGCTCTTCGGGAGCGGTCTCCGGATGCTCCTGTGGCTGCGGCTCCACCTCTGCATAAAACAATCAAGACAAAAACAATCAAGATATTAGCACAAGACAAAATCCTCAAGCGCGCCCGACGAGCGGAAGTATGGAACCCAGACTTACGCTGGGGGCTGCGCTGGGGGCTGCTCCTCGGAACAGCGTTCGGGTCCGGCAGGCTCGTCTCTGGCGCATCCCCAGTCGCCGCGACGGGCGAGTCGTCCGCGACCTCGACGACGGGAACCTTGGCCTTCTTCGCCACTCGCTGGGCCAGGGTCCTGAAATCAAAGCAAGAAGCAAGATCAGAATCAACAATAATCAAGACGAAGTTAAAGAAGATACAAAGCCTCGAGCTCTTACTCCTGTTCCTCGTCGTCGTCGTCGTCGCTCAGGGCGGAGAAGTCGAACGCTACCTGAGGCGCGTCCGCGCGAGGAGCAGGAGGCGAAGACTCCCTCGGGCGCTTGGCGGTCCCCGGGGCTGGGGGCTGCGAGGACCCGGCCCCCGTGGACGCGGAGGCCCGGGGAGCGGGCGGAACTGCTGCTCCGCCCTGTGAAGACCCTCCTCCGGTTGGCGCTGACGTGCGGGGCACCTCCGCCGTGGCCTGTGTGCGGGTCGCCCCCGCCGTGGTTGGCGCGCCGGGCGCCCCCGTCGCAGCTTGGCTCCCCCGGGTAGCTCGCGCCGCCCGGCGAGCTGGTTGTTGCCGGGGCGCCTGCGCCCTCGTACCCATCGTCGCCTTGCGGAGACGCTTCAGCGGAGATCGCCTGGGGCTTGCCCGAGGCGGGGAGGTCTCCGATGACGAGGAGAGGTCGTCGGCGTAGAGCCCCAGAGACCCGTCGGAGTCCTCGTCGGCCCCGACGTCCTCCTCCTCCTCGGCAGGCTTGCTGGACCCAGCGCCTTGCCCTGCGGCCGTTCTCCCTCCGGCGCCTCCGCCCCCTCCGGCGCCTCCGCTCCCTGCGGCGCCTCTGTTTCCTCCGGCGGCGTTGCCTCTCGCCGCGGCCTCGGTCAGGATTCCGGGGATCCCGGAGTGCCTCAAAGAAGGGACCCCGGCAAGCTCGTCGGGAGGAAGCTGCAGTAGCCTGCGGATCTCCGCCTCCTCTGCTTGGCAGGACGCATCCGCAGCCTCTGCCTCATCAGGTGTAAAGCCAAACTCTCCTGCCGCTGCGGCTGCAGCGGCCTCTTCAACCCGAGAAGCTATATAAGCTATCTCCTGGTCGGTGGTGTCCCGTGTGAGCCCCTTGATCTCGTCCTTGTTCTTCGCCACCTCCACCAGGTTGTCGAAGAAGCTCATGATGACGTCTGGCTTGGGCGGAATCCATGTGCGGTCGATGCCATGCGAGTCACACGCGGGCATCATGGCGCGAAGGGAATCCCGGGCCGTGCTGTTGCAGAGGGGCACCACTCCCCGGGGAGCTCTGAACCACTCTGGGTGGGCCGGGTCATGCTTAAAGAGTTCCCGGACCATCCCCTTCAGCTCCAGCGCCGTGAAGTTGAAGTTCAGCCCCGGGCGCAATCTCATTACGTCCGCCGCGTTGCCGTACTCCCATGCCGGCCTCTTCCTATCCTGTAGAGGGGCAATGCGGCGGCGGAGGAAATCTGCTCCTACTTCTCCAACGGACAACTTTGCTACCCGGAGATGAAGAATTCTGATGAGGGCAACGTTGAGCTTGACGTTGTCCGAATCCAACTCACTCCAGTCTCTGCCGCGCACGATGGCTGTTGTGCGCGGCGCGGTGAAAGGTTGCGGCTCGTCCTCGACTATCCAACACCAGTCTGCACGCCACTCCTCCCACTTGCCGCGGAGCTCCCCCGGCAAGTAGGACTCCTTCTTGTTCAAGCGGAAGACCCAAGAAATCCCCCCGGAGAGGGGAGCGCCGGCTTCTACTCTAGGGGTGAAGAAGTGCCTAAACAGCATTACGTTCGGATAGATCCCAATATAGTTTTCGCACAGATGTGCGAAAACCGCCATCGTGAGGATGGCGTTGGGGGTGAAGTCAAGAAGGTGGAGGCCGTAGGTGTGCATGATATCGCAGAAAAAGTCGGAAAAAGGGGGACAAAGGCCGCAATGAAAGAAAGCTGCGAAGAAGAAGTACCCGCCGGGATAATTGTCCTTGGCGGCGGCGGGATAGGCTCTGGTCCGAGGGTGCGCCTTGGTCTCCTTGGCCCAGAACAAGTAGTACTTGTTCCAGAGCTCCCGCGCGCTGAGCCTCGGCGAGAAGACGACGTTCCGCTTCCGCAGCAGAGTAAGCCTTGTCGCCTGCTCAGATTTCTCCTTCTTGGTCTTCTCCGCCTTCGCCTTCTCGGTCTTCGGGGCCAAGGCGGAGGCGGCTAGGGAAGGGGGGCGAAGAGTCCGGCGGCGCCGCAGATGCGGAAGACGGCGGAGGAGGTGTGGAGGCGGAGCGCAAAGGGAATCTCTGGAGATGGAAGAAGAAGCAATGAAGGCGTAGGAGGGGAACCGCTCCTGCTTCCTCTGCTTTTATGGGGAAGTGGGGGACGTTTCGCTCTTTCCATTAAAAGAACGTGGCCACGTCCCATCCCACGACGCCGCAATCGACGCGTGCCGTTACGGAGGGACACGGCGGATGCGGAAGTGGATTCGGCGTGCCGTGGGCCGCGCATGCCCGTGCACTGTTTTGGGCCTGGCCCAACAGCGCTCGGCACCGTGTGTGGCCCAGGCCCGGGGGCTCCTGTCGGTGTACTAAGTTAGGGGTACCTCAGTACCCCAACTTGTGCACGGGCGGTAGCAGCTCCCCGCGGCAGGGCCAACCACGCATTTGCCGGAGACCTTCCTGCTCCATATAAAACCATTCAAAAACAAAGTATACAAGACAGGAGATCAAGACCCTGGCGAGGGGAGCTTGCCGGGAAGGCCGTTCCAGGCTCAAGATTACCTCACTCACGCAAGGCCCTGGCAAGAGGAGCTTGCCAGGAAGACTAGAAGATTACGTTACAGAAGACATGCCTCGGCGCAACGTGCGCCCCGGCAGGGCCCGGAGAGCGGCAAGCTTCAAAGCCCGACAAGCTCCTGGGCCCGGCAAGGTCAAGACCCCGGCAAGGTGCTTGCCGGGAGAGTTGCGCTGTGTGCCCACGCTCCAGCTCATCGGTCCACGCGTCGCCCTGAGGCCGTCCCAGGGACGCGTGGCGGATGGCTGTGCAGCCTGAGGGACACGGTGGCACTCCACGGTGATAAAGCCATCGCCGTGGCAAACGGAGACGCAAGGGCGGGCGCTTTTGGGGTCGACGGCGATGGGCATTTAATGCTCTTGTCCCCCACTGTCAAAGTAGGTGATGACCACTGTTCATCCACTGTAGCTCCACTATTCCCGCACTGTTACAACTACCACCACTATTACATTTTTACCCTTTCTCTTACGTTGACACCTGTCGGTGACCCCTTGAGCTATAAAAGGAGGCCCATGCACAACGTAGAGGGGGTTCGGAACCTAGATCGCTCATACGCTCGGTGTAGCTAGTTCTTCACGCTCCCGAGCTCCCCAACTCAATACAAACTAAGCAGGAGTAGGGTTTTGCGCGTCCATCGCGGCCCGAACCTGGGTAAACTGCCTGCGTGATCTCCACGATCTGCTCTTTGTGCTCCCTCCGCCCTCTTACCGCACAAACAAGGGGCTCCGGTCTCATAGGTGTTCGTGGTGGACAGTTTCCCCCGACAATCTTGGATCACTAAACCAAAAATGGAGTCTTGAGCTTTTGCCAATGCTTGCCTTAACATTTTGAGGGGTCCACTTCTTCAGTCATCTTGCCATACCAATGTGATTGGATTTCCTGAAACATACTTGATAAAGGCATTAGTCCAACCACAAAGTATGTTGTCATTAATTACCAAAACCACCCAGGGAGCAAATGTGCTTTCACAAAGCCCTGCTCATTATTGCATAATGACCCGGCCCTTGGGGGCTACACTGGTTGAAGTTTTATGAGCATAAGGCAATTACAAGTCCCAGGTTGCTGCAAGCATGACAACTCGGCACTTGGGGGCTACATATGTGGAATATTCAGTTTTGACTAATGATTGAGATGAACAACCTGGATTTCTTCAAGGTTGCAACATTTATATTGAAGCAAGTCTTAATTTATCACTATGTTCTCCTCTTAAGACTTGGGGGCTATAGGCGATATGCATATAAGGAGGAACATCCCCAAAGTTCTCAGTTTTGAGTAAGTCAGGGATCATATTGTCATGTTTGGCCTGAATAACTCAAGAAGGCCAATTACATGACCCGGTGTCATGTAGCGACCAGACCTCAAACAGTCTAATCTCTGTGCATCAGTGTCATCCCTGGATCAGTAATGCTGACACGCACAGTACTTGAAGGATTTATAACAGAGTGGCAATCACACACTTATTACATCGATAGTCCAACGATGAATTTATTACAAATAATATGGCTGAAGGCCATCTAACATGATAACAGAGGAAGGCTTGGAAGATAAGTGAGTCCATCAACTCCAGCGGCATCACTGAGTATAGAACCACGACCTAAAAGGGCATCTTACTCGTCGTCTGAAAAGTCTGCAACATAAAACGTTGCAGCCCGAAAACGGGTCAGCACATGGTATATGCTGGCAAGGTAACATAAGAGAATGCAATGAAAGTAAAGCTATACTATATGCAATATGGCTGGTGGAAAGCTCTATGGTTAAGTTTTTGTGTAAAGCCAATTTTTCCCTACTTCAAAGGAATAGATTTTAATTTAACTATCATGGTAGTTGAAACATCGTTGAGAAGATAGACATCCTCTCAACCCCAATTAAAAGTCATCATTAAACCCAACAAAATTAAATTAAAGTAACATGTTGAGATGCACATGAAAATCCAAGTACTAGATACTCAAGACATCCATAACCGGGGAAACGGCTAATCATGATCAGTTTGTACACTCTGCAGAGGTTTGTGCACTTTCCCACAAGACTCGATCGCCTCCGTTTGGTTTCTCGCACTGCATGATGTTTAAGAAATGGATGATCGAGACATAGTCTTTTAGAAGCGCTAGCACCTTACGATCGGGCGGACCGTACCAACCTACATCCCCTACATCTGCTAGTCCACCACTGTAAGAGTTCGCACAACCTACTCATACTATGCTAGAGCCCATAATAGCATTGTGGCTGCACACGGAAGTTCCTAGTATTAATAATCTCATGATCCCTTTGAGCCTGGGTGGCGGTCCAAAAGAAAAA
Source organism: Secale cereale (assembly GCA_902687465.1). NCBI lineage: Eukaryota > Viridiplantae > Streptophyta > Magnoliopsida > Poales > Poaceae > Secale > Secale cereale. The sequence continues at coordinate 386,033,978 of LR738709.1, read as the reverse complement.
CAGGCAATCCTGGAATACCCAGATGCCTCAATCCACCCAGATGTGTATTAATGTTGCCACCTTAAGTTGAACCATTAATTAACAACTCACATTTGTCATGGATTTCACTCACCCAATCCACGTCTAAGAGCATAGCATGTCCTAACCGCAAACGTAGAAGTAACTCCCAAGGGTTTTGAATGTAATGCAGGTAATAGGTACTACCTCAAACTACTTCCCAATCCCACAAGTTAATTGATCCTACTCATGCAATGTGTTTGAGGATATATCTAATGCAATGAAAACTGGGTAATTGGAAAGCATGATCAAAGTGTTACTTGCCTTACTGATGATCCGCAAAACCTAGAGACTCAAAGTAGCAAGCGGCGCACTTCGGGTACTCTATCGCAATCAAACAAACAAGCATACAATAAGTACTTAACTAATGCACAGGTAAAACTCAAATAAGAGATCCAACCAGAAAGTTCAACTTAAGAACTCCGGTTTGCAAAAAAGAATCAACTCGAAAGAAGCAACGAAACTCAAACTGCGGAAGAAACAAGCTCAGAATTACTAGTTGGCTTAAAGTCAAATTTTAAAGTTGCCAAAATCTTGTTCAAGTTGATCTATCGTAAAGAGGGCTTCGAGACGAAGATCTGGGATTTTGAATCACCTGATTCCGAATCTCGAGCGAAAAGAAAAACAAAAAACAAGATCAGGGCAGAAATCGCGATCGGAAAAATCACGGATAAAAACCCCGAAAAAGAAAAACGACGAACAGGCTAACTTACGAACGTTCGCTGTCTGTGGTTAACTAACGAAAACCGTTCGTTAAAATGAACGTACGGACGAACATCCTCTATTTAACTAAACCGGCGGAAAATAAAAAAAAACCGAACCAATCTATTAAAAAAACAGATCTAGGTTTTCCTAAACGAACCGATCTATTAACCGAAAAAAACTACCTCAACTCCGGCGAACTCCGGCGGACTCCGGTGAGGGGCGGTGGCGGCGGCTGCGGGCTAGCGGCGGGGCGGCGCGGCGGGGCGGCGGGGCGGCGGGAGGCGGCGGTGGCGGGAGGCGGCGGCGGCGGCGCGGCTCGGGCTAGGGTTTCGGGCGGCTGCGGGGGCGGGCGAGGCGAGTTGGGCCGGCGGGGCTGCGGCTTATAAAGCCCAGTCTCCCGACCCTGCACGAGACAAGGTCGGTTCCCTTTTTTTTCTAAAAGAGTCCCGGCGCAGAAAAACTAACGAAAGAAATACCAAACGGACTCCAAAATTCCCGAAGTAAATTTTCACCGTCCTCTAATAATATTTAGGACAAAGTGAACATTTTTCCCGGACCTAAATGCAATTTTGAAAAACACGTATTTTTCCTATGCAAATAAATCCGAAAACAAATCCAGAAAAATACCAAAAGTGATTTTAACATTTTTCCTCCAATATTTCTGTTATTTTGGAGAAGTCATATTATCTCCGCTCATATATTTTATTTAGAAATATTTTTAGGAGAGAAAAATTATTAGAATCACACTGTCCTCGTACCGGTATTCGAGCGAACTCAAATACGAAAACGGTAAAATAACCAACTCTCTCCGTAGGTCCTTGAGTTGCTTAGAATTTCGAGGAACTCCACGAACAAAATGCAAAAACATGAAATGCAATTATGATCTATGTATAACATTCCAAATTGAAAATTTGGGATGTTACAAACATACCCCCCTTAGAATGAATCTCGTCCTCGAGATTCAACTTGCCTAGAGAACAGGTTTGGGTGTTTTGGGCCTCGAACCCCTCATTGGTTACCCCAAGTGGAAGGTGTAAGATGCAGTAAGTAGAAGTGTTTTCCCTTAGCAAAGATACCAAGGATCGAATCCCCAGAGACTCCTAGGTTCAACAAGTAGGTGTCAACTGCTACGGCGCCAGATTAGTAGCAATCAACGTGGACCTGCACACAGATACAGATAACTTTGCTCCCAACGAGTACAGAGAGGTTGTCAATCTCTCCGGCCTTGTAGTTCACAAAGGATTAAAAGCAATGATAGTAGTGATAGATAGTGTTTTGCAATAGTTAGTAAATAGCGAAAAGTAAATAGTGGATGTGATCAATGATGGTAATATGGACCGGAGTCTCATGATGTTCACTAGTGATGTCTCTCTCCCAAAAGACGATAAAACAGCTATGTGAGGTAAACAAATTATAGCTGGGCAATTGACAGGACCACGAACGCAAACCAATGCTGACTACATTGCAAGAAAGGTTGAGGTTCAAAGCATGGGCGGTACGCCAAAGTAAGTAGACCGAAATCCATCAATATCTACTACTAATCATCCACCTTGAAATATCTATCCAGAACATCTCGCTGGTATTAAGTTGCGAGTCCCACCCATAGTGTAAACTCAATGCAACAGACAACTGCATTAAAAGAACTTTGCATAAAGTAAACAATCCTTGCACCCGCGGGCACAAGCACCGTTGTTTCCCCCCTTGTGGCAACAGCACATCCCCTAGGCTCATGTTTCTGTCACTCAAGCTAGTCATCGAGGGGCATGAACCCACAATCGAGCATAACGTTCCCTCTTGGAGTCACTACCTATTACTCGGCCAAAGCAATAAATAACAACGGAGAACATGCAAGAATTAGTTATGAACAAAAATATAAAAGAGGTGAATCAAATATATTACTCAAGATCAATCTGAACATAATCTCATAATCCATCGGATCCCAGCAAACTCAACATAGCAACAACATAAGGATTACATAGGTGCCTCGATCATGTAGGGCAGCTCACGAGGACTAATTAGTGAAGCACAAGAACGGGAGGAGAACATCACATAGCTACTGGTCATGGACTCATGGTCCAAGGGAGACTACTCACGAGTCATCCGGGAGGCGTCCATGGTGGTGGAGAAGCTCCCGGTGGTGATCCTCCCCTCCGGCAGGGTGCTTGGAAGAGTTCTCCTGGTGCTCCCGATCTTGGAAGCGGCGGCGGCGGCGGAACAGAGATGGGATCGCGAAAAGAGTTCCTGTTCTGAGGGTTACGGAGGACCCTTTAAATATATGCCAAAGTAGGGCATCGGGGGAGCTTCGAGGGGCCCAGGCGCCCCCCGGCGCGGCCCAGGGAGGGGCGCCACCAGGGCGCCTGGAGCCCTGGTGGCCCCCCCAGGCTGCCCTTCGGACGCAGTGTTGTTTCCGGAACGCTGATTTTTTATATAATTTTTCTGGATTTTTCTGGGCAGTTCTCGAAACGTGAAAACCTGAAATACAAAAACAACCGAAAACAGAAACTGTCACTGGGGTGCACTGGATTAGTAAGTTAGTCCAAATATGATCAAAAGTGTATGGAAGTGTATGAATATCATAGCAATATCACCCAAAAGTGGAATGGAGCAAGCAGAAATTATAGATACGTTTTGGACGTATCAACATCCCCAAGCTTAATTCCTGCTCGTCCTCGAGTAGGTAAATGATAACAAGAATAATTTCTGTGGTGACATGCTATTAACCATATAGGACTTTTTCATAGTCATATGACAAAAGCTTACTGAGACAATGATTCTAAAGTAATTAAGTTGCCTCAAGAGAAAATCACAAATGACTGAAAGTTTTACAATATGAAACTGAAACATCAAAAAGATTTGCAATGAACATGATGTGAAAATATGATAAAGTGATATCTAGCTTGCCCCCTTTAGTGATGCAAAACATAAATACAGGGGCACCTTCAAGGTTTAAGTGACGACTAGATACAATCATTTCAGAATAAACGATATCACAATCATGCAAAAGACAATGCTACTTTGGGACAATGCACATTATACTCAGAATGACAATCATGCTCTCAGTAGTTGGTGCTTCAACATAAAAGTAAAAGAATGGTTAAGTGCTAGAGCTTTTTATTTTTAAAACATGGAAGCAATTGTGTCAACGGTAGTAGTACTTCATATGTGTCATGCATAAGACATCCTATAAGTTGCAAGCCTCATGCATCGTATACCAATAGTGCTCGCTCCTTGTCCTAATTAGCTCGGATCTCCATGGGTTATCATTGCATTACATATGTTTCAACCAAGTGTCACAAAGGGGTACCTCTATGCCACCTGTACAAAGGTCCAAGGAGATAAATCGCATTTGATTTCTCGTTTTTGATAGATCTCAACTTGAGGACATCCATACCGGGACAACATAGAAAATAGATGATGGACTCCTCTTTAATGCATAAGCATATTCTCATGAGAGATTGAGGATTAAGGTCCAAGCTAAAACTTCCACCATGATGCATGGCTTTGGTTGGCGGCCCAATGTTCTTCTCTAACAATATGCATATTCATTCAACCCACGGTAAATCACCCTTACTTCAGACAAGACGAACATGCATAGCAACTCACATGATATTCAACAAAAGTGTGACAGTTGATGGCGTCCCCAGAAACATGGTTACCGCTCAGCAAGCAACTTATAAGAAATAAGATACATAAGCAACATATTCTTTACCACAATAGTTTTTAGGCTACTTTCCCATGAGCTATGTATTGCATGGTTATTTTGCTTAGTACAGGTGGAGGTTAGCAAAAGACTGGGAGCGACCAACTAAGAGAGCAATGACGGTCATAATCATGCAGAGCGACAAAGCAATATTGAATCAGGCATGGATGTTATATCGCTACTCAGAAATAAAAGATCATCAAGGCTTGACAGACTTTCTTTACAGTCTTAAATATGCGTGAGCATACGCCAAGTCAATCAAAATAAATTCTCGAAGGAAGATATTACTGAACCATACCACATCATAGGCAAACAAATCAAGTTGGTACTCCAAGAACACATTGGGAACCCCCCAGCTATTTGAGATTAACCATAAGAAAACCTGAACTACTAAGCACCATCATGCAAGTAGCATCTTTATCATAGACACATTAACCAATGCAACGGAAGCAAACTCTCTTAATAAGGTGAGCATGATAATTAAAGAGAGTTCAAGCAACCAAGTAAATAAAAGCTCTTGAAAAGATAAGCATGAATACTAAGAGCTGAGCACGATAGTAGCTATTAAAAGACAAAGAACACACACAGCATAGATATACATGAAAATTCTATGTTATGTTCTAGGTAGAAGTGGAGCGTGTTTCTCTCCCACATAAAGGAATGCTGAGTTCCGACTCGTTATGAAAAACTAAAAAGAAAACTAAAAGCAAGACGCTCCAAGCATAGCACATAACACATGAAGTGATAAAAATATAGCGGAACGAAAGATGAACTGATAATGTTGATGGAGAAGGGGATGCACGGGGGCATCCCCAAGCTTAGACGCTTGAGTCTCCTTGAATATTTCTTGGGCGTGCACGGGGGCATCCCCAAGCTTGAGCGCTTGACACTCCTGAATCTTTTTATCATCTTCCCTCGCACACTTGAAAACTCCCTTCATACACAACTCATCATAATCTGATTAGCGAGGTTAGTACCCTTAATAAAATAATTATACCTTGCTGGAAATAAGGATATTCTTGAAGTTCTACTGTTTCTCAAGATTTCCAAAAGGTTTTTGCAAAGAAAAAGCAAGCTCTTGATTTGCAAAGTGAAGGTAAGGCAAAACAAGAAAGAATATGTGAAAAACAGAACAGCAGGCAGTAATTGATCTGTTCGGGATACTTCTGCAACTCAAATCAAAAAACTCAGAACATACGCACGAAAGACAATTATATAGAGAACGTTGTCGAAACAATTCAGACCAAAAAGATGATCTGGTGATTTTATACGAATATTTCTATCCAAGGACAGAATATGTTTCCTGGACAGCACCTCACAACTTTTGAACTTTCTAACAATCAGAGGCTATACTTGGCACAAATATGAAAAGCAAAGATACAATGATGATGCTACAGAAGTAAACAACATCAAGACACTACAAAAGCAAAAAATTTATTCTTGTGGGCTGCCTCCCAAAAGCACTTTCTTTTATGCCTTTAAGCTAGGCATAATGCATAGATCAAGTTCTATCAATTGAACCATCATCAAGATCATCAAAAAAACTCTTCAATAATACAACTAGTCTTAAGAGGACTCTCAAACAAAGGCCTCATAGACATACTTCTAGGTAGAAGACCAAAAGGATAAAAGTCAAGGGAAGATTCATTTATAAATTCATCACATAGAGGTGTTTCTTCCAAAGTCTTTACAGTTTCATCCCCTTTGGCAATAGATGGATTACTTTTAGAACGGGGAGCCTTTGGAACGTGAACGAACTTAGGCTCCCGCTTTGCCGGAGTTTTTACCTTTTTGGTTTTGATCGAGGAGAAAGTAGTTCCTAGAGTATGAAATATTTCCTCAATCTTATCTACCCCAGAAGAGTCCAAGTCATGGAATTTGACGGTCTCCAAAATTTTGAAAATTTTATGCATGGAGATATCAAGTCTATTAAAATTCCCTTGGATCTTACGATCCAACTCATTCATCTTATTAATGCTTGGCATCTCTAGCTCTATCTTTTCAAGTTTTTTCATAATGTGAGCTAGGGTGATGTCTTCTCGAATGCTAACAACAGGGAGATTCCCAACAAGATTTTCAATAATACTAAGAGACTCCCAAACTGGGGCCTCTAGGAAATTCCCATTGATAGCAGTATCTAGAATAAACCTATTCCAAGAAGTAATTCCAACATAAAAATTTCTAAGCAAGATAGTAGTAGGTTGCTTCTTGGTGGCTCTTTTTTGTGAATCATTAATTCTATACCAAGCTTCTTTCAAACTTTCCCCACCTCTTTGTTTAAAGGTGAGAACTTCTGCCTCGTCAAAGACAAAAGGACCCGACATAATGACAACTAAAGAACAAGATAACTATTTTTGTGATTTTCGATAAAAAGGTACTAAAGCAAAAATGAAAGGAAAACTAACAAGACTAAAAAGCAAAGGTAAAAGATAGCATGCAACTCCCCTATCCTGAAGAGTGGAGTCCCCGGCAACGGCGCCAGAAAATACTCCTTGATGGGCCTCGAACCCCTCGTTGGTTACCCCAAGTGGAAGGTGTAAGATGCAGTAAGTAGAAGTGTTTTCCCTTAGCAAAGATACCAAGGATCGAATCCCAGAGACTCCTAGGTTCAACAAGTAGGTGTCAACTGCTACGGCGCAAGATTAGTAGCAATCAACATGGACCTGCACACAGATACAAATAACTTTGCTCCCAACGAGTACAGAGAGGTTGTCAATCTCTCCGGCCTTGTAGTTCACAAAGGATTAAAAGCAATGATAGTAGTGATAGATAGTGTTTTGCAATAGTAAGTAAATAGCGAAAAGTAAATAGTGGATGTAATCAATGATGGTAATATGGACCGGAGTCTCATGATGTTCACTAGTGATGTCTCTCTCCCAAAAGACGATAAAACAGCTATGTGAGGTAAACAAATTACAGCTGGGCAATTGACAGGACCATGAACGCAAACCAATGCTGACTACATTGCAAGAAAGGTTGAGGTTCAAAGCATGGGCGGTACGCCAAAGTAAGTAGACCGAAATCCATCAATATCTACTACTAATCATCCACCTTGAGATATCTATCCATAACATCTCGCTGGTATTAAGTTGCGAGTCCCACCCATAGTGTAAACTCAATGCAACAGACAACTGCATTAAAAGAACTTTGCGTAAAGTAAACAATCCTTGCACCCGCGGGCACAAGCACCGTTGTTTTCCCCCTTGTGGCAACAGCACATCCCCTAGACTCATGTTTCTGTCACTCAAGCTAGTCATCGAGGGGCATGAACCCACAATCGAGCATAACGTTCCCTCTTGGAGTCACTACCTATTACTCGGCCAAAGCAATAAATAACAACGGAGAACATGCAAGAATTACTTATGAACAAAAATATAAAAGAGGTGAATCAAATATATTACTCAAGATCAATCTGAACATAATCTCATAATCCATCGGATCCCAGCAAACTCAACATAGCAACAGCATAAGGATTACATAGGTGCCTCGATCATGTAGGGCAGCTCACGAGGACTAATTAGTGAAGCACAAGAACGGGAGGAGAACATCACATAGCTACTGGTCATGGACTCACGGTCCAAGGGAGACTACTCACAAGTCATCCGGGAGGCGTCCATGGTGGTGGAGAAGCTCCCGGTGGTGATCCTCCCCTCCGGCAGGGTGCCGGGAAGAGTTCTCCTGGTGCTCCCGATCTTGGAAGCGGCGGCGGCGGTGGAACAGAGATGGGATCGCGAAAAGAGTTCCTGTTTTGAGGGTTACGGAGGACCCTTTAAATATATGCCAAAGTAGGGCATCGGGGGAGCTTCAGGGGGCCCAGGCGCCCCCCCCCCCCCGGCGTGGCCCAGGTGGGGCGCACCGCCACGGCGCCTGGAGCCCTGGTGGCCCCCCCAGGCTGCCCTTCGGACGCAGTGTTGTTTCCGGAACGCTGAGTTTTTATATAATTTTTCTGGATTTTTCTAGGCAGTTCTCGAAACGTGAAAACCTGAAATACAAAAACAGCCGAAAACAGAAACTAGCACTGGGGTGCACTGGATTAGTAAGTTAGTCCAAATATGATCAAAAGTGTATGGAAGTGTATGAATATCATAGCAATATCACCCAAAAGTGGCATGGAGCAAGAAGAAATTATAGATACGTTTTGGATGTATCAGGGTGGTCCTTGCGTAGATCATCTTCTCGTTCCCAGGTGGCTTCTTCCTCGGTGTGGTGACTCCACTGAACTTTGCAAAACTTGATAACCTTGCTGCGAGTAACTCTACTCGAAAATTCGAGAATCTTAACAGGCTTCTCCTCGTAAGTCAGGTCACTGTCCAACTGAATTGCTTCCAGGGGTACTGTGTCTCTAAGCAGTATGTCGGCCATCTCCGCGTGACACTTCTTAAGCTGCGAAACGTGAAACACGTCGTGCACTCCTGACAATCCTTCGGGCAATTCCAACTTATAGGCAACCTCTCCCGTGCGTTCCAAAATACGGTAAGGTCCCACAAATCTCGGGGCTAACTTCCCTTTAACTCCAAAACGCTTAATTCCTCGCAGTGGCGATACTCTCAAGTATGCTCTGTCTCCGATCTCATAGGTTATCTCCTTGCACTTCGAGTCTGCATAACTCTTCTTCCTGGACTGGGCTACCTTCAGTCTATCTCGAATCAACTTCACGTTCTCCTCAGACTCTTTTATTAAGTCTGGTCCAAACAATTGTCGGTCTCCAACTTCGTCCCACGACAACGGTGTTCAGCATCTCCTTCCATACAATGCCTCGAACGGTGCCATCTTCAAACTGGCCTGGTAACTATTGTTGTATGAGAACTCCGCATAGGGCAAGTTGTCATCCCAACTAGATCCATAATCTAATGCACAGGCTCTTAGCATATCCTCCAGAATCTGGTTGACTCTCTCCGTCTGTCCATCTGTATGCGGGTGAAATGTTGTGCTAAACTCTAGCCTGGTACCCAAAGTTTCATGTAACTGATTCCAGAACTTTGAGGTAAACTGGGTTCCTCTATCTGATACGGTGCTCTTCGGAACTCCATGCAGACATACAATTCTGGTCATGTATATCTTTGCCAACTTTGCACTGGTATATGTAGTTTTCACAGGAATAAAGTGGGCTACCTTCGTCAATCGGTCTACTACTACCCAGATTGAATCATATCCTGCTTTGGTCCTGGGCAATCCGGTGATCAAATCCAGGCCAAGCTTCTCCCACTTCCATTCGGGTATTGGCATAGGTTGTAACAATCCTGCTGGCTTCTGATGTTCTGCCTTTACTCTCTGGCATACATCACAAACTGCTACATACTCCGCAATATCCTTCTTCATACCGGTCCCCCAGAAAATATCCTTCAAATCCAAATACATCTTAGTATTTCCTGGGTGAATCGAGTATGGTGAATCATGGGCCTCCTGCAAAATCAACTTCCTGATCTCCGGGTCATTGGGCACATAGATTCGATCCTCAAACCATAGGGTATCGTGTTCATCCTCACGAAATCCTTTAGCTTTTCCTTCGCTCATCCTCTCCTTTATAGCGACAACCTCCTTGTCAGCTTTCTGAGCTTCTCTGATTTTATCCATCTGGGTAGAATGGATTTCTAATGTTGCTACATAGCCTCTCGGAACTATCTCCAAACGTAGTTCTCGTAGGTCCTCGACTAACTCCTTTGGAAATTCCTCCATCATTAGGGTATTGACATGGCTTTTACGGCTTAGCGCATCGGCTACTACGTTAGCCTTCCGGGATGATAATGCAATCTCATGTCATAATCCTTAATGAGTTCCAGCCATCTCCTTTGCCTAAGATTCAGCTCCTTCTGAGTGAATATATACTTCAAGCTCTTGTGATCCGTATATACTTCACAATGGTTTCCAATGAGAAAATGTCTCCACGTCTTCAATGCATGCACTACGGCTGCTAGCTCCAAATCGTGGGTGGCATAGTTCATCTCATGAGGTTTTAGTTGTCGTGAAGCATACGAAACAACTCTTCCTTCCTGCATAAGAACAGCTCCAAGTCCTCGACGTGAAGCGTCGCAGTACACCTCATAATCCTTATGTTGATCTGGTAGAATCAACACAGGGGATGATACCAACCTTTTCATTAACTCCTGGAAACTAGTCTCACATTCTTCGGTCCAACTGAACTTGGTGTCCTTCTTCAACAACTCCGTCATTGGCTTTGCCATCTTCGAGAAATTCTCGATAAATCTCCGGTAGTATCCTGCGAGTCCAAGAAAACTCCGGATCTCTCCAACGGTCGTCGGTGCTTCCCAACTGGTCACAGTGTCCACCTTGGCGGGATCTACTGCTATTCCTTCACCGGATATAACATGTCTGAGAAATCCGACTTCCTTCAACCAAAACTCACATTTGCTAAACTTGGCATATAGCTGATGCTCTCTGAGTTTCTCCAATACCAAACGCAAATGCTCTTCATGCTCCTCTTCATCCTTCGAGAAGATCAATATATCATCTATGAACACTACGACGAACTTATCCAAATACTCCATAAACACTTTGTTCATCAGGTTCATAAAGTATGCCGGTGCGTTTGTCAGACCAAACGACATAACGGTATACTCGTACAACCCATACCTAGTGGTAAAGGCCGTCTTAGGTATATCTTGCTCTCGGATCTTCAATTGATGGTAACCCGATCGCAGATCGATCTTAGAAAATACCTTAGCTCCTTGCAATCTATCGAACAGATCATTGATCATTAGCAATGGGTACTTGTTCTTGATTGTTACTTCATTCAATCCTCAATAATCAACAACCATTCTTAACGATCCATCCTTCTTATCCACTAGAAGTACTGGCGAACCCCAAGGGGAAGAACTTGGGCGTATGAATCCTTTATCCAGTAACTCCTTAATGTGCTTCTTAATTTCCTCCAAATCCTTCGCGGGCATCCTATATGGTCTCTTAGAAATTGGCCCGGTGCCTGGCAAAAGTTCAATCAAAAACTCTATATCTCTATCCGGTGGCATTCCTGGCAACTCCTCTGGAAACACATCCGGATAAGCCTTCACTACTGGCACTTCCTCCTGTACAACTCCTGACAAGGAATTTGACCTACTCCTCTTTGACTCATGCCGGGATACATACTTGATCCTTCTTCCTTCCGACGTAGTAAGCAAAATGGTCTTGCTGGCACATTCAATATTCCCCTCATACTTAGATAACCAATCCATGCCTAATATCACATCCAGTCCTTGAGATTCCAATACTATTAGGTCCGAAGGGAAAATGTAATTACCAATCCTTAAGGGCAACTGATCAAACCATGACTTAGCCATATACTCTGCTCCTGGTGAGGTTACTAACATGGGCGATCTAAGGGCTTGGGTCAGCAGCTTATACTTATCCACGAATCCCCTTGAAATGTATGAATGGGATTCACCAGTATCGAAAAGAACGAGTGCAGTAAAGGACTTAACTAAGAACTTTCCTATAACTGCATCTGGTTGCTCTTCTACTTCCTCCACAGTCACGTGGTTCACTTGTCCTTTGTTGAAAGGGTTGGGATTCTTCCCGGCGCTTCCATTGCCATTCCCATTCTTAACTTCTGGGCATTCATTGGCATAATGTCCAGTCTTCCCACACTTATAACAAGTGACATGGCTAAAATCCCTCTTGGTGGGTGTGGACGGTGTAGGGCGGTTCTGGTTTCCATTGGCTCCATTCCCGTTTCCATTCCCATTTCCATTCTTGGTGCCAGTGTGGCTGTGCGAGCTACTTCCTCCATGGGTATGTTGGAACTGTCCTACCGCTTTAGGGGTAAAGCGAGGCTTCTGCTGAGCTCCAGGGTTATACTTTCCTTGCCCATACTTCCTCTTGCGACTCTCAATCTGCTGATGCTTCCTTTCAATCATCAGGGCGCGGTCAACCAACTCCTGATAGTTATTGAAAGTTGCCACCATCAACTGTACACTCATCTCATCATTCAGCCCTTCCATAAATCTCTCCTGCTTCTTGGCATCTGTGGCCACATCATCTGGGGCATAACGATATAGGGTACTAAACTCATCCACGTACTGAGCCACAGTACGATTTGCTTGGCGCAAGTTGCGAAACTCCTGCTTCTTCATACTCATGGCTCCAGTTGAGACATGGGCGGTATGAAAAGCTTGCTGAAACTGATCCCAAGTGACATTGGCTACGGGGTAAGTGGCTGTGTAATTCTCCCACCATGCTGCGGCTGGTCCAGACAACTGGTGTGCGGCAAATTGCACCTTCTCAGCATCCGAGCAATTGGCGGTGGTCAAATCCCTTCCAATCTTGTGTAGCCAGTCATCAGCCACAATTGGTTCGATTCTGCTAGCAAACACGGGTGGTTGCAACCTTAAGAAACGTGTTAGGTTGTCCACAGGTGGTGGTGGTGGAGGGTTGTTGTTGTTGTTCTGGTTGTTCTGAGTGTTCTGGACAAGAAGTTGCATCAGGCTGTTCTGCTGCTGGATCAACTGAGTGAGCTCAGGGGGAAACTCTAATTCACGTCTTGGAGGCATCTAAGGGGTGTAGAGGGAAGAGATTAGAATAGAAAAGAGGTCTAAGGGAAAATCACTACCCATATGCACATGAGACAAACAAACCATCATATCACGCCAATCAATTTCAAACAAGGTCTTAGAAATCTAACGATCGTTACAAAGGTGCTCTAAATCTAATATATGGAGGTAAACTACTAATCACAGGGTGGTCATCTAAAAATATTGATCGGTAGAGGATTCCATAATATCTGCTCCAGCTTCATCTTCATAGTCTTCATCCTTGCTATCGTCAGCTTCCGAATCCGTGTCATCTATGATGATATAGTCTTCCAGTTGTATCTCCTTGGGTTCTTCTTCCTCGTATTCTTCTCCCATGAGCATCCCTAACTTCCGGGTCAAATCATCATTCTTCTCCACAAGTATCTTCATCTCCTCCTCATATCCATCGCGTGTAGACTTGAGTTCTTCCTCTAGCTCCAAATTCCTATTTAGGGCTTTCTTCAAATCTATCACCCCTGCACACATCTGGTGCTCCTGGCAGCGAATGTGGTGGTTCAACTCCTGGATGAATGTTGCTATGGATATACCCTTCCGACTGCTGATCATATCCCAATTCTCATCTCGGCGTCCACAAATCTGGTAGATAGTGTCCTTTAGCTCCTGCTGGTAGACTTCTCCAATCCTTCCCATAGCAATGTGGGCTGCCATGCTCCTTCCTAGGCTCCATGTAGGTGCATTAAAGGAAAATTCTATGAGTGAGGTGATGGGTGCGAACGTCCTTCCTGAAACTTGAGCTTGAATCAACCAACGCTCCTCCTCAGGTAGAGTGGCATTGTAGGTTCTAGTGAAACTTGGTAATCCAATGTTGAGATATCTTGTGACTTCCTTCAGGTGTCGTCCAAAGGGTGTATCATCATCCGGTTGCATGAACTTGTGCTTTGCTTCCACCATCCTAAAGAGTAGAAAAGATGAGGAGTCAGAAAGAGAAGAGTGAATTGTGCTCTAGGGCTTGTCTTAGTGGTCGTGTCCTACAGTCAGCGTGTGCTCTGATACCATCTTGTAGCGGCCAGATCTCAAACAGTCTGATCTCTGTGCATCAGTGTCATCCCTGGATCAGTAATGCTGACACGCACAGTACTTGAAGGATTTATAACAGAGTGGCAATAACACACTTATTACATCGATAGTCCAACGATGAATTTATTACAAATAATATGGCTGAAGGCCATCTAACACGATAACAGCGGAAGGCTTGGAACATAAGTGAGTCCATCAACTCCAGCGGCATCACTGAGTATAGAACCACGACCTAAAAGGGCATCTTACTCGTCGTGTGAAAAGTCTGCAACATAAAACGTTGCAGCCCGAAAACGGGTCAGCACATGGAATATGCTGGCAAGGTAACACAAGAGAATGCAATGAAAGTAAAGCTATACTATATGCAATATGGCTGGTGGAAAGCTCTATGGTTAAGTTTTTGCGTAAAGCCAATTTTTCCCTACTTCAAAGGAATAGATTTTAATTTAACTATCATGGTAGTTGAAACATCGTTGAGAAGATAGACATCCTCTCAACCCCAATTAAAAGTCATCATTAAACCCAACAAAATTAAATTAAAGTAACATGTTGAGATGCACATGAAAATCCAAATACTAGATACTCAAGACGTCCATAACCAGGGACACGGCTAATCATGATCATTTTGTACACTCTGCAGAGGTTTGTGCACTTTTCCCACAAGACTCGATCGCCTCCGTTTGGTTTCTCGCACTGCATGATGTTTGAGAAACGGATGACCAAGACATAGTCTTTCAGAAGCGCTAGCACCTTACGGTTGGGCGGACCGTACCAACCTACATCCCCTACATCTGCTAGTCCACCACTGTAAGAGTTCGCACAACCTACTCATACTATGCTAGAGCCCATAATAGCATTGTGGCTACACACAGAAGTTTCTAGTATGAATAATCTCATGATCCCTTTGAGCCTGTGTGGCGGTCCAAAAGAAAAACAGGCAATCCTGGAATACCCAGGTGCCTCAATCCACCCAGATGTGTGTTAAAGTTGCCACCTTAAGTTGAACCATTAATTAACAACTCACATCTGTCATGGATTTCACTCACCCAATCCACGTCTACGAGCATAGCATGTCCTAACCGCAAACGTAGAAGTAACTCCCAAGGGTTTTGAATGTAATGCAGGTAATAGGTACTACCTCAAACTACTTCCCAATCCCACAAGTTAATTGATCCTACTGATGCAATGTGTTTGAGGATATATCTAATGCAATGAAAATTGGGTAATTGGAAAGCATGATCAAAGTGTTACTTGCCTTGCTGATGATCCGCAAAACCTAGAGACTCAAAGTAGCAACCGACGCACTCCGGGTACTCTATCGCAATCAAACAAACAAGCATAGAACAAGTACTTACCTAATGCATGGGTAAAACTCAAATAAGAGATCTAACGAGAAAGTTCAACTTAAGAACTCCGGTTTGCAAAAAGAATCAACTCGAAAGAAGCAACGAAACTCAAACTGCGGAAGAAACGAGCTCCGAATTACTAGTTGGCCTAAAGTCAAATTTTACAGTAGCCAAAATCTTGTTCAAGTTGATCTATCATAAAGAGGGCTTCGAGACGAAGATCTGGGATTTTGAATCACCTGATTCCGACTCTCGAGCGAAAAGAAAAACGAAAAACAAGATCAGGGCAGAAATCGCGATCGGAAAAATCGCGGATAAATACCCCGAAAAAGAAAAACGACGAACAGGCTAACGAACGAACGTTCACTGTCTGCGGTTAACTAACGAAAACCGTTCGTTAAAACGAACGTACGGACGAACGTCCGCTATTTAACTAAATCGGCGGAAAAAAAAACCGAACCGATCTATTAAAAAACAGATCTAGGTTTTCCTAAACGAACCGATCTATTAACCGAAAAAAAACTACCTCAACTCCGGCGAACTCCGGCGGACTCCGGCGAGGGGCGGCGGCGGCGGCTGCGGGCTAGCGGCGGGGCGGCGGCTCGGCGCGGCGGGAGGCGGCGGCGGCTTCCGGCGGCGGCGGAGGGAGGCGGCGGCGGCGGCGCGGCTCGGGCTAGGGTTTCGGGCGGCTGCGGGGGCGGGCGAGGCGAGTTGGGCCGGCGGGGCTGCGGCTTATAAAGCCCAGTCTCCCGACCCTGTACGAGACTAGGTCGGTTCCTTTTTTTTAATCTAAAAGAGTCTCGGCGCAGAAAAACTAACGAAAGAAATATCAAACGGACTCCAAAATTCCCGAAATAAATTTTCGCCATACTCTAATAATTTTTAGGACAAAGTGAACATTTTTCCCGGACTTAAATGCAATTTTGAAAAATGCATATTTTTCCTATGCAAATAAATGTGATAATAAATCCAGAAAAATACCAAAAGTGATTTTAACATTTTTCCTCCAATATTTCTGTTATTTTGGAGAAGTCATACTATCTTCGCTCATATATTTTATTTAGAAATATTTTTAGGAGAGAAAACTTATTAGAATCACACTGTCCTTGTACCGGTATTCGAGCGAACTCAAATACGAAAACGGTAAAATTCCCAACTCTCTCCGTAGGTCCTTGAGTTGCTTAGAATTTCGAGGAACTCCACGAACAAAATGCAAAAACATGAAATGCAATTATGATCTATGTATAACATTCCAAATTGAAAATTTGGGATGTTACATGTCAGCAACAATTATGACTCGGCAATTTTGGCAATGATAAGCCGGCAAGTTTAACATCTTTAAGCCAGCTGAAAATCAGATGAGTATTTCAAGACCAATATTTTTGTCAAGCTAGAGCATTGGAAGCCGAGTCAAATGGACTATTCTTTATAATATTTCTTCTACAAGAAACCAATGTCAGCAAATTGATTATGAAGCTGGTCTATTGACCCGAATTTTTCAGAAGAAGTGCCCGGATTTTTTGCATTGGCAAAGTTTGAACATATCTGCTAAAGGAGATTTGCTATGAGATCATGGACATACATCTAGGAGGAAATGACAAGGACTTAAGAATGATCAGGTGGCGGCTCAGGAGAACTTTTAAACCGGAGCACAACCTGTCAAATGTGTTCTTGTGTTTGTCTTGCAGGATCAGTTTAACATGGATAAATCCAAATTAAGCTGGGGGCTAATGTCGGGGATATACCCCGCAGTATGATCCATCCGGAGATATGACCCGACTGGGAGTTGGCATTTCATTGGTAAACTGCGCGTCTCATGGGTGACCCGCCCAGAGCTTGGCGACTTACTGGTCGAGGCGACTCACTTATGACCTTGATGGCGGGTCAGATGGATGACAAGGCCCAAGGCCCATAAGGCCGACTCATGTTATGGTGGGCCGGCATAAGAGAAAAGGTATGAGGAATATTTCCTTTGCAAGGAATCAAGACACGGACTTATACCCGGCTTGTAATAGAAGATAGACTAGCCCTAATCCTACTAGGACTCTACATGTAAGCCGCCCCTTCAACTTATATAAGGAGGGGCAGGGCACCCAAAAAAAATAGGAAATAATCTCTAGGGCTAGACACAACTAGAGGAGAGCTGGCTGATACGGTGACTCCCTCATGAGCCTAATGAGATCTAGCCACAAACATCATGTAGGGTTATTATCGGATGATGTTTCCCAAGGCCCGAAGCTGTCTAAACCCTTGTCTTGTGTTGCGTCTCTCGATTCCGCTCAACCCCTCTCAAGCTACCGCATAGATGCATTGGCCTCGCGACTAAGTCCTCACACCTAGGACATCTGCCGTGACGATTCAATGACAGCTTTGCTTGGCACAACATTTATTTGAACCACAAAAACACATCTAATCAGAGGCATAATTGGGTATACACACAAGAACAGAAATAAAAAGGCAAAAACTTATTTTATTCATTGGGTTGCCTCCCTAGCAAGCTCTTTCTTTATAGCCATTAAGATAGGCTTGGGATATTAATGATGCTCACATAGAAGACAAGATTTAAAACACAAAGAGAACATCATGTAGCATGTGATAATCACATCTGAGTCTAACATACTTCCTATGCATAGGCATTTTACAAGTGAACAAATTATCAAGGCAGGCAAAAATTAGCATATGCAAGGAAGAGCAAAGAAACAATAGCAATCTCAACATAACGAGAGGTAATTTAGTAACAGAAAAATTTCTAAAACAATATTTTTCCACTCTCATAATAATTACATGTAGGATCATACTCAAATTCAACAATATAGCTATCATAACATATTCTCTATATGATCCACATGCATGCAAAGTTGACACTCTTCCAAAATAGTGGCATTTTTTTACCTAAAGTTGGCACTCTTCCAAACCCACTTTCAATATCATTGCAATCAAAATTATCAATAACATATTCATCATGAGGCATAAATAAATTTTCAAGATCATAGGAAGAATCACCTCAATCATGATCATTGCAATAAGCAGAGGACATATCAAAATTAGCATCCCCAAGATTGGGGTTTTGAATATTATTAACATAACTGGCATTAAGAGAATTCATCATAACACCATTGCAATCCTGCTTGTCATTCAAGGATCTATCATGAATCCCTTCATAGATTTCTTATTTTATCAATTCATCACAATTTCCAGATTCATGAATTTCAAGCAAAACTTCATAGAGATAATCAAGTGCACTCGACTCGCTAGAAATTGGTTCAACATAATCGGGTCTTTTGAAAAGATTCGCAAGTAGATAGGGATCCATATCAATAGATTTTTAGCAAGCAAAGATGCAAGCAAATAGAAGGCACTAGGCAACACAAGCAAAGATAACAAACAAATGGCAAGCAAAAAAGATAGATCTGACGAGAAAAAGGCGAGCGAAAAAGAGAGCGAATAAATATGGCATATTTTTGTGAAGTGGGGGAGATGAAAACGGGAGGCAAATGGCAAATAATGTAAATTGTAAGGAGATGAGATTTGTGATTAGGAACCTGATAGATGTTGATGATGTTCCCTCGGCAACGGCGCCATAAATTCCTTTGATGTGCGCTTGAGATGCATCGATATTTCCCCAAAGACGAAGGGATGATGCAGCACAGTGACGGCAAGTATTTCCCTCGGTTATGAAACCAAATTTATCAAACCAGTAGGAGAACCACACAACACTATGTAAATGGTACCTGCACACAAAGAACAAATACTTGCAACCCGACGCGTTAAAGGGGTTGTCAATCCCTTTTGGGTAACGATGACAGAAATTGACGTGTTGATGGAATAAAAGTGTTGTAGATTGGAAGATGCAAATAAACTCAAATAAAATGCAACAAGGTATTTTTGTGTTTATGATAATATAGATCTGAAAATAAAAGTTGCAAATAAAGGAAAAGGCAAATGTCAATATATATCTGAAAGAATATGATAGCAAAATAGACCCGGGGGTCGTAGATTTCACTAGTGGTTTCTCTCGAGAAAATAGCATACGGTGGGTAGACAAATTACTGTTGGGCAATTGATAGAAAACCAAATAATTATGATGATATCCAAGACAATGATCATGTATATAGGCATCATGTCGAAGATTAGTAGACCGACTCCTGCCTGCATCTACCTTTATTACTCCACACATCCACCGCTATCCAGCATGCATCTAGTGTATTAAGTTCATGAAAAATTGGAGTAATGCAATAAGAACGATGACATGATGTGGACAAGATCTATTCATGTAGGAATAGACCCCATCGTTTTATCCTTAATAGCAACGATACATCCATGCCTTGCTGCCCCTTCTGTCACTTGGAAAGGACACCACAAGATCGAACCCATTACAAAGCACCTCTTCCCATTGCAAGATAAATAGATCTAGTTGGCCAAACAGAACCCAAATATCGGAGAAGAAATATCGGAGAAGAATGGTTATTAAATCAAGGCAAATTTGATCATAAACTCAGAATTCATCGGATCCCAACAAACACACCGCAAAAAGTCATTACATCAAATAGATCTCCAAGAGACCATTGTATTGAGATACAAAGAGAGAAGAAGCTATCTAGCTACTTCCTACGGACCCTAGGTCTTTGGTAAGATACTCACGCATCATCGGAGAGGCACCAATGAGGATGATGAACCCCTCAGTGATCATGTTCCCCTCAGGCCGAGGGCTGGAAAAGGGCTCTAGATTGGATCTCGTGGTTCTGGAACTTGCGGCGGCTAGAATAAAATTTCGTTGACTCCCCCAGGGTTTCTGGAATATTGGAGTATTTATAGAGCGAAGAGGCGGTGCGGTAGGCCACCGAGGTGGCCACAACCCACCTGGGCGCACCTCGGGCCTAGGCTCGCCCTGGTGTACTGTGCCCCCTCGGGGCACCCCGGAGGTGCTTCTCTGGCCCACTAGATGTCTTCTGGTCCAAAATAATTCCACATGAAGTTTCGCTGCATTTGGACTCCGTTTGGTACTGATTGTCTACGATGTAAAAAACTAGCAAAAACAGCAACTAACACTGGGCACTATGTCAATAGTTTAGTCCCAAAAAATGTTATAAAATAATTATAAAATGATTGTAAAACATCCAAAACGATAATATAATAACATGGGACAATAAAATATTATAGATACGTTGGAGACGTATCAACGGGCCCCTAAATCCCGTGCACACGGGACCCTGATGCCCACGGTACATGCCCATGCGCACGGGCTAAGGCGCCAGGTCGTTGGACACGCCGTGCGCATGGGCTCCACTTACCCCGTGCACACGGGGCTTCATGCGTGTGGCAGTTTGGCTTTGCCCATGTATCTCCATTTCGTCCCACATTACCCATTCATGCCTTGGACCTATATATACTCCTCTCTCTCCTCCTTTTAGACTCAGCTAAGGATAGATCTAGACATTAGAGCTTAGCTCATGTATCTCCCCTTGTGGGATTCCTCTTGATGGAGAGAGAACATTCCATTGGAGTTCAAGGCCTCCATTGGAGAAGATCCCTAGGGATTCAAGACCCCTTCTAGTGAAGGATCTATCTAGATAGTCAATACCTCATCTCCTTTGGATTTGGGATGAACATTACCTTGTATCTTTCCTTTTGTTGGACTTGTACCTTCATGGATCCTGTGTGATTGTGTTTCCCCCTGTGATTTCTCTCCGTTCTTCCTCGTGTTCTTTGTGTTCTTTGAGGGAATCCACTCCGATCGTGAAAGATCGGCCGAACCCGGGTCTAGATGATGGAACTATGCCCTAGAGGGAATAATAAAAATGGTTATTAGTATATTTCCTTAATCATGATAAAGGTTTATTATTCATTGTATTGACCGAAAACTTAAATACATGTGTGAATACATAAACAAATACTGTGTCCCTAGTTAGCCTCTATTAGACTAGCTCGTTCATCAAAGATAGTTAAGGTTTCCTAACTATAGAAATGAGTTGTCATTTGATAACGGGATCACAACATTAGGAGAATGATGTGATGGACAAGACCCATTCGTTAGCTTAGCATTTGATTGTACAGTTTATTTCTACTTCTTTCATGTATGTCAAATACATATTCCTTTGACTATGAGATCATGCAACTCCCAGATACCGGAAGAATGCCTTGCGTGCTATCAAATGTCACAATGTAACTAGGTGATTAAAAAGATGCTCTACAGGTATCTCCGAAGGTGTTTTGTTGGGTTGGCATGAATCGATATTAGGATTTGTCACTCCCAGTATCGGAGAGGTATCTCTCGACCCTCTCGGTAATACAAATCATAATAAGCCTTGCAAGCAAATGACTAATGAAGTTAGTTTCAGAATGATGTATTATAGAACGAGTAAAGAGACTTGCCGGTAGCGAGATTGAACTATAGAGAAACCGACGACCAAATCTCGGACAAGTAACATACTGACGGACAAAGGGAATTGTGTATGTTGTCATAACGGTTCTACCGATAGAGATCTTCATAGAATATGTAGGAGCCAATATGGGCATCCAGGTTCTGCTATTGATTATTGACTGGAGAGGTGTCTCAGTCATGTCTACATAGTTCTCTATCCCATAGGGTCCGCACGCTTAACGTTCGTTGACGATATAGTGTTATATGAGTTATGTGATTTGGTGACTGAATGTTGTTCGGAGTCCCGGATGAGATCTCGGACATGACGAGGAGTCTCGAAATGGTTGAGAGGTAAAGATTGATATATAGTACGATGGTATTCGGGCACCGGAAGTGTTCCAGAGGGTATTGGATACTTATCTGGTAACCGGAAGCTGTTTCAGGTACCCCCGGCAATACTATGGGCCGTATGGGCCAAGAGAGGGAACACACGAGCCCATAAGGGTCTGGTGCGCTCCCTATAGTGGCCGACTTAAGGAGGAGAATGAAAGGGGGAAGGGAAAGGAAAGTGTGGATTAGGATCCCCACTTCCTTCCCTTTCCCCCCTCTTTCCTTTCTCCCTCGGTAATATATGGCAGGGGACGTGGCTTTGGAGGGACTCCTAGTAGGATTCATCCTAGTTGGGCGCCTCCTATTGCTGCTTCTCCCTCCCTCCCACCTATATACATGTGGGGAGGGGGCGCCACAAAAGGACACAACATTGTCTTAGCTGTGTGCAGCGCCCCCGCCCACGGTTTACTCCCCCGGTCGTATTTTCGTAATGCTTCGGCAAAGCCCTGCAGAGATCACTTCACCATAACCGTCACCACGCTGTCATGCTAACGGAACTCATCTACTACCTCAATGTCTTGCTGGATCAAGAAGGCGAGGGACGTCACCGAGTTGAACGTGTGCAAAACGCGGAGGTGCCGTGTGTTCGGTACTTGATCGGTTGAAGCACGAAGAAGTTTGACTACATCAACCGCGTCATGATACGCTTCTGCTTACGGTCTAAGAGGGTACGTATACACACTCTTCCCCTCGTTGCTATGCATCTCCATGGATAGATCATTGTGTGTGCATAGATTTGTTTTGTTTTCCATGCAACATTTCCCAACAGTGGCATCATGAGCCAAGTCTATGCGTAGATGTTTTGCACGAGTAGAACACAGAGAGTTGTGGGTGGTGATCGTCATACTGCTTGCCACCAACATCTTATTTTAATTTGGCTCTATTGTAAGATGAAGCGGCCCGGACCAACCTTACATATCCACGTACATGAGACCGGTTCCACTGACAGACATGCAACTTATATTGCATAAAGGTGGCTGGCGGGTGTCTATTTCTCCTACTTTAGTTGAATCGAATTTGACTACGGTTGTTCCTTGTTGAAGGTTAAAACAGCTAACTTGATAAATCCCCGTTGTGGTTTTGTGCCGTAGGTAAGAACGGTTCTTGCTAGAAGCCCGTAGCAGCCACGTAAAACTTGCAACAACAAAATAGAGGACATCTAACTTGTTTTTGCAGGGAATGTTGTGATGTGATATTGTCAAAACGTGATGAGTTATACATTATTGTATGAGATGATCATGTTTTAAATTATCGGCAACCGGCATGAGCCTTATAGCTGTCTCTTTATTGCATGAATTGCAAATGCCATTTAATTGCTTTACTTTATTGCTATAGCAATAGTCGTAGAAGCAATAGTTGGCGAGACGATCACGATGCAACGATGGTGATCAAGGTGTCGAGCCGGTGACGATGGAGATCATGACGATGCTTTGGAGATGGAGATCAAAAGCACAAGATGATGATGGCCATATCATGTCACACATTTTGATTGCATGTGATGTTTATCCTTTATGCATCTTATTTTGCTTAGTTTGATGGTAGCACTATAAGATGAACCCTTCACTAAATTTCAAGATAATAATGTTCTCCCCGAGTATGCACCGTTGCTATAGTTCGTCGTTTTGAGACACCACCTGATGATCGGGTATGATAGACTCTACGTTCACATACAACAGGTGTAAGACAGTTTTACACACGCGGAATACTTGGGTTAAACTTGATGAGCCTAGCATGTACAGACAGGGCCTCGGAACACTTGAGACCGAAAGGTCGAACATGAGTCATATAGTAGATATGATCAACATAGAGATGTTCACCATTGATGACTACTCCATCTCACGTGATGATTGGACATGGTTTAGTTGATTTGGATCATGTATCACTTAGATAACCTAAGGGGTGTTGATTTAAGTGGGAGTAATTAGTAATTTGATTAATTGAACTTAATTTATCATGAACTTAGTCAAAATGTCTTCGCTTATTTTGTTGTAGATCAATAACTCACGATGTAGCTCCACAGTTTTTGATATGTTCCTAGAGAAAACTAAGTTGAAAGATGTTAGTAGCAATGATGCGTACTAGGTCCGTGATCTGAGGATTATTCTCATTGCTGCACAAAAGCATTATGTCCTTGATGCACCGCTAGGTGACAGACCTATTGCAAGAGCAGATGCATATTTTATGTACGCTTGGCAAGCTCGATATGATGATTACTTAATAGTTTAGTGCGCCATGCTTTACAGCTTAGAAACGGGACTTCAAAAACGTTTTGAACACCACGGAGCATATGAGATGTTCCAAGAGCTGAAATTGGTACTTCAGACTCATTCCCATATCGAGAGGTATGAGACCTCAGACAAGTACTTTGCCTAAAAGATGGAGGAGAATAGCTCAGTTAGTGAGCATGTGCTCAAAATGTTTGGGGTACTACAATCACTTGAATCAAGTGGGAGTTAATCTTCTAGATAAGATAGTGATTGATAGAATTCTCTAGTCACTATCACCAAGCTACTAGAACTTCGTGATGAACTATAATATGCAAGTGATGAAAAAAACGATTCCCGAGCTCTTCGCGATGCTAAAATCAACAAATGTAGGAATCAAGAAAAAGCATCAAGTGTTGATAGTTAACAAGACCACTAGTTTCAAGAAAAAGGGCAAGCGAAAGGAAGGGAACTTCAAGACGAATGGCAAGCAAGTTGTCACTCCAGCGAAGAAGTACAAAGCTGGACCTAAGCCTGAAACTAAGTGCTTCTACTGCAAAGCGAATGGTCACTGGAAGCGGAACTTGTGATGGCCTGGCTTATTAGGGATGATAGACTACTCATATCAATAAGGAATTCCTTCTTTTCCGGGAGCCCATTCGGATAGAACTCCAAAGTTAAGCGTGCTCAGCTTGGAGTAGTTTCAGGATGGGTGACCGACCGGGAAGTTGCTCCCGGGTGCGCACGAGTGAGGACAAAGTGCGCAGAAAAGACTAGTATTGATATGTGAGGCCAGTCTAGATCCCGCCAGGAGTAACGATCACCGGCGGGTGTGTCCGGAGCGTTACAAGTTGGTATCAGAGCCGACCCTCGCGGTTACACGGATGTTTGCGGATAGTTTGCAGTCATGTTGTGCATGACGTTTGTGACCCGTCGTGGCACACGGCATGGCACATGTGCTGTCCTGGAAGCACAGACGGTTGTACCAAGAGGGAACGTTCCTGTGGCCCGACGAGGACGTCGGTTCCTCTGAGTGAGGGTGTATGTGATGGCCTGGCTTATTAGGGATGATAGACTACTCATATCAATAAGGAATTCCTTCTTTTCCGGGAGCCCATTCGGATAGAACTCCAAAGTTAAGCGTGCTCAGCTTGGAGTAGTTTCAGGATGGGTGACCGACCGGGAAGTTGCTCCCGGGTGCGCACGAGTGAGGACAAAGTGCGCAGAAAAGACTAGTATTGATATGTGAGGCCAGTCTAGATCCCGCCAGGAGTAACGATCACCGGCGGGTGTGTCCGGAGCGTTACAGAACTGCCCCAAAAATACTTGCGGATAAGAAGGATGGCAAAGTGAACGTAGGTATATTTGATATACATGTTATGTATGTGTGCCTTACTAGTATTCGTAGAATCCCCTGGGTATTTGATATTGGTTCAGTTGCTAAGATTAGTAACTCAAAACAGGAGTTGCAGAATAAACGAACACTAGTTAAGGGTGAGGTGACGATGTGTGTTGGAAGTGGTTCCAAGATTGATATGATCATCATCGCACACTCCCTATACTTTCGGGATTTGAGTTGAACCTAAATAAATGTTATTTGGTGTTTGCGTTGAGCATTAACAAGATTGGATCGTGTTTATTGCATTACGGTTATTCATTGAAGTCAGAGAATAATTATTATTTTTTACAGAAAGACTGTAAGGGAACCCCTTACAGTATAACTGGTGCAACAAACCCAAATTGCAAGTACCGTGCCTTGAACCTGGGTGGGTGGGAAGGCATCAGCCGCTTCCCACCTCTAGACTGTAAGAGAATAATTGTTGTTCTGTTTACGTGAATAAAACCTTCTATGGTCATGGTTTATTGAATCCTGATCGTAGTGATACACATATTCATAGTATTGATGCCAAAAGATGCAAAGTTGATAATGATATGCAACATATTTGTGGCACTGCCGTTTAGGTCAAATTGGTGTAAAGCGCATGAAGAAACTCCACGCTGATGGACTTTTAGAATCACTTGATTATGAATCATTTGATACTTGCGAACCATGCCTCATGGGCAAGATGACTAAACCTACGTTCTCCGGAACAATGGAGCAAGCCAATGACTTATTGGAAATAATACATACCGATGTATGTGGTCCGATGAGTGTTGAAGCACACAACACGTATCGTTATTTTCTCACCTTCACAGATGATTTGAGTAGATATGGGTATATCTACTTGATGAAACATAAGTCTGAAACATTTGAAAAGTTTAAAGAATTTCAGAGTGAAGTAGTTAATCATCGTAACAGGAAAATAAAGTTTCTACGATCTCGTTGCAGAGGCGAATATTTGAGTTACAAGTTTGGCCTCCATTTAAAACAATGTGGAATAGTTTCGCAACTCATGCCACCTGGAACACCACAGCATAATGGTGTGTCTGAACGTCGTAACCGTACTCTATTGGATATGGTGCGTTCTATGATGTCTCTTACCAATTTGCATTTATCATTTTGGGATGATGCATTAGAGACAGCTGCATTCATGTTAAATAGGGTACCATCTAAATCCGTTGACGACACCGTATGAACTGCTGTTTGGCAAGAAATCAAAATTGTCGTTTCTTAAAGTTCGGGGTTGCGACACTTATGTCAAAAGGCTTCAGCCTGATAAGCTCAAACCCAAATCGGAGAAGTGTGTCTTCATAGGATACCCAAAAGAAACTATTGGGTACAACTTCTACCGTAGATCCGAAGGCAAGATCTTTGTTGGTAAGAATGGATCCTTTCTAGAGAAGGAGTTTCTCTTGAAAGAGGTGAGTGGGAGGAAAGTAGAACTTGATGAGGTAACTGTACCTTCGCTTGAATTTGAAAGTAGCTCATCAAAGAAAACCGTTCTTGTGATGCCTACACCAACTAGAGAAGAAGCTAACGATGATGATCATGAAACTTCGGATTAAGTTACTACTAAAACTCGACGGTCGACAAGAACACATACATCACCATAGTGGTACGGTAACCCTGTCCTGGAAGTCATGTTATTAGACAACAGTGAACCTTCCAACTATGGAGAAGCGATGATGAGGCCGGATTCCAAAAAATGGCTTGAGTCCATGAAATCTGAGATAGGATCCATGTATGAGAAAAATATGGACTTTGGTGGACTTGCCCCATGATCGGCAAGCAATAGAGAATAAATGGATCTTCAAGAAGAAGACTGACGCTGACGGTAATGTTACTGTCTATGAAGCTCGATTTGTCGCAAAAGGTTTTCGTCAAGTTCAAGGAGTTGACTACGATCAGACTTTCTCACCTGTAGCGATGCTTAAGTCTATCTGAATCATGTTAGCATTTGTCGCATTTTATGATTACAAAATCTAGTAAATGGATGTCAAAACTGCATTCCTTAATGGATATCTGAAAGAAGAGTTGTATATGATGCCACCATAAAGTTTTGTGGATCCTAAAGGTGCTAACAAAGTGTGCAAGCTCCAGCGATCCATCTATGGACTGGTGCAAGCATATCAGAGTTGGAATATATGCTTTGATGAGGTGATCAAAGCATATTGTTTTTACCATGAAGCATGTATTACAAGAAAGTGAGTGGGAGCTCTGTATCATTTCTTATATTATATCTGGATGACATATTGTTGATTGGAAATGATTTAGAATCTTCTGGAAAGCATAAAGGAGTGTTTGAAAGGAGTTTTTCAAAGAAAGACCTTGGTGAAGATGCTTAGATATTGGGCATCAAGATCTATAGAGATAGATCAAGACGCTTGATAAGACTTTCGATGAGTACATACCTTGATAAAATTTTGAAGTAGTTCAAAATAGATCAGTCAAAGAAGGAACTTTTGCCTGATTTGTAAGGTATAAAGTTGAGTAAGACTCAAAGCCCGAACACGGCTGAAAAGTAGAGTGAGAATGAAAATCATTCCCTATGCCTCAGCCATAGTTTCTATAAAGCATGCCATGCTGTGTACCAGAACTAGTGTGTGCCTTGCCATGTGTCTGACAAGGGGGTACAAGAGTGATCCAGGAGTGGATCACTTGACAGCGGCCAAAATTATCCTTAGAGGAATACGGAAATGTTTCTCGGTTATGGATGTGATAAAGAGTTCGTCGTAAGGGGTTACACCGATGCAAGCTTTGACACTAATCTAGATAACTCTGAGTATCAATCTGAAGGCGTCTTGAACATAGGAGCAATTAGCTAGAGTAGCTCTATGCAAAGCATTGTAGACATAGAAATGTGCAAAGTACACACATATCTGAACGTTGCAAACCCGTTGACTAAAAACCTCTCTCACAAGCATAACATGATCCTACCTTAGAACTCTTTGAGTGTTAATCACATAGCGATGTGCTTCTCGCTACTTTCCCGAGTTTGCGTTGGTATTTCCCTTGAAGAGGAAAGGGAGATAAAGCAAAGTGAAGTAAGTATTACCCTCAGTTTTGAGAACCAATGTATGAATCCAGTAGGAGATTACACACACGTCGCCAAATACCTACACAAACAATAAAATAACTTTCACCCAACGTTATAAAGGGGTTGTTAATCACTTCTAGGTTATTTGCAAAAGTGAGATCTGATAGAGATAGATGAACAAGTAAAGTAAATATTTCCGGGTTTTTGGTTTATAGATTGAAGCGTAAAAGATTCAAAATAGTAGATCTGAAACTTATAAGATGTAAAATAAACGCGGGGGCCATAGATTTCACTAAAGGCTTCAACCATGATAGCAAATATTATGGTGGGTGAACAAATTACTGCCAAGGAATTGATAGAACAGCTAATAATTATGAAGACATCTAAGGCAATGATCATGAATACAGGCATCACGTCCGAGACAAGTAGACCGGCTCCTGCCTGCATCTACTACTATTACTCCACACATCGACCGAAATGATTCTGCATCTAGAGTATTAAGTTCATAAGAACAGAGTAACGCCTTAAGCAAGATGACATGATGTAGTGGAATTAACTCAAGCAATATGATGAAAACCCCATCTTGTTATCCTCGATGGCAACAATACAATACGTGTCATGTCCCTTTCTATAACTGGGATTGAGCACCGCAAGATTGAACCCAAAGCAAAGCACTTCTCCCATTGCAAGAAATATCAATCTAGTTGGCCAAACAAATCCGATAATTCGAAGAGAATTACTAAGATATTAGATCATGCATATAAGAATTCATAAAAGAGTCAAATAATATTCATAGATAATCTGATCATAAACCCACAATTAATCGGATCTCGGCAAACACACCGTAAAAGAATATTACATCAGATAGATCTCCAAGAACAACGAGGAGAACATGGTATTGAGGTTCCACAAGAGAGAGAGAGAGAGAGAATAAGCATCTAGCTACTAGATATGGCCCGTAGGTCTGTGGTAAACTACTCACACTTCATCGAAAGGGCAATAGGGTTGATATAGATGCCCTCAGTGGTTGATTCCCCCTCCGGCTGATTACCACAAAAGGCCTCTAGATGGGATATTGCGGGAAAAAAGGTTACGGCGGTGGAAAAGTGGTTTCGATGGATGTTCTAATGTTTCTGGAATATATGTGAATTTATAGGTGGAAGAAGTAGGTCAGGGGAGGCACGAGGGGCCCACAAGGTAGGGGCACGCCCTACCCCCCTGGGCGCGCCCTCCACCCTTGTGGCCTCCTCGCAGATCCCCTGGCATGTAATCCAAGTTCATCTGGTGTCTTCTGCTCCAAGAAAAATCTCCAAGAAGTTTCGTTCCGTTTGGACTCCGTTTGATATTCCTTTTGTGCGAAACTCAGAAACAAGGAAAAAATAGAAACTGGCACTGGGCTCTAGGTTAATAGGCTAGTCCGAAAAATCATGTAAAATAGCATATAAATGCATATAAAGCATCCAAGATAGATAATATAATAGCATGGAACAATCAAAAATTACAGTTACGTTGGAGACGTTGCAAGCATCCTCGAGTAGGTAAATGATAAAAACAATTTTTTTTTGAGGTGGAATGCTACCCAACATATTTATTAATGCAATATAATTTATTGTAGCATGAATTTTCAGATCCATAAGCCTCAAAATAAAAGTTTCTCAATATCAAAGTAATAATACTTTAATCGTACTAAAAGCAATCTATAAAGCTTCAAAAATAACATGGCTAAAGAACATTATCCCTACAAATCATATAGTTATTATTCTCCCTTTTCTTAACACAAAACACTCCTCATGCCCATCCCGGAGTCAGCCGAGCAATTGCTTTCATGCTCTACTCTTTCAAGCCTTTTTCAACTCTTCATGCAATATATGAGCGTGAGACATGGTCATAGCACTATGGGTGGAATGGAGGTGGTAATAGACAAAAGGTGGGAGACAGTCTCACATCAACTAGGCAAACCAATGGACTATGGAGATGTCCATCAGTCAATATCAATGTGAGTGAGTAGGGATTGCCATGTAACGGATGCACTAGAGCTATAAGTGTATGAAAGCTCAAAAAGACAACTAGTGGGTGTGCATCAACTTGCTTGCTCATGAAGACCTAGGTCATTTGAGGAAGCCCATCGTTGGAATATACAAGCCAAGTTCTATAACGAAAAATTCCCACTAGTGATATATGAAAGTGACAACATAGGAGACCCTCTATCATGAAGAACATGGTGCTACTTTGAAGCCCAAGTGTGGAAAGAGATAGTAACAATGTCCCTTCTCTCTTTGTCTCTCTCTTTTTTTGGTGGGCTTCTTTGGCCTCTTTTGTTTATTTGGGATTCATTGGCCTCTTTTATTTTTGATAACCTCACACGGGACAATGTTCTAATAATGATGATCATCACACTTTTATTTACTTACAACTCGATATTACAACTCGGTGCTTAGAACAAGGTTATGACTCTATATGAATGCCTCCGGTGGTGTACCGGGATGTGCAATAACCAAGAGTGACATGTATGAAAAATATGAATGATGGCTTTGCCACAAATACTATGTCAACTACATGATCATGCAAAGCAATATGACAATGATGAAGCGTGTAAATAACAAACAGAACGATGGAGTTACATGGCAATATATCTCGAAATGGCTATGGAAATGCCATAATAGGTAGATATGGTGGCTGTTTTGAGGTAGGTATATGGAGGGTTTTATGCACCTGCGAATGTTTCGCGGTGCTAGAGTGGCTAGAAAGGTGGAACGGTAAGAGTACATATAATCCATGGACTCACACTAGTCATAAAGAACTCACATACTTATTGCGAAAAATCTACTTAGCCCTCAAAACAAAGCACTACGACGCATGCCCCTAGGGGGGAGGTTGGTAGGAGTTAACCATCGCGCACCCCGACCTTCCCACAAAGTGGAAACAATCAAGATACCATGCACACCAATTTGGTTGCATAGGCCATACGTGCATGCTTTGGGAATCACAAACCTTAACATAGTTATTTCTTTAACCTCACAAACTACCTCTAGCATGACTCTAATATTACCATCTTAACATCTCAAAACAATTACAAGGAGTCAAACTTCACATAGTATTTAATGCTCTCTATATGAAGGTTTTTATTATATCTCCTTTGGATGTCTATCATATTAGGACTAATTTCATAACCCAAGCAAATTACCATGATGTTCTTAACAACTCTGAAAATAATATAAGTGAAGCAAGAGAGTTCAACAATTTCTATAAAATAAAAGCACCGTCGTTCTCTAAAAAGATATGAGTGAAGCACTGGAGCAAAATTGCCTAGCTCAAAAGATATAAGTGAAGCACATAGAGTATTCTAACAAATCTCGATTGAAGCGTGTCCCGCTCAAAATGTGTGTACAACAAGGATGATTATGATAAACTAAAAAGCAAAGACTCGTATCATACACGACGCTCCAAGCAACACACATACCATGTAGTGAATAAAAATATAGCCTCAAGTAAAGTTACCGATGGATAAAGATGAAAGAGGGGATGCCTTCCTAGGGCATCCCCAAGCTTAGGCTCTTGGCCATCCTTGAATTTTACCTTGGGGTTCCTTGGGCATCCCCAAGCTTAGGCTTTTGCCACTCTTTATTCCATAGTCCATCAAATCCTTACCCAAAACTTGAAAACTTCACAACACAAAACTCAACAGAAAATCTTGCGAGCTCCGCTAGTAAAACAAAGAAAATAACCACTCAAGGTACTGTTGTGATCTTATTATAATTTTATATTTGTGTAATATCTACTGTATTCCAACTTCTCCATGGTTCATACCCCCCGATACTAGCCATAGATGCATTAAAATAAGCAAACAACACATAAAAACAGAATCTGTCAAAAACAGATAATCTGTAGCAATATGAAAACTTTGCATACTTGTGTAACTCTAAATTCTGAAAAAAATTGGAAGACGTGGGGAATTTGCATATCAATTTTGTGTAAAAATCAGAAGGTTACGACGTTCGAGTGATTTATTGAATTTTCTGCACTGGGCGAAAAGTTTCTGTTTTTCAGCAAAATCAAATCAATGATCAATGTAAGCCATCACAAAGGTCTTACTTGGCTCAAACACTAATTAAAACACCAAAACACATTTGATACAGAAGTAATAACGTCTAAAACTTGCAAAACAGAACCAAAGAGTAAAAAGAAAAAATGAAATTGGGTTGCCTCCCAACAAGCGCTATTGTTTAACACCCTTAGTTAGCCATTGATAATTTTAATGTTGTTCACATGAAAGACAAGAATTGAAGCGCAAAGAGAGCATCATAAAACACAAGAGAAACACATCTAATTCTAACATACTTCCTATGCATAGGCAATTTATAGGCAAACAAATTAGCAAGACAATCAAGATCTAGCATATGCAAGGAAGAAGAAAGAGCCAATAGCAATCTCAACATAACGAGAGGTAATTTAGTAACATGAAAATTCCAACAACCATATTTTCCTGTCTCATAATAATTAAATGTAGGATCATAATCAAATTCAACGATATAGCTATCACAAAACTTATTCTCAACACGATCCACATGCATGCGAAGCTGACACTCTTCCAAAATAGTGGGATCAACATTAACTAAAGTCATGACCTCTCCAAACCCACTTTTATCAATAATTTCATATGATGAATATTCTCCAAATATGTGGGATCTAAAGTTGACACTCTTCCAAACCCACTTTCAATAGTATTGCAAACATTATTATCAGTCTTTTATTCATCATGGGGCTTAAATAACTTTCAAGATCATAAGAAGAATCACCCCAATCATGATAATTGCACCAAATAGTGGACATTACAAAATTAGCATCCTCAAGCTTATGGTTTTGCATATCATTAACACAATTGACATTAATTGAATTTATAATAACATCATTGCAATCATGTTATTCATTCAACGAGTTATCATGAATCACTACATAAATTTCTTCTTTCAACACTTCATCACAATTTTCAGATTCACGAATTTCAAGCAAAACCTCATAAAGATAATCTAGTGCACTCAACTCACTAGCAATTGGTTCATCATAATTGGATCTTTTAAAAAGATTAGCAAGTGGATGAGGATCCATAAATTGACTTTTAGCAAGCGAAGATGCAAGCAAATAGAACGCATGTGGCAACACAAGCAAACATAAGATCAAACGAGAAAAAGGCAAACGAAAAGAAGGCAGATCTTTTCGAAAATCATTTTAGAAGTGGGGGAGAGGAAAACGAGAGGCAAATGGCAAATAATGTAAATGCGAGAGATGAGAGTGTAATGATGGGTACTTGGTGGGTCTTGACTTCGGTAGATCTCCCCGGCAACGGCGCCAAAATCTTGCTTCCTCGCTACTTTCCCGAGATTGCATTGGTATTTCCCTTGAAGAGGAAAGGGAGATGGAGCAAAGTGAAGTAAGTATTTACCTCAGTTTTGAGAACCAAGGTATCAATCCAGTAGGAGATTACACACAAATATCCAAATACCTGCACAAACAATCAAACAACTTGCACCCAACGCTATAAAGAGGTTATCAATCCCTTATATGTTATTTGCAAAAGTAAGATGCGATAGAAATAGATGAACAAGTAAAGTAAATATTTGTGGGTTTTTGGTTTATAGATTGAAAAGTAAAAGATTGCAAAATTGTAGATGTGAAACTTATAAGATGTAAAATAGACCCGGGGGCCATAGGTTTCACTAGAGGCTTCTCTCATGATAGCAAATATTATGGTGGGTGAACAAATTACTGTCAAGCAATTGATAGAAAAGCTAATAATTATCAAGACATATAGGGCAATGATCATGAATATAGGCATCACGTCCGAGACAAGTAGACTGACTCGTGCCTGCATCTACTACTATTACTCCACACATCAACCGAAACGATTCTGCATCTATAGTATTAAGTTCATAAGAACTTAGTAACGCCTTAAGCAAGATGACATGATGTAGCAGAATTAACTCAAGCAATATGATGAAAACCCCATCTTGTTATCCTCGATGGCAACAATACAATACGTATCATGACCATTTATATCACTGGGATTGAGCACCGCAAGATTGAACCCAAAGCAAAGCACTGCTCCCATTGCTAGAAAAATCAATCTAGTTGGCCAAACAAAACCAATAATTCAAAGAGAATTACCAAGTTATTAGATAATTCATATAAGAATTCAGAAAAGTCTCAACTAATATTCATAGATAATCTGATCATAAACCCACAATTCATCGGATCTTGGCAAACACACCGCAAAAGAATATTACATCAGATAGATCTCCAAGAAAAACGAGGAGAACATGGTATTGAGGATCCAAGAGAGAGAAGAAACCATCTAGATACTAGCTATGGACCCGTAGGTCTCTGGTAAACTACCCACACATCATCGGAAGGGCAATAGGTTT
The DNA here is from genome assembly GCA_902687465.1 of Secale cereale. Classification (NCBI taxonomy): domain Eukaryota; kingdom Viridiplantae; phylum Streptophyta; class Magnoliopsida; order Poales; family Poaceae; genus Secale; species Secale cereale. Next base: position 385,998,815 of record LR738709.1, on the reverse strand, counting down.
GATGTAGATGCCCTCCGTGGTTGATTTCCCCTCCGGCAGAGTACCAGAAAAGGCCTCCAGATGGGATCTTGCAGGAACATAAGGTTACGGGTGCGGAAAAGTTGTTTCGATGGATGTTCTAATGTTTCTAGAATATATGTGAATTTATAGGTGAAAGAAGTAGGTCGGGGGAGGCACGAGGGGCCCACAAGGTAGGGGGCGCTCCCTACCCCCTGGGCGCGCCGTCCACCCTTGTGGCCTCCTCGCAGATCCAGTGAGTGTACTCCAAGTCCATCTAGTGTCTTTTGGTCCAAGAAAAATCTCCAAAAAGTTTCGTTCCGTTTGGACTCTGTTTGATATTCCTTTTCTGCGAAACTCAAAAACAAGGAAAAACTGAACCTGGCACTAGGCTCTGGGATAATAGGTTAGTCCTAAAAATCATATAAAACAACATATAAATGCATATAAAACATCCAAGATAGATAATATAATAGCATGGAACAATCAAAAATTATAGATACGTTGGAGACGTTTCATAACCTGAACTAGATTATTGACTGTAGTAAATTCTTTGGGTATTAATCACGTGGCAATGTGAACTATGGGTGTTAATCACATGGCGATGTGAACTATGGGTGTTAATCACATGGCGATGTGAACTAGATTATTGGCTCTAGTAAACTCTTTGGGTATTAATCAACTGGTGATGTGAACAATGTGTGTTAATCACATGGTGACGTGAGATAGATTATTGACTCTAGTGCTAGTGGGAGACTGATGGAAATATGCCCTAGAGGCAATATTAAAATGCTTATTATTATATTTACTTAATCATGATAAAGGTTTATTATTCATTGTATTGAGCGGAACTTAAATACATGCGTGAATACATAAACATATACCGTGTCCCTAGTAAGCCTCTACTAGACTAGCTCATTGATCAAAGATAGTTAAGGTTTCCTAACTATAGACATGAGTTTTCATTTGATAATAGGATCACATCATTAGGAGAATGATGTTATGGACAAGACCCATTCGTTAGCTTAGCATTTGATTGTACAGTTTATTGCTACTGCTTTCATGTATGTCAAATACATATTCCTTTGACTATGAGATCATGCAACTCCCGGATACCTAAGGAATGTCGTGTGTGCTATCAAATGTCACAACGTAACTGGGTGATTATAAAGATGCTCTACAGGTATCTCCGAAGGTGTTTTGTTGGGTTGGCATGAATCGAGATTAGGATTTATCGCTCCGAGTATCAGAGAGGTATCTATGGGCCTCTCGGTAATACACATCATAATAAGTCGTGCAAGCAAATGACTAATGAAGATAGTCTTGGGCTGATGTATTATGGAATGAGTAAAGGGACTTGCCGGTAACGAGATTGAACTAGGTATAGAGATACCGACGATCAAATCTCGGGCAAGTAACTTACCGATGGACAAAGGGAATTGTGTATGTTGTCATAACGGTTCGATCGATAAAGATCATCGTAGAATATGCAGGAGCCAATATGGGCATCCATGTTACGCTATTGGTATTGACCGGAGAGGTGTCTTGATCATGTCTGCATAGTTCTCGAACCCATAGGGTCCACACGCTTAATGTTCATTGACGATATAATGTAATATGAGTTATGTGATTTGGTGACCGAATGTCGTTTGGAGTCCGAGATGAGATCGTGGACATGACGAGGATTCTCGAAATGGTCGAGAGGTAAAGATTGATATATATATATATATATAGTACGATGGTATTCGGACACCGCAAGTGTTCTGGAGGGTATCGGGTACTTATCGGGTCACCGAAAGGTGTTTCGGGTACCCCCTGCAATACTATGGGCTTTATGGGCCAAGAGAGGGACCACACCAGCCCACAAGGGGCTGGTGCGCTCCCTATAGTGGCTGAACTAAGGAGGAGAAGGAAAGGGGGACGGAAAGGAATGTGTGGATTATGATTCCCACTTCCTTCCCTCCCCGCTCTTTCCTTTCCCCCTCGGTTATATATGGCAGGGGGGGCATGGCCTGGGAGGGACTCCAAGTAGGATTCCTCCTACTTGGGAGCCTCCTATGGCTTCTCCTCCCTCCCTACCACCTATATATATGTGGGGAGGGGCGCCACACAAGGAAACAACATTTTCTTAGCGTGTGCGGCACCCCCGCCCACCGTTTACTCCCCTGGTCATATTTTTGTAATGCTTAGGCGAAGCCCTGCGGAGATCACTTCACCATCATCGTCACCACACCGTCATGCTAACGGAACTCATCAACTACCTCGACGTCTTGCTGGATCAAGGAGAGGGACGTCACCGAGTTGAACTTGTTAAGAACGCGGAGGTGCCATGCGTTTGGTACTTGATCGGTTGAAGCACAAAGAAGTTCGACTACATTAACCGCGTTGTGAAACACTTCCACTTACGGTCTATGAGGCTACGTAGACACACTCTTCCCATCATTGCTATGCATCTCCAAAGATAGATCATTGCGTGTGCGTAGATTTTTTTGTTTTCCATGCAACCTTTCCGAACACTGGCCCCGTATCATATGGTATCCAGAGCCACATTGGTCACGAATTTGGAGTCTTCCCCACCGTTTTCTAGCCTAATTTTGTTGCTTTTTGTCCAATTTCAAAAATTCCCCACAAAAAGCGCCATACCAATTTTTTTTGTGTGCTTTGTTGTTCCTTGTGAGTTTCTGTTGATTTCACCCCATGGATCTGGTGTGTAGCAACTAGATCCACCTCCTATTGCATCCCCCTAGCCCAATTTTCTTTTCCCCCTTCAATTTGGTCCAGAAATTCACGAAATTTCCGCCCCCGTGTCCACGGGCCCCTGACCCCGTGCCCACAAGCCCCTAAAAAGTCTCTAGACACCCCGTGCCCACGGCCTTGTCCCATGCGCATGGGACCCCGTGCCCACGGCCTTTTTGACCCCGTGCGCATGGCCCTCCGAGGAACAGCCGCGTGCGTATCACCGTTTTGCCCATAACTTCCACCTCCAAACTCTGATTTGGGTGTTCTTTGGCTCGTTGAAAAGCCAGCGACGTGCCCAAGCTTCTCATCTTGGTTTTAACACCATTTGACTCCATAAAATTTTGTCCATTTTCACATCTTTTGCATAGGACATCCACCATATCTTCCGCATAACCACCATAGCATTCCGCAAACTAACCCATTTTGGTCCCCATTGCGTTTGTGGTTTTTTGAGTTGTGATTTTAGTCTCCTAAGGTGTTTTGGCTACTTAGGGACGGTTACATCATCATCCACCACCAGTGACTTCTATCGTTACATCGACTACATCAACCACCGACATTCTGCATCGACGACTCCCATCCATCCTTTGAGACCATCTTCAACTGGAAGCAAGGCCGGTTACCCCCGACTTCATGAAAGGTTAAGTGTGACGAAGGTATCCATTCCGTCATATACTTATCCTTCCTTGCCATTTCATCTTGATAGCCCCTCCATCTTTGCGAATACCTTCGTACCTACTAAGATTAGATATCCGAGTATTGTCGGGCTTCGCGAAAACTTGTGCACCATAGTGATTCCATATCATATTGCATTTGATATATCATATAGTGCAATTGCTTGATCCTGTACATATCTTGTGATATTTTCCCATATATTTGGTTGAGGCTCAATTAGAAAAGTGGAAACGAAGAGAAGAGGAAAAAAGGTTTTCAGCAAGAAAAGAAAGATCATCAGCTTATAAGCAAAAAGAGTGTTGAGCATGAAAAGAGATGCTTGTGCATGAGAATACTTGTAATAGGAAACATTTTTCTTGCATGCATATAGGTTGGTGCCAAGTGGTGAATCGTGCCGAAGTGTGCAATCAAGCTAGTGCTCTCCTAGTGTTTGTGCAACACGAGCTTAGCCTTCCTTAGGCAATTTTGTATTGCTCATCCCTATAGTTGCACAAGCCCCATTATCCCACCGTGTGTGTTTCTTTATTGCCCTCCTCTATATTTGTGATCACTTGCTTTGCATTTTGAGTCCTTTGGCTTGATTTCAACATGTCGGTGTACTAAGGTAGGGGTACCTCAGTACCCCAACTTGTGCACGGGCAGTAGCAGCTTCCCGCGGCAGGGCCTACCACGCGCTCGTCGGAGACCTTCCTGCTCCATATAAAACCATTCAAAAACAAAGTATACAAGACAGAAGATCGAGACCCCGGCAAGTGGAGCTTGCCGGGAAGGCCGTTCCAGGCTCAAGATTACCTCACTCACGCAAGGCCCTGGCAAGAGGAGCTTGCCAGGAAGACTAGAAGATTATATTACGGAAGACATGCCTCGGCGCGATATGCGCCCCGGCAGGGCCCGGGGAGCGACAAGCTTCAGAGCCCGACAAGCTCCCGGGCCCGGCAAGGTCAAGACCCCGGCAAGGTGCTTGCCGGGGAGAGTTGTGCTGTGTGCCCGCGCTCCAGCTCATCGGTCCACGCGTCGCCCTGGGGGCCCTCCTGGGACGCGTGGCAGATGGCTGTGTAGCCTGGGGGACACGGTGGCACTCCACGGTGGTAAAGCCATCGCCGTGGCAAATGGAGACGCAAGGGCGGGCGCTTTTGGGGTCGACGGCGACGGGCATTAAATGCTCTTGTCCCCCACTGTCAAAGTAGGTAGCGACCACTGTTCATACACTGTAGCTCCACTATTCCCGCACTGTTACAACTACCACCTCTTTTACATTTTTACCCTTTCTCCTACGTTGACACCTGTCGGTGACCCCTTGCACTATAAAAGGAGGCCCATGCACAACGTAGAGGGGGTTCGGAACCTAGGTCGCTCATACGCTCGGTGTAGCTAGTTCTTCAAGCTCCCGAGCTCTCCAACTCTATACAAACTAAGCAGGAGTAGGGTTTTACGCGTCCATCGCGGCCCGAACCTGGGTAAACTGCCTGCGTGATCTCCACGATCTGCTCTTTGTGCTCCCTCCGCCCTCTTACCGCACAAGCAAGGGGCTCCGGTCCCATAGGTGCCCGTGGTGGATAGTTTCCCCCGACATCTTTGGCGCGCCAGGTAGGGGGCGTCGAGGTTGTGCGAACCTGATCCGGCGTTCACGCGGGCGTATTCTTCATCAACCTCTCCAGTTTCATCAACAACTTCATCAGCGACTACGCCATGGCCCCGAAGAAGAAGGCTTCGGAGGTCGCAGGCCCGTCTGCGTCTCATCCGCCGCCACCAGAGCCAACGGTGGGCGGGGGAGACGCCGTCGGAAGGGTGGTCGCCGGCGAGGACACTCGCGGCGCCACCAAATCTAAGGACAGGACGGATGATCGAGCCTCGGTCTCCGTGGACGCGCCGCGTCCGTCTCAGCAAACGACAACCCAGCAGCGCCATGCCACAGGAGGTGGCATCCGCTTGTTGGCCAAGGGCAAACAGCAGGTTCGCGGGACGCTCCGGGCCATCGACCTGGCACGAGCAAGGCGCGGTCGCCGGGGCGGGACCCTGCTCCTTCTAACGCTGTTAGAAGTCTGAGCATATCCCGCTCCTCACACCGCTCGCCCCCGCTCCCCTCCACTCCAGCAGAAGCGCTCGCAAGGGCGCAACTGCTCCTCGACTTCCCTCTAGCGGCAGACAAGGCCGAAGACTGGAGGGCCACCATCCAGAGCCTGATCGCCTTCGCCAACAACGACTCTCCACAGCAGTCGGCGACCTCGCGGCCGCGGCAAGCCGAGAAGACGAAGGCCGACGGCGACAAGACCGCTGGGGGTGCAACCACCGTGCACTCCCCGCCGCGGAAGCAGAAGACGCCGCCCCGCCGGAACAACGCCGACGACGGCTCCACGGCATCGTCGGATCCGCGGGCTCGTCGGGACCAGCGCCAGGTCCTTGACGACCGGCGACAAGAAGACGCTCGAACAACAATCGAGCGCCGCCGAGAAGCTCGGCAACAATCAGACCAGAGAGCTGGGAACGCTGTCGACGCGCGCGCGCCCGGTGAACCAGGCGACTTGCCGTACGTGGCAGGTTGCCCCGCGTTTACCCGCGAGCTGCGGCACGTCCAGTGGCCCAGCATGAAGAACTTCAAGCCCGACGTACCGGAGAAGTACGACGGCAAGACGCACCCCTCGGAATTCCTCAGCATTTACACCATCGCGGTGCAGGCTGCCGGGGGGCGCGACGAGAAGATTTTGGCGAACTACTTCCCGCTCGTGCTTAAGCCGAACGTTCGTTCGTGGCTTATGCACTTGCCGGAAGGCTCCATTTCTTCTTGTGCAGATCTCTGCCACCAGTTTGTTGGCGCCTTCACGGGCGGCCACAAACCCCACGGCCAGGAGAGCGATCTCCACATTCTGGCCCAGAAGGAAGGAGAATCCCTGCGCAAGTATATCCAACACTTCAGTCGTGTGCAGCACAACATCCCCGACGTCCACCCTGCCGCGGTTATCAGCGCGTTCCACCAGAACGTGCGTAACTGCCGCATGCGTGAAGAAATGGCCATGACCAAGATACGGGATGTCAGCGAGCTTTATGCTCTAGCTGATAAGTGCGCACGCGCAGAAGAGGAGAGGAGACTCCCCGGGGAAGATGCTGGCGCAGGAGGAAGCGACAGCGACGACGCCGCCCCGGCAAAGAAGAGCCGGCGGCGGAATAACGGAAGGAAGAACAAGAAGGAAGTGCTTGCCGTCGAGAAGTCCGGCAAGGAGGCTCCCGCCAAGCAAACACAGGCTGGCGGCTCCGGCAAGGAGCCTGCCCCTGTAGCAGCGGCCGACAAGCAGGACGGCTCCGACAAGCAATACTGCAAAATCCACCGCACCAAAGGCCACGACCTCTCCAACTGCAAACGCGTCGAGTACCTCGTCGAGCAGCAGAAGGCTGAGTACGAGAGGCGCGACAAGGAGAAGGCCCAAGGTGGCGGAGGAGAACCAAGCAAGAAGCGGCCGTTCAATGGCCGGGGAGGACGCCGCGGCAAGGCAAAGCAGCGGCAAGGTGACCGACCTCCCCGGGGCCGCGACAAGGATGAGGAAGACGACGACGAAGACATGGAGGATGAGGATAACAGCGAGCAGGAGTTCCAGAAGGCCACGGAGGTCCTGTGCATCGACGGTGGCGCCTCTCTGCACACCTCCCACCGCCAGCTCAAGCAGTGGGTGCGCGAGGTGAATGCAGCAGAGCCGCCCATGGAGTCGCGCAGGCTCCTCAAATGGTCCAGCACGCCCATCATTTTTGATCTCGAGGATCACCCTGACCGCACCACTGCGGTCGGGTGCTTGCCGATGCTGGTCTCACCCACCATCCGCAACCTCAAGGTCACCAAAATGTTGATTGATGGCGGGGCCGGGCTGAACTTGATCTCCTCCGCTGTGATCAAGAAACTCCAAATCCCAGATGGCGAGCTCGAAGAAACCGGTTCTTTCCAAGGAATTAACCCGGGAAGGAGCAAGCCCAAGGGGAAGATCACTCTGCCGGTGACCTTTGGCGGGGAGCTCAACTTCAGGACTGAGCGCATCACATTCGACGTCGCCGATATTCCATTGCCGTATAATGGAATACTCGGCCGTCCCGCCCTCGCCAAGTTCATGGCGGCTTCCCACTACGCCTACAGCGTACTCAAGATGCCGGGGCCGATAAGCGTCATCACTGTCCATGGCGACAAGAAAGATGCGCTTGTCTGCGCCGACAAGATCTACCGGGACGCAGCAGCCGCAGCAGAAAAGGATACACTTGCCGCTGAAGCTCCCGGGGGGAAGAAGACCAAGACCAAGTCCGGCAAGTGCTCTGGGGCCCACTCCGGCAACCGCACCTCTTCGGAGTGCTGCGCTGCCGTCGAGGACGTTCCATCGAGCTCCACTGGCAACTGTAGAAAGGGGATGGCCGCTCCTCCGGCAACCAAGAAGGTGTACGCCAAGGAGGACGGCACTGGTGGTACCTTCACCATCAGTGCCACGCTTGACAGCAAATAGGAAAGCGCGCTCGTTGCCTTCTTGCGGGCGAATGTCGATGTGTTTGCCTGGCAACCATCTGACATCCCCGGTGTTCCCAGGAAGGTAATTGAGCACAAGCTTGCTGTTTGTCCTCATGCGCGGCCCGTCAAGCAGAAAGTGAGGAAGCAAGCCGTGGAGCGCCAAGAATTCATTGCTGAAGAAATCAAGAAGCTAGAGGCAGCAGACCTAGTTAGAGGAGTGATCCATCCGACGTGGTTAGCAAACCCAGTCGTCGTGCGCAAGGCCAATGGGAAATGGAGACTATGTATAGACTTCACCGACGTGAATAAAGCATGTCCCAAGGATCCATTCCCTTTGCCGCGCATTGACCAGATTGTTGACTCCACTGCCGGATGTGAGCTACTCTCTTTTCTTGATGCATATTCAGGCTACCATCAGATTTTTATGGCCAAGGAAGATGAAGAGAAGACTGCATTTATCACTCCATGTGGCACTTATTGCTTCATACGCATGCCATTTGGACTGAAGAATGCAGGATCGACATTTGCAAGGATAGTGCACACTGCTTTCGAGCCACAGATCCACAGAAATGTAGAGGCTTACATGGATGACATCGTGGTGAAGAGCAAGAGCAAAGACACCCTGGTCCAAGATTTGGAAGAGACATTTCAGAACCTACGCAAGATACAGCTCAAGTTGAACCCCGAGAAGTGCGTCTTTGGAGTCCCCTCCGGCAAGCTTCTCGGGTTCTTTGTGTCACAGAGGGGGATTGAAGCTAACCCCGACAAGATTAAAGCCATTGAGCAGATCGAGGCCCCGAAGCGCGTCAAGGATGTCAGAAGGCTTGCAGGTTGTGTGGCTGCCCTCAGTAGGTTCATTTCGAAGTCTGCAGAACGCGCCCTACCTTTCTTCAAAATCTTGAAGAAGGCAGGTCCCATGAAGTGGACTCCGGAAGCGGAGGCAGCGCTGCAGGATTTGAAACGGTATCTATCCTCCACTCCAATACTTGTCGCACCTAGACCACAGGAAAAGTTGTTGCTATACCTAGCGGCAACCAACCAGGTGGTTAGTGCTGCGTTAGTAGCGGAGAGGGAAGCCGAAGAGGAGTCTGCACCACCGGCAAGCGAATCCAGCGACAAGCAGGGGGCTGCTCCGACAAGCTCTAGCCCCGACAAGGACAACTCTGCGCAGGAACATGATGAAGTGCGGAAGAAGATGGTACAGCGTCCAGTGTATTTTGTAAGCTCCCTCTTGCAGGGGGCTAGATCAAGATACTCTGGGGTACAGAAGTTGCTTTTCGGCCTCCTCATGGCCTCGAGGAAGCTGCGCCATTACTTCCAGGCACATGAGATAACAGTGGTCACTCGCTTTCCGCTGAAGAGGATATTGCACAATCCAGAAGCAACAGGCAGGATCGTTGAGTGGGCACTGGAGCTGTCAAGCTTTGGACTCAAGTTTGAAAGTACCTCAACCATACAGAGTCGAGCTTTGGCAGAATTCATAGCTGAGTGGACCCCGACGCCCGATGAAGAAGTCCAAGAAACAAGTGCGCCCGTACAAGAAGCGACAAGTGAATGGGTAATGTACTTTGATGGTGCCTTCTCGCTGCAAGGCGCCGGTGCTGGCGTGGTACTCATCGCGCCCACCGGAGAGCACCTCAAGTATGTTATCCAGATGCACTTTCCCAGGGAGCAAGCGACAAACAACACTGCTGAATATGAAGGTTTGCTCGCCGGCCTCAGGATTGCGGCCGAACTTGGGATCAGGAAGCTGATTGTACGGGGAGATTCTCAGTTGGTGGTCCGGCAAGTTAACAAGAGCTACCAGAGCCCTTTGATGGAAGCTTATGTAGATGAAGTGAGGAAGCTTGAAGAGCACTTTGAAGGTCTGCAAATGGAGCACGTCCCGAGAGCTCAGAATGACATTGCAGATGGCCTTTCAAAGTGTGCTTCGATGAAGTTACCTGTGGAACCAGGGACCTTCTTGCTCAAGCTGACTCAACCATCCGTTACACCATCAATTGGGCAGTCCAAGAAGAGAAAGTTGGTCTCCGGCGACTACCTGCCGGCGGATCTTCCTGAAACCGCCGCCAAGGTCCCCAAGATCAACGATCAGAACGCTGAGGAACAGTCTGCTCCTGCAGATCCGAGGATTTGTGCAGTTGAAGCAAGTGTTCCCGACAAGCCTCGCCCCGGCGAGCTTGCCGGGGGACCATCAGCTCCGGCGGAACCAGAGGTTCTTGCCGTAGAAGCTGAGGTCCCCGCAGCGGCCCTCATGCCTCTAGTCCTTGCCGTTGAGCCTCGGGCTCCGGCATGGGCGCAGCAGATCGTCCGTTTTCTGCAAACTGGAGAACTTCCCGACGACCCAGAAGAAATAGAGAAGATAACCAGGCAGTCAAGTATGTACCAGTTCGTGGATAATGAGCTGTACAGAAGAAGGCTCAATGGAGTCAGGTTGAAGTGCATCTCCAGGGAAGATGGACAGAAGCTGTTGGCAGAAATACACGGAGGCATATGCGGCCACCACATTGGCGCAAGGGCGCTTGCCGGAAAAGCTTTCCGGCAAGGGTTCTTCTGGCAAGAAGCCCTCCAAGATGCAACTGCACTAGTAACCAAGTGTGAAGCATGCCAGTTCCATGCGAAGCAGATTCATCAGCCAGCTCAAGCTCTCCAAACAATTCCTTTGTCCTGGCCCTTCTCGGTCTGGGGGCTCGATATCCTCGGCCCCTTCCCCCGAGCCGTCGGGGGCTTTGAGTACTTGTACGTCGCAATCGACAAGTTCACAAAGTGGCCAGAAGTGGAACCAGTGAGAAAGGTGACAGCACAGTCAGCGGTCAGGTTCTTCAGGTCGATTGTTTGCCGTTTCGGAATCCCTAACAGGATCATCACCGACAACGGTACACAATTTACTAGTCGCACCTTCATGCAATACGTCCAAGACCTTGGCGCCAAGGTCTGTTTCGCTTCTGTTGCTCACCCGAGGAGCAACGGTCAAGCGGAGAGGGCCAATGCTGAAGTGCTGCGCGGACTCAAGACAAGAACCTTTGACAGGCTGCGCAAGTGCAGAAGAAACTGGATAGAGAAGCTACCGGCGGCTCTTTGGTCGATCAGAACGACACCAAGTCGAGCCACCGGACAGACACCTTTGCTCTAGTCTATGGAGCAGAGGCAGTTCTCCCCACGGAACTCGTATACGGATCTCCTCGAGTGCTCGCTTATGATGAGCTCGAGCAAGAGCAACTGCGACAAGATGATGCATTGCTCCTCGAGGAGGGACGTCTCCAGGCTGCGGTACGAGCTGCTCGATACCAGCAAGCCTTGCGTCGCTACCATAGCCGCAAGGTCAAGGCCAGGAGTCTCGAGGAAGGCGACCTTGTTCTTCGGCGTGTTCAGTCCGCCAAGAATTCCAACAAGTTGACGCCGAAGTGGGAAGGCCCTTATCGGGTGAGACAAGTCACGAGGCCCGGCGCTGTCCGCCTTGAGACCGAAGAAGGCTTACCGGTGAGCAACTCCTGGAACATAGAGCATCTTCGCAAGTTTCACCCATAAGGCGCGGTTGCCGTGATCCGCTCCGGCAACCACCTTTTGTACAAGCTTTGCCGCTGCTGCATGTAACCCTTTGTACAAAGCCGGGCGCAGACCCCGTGCATCAGTAAAGTTTTTGTGTTTTGCGCTATTTGCCTCTTACATGCTTTTCTCTGCTATTTGCATGTGTTATTTGGCATCTTGTGCAACATACATATCCGGTAAGCATTAGCACGCCGAAAGGGCATATACTTGTCTCCCTCTTCTTTTTCCTTGCCTCTTAAGCAGAAGGAACGTTCCTCGTGCACAAGTTTGCCGGGGGGGAAGGAGATGGAAGGGGAACCAAGTGCTGTTCAAGAAAGAGAAGCCTTACCGAGAAGCAAGCAATATATGAAAGCTAAGTCATTAGAATTTGAGCAGTTCAAATTTTTGATTTTTAGTTGTCTTCCTTGAACAATCACACTTTGTATGGAAAACCTGTGCGCGGAGGAACCTACCCGTAGCTAGCCGCACCCTTATCTTGTTTTTGAGTACACTCAACGACTCAAGTGAGCTGCAACAAGTGTCGCGCCCTTGGTTCGTTTTCGAGTTCACTCAACAAGCTGAAGTGCGTCGCGACTAGCCGCGGCAAGGTTGCTTGCCGGTGAGACCTTGGCCAGCAGGCTGCTCAGAGTCCAGCACTCAGCGCTCGCGGCAAAGGCCCCTTGCCGGCAAGCTCCCTGGAAGCGTAGGGTGAAAAACATACAAAGTAGATGACCAAGACAAGGAAGATAACATTGCACTGATTGATCAAAATAAGATAAATATCTTACAAAAGATAACTTGTCGCAATGATTAATGAGTTCATGACACCCTATGCAGCAACAAAAAGAGATGAAGATAAAGGAGGCCTAATCCACGCGGTCGCCCTCGATCCTGGAGATCTTGTTCACTTTGGTGATGATGTGGGCGACCTGCGCCTTCAGCGCTTCCATGTTCGCGTCGGCCGGCAAGCTGCGGAGAACGTTGGTGAGGTTTATACCGGGATTGCGGTATACAATCTTCGTCAGTACGCGCTCCAAGGTTCCCGTGCAGAGCTGGCGCGACTCCTCGGCCAGTTGCGCGGGAATCTTCTTCCGAAGATTTGCAAGAGCCGGCGCGATCCCCTTGAAGAAGAGGCTGAGCTTGGCGCTGTGAGGGAGGTTTGGGTCCGGAGAGTAGATGAGGTGCTCCAACTTCAGCGCCAGCAGCTCCTGGTCGATGTTGGATGCAGAAGACACCAAGTCGTCGGTCCACACCTCGACGGTCCGGCGGAAGTTCTCGGCCGCGGTGTTGGCGCTCTCCACGAAGCCTCGCTCCCTACGGAGCTCCTCCTTCAGCTTGGTTTCCCGGTCCCGGACGGCGTCGAGCGAGTCCTTCAACGTGGAAACCTTCAGCTCCAGATCCTCAATGGAGTCCTTGGCGGCCTTCAGCTCGTCGCCCTGCTTGGAGAGGCGCACCTGGAGTTCGGAGTTGGTGTGGGCGTCCTTCTCGCGCTCCGTGTTGAGCGCGGTGACCCTCTCCACGCTCGCCTTCAACGACTCCTCCAGTTGCGCAACCTTGGCCGCGAGCTCCTCCTTGGCGGTCTCCGCGGCAGCCGCGGCGGCTTTCGCCTCCTTCAGCTCTCCGCCAAGGGCCTGCTCCCGAGCGGCAAGGTCTTCCTCGTGGGAGTCGAGGTTGACCTTCCGCTGGGCGAGCTCTCCTTCTCGCCGGGACAGCCCCACCCCGGCAAGTCGCTGCTGCTCTTCGGCTTCAGCCTTCTCCAGCAACCATTCCTGGTACTCCCCGGCGAGCCTCTCGCGCTCCTCCGCCGCGTCGCGGAGGGCAGCCTGGTTGGCGGCGCGGAGCTCCGCCGCGCGCTGCTCCATCTCAACGGCGGCCTTGGCGGCAAGGGCCTCCCGGGAAGCAAGCTTCGCCTGCCTGGCCCGGTAAAGGGCCAGGAGCTGATGAAGCAGCTTCTCCTCCTCGGGCCCTTCGCTTCCGCCGGGCGCCTCGACGATCTTCAGACCCGCGGAGGCGAGGACCTCTCCATCAAAGGCCTCGCCCTCCGCGGGTGCTCGCGAAGAAGAACCCCACGGCACCTGGATGAAGACGCCGTTGGGAGCTTCAAGATAGTAACCCACCTGCTCCTTTTCGGTGGAGGGGTCGGCGGCCGGTGCAGCACTTGGTGCTCCTGTCGCCTCTGGGCCGGCAGTGCGGTCGCCCTCCCCCTCCCCGGCCGCCGCGTCTGCGGCCGGAGCGGTCTCCTCCGCAGCCGGCTCGGCGGCTCCCGCCGTGTCCTCAGCGACAGGGGCGTCGCCGCCGCCGCCCTGCGCGCCCTCCTCCTCGATGACGATGACTTCCGTCTCCATCTGCTCGGGGGGAGGAGGATCTAGAAGAAGAAGAAAAAGCAAAAGAAGTTCAAGCAAATATCCAAAAAGAGACGAATCCAAGAAGACAAAGTTACGGAACTTACCTTGACGGACGTCGTCAGCGGCGGGCTCCCTCGCCGGGGAGCTCTGCCTTGGCGGAGTAGCCGCCCTCCCCGGGCTGCTCGCCCTTGGCGGGGTACTCGCCCTTGGCGGAGTACCCGCCCTTGGCGGAGTGCTCTCCCTTGCCGGGGAGTTCGGCCTTGGCGGGGACGGCGGGGCTTGCGGCTCCTCGGGAGCGACCTCCGGATGCTCCTGCGGTTGTGGCTCCACCTCTGCACAAGACAATCAAGACAAGACAAAAATATCAGGATATTAGCACAAGACGAAGTTCTCAAGCGCGCCCAACGAGCGGAAGTATGAAACCCAGACTTACGCTGGGGGCTGCGCTGGGGGCTGCTCCTCGGAGCAGCGCTAGGGTCCGGCAGGCTCGTCTCCGGCACGTCTCCAGTCGCCGCGACGGGCGAGTCGTCCGCGACCTCGACCACGGGCACCTTGGCCTTCTTCGCCACTCGCTGGGCCAAGGTCCTGAGATCAAAGCAAAAGCAAGATTAGCATCAACAAGAATCAAGATAGTGTTAAAGAAGATGCAAAAACCTCAAGTCCTTACTCCTGTTCCTCCTCGTCGTCGTCGTCGCTCAGGGCGGAGAAGTCAAACTCCACCTGAGGCGCGTCCGCGCGGGGAGCAGGAGGCGAAGACTCCCTCGGGCGCTTGGCGGTCCCTGGGGCTGGGGGCTGCAAAGACCCAGCCCCTGTGGTAGCCGAGGCCCGGGGAGCGGGCGGAGCCGCCGCTCCGCTCTGTGAAGACTCCCTTCCGCTCGGCGCTGACTTGTGGGGCGCCTCTGCCGTGGCCTGCTTGCGGGGCGCCTCTGCCGTGGCCTGCGTGCGGGCCGCCTCCACCGTGGTTGGTGCGCCTGGCGCCCCCGTCGCAGCTTGGCTCCCCCGGGTAGCTCGCGCTGCCCGGCGAGCTGGTTGTTGCCGGGGCGCCTGCGCCCTCGTCCCTGTCGCCGTCTTGCGGAGACTCTTCAGCGGAGAGCGCCTAGGGCTTGCCCGAGGCGGGGAGGTCTCCGATGACGACGAGAGGTCGTCGGCATAGAGCCCCAGGGATCCGTCGGAATCTTCGTCGACCCCGGCGTCCTCCTCCTCCTCCTCCTCCTCGGCAGGCTTGCTGGGCCCAGCGCCCTCCACTGTGGCCGCTCTCCCTCCGGCGCCTCCGCTCCCTCCGGCGCCTCCGCTCCCTGCGGCGCCTCTGTTTCCTCCGGCGGCGCTGCCTTTCGCCACGGCCTCGGCCAGGATTCCGGGGATCCCGGAGTGCCTCAAGGATGGGACCCCGGCGAGCTCGTCGGGAGGAAGCTTCAGCAGCCTGCGGATCTCCGCCTCCTCTGCTTGGCAGGACGCTTCCGCAGCCTCTGCCTCCTCGGGCGTAAAGCCAAATTCTCATGCCGCTACGGCTGCAGCGGCCTCTTCAACCCGAGAAGCTATGTACGCTATCTCTTGGTCGGTGGTGTCCCGTGTGAGCTCCCGGATCTCGTCCTTGTTCTTCGCCACCTCCACCAGGTTGTCGAAGAAGTTCAAGATGACGTCTGGCTTGGGCGGAATCCACGTGCGGTCGATACCGTGCGAGTCACACGCGGGCATCATGGCGCGAAGAGCATCCCGGGCCGTGCTGTTGCAGAGGGGCACCACTCCCCGGGGAGCTCTGAACCACTCCGGGTGGGCCGGGTCATGCTTAAATAGTTCCCGGACCATCCCCTTCAGCTCCAGTGATGTGAAGTTGAAGTTGAGCCCGGGGCGCAGCCTCATTATGTCCGCCGCGTTGCCGTAATCCCAGGCTGGCCTCTTCCTATCTTGAAGGGGGGCGATGCGGCGGCGGAGGAAATCTGTGCCTACCTCTCCGACAGACAACCTTGCTACCCGAAGACGAAGAATTCTGATGAGGGCGACGTCGAGCTTGCCGTCGTCCGAATCCAACTCACTCCAGTCCCTGCCACGCACGATGGCTGTTGTGCGCAGCACGGTGAAAGGTTGCGGCTTGTCCTCGACTATCCAACACCAGTCTGCACGCCACTCCTCCCACTTGCCGCGGAGCTCCCCCGGCAAGTAGGACTCCTTCTTATTCAAGCGGATGACCCAAGAAATCCCCCCGGAGAGGGGAGCGCCGGCTTCTACTCTAGGGGTGAAGAAGTGCCTAAACAGCGCTACGTTTGGGTATATCCCAATATAGTTTTCGCACATATGTGCGAAAACCGCCATCGTGAGGATGGCGTTGGGGGTGAAGTCTAGAAGATGGAGGCCGTAGGTGTGCATTATATCACAGAAAAAGTCGGAAAAAGGGGGACAGAGGCCGCAGTGGAAGAAAGCTGCGAAGAAGAAGTACCCGCCGGGGTAGTTGTCCTTGGCGGCGGCCGGATAGGCTCGGGTGCGGGGATGCTCCTTGGTCTTCTTGGCCCAGAACAAGTAGTACTTGTTCCAGAGCTCCCGCGCGCCGAGCCTTGGTGCGAAGACGACGTTCCGCTTCCGCAGCAGAGCAAGCCTCGCCGCCTGGTCAGATTTCTCCTTCTTGGCCTTCTCCGCCTTCGCCTTCTCGGTCTTCGGGGCCATGGCGGAGGCAGCGAGGGAAGGGGGGCGAAGAGTCCGGCGGCACCGCAGATGCGGACGGCGGCGGAAGAGGTGTGGAGGCGGAGCGCAAAGGGGATCTCTGGAGATGGAAGAAGAAGCAATGAAGGCGTAGGAGGGGAACCGCTCCTGCTTCCTCTGCTTTTATGGGGAAGTGGGGGACGTTTCGCTCTTTCCATTAAAAGAACGTGGCCACGTCCCATCCCACGACGCCGCAATCGACGTGTGCCGTTACGGGGGGACGCGGCAGATGCGGAAGTGGATTCGGCGTGCCGTGGGCCGCGCGTGCCCGTGCACTGTTTTGGGCCTGGCCCAACAGCGCTCGGCACCGTGTGTGGCCCAGGCCCGGGGGCTCCTATCGGTGTACTAAGGTAGGGGTACCTCAGTACCCCAACTTGTGCACGGGCAGTAGCAGCTTCCCGCGGCAGGGCCTACCACGCGCTCGTCGGAGACCTTCCTGCTCCATATAAAACCATTCAAAAACAAAGTATACAAGACAGAAGATCGAGACCCCGGCAAGTGGAGCTTGCCGGGAAGGCCGTTCCAGGCTCAAGATTACCTCACTCACGCAAGGCCCTGGCAAGAGGAGCTTGCCAAGAAGACTAGAAGATTATATTACGGAAGACATGCCTCGGCGCGATATGCGCCCCGGCAGGGCCCGGGGAGCAACAAGCTTCAGAGCCCGACAAGCTCCCGGGCCCGGCAAGGTCAAGACCCCGGCAAGGTGCTTGCCGGGGAGAGTTGTGCTGTGTGCCCGCGCTCCAGCTCATCGGTCCACGCGTCGCCCTGGGGGCCCTCCTGGGACGCGTGGCGGATGGCTGTGCAGCCTGGGGGACACGGTGGCACTCCACGGTGGTAAAGCCATCGCCGTGGCAAACGGAGACGCAAGGGCGGGCGCTTTTGGGGTCGACGGCGACGGGCATTAAATGCTCTTGTCCCCCACTGTCAAAGTAGGTAGCGACCACTGTTCATACACTGTAGCTCCACTATTCCCGCACTGTTACAACTACCACCTCTTTTACATTTTTACCCTTTCTCCTACGTCGACACCTGTCGGTGACCCCTTGCACTATAAAAGGAGGCCCATGCACAACGTAGAGGGGGTTCGGAACCTAGATCGCTCATACGCTCGGTGTAGCTAGTTCTTCAAGCTCCCGAGCTCTCCAACTCTATACAAACTAAGCAGGAGTAGGGTTTTACGCGTCCATCGCGGCCCGAACCTGGGTAAACTGCCTGCGTGATCTCCACGATCTGCTCTTTGTGCTCCCTCCGCCCTCTTACCGCACAAGCAAGGGGCTCCGGTCCCATAGGTGCTCGTGGTGGACAGTTTCCCCCGACACAACATTTAAAAATATTGGACTTCAATTTACATGAAATTAGTGCCACTTGTCCTAACCAAGCCACTCGATAAGCTTTGCTTTGTAGGTGTGAGTGAACAAGTCTGGTACCAATTCCACTATTCTTTCATTTCACATTGAGTGACACGAGATACATCCTCAACTTTGGGAGAAGGTAGCTTGGTATTGTTTACCTCAATTCCTACTCACCTTTGCTCGAGTCTTGTGATGGATAGGCAACACACATCATCTCCGGTCTACAACCATGACGACAAGTTTGATGCCATAAGGAACATCATCGACGCCAAGATAGACAAACACATTGAGGAGATGAAGGCCCTCATCAACTACCGCAAGAGGTCTTCACCATCTTCGAGAAGATGCTGAAGTGCACATGCTTCCGACTTACCATCTCCGGCAAGTACACACCGGCATCAACACCGACAAGACCAAGATGCTCAAGTTCATCAAGGGCGTACCACAAGAACGGAGGAGCATCCTTTTGGATGCAAGTTGGCTTCTCTGCCAACCCCGTGCACACGATCCTTCGACCCTCGTGCACACAAGACCCCGTGCACATGGCCTTCTACACCCCTGTTGTCGCTTGGAGCTACATCGATATTTCCCCAAAGAGGAAGGGCCGATGTAGCACACCTACGGTAGGTATTTCCCTCAGTGATGAGACCAAGGTTATCGAACCAGTAGGAGAACCAAGAAACACTATGTAAACGGTACCTACACACAATAACAAATACTTGCAACCCGACGTGCAGAGGGGTTGTCAATCCCTCCCGGGTAAAAGATTGGTAAATAGGTAGATTGATGGATGCAAATGGAAGAACGACAAATAAAACACACCAAAGTATTTTTGGGTTTTTGATAATATAGATCTTAAAATAAAAGTTGCAAATAAAGGAAATGGCAAATAGCAATATAGATCTGAAAGTATATGATTGGAAAATAGACCCCGGGGTCGTAGATTTCACTAGTGGCTTCTCTTGAAAAATAGCAACGATGGGTAAACAAACTACTATTGGGAAATTGATAGAAAAGCAAATAATTATGACGATATCCAAGACAATGATAATGTATATATGCATCACGTCCAAGATTAGTAGACCGACTCCTGCCTAACCCTACTACTATTACTCCACACATCGTCCGCTATCGAGCATGCATCTAATGTATTAAGTGCATGGAAAAGGGAGTAATGCAATAAGAACGATGACATGATGTAGACAAGATCTATTCATATACGAATACACCCCATATTTTTATCCTTAATAACAAAGATACATGTGTGTCTTTTTGCCCCTTCTGTCACTGGGAAAGGACACCGCAAGATTGAACCCATTACAAAGCACCTCTTCCCATTGCAAGATAAATAGATCAAGTTGGAAAAACAAAACCCAAAAACTGGAGAAGAAATACGAGGCTATAATAATCAAAAATGGATATTAAATCAAGGCAAATCTGATCATAAACTCACAATTTATTGGATCCCAATAAACACACCGCAAAAAGTCATTACATCAAATAGATCTCCAAGAGACCATCGTATTGAGATACAAAGAGAGAAGAAGCCATCTAGCTACTGCCTACGGACCCGTAGGTCTGTGGTAAACTACTCATGCATGATGGGGAACGTAGTATTTCAAAAAAATCCTACGATCATGCAAGATCTATCTACGAGAAGCATAGAAACGAGCGGGGAGAGTGTGTCCACGTACCCTCATAGACCAAAAGCGGAAGCGTTTAGAAACGCGGTTGATGTAATCGAACGTCTTTACGATCCAACCGATCCAAGTACCGAACGTACGGCACCTCCATGTTCAGCACACGTTCAGCACGATAATGTCCCTCGAGCTCTTGATCCAGTTGAGGACGAGGGATAGTTTCGTCAGCACGACGATGTGGTGACAGTGATGATGAAGTAGCTGGCGCACGGCTTCACCTAAGCACTGCAACGATATGACTGAGGTGTGTAGCTGTGGAGGGGGGCACCGCACACGGCTAAAAGATTGGCTTGTGTGTTCTAGGGTTCCCCGTCCCTGCATATATAAAGGAGGGAGGAGGGGAGGGCCGGTCGGCCCCTACACTACTAGAAAAAAGGCTGTTAATGGCGCACCCATTATGTCGATTAATGGTGCACTATAGGTGCGCCACTATTACCACGCCACTAGTAACAAATACTAATGGTGCACCACCTGGTGCGCCATTACTATCCCAGACACTAATGGCGGACCTAAAGTGCGCCATTACTAGGCATCGAAGTGCGCCACTGCTATTACTCGAAAGGCGCCATGTGTACCTTGTGCTCTTGGTTACTAATGGCACACTTTTTGATAATGAGCCACTGTTGTGTTTATTTCAGTGTGCCACTAAAGTGCAATATGGTGCGCCACTCGTATGAATATTAGGATTTTTTTTGCTTTTCTGATATTTGCACAGGTTACCAAATACATTACAACACAGAATATAAACAGCACAACATATAAACAGCAGATTTATCGAATACAATAGAAGATTAGTCTCCGAATACAATTCGTCATATTAGTCTCCGAATTCAAAATACCGAACAAAGGTAGAACATTACAAGTTTCGAGACCGCGAGTAGCGAGTTTGTCTTCACATTACAAGTCGATATCTAAACTACCACCACATAGAAGAGGGTTGCGGTCACGATGAGCATCATCGCAATGAAACTGATCTTTATCTAGCTCCTCCTTCGCTCCCTCATCTCTCCCGCTAGATAGCGCGCGTATCTAGCTTCCGCCTCCGCCCTAGTGGTGTACCCTTTGTAACTGTTACCGCTGAAACGGTGAACCTGTCTCCGACACTCCTCCCAGTCGTCGTATACTCCGGGAACCTCGCCCTTGTACACGACATACGACGGCATCTCTATGCACTAGACAAACAAAACGTTAGTAGCAATTCACAAATAATATATAAGCAATATATAAGTATGCAACAAAAGGATCGGAAGAGAAAAGCAACACATTAATAGCACGATTCATGGTCCTACTAATAAATATCATCGATTACATATAAGTTGAACGACTATCAAAAATAAAGAGACATAAAAGTTCATTAAACTTTAATTACAACATGAGCTAATCGATATTTCAGAACTACATAGCATCAATACTGCTTTCGACTCGACGCAGGGACCGGAGCCTGGATGAAGCCACCGTCTTTTGTGATGGTCATGAATGTGCGGTCGTTGTCAGCCTGCATTTGCAGCGTTGTATCTATTTCACTGTTGGACAGTTGATATTTGAGGTAGAACTGCCCCGAGGTACTAAGGACATCTTGATAGATGATTTCCGCAAAGTCCAACTGGATGCGAAAGAATTCTTGTCTGATAACCTTGTCTTGGATTGCCGACAAGCGTGCGGCCCATGCTTTGAGATCATTTGGTAGCACCAGGTTATTATGGTTCTGTACGATCGCCCGCATGTGATGTAGGGCGCAGTAGGCATCCTTATGACTACCAGGCGGCTGCTTGCCGCAGGGGAACGTCCTTGCGTGGGTGAACACATGCCTGCCATACATACAAATTGGCCTCTTGAAGGTGCCTCCAGATTTGGCATAGCCGGGGAGAGCATCATCAAGAACTTTCTTCAAATTTGTGTAGTCTTTCTTCGACTGACGATCCGAGTCGAAATACGTCGCCATGGAAAATTTCGGGCTAAAGAGGATGAGTGTGCAATGTGTGTCACTGCAAAAAACACGGAATGTTAGGAAAAAAAGAATGATCGAAATCTAGGAAATCATATGTTACGGGGCGGTGAGGGGATGACTTATTCGGAAAAGTAAGGCACAACGAAGTTATCCTTATCTGGGTTCGCCAGAATGACGCCTTCGAGGTATGAACTCGCGACTTGCCAGTCCCCAGCGCTGCCTAAGATCTTGGCACACATGTAGAAGGGGTCGACTATCACGATATCCGGGGTCTGGTCTCTAATGATCAACATCTCCATACTGAGCGAAAATAGCCGAATGAAGGTGTGGTGCAGCTGATGAAGGTTAAACATAGCGAAGATGTCATCAAACCGCAGGACGATCATACGCCCGATGGTGCTATCGACAAAGCCCTTTCCCTCTGGCACCTTGGCCACGAAAACCGGATATGCCACATCATTCTCGGAGAGACGCCGCTTCGCCATATAAAGAACACAGCCATGCAGACTCCGCATAGCATCGATTGCAGCATTGAGCAGATTAGTCGGTAGCATCGGCCTACCCGCCACATGCACCCTCCTCGAGATATCCTCCGGTATTGGTGGCCCGTCCTGAGCATGGCTCGTACACGGTGCCGGCTGGCTCGCACCCTTGTTATTTTTTCTTTTCTGTCCCTTCTGCTTCTTCTGCTATAATGGGATCGAGTTCTGCTCACAGACCACCTTCTTGAGGGTGTTGGGGGTGATAATATTTCGCACCTCGGCTATTTGAGTCTCGGTGAAGGCGGCAGCTGGAGGCGTCTCCTGAGAACTGAACGCCAGACAATGCCTGTTGCAATTGGGTTTCTCCGCGGTACGAGATAGATCGCGATCGTCTTTTGCAAGGTTGGGTTCTTGAGAAGGAGGCCCCAAGAATTCGTCACCGTGCCCATGTTAGTTGATGTACTTATCGACGTTGGAAAATGTACCGTCGTCGTCGTCCGGATCCTGTGCCATATGCATATCCGGATCAGCTGACGGCGGTAGTGTTGCGGTGGTCTTGCCATGGCTTGGCGCCCACACAATTGGCGGTGTTGTCTGTGGGATGGTGTCCCCCGCCCCCAAATGAATCTGGCTCTTCGGCCAAAGCATGGACCAATTTAAGCAGGCGCTGAGGGTCATCACATCATCTTCGTCGGCCCCAGCGGTCGATACAGAGGTAACAAGTCCTCGCAGTCCCGCAGCACCCGAACCAGTTGAACCCTATACACGGTGGGTGGCATCGGAGTACCGTGGAACACGCGGTTGCCCGGTTCAACGATTTTGGACTTGGCGACATCGATCAACTCACCGTCCACGAAGTGCAGGAGAGTGCATGGAATGTTGGCGGCGCCCTGCGAAAACATGTTGGGCGTCAGGGATGCCCTGTCAAAGGCAAGGAGATGAAGTCATCAGCCGGGGCTTAGTTACCGTGATGGTGTCGAGCTTGGCTAATGTCGAGGCACCGCCAATAGCGGGCGTGCAATTGACGGAGGGGTCGCTTGCTGCGGAGGTGCCGGCCGGTGTATTCTTCCCACAACCGGGTGCATTAAGCTCCAATGTTGGCGCCGACGCCAGAGACACCAATGCCGCCTCCGCCGGAGACACCAATGTAGGCGCGTTGTGCGAGTTGCTGCCCGTGAAGCTGGGAATCGAGGGCATCCCCTGTTGGCCGCCCGCAATCCACCCCCGCAGCCCCTGAAGCAAGGAAGGCATAATGGCGGTGATCGTCGCTCCCACTTGGTATCGCACTTGCTCTTGGACCATCTTCGGAATCCGCGCCACTTGTGCCTTGAGTTCTTTAACATCGCGCTCCTGGCTTTTCGTCATTCTCTCCTTTCGCCCAGCCTTACAATATTCCGACAATTTCGTGGACAAGCCTTTGCCGGCCACATGACCAGCTGACAACGACGTACTGAACTTAGCCTTGTGTTTCATTACGTTCAACGCCCTATTTAAAGTGGTGTCCCAAGGGGCAGACGGGGAGCCCTCGCTACTACTTTCAGTTTCCTGCGGAAGGAACGTGAACCACTTAGAAATTTGGCTTCATTAATTAGAATGCAACCCTATGGAGCTAATTATGCGGGGGTGTATTCCTTACCAGGACAAGCTCAAGCGCCTTCACCTTCGGATCTGTGGTAAGCTCCTTTGTTTTCGGGTCCACCTTGTACTGGGCCCTGACAAAGTTCCTGGTCTCCTTTTCAGGGTATTTATCGAAGAGGGGCGGTAGGCCTTGCTCGGCACGCTCCACGTCCTCCTTGTCCCATTTAGGTTCCGCCACTCTGTGACCGTCGGCACCGAGTGTGTGGACCCCTAAGTTCAAGTCCCGCATATCTTTACCCCACTAACTTGATTCCCCGGATGCGTCGCTCTCGCACTTGATCTTGAACTCCATGTAGTCAGCTTCGTTGATCGAAGGATTTCTCTCCTTGATCTTCTCATAACTATCACCTCTTAGAATCCTTCTCTTCACCGTGGCCCTCCAAGTAGCCAGGGACATGCTCATCTTTGTGAGGGCGGCACTGTTCACTTTATTCCCTAAGAGGCGTGTGTTTGCGAACTCACCGGGGAACTTGTATTGTTCGTGCAGCTTTGTGAAGAGGAGGTTGCGCAAATTCCCTCGGTCACGATGCCTTAGGTTCTCAGTGTTGATCGAGACGATGCTCTGGAGAATGCACCCAAGTTGTCCCACGTACCCACTGATTAATTCTTTGGGCGCCGTTGGATGCCCACTGGAGGACACTTCGGTAAATTCCTCCTTGACGGTGCCGAGCATGTTCGGCTGCCGGTCCTTCCGTTGCCTCTTCGGTTGGCTGCCATCTATGCGTTCGCTGCCATCATCTGTGGTGGCATCGCCGGCGGCACCATCAGTGGTGTCATCCCCGACGCCACTAGGGGTTGTGTAGTCGAGATCGGTGTCGTCCATGGCGTCCTCATAGCGGTGAGGTTCTTCCTCCATCTCTTGGGACACTTCCCAGAATGACTTGCCCGAACCGCCGGCCTCATCACTATCGGCCATGTTCGCTCTAAATAGGAAAAAAGGCTACTAGAGTTATTGGATGAGATCAGGGTAGTATCTATTCTTCTCAGATTTAGAGGAATATTTCCTTTTCGGTTGAGAATTGGGCACCTTCTAGGTCAAGAAAATTGAGCATGACCTTTGCTAATTTTCTTGACCTAGGATTGCCCCATTCTCAACCGAAACAGAAATTAATCAACATTTCAGGAGAAAGGGGTCATTTCACATTAGAAGCTGCCAGCATTGGAATCAGAAGCTGCCAGCATTGGAACATCAGAAGCTGCAAGCATTGGAATCATTTCATAAGATGATTTTATCAAGCATCCACATCCACTCGAATCAATAGAGCAAACGGATCATTTCATCTAGCACATGCCAGGTAATAAACCAAACCAAATATTTACAGGAAAGGTTCATCAACATCAGCCAATTAAGATACTACACCATAAGCTTCATCCAACACATGCTAGGCAACCTAGCAAATATGTACATGCAAGGGGTCATGTTTACCTATAATTATTAGGCCTTGCCTCACTGCTACTATTTCGTAATTATTACACCTCATACACTAATGCTCCAAGCTGTGCTAACCACTTAACCAACAAAGACTTGACGGTTATCATATATCAATGTCTTCCAGAATTTGTGAACAAAGACAATGTATTAATATTCTTCAGTTGAGCAATTTATTTAAGTTCCCAAGTCAATTTAATTAAGTTCCCAAGTCTGTTATAAATACATACATAAATATCTTGAGAGAAATGCAGCAACAGTGGCAATTGATATGCCGGTGAAAAACAAACAGATGATGCTCATTCATTGTTCAAACACCACCATACGGCTCAACTGCTCATTCATTGTTCAAACTCTTCCTGGTCATGGACAACCAACAGATGTAGTGATCATTCATGAATGCCTTGTAAGTAAATAATATATCCCTGAGTTGGTTTATGATGCTAAACTAAATCTCAACTTGGTTGCAGCAGACAAAAATGATCATCAAAGGCGTTGAAATCCGAGCCTCAGCAAGCTCCAGTCCTACATCAAACTTTAGGCTAGCCAAGTGTTCATTCTCTTTAGTTGCTACCTCACTATGTCTATATTTTGAGGAAAATGCAGTAAAGAGTCTTGCTCTGCTGGTTGGTAATGTACCCCCTCAAATATGCCTGCTCATTGTTCAAACTAACCTTGATCGCCGACAGGCAGGCATATGCAGTGCTCTGATCAATTAATGATCATGCATGGTAGGCAAACATATTCCAAAGTTTTGTTTAAGATGCATGCTCTAACAACTTGGTTGCAGCATGAAACAATCAAAACTCCTCGAAAAACAAGTCCAGCATGTTAGCTTGGTTGCAGTTTGGAGCAAATCATTATTGTTAATGTTATATGTCAAGATCTCAGTTAAACCTACCAAGTCAATGACTACTTAGTAATCTTGGTGGCAATCACCGTAGAATAAAATTAAGTCTGAAAGGCGAAAACAAGATTCTAGCAGAGCAGCAGAAGACCGCAGTGAGGCCAGCGTGCACGCATAGAAGCAGCGGCAACACGCACGCACACACGTACGTACGCGTATTTGGGATCTCGGACGAGCTCGGAAACGACGGCAAACGGCGATGAACCGAAGGGGAAAAGGAGGGGATCGACAGAGGAGCTCACCGTGACCTGCAGGTGAGCGAAGCGGGCTCGGGGGAGAGCTCGCCGGAGCAAATTGTCGACGGAGTTTGCGAGGCCGAGGAGGAAGCCGGTGGCGGGGAAGGCGTCGCGGAGGCGTCCGGCGTCCTGCGGCTTGTCCAGGGAGACGTAGTCGAGGGAGGTGGAGTGCTTGGGCACATCGGTGTGGCACGAGGTCGGCGGTTGCCACGACGGTGCGAGGTGGCCAGCGACAGGCGCGTCGCGTGTCGGTTGCTGACGCGGATCTGTGGGAGAGGAGAAGGCGGAGAGGGCGAGGGGAAGCGCAAGGGGGCAAGTGGGGAGGGGCGCCCGAGGAGGCAGGGTGGCGGCGCAGGTAGGGGCGGCGGCATAGGTAGGGGCGGCGGCGCAGTGGGTCGGGCGGCGGCGCAGGTCGGGGGCTGAGAGAGGTGTGAGATTGGGGATTGGGGGTTTGGGATATTTTCGTGGGGTAGGGTTAGCAATGGCGCACCTTTTAGGGGTGCGCCATAAACACCGTGATAGCAATGGTGCACCTTCTCCTGGTGCGCCATTACTAACTTTTTTTGGATTTTTAGTTGCATGTAGTAATTTAAGATTTGAGATAAAAGAAAAGGAAAATGCAAATGGAGTGATAAAACCATTGTGCAAAGATTTAGAATTAGATGACATGGTTGAAATCAAGTGATACATGTAATAATTTAGTTGCATGTAATAATTGAGCTTGCCACTGACACACATACGCGGCCGACATGTCGTGATTCGATCTTAGCTATCTTTTCACAATCTTCTTGCCCTTCGTTCTTGCGGTTGAATAATTTAGCCCCGGAACCCCTTGAGTTCTTCTTTTGAACGGACGTCCTTTAGGTAGGGTGGTCCCGCTTATTCTTGTGGTGTATGGTACTTCATCGTCGTCGTCATCTTCCATCTTCGGGTCGCCGTACTTGTTGAAGTCCTTCTCATTGGCGACTCCATCCATTCCGATGATGTTCCTTTTGCCTCTCCTCACGACAACACGACTGGGCTTTGACGGGTCGGTAATGAAGAAGCATTGATCCACTTGGGAAGCCAGTACCCATGGCTCATTTTTCGCGGTGACGTTTGCGCCCGCGGTCTTGGATTTGGCTTCGGGTATAACCATGGTAGTGAAATACCGGTATTATTTTAGGCCGCTATTGGCCCATCTAACACGGAACATCGGGACCTTCTCTCCAGCGTAGCTCAGCTCCCAGATCTCCTCGATCCTTCCGTAGTATCTGTCCTTGTCTTTACCGGTGTAGGATTCCATCGTTACCCCGGAGTTCTGATAATCGCTATTCATGTCCTTTTCCTCGGTGTAGAATGTGTAGTCGTTGATATTGTACGCCTCATAGGTCATCAGGTTGTGCTCGGCGCCCTGTGACAAGGCGAATATGAGTTTTTCTTCCGCGGAAGAATCCTCATGTAAATGGTACGACATAAGCTTCTCCTTGAACCAATGTGTGAAACATGAGGTGTGCTCTTTGATTATATCTCCGTCTGTCCTCTATTGGCCTCGGTCATTGTAGGTCTTCTCAATAAAGGTTTTGTGCTCTACCACCCAAGGATCGACCACGTCTATGTGTTGTAGCGCGACTAGGTTTGCTCTTTCAAAGTCGGCTAGTCGACCTTTGAAGTCAACATGCATTTCGCGGCGACCCTCGCGGTGGCCCCATCCAGCGAGCCTGCCGAGGTGCTTGTTGACGGGCAGACCTACGGGGTTCTCGATCCCTACATAATTCGTGCAATAGGAGATGCACTCTTCGGTCAGAAAGCTCTTGGCTATGCTTCCATCTGGACGTGCCCTGTTGCAAACGTATCCTTTGATGACACCATTCATCCTTTCAAACGGCATCATGCTATGCAGGAACGTCGTCCCGAGTTGGATGATATCCTCCACGATATGGACCAGCGGATGCACCATAACGTCGAAGAATACGGGAGGGAAGTACATCTCAAGCTCGCATAGTATCACCACGATCTCTTCCTGTAGCCTTCTGAGCTGCCTCATGCCAACCGACTTCCGAGAGATGACGTTGAAAAAGTTGCATAGTCCAAATAGCGTTTCACGGATGTGCGCGTCCATGATCCCATGGATTGCAACTGGAAGTATCTGCGTCATCAGCACGTGACAGTTGTGAGACTTCATCCCGCTGAACTTCTGCTTCGCTGAGTCTAGGTATCTTGTTATCTTCCCCGCGTAACCGTATGGAAGTTTTATTCCTAAGAGGGGTGAAAAACTACTCAATCTCCTTCTAAGTTAGAGTGAAGCACGCGGGAGGGCAGTCATATTTGCCTTTGTGACGACTTTCCGTGTCCTTCGCCTCATCATCATCATCATCATCATCATCATTAGGGTGTTTTGTGTGAAGCTTCTCCCTGATGCCCATTGATTGCAAGTCTGCCCTTGCTTTCGGCCCATCTTTGGTCCTCTCTGGCATGTTGAGTAGGGTACCAAGCAGACTCTCGCGCATGTTCTTCGTGATATGCATGACATCAAGGCTGTGAGGCACACAGAGGATCTTCCAGTACTTCAAGTCCCAGAAAACAGACCTTGTTTTCCATACCCTCAGCAGCGGCTCTGGCACCTTTCGCTTCTTTCCCGGTGGTGGGCACTCTTTCCAATTTTTCAACAGCTCATTTATTTCCTCGCCGGTCCTTGTACGTGGGGGTCTTCGGGGTTCAGTTTCACCATCAAACAGATCCTTGCGTTTTCTCCATGCGTCATCGTCACGAAGCCACCTTCGATGTCCCATGAACACGGTTTTCGAAGACCGGGGATCTCTATCTAGCTGGTGATACATTGTGTCATCCATGCACCTGACGCATGCACAAAATCCGTGGACCACCTGCCCCGTGACATATCCGTAACGGAGATTGTCATGCACCGTCGTGAGCAGTGCGGCTCTCATAGGGAAATATTCTTTCGCAGCGGCATCCCACGTATTGGCTGTCGTTTTCCACAGCGTGTCTAGCTCCTCTTTCAGCAGCCCCAGATACAGATTGATGTCGTTCCCTGGTTGTTTCGGCCCTTCAATTAGCATACTCATGTAAACGTACTTCCTCTTCATGCACATCCAGATGGGAAGGTTGTACATCCACACAAACACAGGCCAGTTGCTATGTGTGCTCCTCTGGCTGCCAAACGGATTGACTCCATCGGTGCTCCCGCCCAGCATGATGTTCCTTGGATCGTCCCCAAATTCTGGGTGTTCGAAGTTCAACGCTTGCCACTGGCTCGCATCCTTAGGGTGACTCAGCATCTTGTCTTTTTTTTATTTATCTCCAGATCATTTCCGTCATCTTCTCGCTTCTCCTTCTCCCTATCCGCGTGCCAACGCATGAGCTTTGCTTGCTTAGGGTCCGCAAAATACCGCTGCAGACGAGGAGTGATCGGAAAGTACCACACCACTTTTCGAGGAGCTTTCTTCCTCTTCTTGTATCGAGTGACGCCGCACACCGGGCATATGGTAGACTCTGCGTGCTCATCCCGATAAATGATGCAATTGTTCATGCACACATGGTATTTCACGTGCGGTAAATCCAAAGGACACATGATTTTCTTCGCCTCCTCGAAACTGGTCGGGCACTTGTTCCCCTTGGGAAAACGTTCGTGCCAGAATGACATGTTCTCGTCGAAGCATGCGCCGGTCATTTTGTGTTTTACCTTCATCTCAAGAGCCATGAGCGTTACTTTCAGGTGGGTATCCTCAGGCATGCATCCTTCATACAATGAAGTAACAGCGTCTATCTCCAGTTGTTCCAGCTTGGCTTTCTCTCGGGCGACAGCTCTTGCGTTACCCGTCTGCTTGAGAAGCAGCTCTTGAAAATCAGGGTCATGCACCTAGCCCATCGATGGTCCATATTCATCTGCTCCGGCATCTTCATCTTCATGATCATGCCCTTCATCTTGATCTTCCTCATCATCATGTCCGGCATCTTCTACATGATGACTGTGTCCTGCATCTACTTCGTGATCATGTCCTGGAGATTCTTCGTCTTCTCGCCCGCCCTCGCCGCTATTGGCTTGCTGCCCTTCCTTATTTCTTGCCGACCCCCATGGACGACTTCATAATCATCTTCATCACTTTGCCACCGATAGCCATCCATGAAACCACGCATGAGAAGGTGGTCCCGCACCTGTCTGGAATCCGGGTCCATAAGGCTCTTCAGCTTGCAAGATCGACACAGACATCTTATCTCTGTCTCGTTCTTTTAAAGCATCTTGGCCTTCGTGGAGCTCAAAAACCTATTCACGATGCCTTCGGTCATCGTGCGGACCATGGTCGCCTGCGGGGTAGAGCAAAACGATATTTTAGAACCAAAAAAATTGGCTTGACTTTGCCTAAAAATAGGACCAAAAAGAATGCATAGTGCCAAATTCTCGCCGACACGGAAATGAATCAACATTCCGGCAAAATATTGGCAACTATCGCATTTCAAATACCGGTACCTGCAAACAGAAACATATGCAACACCACAAACATACGTAGATCTAGGCCATAAAAAGTGTGTACATTGGAGGGAGAAAAAAGTAGATCTAGAACATAAAAAAAGCTTTCCTCTTACTTACCTATCAAAAAAAAGGAAATTTAATCACTTAATTTGGGTGAATCTATGGTGCAAATGAGGTGAGGAGGAGGAGGCAGCCGAGAACAAGCTAGCTAGGGTGGAGAGAATGAAGTGGGGAAAGTGAGTGTGTGGTAGCTAGGGTGGCTGTCAGAAATATCTGCTCTCACGTTACCAATGGCGCACCCCCTAAGAATGCGCCATTGGTAACTAGGGTTACTAATCGCGCACCTAGTGTGCGGTGCGCCATTACTAGTTTTGAAAAAAAAAATCGAAAAAAAATGTTAGTAGTGGCGCACCGTGGGTGCGGTGCGCCATTACTAGTTAAACTAGTAATGGCGCACTGTACCCTGGTGCGCCACTACTAAGTCTAGGAAGGGGTGTGTGGCCAGGACAAAACTAGTAATGGCGCACCACACGCCAGGTGCGCCATTAGTAATATGGCCATTAATGGAGCACCTATATCTGATGCGCCACTGCTATATAGCAGTGGCGCACCACATACATGGTGCTCCATTAATGTCCATATTAGCTATAGTCGTTTGTCTAGTAGTGCTAGGGCGTGCCACAAGTGGGGATTCCTACTAGGACTCCTAATCCTAGTAGGTTTCCACCAAAAGGAAGAGAAGGGGAAGGAAGGAGAGGGAGAGGAGAAGGAAAGAGGGGGCGCCGCCCCTCCCCTAGTCCAATTCATACTAGGCCCATGGGGGGCGCACAACCAGCCCCTGTGGCCTCTCCTCCCTCTCCCCTAAAGCCCACTAAGGCCAGTTAGTTCCCCCGGGGGTTCCGATAACCCCCTGGCACTCTGATATTTATCTGATAACCCCCGGAACTCATCCGGTGTCCGAATAACATCGTCCAATATATCATTCTTTATGTCTCGACCATTTGGAGACTCCTCCTCATGTCCTTGATCTCATGTGGGACTCCAAACAATCTTCGGTCATCAAAAACACATAACTCATAATACGAATCGTCATCGAACGTTAAGCGTGCGGACCCTACGGGTTCGAGAACTATGTAGAAATAACCGAGACACATCTCCGAGCAATAACCAATAGCGGAACCTGGATGCTTATTTTGGCTCCTACATATTCTACGAAGATCTGTATCGGTCAAACCGCATAACAACATACGTTGTTCCCTTTGTCATCGGTATGTTACTTGTCCGAGATTCGATCGTCGGTATCATCATACCTAGTTCAATCTAGTTACCGGCAAGTCTATTTACCCGTTCTGTAATACATCATCTCGTGACTAACACATTAGTCATTTGCTTGCAAGGCTTATTATGAAGAGTATTACCGGGAGAGCCCCGAGATGCCTCTCCGACACTCGGAGTGACAAATCCTATTCTCGATCTCGGCCAACACCACAAACACCTTCGGAAAATACCTGTAGAGCATCTTTACAATCACCTAGTTACATTGTGACGTTT
Organism: Secale cereale; assembly: GCA_902687465.1. NCBI lineage: Eukaryota > Viridiplantae > Streptophyta > Magnoliopsida > Poales > Poaceae > Secale > Secale cereale. The sequence goes on along the minus strand of LR738709.1, from coordinate 385,966,646 downwards.
GATAGCACACAAGGTGTTCCTCGGGTTTTCGGGAGTTGCATAATCTCATAGTCAGAGGGACATGTATCAGTCATGAAGAAAGCAATAGCAATAAAACTAAACGATCATAGTGCTAAGCTAACGGAAGGGTCTTGCCCATCACATCATTCTCCTAATGATTTGATCCTGTTGATCAAATGACAACACATGTCTATGGTTAGGAAACACAACCATCTTTGATTAACAAGCTAGTGTAGTAGAGGCATACTAGGGACACTCTATTTTGTCTATGTATTCACACATGTATCAAGTTTCCGGTTAATACAATTCTAGCTTGAATAAAAGACATTTATCATGAAACTAGATTAGGTAGCGAGAGGGACAGCGCTGGAGAGCCCCCATTGGCGCTGACGAGCTCGGCGATGCCGTTGAGCAATTCTTCGTAGAAGTCGTCGACGGGGCGGTAGCGCATGAGCTCGCGTGCCATTAGCAACGCAGTCTGCATGTCTGGGGGTACGCGACGAGCATGGGACGACGAGACCGCTGGGGTCAGTGACGAGGTCGTGGTGCGTCCATCTCTCCGCACTGAGGGGTGCATGGACAAGGCATGCTCTTCATGCCGCGCTGGGCAGGTGGCGGCGCTGGCAGCAGGCGATGGAGAACGGCGGGGTGGTCCACCGGCAGGAGCTGTCTGAGCGACGCGGGCGGCGAGGGCAGCCCTCCTCTCAGCATGGGCTCTCGGAGCGTCGGCCATGGAACCGGTGGGACGACGGAGCGCGGATCGACGGAAGGGAAGTTTTGGCACACCCCTGCCTGGCGCGCCAAATGTTGATCTTGGGTTCCGGCAAAACCCTTGAGGTTTGAACTCTGTGGTGCGCACGAAGATCTCTCATTCCGCCCTCGCTCGTCTACTCACCAATCCCTAGGCCTAGCTCATCAGACCCGAAGAACAAGGGATACAAGGTTTATACTAGTTCGGGCCACCATTGTGGTGTAATACCCTAATCCAGTGTGGTGTGGTGGATTGCCTTATAGGCTGGTGAAGAACTAGTAGATGGGAAGAACAGCCTCCAGAGGAGAGGTGTTCTTGTGCTCGGGTGAGCTTGTGAGTGCAAGCCCTTCTATCTAATCAACTCAAGATGAGATGATTTCTATGGTGGTGGCTAGTCCAATTTATAGAGGCCCGAGTCCTCTTCCAAATATTGAGCGGGAAGGGATCCCACAGCGGCCAAATTTGAAGGGGGCAGCTAGTGCAAGCTATCCTGACAAAAGGTGGTCTTCGCCTGCCAAAGGTTCTGGTGGTGACACCGTCGTGGGCTCCGCGATGACCTCCGTTCTGCTTTCCTGCTGGTCTTGGTCTTGTTGCACAGATATTGAAACCTTTGCCTGACGCCTCGGGACTCCTCGCCTGCACCTTCCCCTTTAGCACCAAAGGGGAAACAGGCACCCTGCGCCCGCTGGCGCCTGATACGTCCAAAACATATCTATAATTTCTGCTTGCTCCATGCCTCTTTTGTGTGATATTGCTATGATATTTATGCACTTCCATACACTTTTCATCATATTTGGACTAACCTATTAACTCAGTGCACCCCAGTGCCAGTTTCTGTTTTCTGCTGTTTTTGTATTTCAGGTTTTCCCATTACGTAAACTGCCAGAAAAATTCCGGGAAAAATATATAAAAAATCAGCGTTCCGGAAGCTTCCATGCGGCCAAAGTAGGGCCGGAGGGGGGCCACCAGGGCTCTAGGCGCCCTGGCCACGCGGCCCCCCTCCAGGCCGCGCCAGGGGGGCGCCTGGGCCCCCCTTAGCTCCCCTGGCGACCCCCTTTGGCATATATTTACACCGCGTCACAGAAACCCTGATTCCAGACCCTTTTCTCCAGACGCAATTCTGATCTCCGCCGCCATCGCCATCAAGCTTCGGGGGACCAGAATTCCTGTGCCGGCACCCTGCATGATGCTTCCTCCCTCCATGATGCGGGAGTAGTTCCTCCTCGGGGCTGAGGTTTCTACCAGTAGATATGTGGTCAATTCTCTCTCCCATGATGTGATCTTCGTTGTGATCATAGGCTATGTTAATCTAGGGTGATCCCATGATATTTCCCCTTCCTCTATGTATTGGATTGATGTACTCGCTTGTCTTTATCTAGTATAATCCCCGATACCAAGGTGACAGCGGTCTATTGGACATGGATTAGAAAAATATTTTCATGAGTGATTTCCTCTCTTGTGTGTTGATTGAAGATTGAGAGTCTCTTGGTGCTTGTCTTTGACTATCCTTTAGATATGTTGTGGTGATTGTGGGACTCTCTTTGGATGGCCGCGGTGACATTGGGAAATCCTTAGATTGAGAACTACGAACTTTGAGGTGTGCTTTTGTAGCCCTACATAATTCTCGTCCTCTCTTGACCACGAAGGAATGACCTCCGGGTGCGTCTCCATTGCATGTTTTATGGGAAATATCATGTGATTCGATTGTGTTAATGTTGTTGGGAGTTGCCACTAGTGAAAGTATGAAGCCTAGGCCTTGTTTCCACCATTGCCATACCATTTGTGCTCACGGTTACCACTTGTTTGCTTGCTGCACTTTTTATTACAGATTTATATTACTTTGTTTTGCCATCCATATCACTTGCCATTTAACATCTCTTCGCCGAACTAGTGCACCTATACATCTGACAAGTGTATTAGGTGTGTTGGGGACACAAGAGACTTCTTGTATCTTAGTTGCAGGGTTGCTTGAGAGAGACCATCTTCAACCTCTACTTCCCTGAGTTCGATAAACCTTAGGTCATCCACTTGAGGGAAATTGCTGCTGTCCTACAAACCTCTGCGCTTGGAGGCCCAACATAGTCTACAAGAGTAGAAGCGTGTGTAGACATCAGCGCCCGCCTGGCCGTGGTCGTCACTGCTCACATCACGAGGGCCTCGCGAGGTGCCCCTTGCCTTGATATCTCCGCTGCTCAGGAGCCAGCCTAGTGAGGCCGCGCCAAGGGAGGTCTTGCGTCATCCGCCTCGCTAGGCTCGGCCCCTCGCGAGGGTCTAGAGTGGTTGCTGATGAAGTTGGGCCATACCAGGCCGCATGATGAGCCACACTCTGGGCCGCAGACAGGCAAGTCTGGGTACCCCCATTCCCAGAACAGCGACAGTGCACCTCGCGAGGTTCGCGTGACGTGAGCCATGATGTCCAAGGCCAGGCGGGTGCCAGCGGGCGCAGTGTACCAGTTTCTCCTTTGGTGCTAGGGGAGCAAGCGCAGGCTCGGAGTCCCAAGGAATCAGGCAAAGGTTTCCATATCGGTGCAACAAGACCAAAGACCGTCAGGGCGGCAGAATGGAGTTCATCGTGGAGCTTGGCGCAGTGTCACCACCAGAGCCTTTGGCAGGCGAAGAAAACTTTTGCAGGATAACTTGTACCAGTTGTTCCCCTTCAAATTTGGCCGTTGTGGGATCCCTTCCCGCCGATATTAGGGAAGAGGACCAAGGCCACTATAAATAGGACCTAGCCACCACCATGGACAAGGAGCTCAGCTGGTCTAAGAGGGAAAGAGAGAGATCCATTCCATCCTACACACACCGCAAGCCCATCCGAGCCCAACAACACCTCTCCTTCAGAGGCTATTCATCCCTTCTACTAGTTCATCCTCGACCCCACGGGGTAATCCACCACACGCACTGGAGTAGGGTATAACACCGCAAGGTGGCCCGAACCAATATAATCCACTGTGTCCCTTGTTCTTTGAGTTCGTCAAGCTAGGCTGTGGAATTGTAGGGCGAGCGCGCTGGGGAGAGAATTTCTTCGTGTGCACCCCAGAGTTCGAACCTCTCAAGGGTTTGCGGAACCTGAAATCCAACATTTGGCGCGCCATGTGCCGAAACCTCTCATCCGTCGGTCAACGCGTCATGCTCCACCGCTTCCGTGGCTGACGCTAGCCGTGCTCGTGTTGAGTGACGGGCCGCCCTCGCCGCTCGTGTCGCTCAGACAGCTCCCATCGACGGACCTCCTCGCCGTTCTCCATCGCTCACTGCCAATGCAGCCACCGGCCCGGTAGGCACGAGCAGCAGGTCTCGTTGCTGCACCCCTCGGTGCAGTGGGATGGACGCGTCGCAACCCCGTCGCTGACCCCCGCTAACTCGTCAGCCCATTACCGTCGCGGACCCGCGGACACGCAGGCTGCGCTGCTCATGGCATGTGAGCTCCTGCGCTACTGCCCCGTCGAGGACTGGCTAGACCGCATAGCCGAGCTCGTCAGCGCCGCTGGGGGCTCTGCTGCCCCATCCCTCTCGCTACCTCGCCGACCTCCCTGTGCGGGCGACGTGGCCCATGAAGCACCTCCACCACCTCCGCATCAAGACGACGTCCATGCTCCAAGGCACGCGGCCCCGCGGCACGTCCCATCGCATGGGGCGCCCGTGCATGAAGAAGGAAGCTGCCAAGAGATCCAACAGCCGCAAGGAGGAGTTCCCGCGCTTTCTCCACTGCCGCGTGGAGACCGTGCACCCCCAGCAGTGGTGGTGCGTGAAAACCAAGACCAAGCTCCACCCCCGTGAAAGGCTCCGGTGTCCACAGCAGGCTGCCGGGCCTTCACCCATGAGCTGCGCAATGTCAACTGGCCCGGGAAGTTCAAGCCCGACCTGCCTCCACGCTACGACGACACCCCCGGCCCCGTTGAGTTCCTGCAGCTCTATGAGCTGAGCACTGAGGCATCCAACGGCGACGAGAAGATTATGGCAAACTGGTTCCCCATGGCTCTCAAGGACGGCGCGTGATCATGGCTCCTGAACCTGCCCGCGGGATCGATCTCCTCTTGGGGTGAAATGCACGAGCATTTCATCGCCAATTTCTAGGGCACCTGCGACCGCCCGCCAGCCGCAGGTGACCTGCGGCACGTCAAGCAACAACCAGGGAAACCCTGCAGAAGTACATCCAGCACTTCAACAGCGTCCGCCTCAAGATCACGAAGGTCACGGATGAGGCCATCAACTCAGCATTCTCCGACGGCGTCTGCGATGTCAAGAAGAAGGAGGAGCTCGCCATCCATGAAGATCTGTGCACAGCCCTGGAGTTGTTCAACCTCGCGACCAAGTGTGCCAAAGCTAAGGAGGGGCGCCTTCCCTCGTTGAGCTCCCCGCTGTTGACCCAGAGGATAAGAAGGCCAAGGCTAAAGACGTGAAGCGCAAGGGGGTGGCCGTGCTCGCGGCCGAACCAGAGATGAAGCATGGCCGCGACCACCCAAAGTCATCCAAGAGCAGCCGTCCATTCTGCGCCTTCCACAACGTGCACATCCACAACACCAACGACTACCAGGAGCTCAGAGCCATCCTCGACCGCCGCATTGACCGACGCCCCGAGCGCAACGACCAGGGCTACGGCCGTGGAGGAAGCCGAACTGGGGGACGCTGGGACGATCGCGACCCCCGTCAGGAGTGGCGCGATCAGCCTCGTGAGGAACGCTCGCATGATCAGCCTTGCGAGGGCGCCTGGAGGGACCAGCTTCACGAGGGTGCCTGGAGGGACCAGCCTCGTGAGGACCGTCCTCAGGGCAAGGCCGGCCTCCCTCCGCTACCACCGCCAAGGAGGAACTATGACCAAGACGAGGGGGCTGGGGGCTGTTGGGGAATGTTGTATTTAAAAAATTTCCTACGATCACACAAGATCTATCTAGGAGAAGCATAGCAAGGAGCAGGGAGAGTGTATCCACGTACCCTCGTAGACCGAAAAGCGCAAGCATTTAGTAACACGATTGATGTAGTCGAGCGTCTTCGTGATCCAACCGATCCAAGCACCGAACGTACGGCACCTACGCGTTCAGCACATGTTCAGCTCGATGACGTCCCACGAACTCTTAATCCAGTTGAGGCCGCGGGAGAGTTTCGTCAGCACGACGGCGTGGTGACGGTGATGATGAAGTTACTGGCGCACGGCTTCGCCTAAGCACTACGACGATATGACTGAGGTGTGTAACTATGGAGGGGGGCACCACACATGACTAGGAACCATTGATGTGTGTCCAAGCGGTTCCCTCCCCACGTATATAAAGGAGGGAGAGGGAGGAGGCAGCCGGCCTAGGGAGGAGGCGTGCCAAGGGGGAGTCCTACTCCCACTAGGAGTAGGACTCCCCTTTCCTAGTAGGAGTAAGAGAAGGGGGAAGGGAGGGAGAGAAAGAGAAGGAAGGAGGGGGTGCCGCCCCTCCCCTTAGTACAATTCGGACTAGGCTTGGGGGGTGCGAAGCCCTACCCTAGACAGCCCCTCTCTCTCTCCCCCCTAAAGCCCACTAAGGCCAATTAACTCACCGAGGGGTTCCGGTAACCTCCCGGTACTCTGGTATTTATCCGATGACCCCTAGAACCCATCCGGTGTCCGAATATAACCTTCCAATATATCAATATTTATGTCTCGACCATTTCGAGACTCCTTGTCATATCCGTGATCACATCCGGGACTCCGAACTACTCGGTTCATCAAAATACATAAACTCATAACACCGATCGTCATTGAATGTTAAGCGTGCAGACCCTACGGCTTCGAGAACTATGTATACATGACCGAGACTCATCTCCGGTCAATAACCAATAGTGGAACCTGGATGCTCATATTGGTTCCTACATATTCTTCGCCGATCTTTATCGGCCAAACCACATGACAACATACGTTGTTCCCTTTGTCATCGGTATGTTACTTGTCCGAGATTCGATCGTCGGTATCATCATACCTAGTTCAATCTCGTGACCGGCAAGTCTCTTTACTCGTTCTGTAATACATCATCTCGTGACTAACTCATTAGGCATTTGCTTGCAAGGCTTATTATGATGTGTATTACCGAGAGGGCCCAGAGATACCTCCCCGACACTCGGAGTGACAAATCCTATTCTCGATCTATGCCAACACTAAAAACACCTTCAGAGACACTTGTAGAGAATCTTTATAGTCACCCAATTACGTTGTGACGTTTGATAGCACACAAGGTGTTCCTCCGGTATTCGGGAGATGCATAATCTCACAGTAATAGGAACATGTATAAGTCATGAAGAAAGCAATAGCGGTAAAACTAAACAATCATAGTGCTAAGCTACCGGATGGGTCTTGTCCGTCACATCATTCTCCAAATGATGTGATCTTGTTGATCAAATGACAACTCATGTCTATGGTTAGGAAACATAACCATCTTTGATTAACGAGCTAGTCTAGTAGAGGCATACTAGGGACACTCTGTTTTGTCTATGTATTCACACATGTATCAAGTTTCCGGTTAATGCAATTCTAGCATGAATAAAAGACATTTATCATGATATATAAGGAAATATAAATAACAACTTTATTATTGATTCTAGGGCATATTTCCTTCAGGGGCTTCCAGGAGCCTCGCGCCATCGCCTGCATGTTGGCCGGTGCGCAGGCTCCCGCCTCTCAGCGCATCTTCAAGCAGTTTGCTCGAGAAGTAAACGTAGCTCTTCCCAGGATAGAAACCACACGGTCGCTCAAGTGGTCCAAGTGCACCATCACCTTCTGCTCAACTAACCAGTTCAAGTATGCGGCAACCGCCGGCGCTCTCCCAATGCTCTCCTCACCCATCATCAGCAACGTCCAAGTCACCAAAACCCTCATCGATGGCGGTGCAAGGCTCAGTGTTCTCTCCGTCGACACATTTGACCGTTTCCAAGTGCCGTATGACCAGCTACAACCTACCCGGCCTTTCTCAGGAGTGACTGATGGCTCCACCACCCAATCGGGTAGATCCGGCTCCCTGCTACCTTTGGCACCCGCGACAACTACCACACCGAGCTGATCGACTTCGACGTCGCTCACATCCGCCACCCGGACAATGCCATTCTTGGGTGTCCAGCCCTGGACAAGTTCATGGCAGTGACTCACCATGGCTACAATGTCCTCAAGATGATAGGTAGCCGTGACATCATCACCATCGCTTGCTAAGAAAAGGATGATGTGTGCTCCCTCGAGCGCGCTTACCAGGCTGCGGCAGTCAAGGACCCGAAGAATGAAAACACCATCTACCCCCCTAAAGCTATCACGAAGAAGTAGTAGTAGTTGCTCGCCCTGGAGCCTCATGAAGATGCAGCACCAGCGGCCGTACCCCAGGAACCGCGTCCATGGAGGGGCGCCTCGCTCCCTTGCATAGGAAGGCATGCCCAGCGCCCCCCTCAGGCTGGGCTCGGGGGCTCCCCTCTAGAGGGCCTCTGGCCTAGCCAATGTCACGAAGGAGGAGCTCGGGTACCATGTGGAAGCATGCTTCACCTCGCGTTTCCCTCAAGAGCGCACAAGGCAAGAGGCGCCAAGCGCTCAGGAGTTCATCAACCAGACCATCGAAGACTTGCACGCACTCTACTGGACATCTCAGGTGGGCCGGTGCGAGGGCCCTCCTCACAGCTATGTTCACATGCCCTTCGGCTTGCCAAACCAAGCGGCTCTGTACCAGTGCCACATGCGGGAAGTCCTGGCGGCTCGCAAGGCCAGGCATCAGGAGATCCTGGCAGAAGTGGCGTCGGTTCTTCGTGAGCTATCGGAACCTCAGGAGACTCGTGAGGCCCCTGCAGCGAGCATCTTCAACTACATTGACATCACTCCAGCATCAGTGCTAGGTGAATTTCTTTTAGTTTGTTCAGTTGAGTGCACTCCCCGGGTTGCATCATCCCCAAGTCGCACGGGCTTGCCCCTGCGACGTGTATCAATTTTTCATCTTTAGCTTACTCTGTTGTGGGCGCCCCTCGGGCTGCATCATCCCCAGGTCGCATGGGTCCGTCCCTGGGGCCTGTATCGCATTTTCCATCACCTGGATTAGCTCGTTTCCTCCTATGGATTACCTTATGATCATCACCTTCTCACTCACTACTTCTTTTAGCCTCCCTCGCTACCGAACGGACTCCTGCTCATCCCGCAATGGGGGCTACACACGTTGGCATTTCGCTTGTGCTCAGGTCTGTCCCTGCAACGCTGACAAATCTGATAGATCGATCTCTGACTCGCGCCCACCTCGTGCACGTCACCTCACCAGGTCCTCAGTGCCTTCGTCTTCATGCGGAAAGATCAGTGGCCCAACGGTAGGCGCGATTGTAAATTGTGTTGTTTCGTCAGACTAACCCGCAAAAATATCCGGAGCCTAGCGGCAGGCGGCCTTGACAGTTTTTCCTTCCCACGTAATTCGCTTGCGCGTTAAAGGGGGCTCCTGAGCATTGCGTCTCAGGGGCTCCTACCGACTCTCCAGCCCTCACACCTTGGCCTTGATCACGGCATCACGACCTGGCATACCAGCGGCGGCTGAGCTCCACTCGAGGGTCAGGACCCGAGGACGTAGAGCACCTGGAAGAGCGGGAGAAGGGGAGGTCAACTCGGAGCGCTAAGGTCAGTTCGTATGTCAAGGGGGACCCCTAAGCATCGCGTCTCAGGGGCCTAACTGGCCACGTAGCCCCTCACCCCTCCGGCCTCGTCCTGGCGATCCGGACGAACCAGTGGTGGCTGAGGTATGCGCGGGGTCGGGCCCTGCCGACATAGAACACCAAGGCCTAGTCTAGAATTTCCTTCCCGAGGGTTGTTCGTACGTCAAGGGGGACTTTTGAGCATCGCGACTTAGAAGCCTAACTGGTAACGTAGCCCTCACCCCCTGGCCTCGTCCTGGCGATCCGGATGAGCCAGCGGCGGCTGAGGTATGCACGGGGTCGGGCTCTGCCGGTGCAGAACGCTAAACCAAGCGGGAAGAAAATCACGAAATTTCAGCCGCGCTGCTGCAAGAGCAAACCAGGCGTGCCGCATCACCTTAGAACCATCAAGATAAGTCACGCATTCAATCGGCACAATGCCACTAATCGACAAGTTTGATTTCATTAGTCTTGCTCCGGCAATGTCGCATCCCTTTTTAGCCTCCGGAAGTTGCTTGCACGCCAAGGGGGACCTCTTGAGCATCGCGCCTTAGGAGCTCTTACTGGACCACAGGCCGCTCACCTCCTAGCCTTGACCATGGCATCGCGACCTGGCATACTAGTGATGGCTGAAGCTTGCCTTGGGACTGGGACCTGTCGGCATAGAGCACAAAGCTACTGAAAGGATAAAAAGGGGGGACAATGCCGAAGCAAGACTTGCAAACACGGTTTCATCGCAAGAATATTAAGCATCAGAGCAAAAGCACTACAGGTTTTTTACACGCCCCCATGGGGTTCGCTTTGATTCCTCACATGGGAGCAAAAGAAGGAGATTCCAGGAGACCCTAACAAAGGCTGCCACTGCCAACGCCATCATCAATAGTGGGCCAGGAGAAGCCGTCTCCAACCTCGCTCAGGTCACCAGCGACGACGAGCTGGTGCAGCTGCCGCGCGTCGGGCGTGGCGTGAGCTCGGGGGCACGTTGCTGCCATCACTCGTCAGGCTCGGGAGAGCTGTTGGATTCCCAGGGGCCATCACTGCTGCTAGGAGAGCTGACGGCAGGGCCGATAGCAGGCACCACATCCGTCACTGTGTCACCCTGGCGGCTCCCACCAGGGCAGCACTCCAGGCGGCTTCCTTCCTCGTCCAAGTCCTTGAAGAACAACGTGGAGGCGCCGTCAAACTCGAAGTGGACGACGGAATCTCCTTAAGGACGGCACACGTGGGCGATTTCGCCCCATCCTCGAGTCATGAACACACCGGCTGGGGGACGACCTCGACCTCCGCCTCCGAAGCCTAGCTACGGCAACCGGCGTGCCGCAACCACAGCTCAGCAGGACCCCTCGTCGGCGATAGCTCAGCGAAGAACCTCAGGAGTCGGATCCAAGAAGGCGGTGGCATCGCTGTCCACACCACGAACTCGCGTGAGGAGCCCTCGGTGTGGGTTCGGGGGCCGGCAGCCCGAGCGGCCCCTTCTGGACGACCTCGACCACAACACAAGCTGTGCGGGGCGCAACCCCCATGCTCTTGGGCGTAGAAGGGCAACAGTAGCCAGGAGGAGGCCGCTCGCACCAAGGCCTTGTCACCTCTTGCCTCTCGTCGGCGCCACGGGGGCGGCTGAACCTCTTCTTCAGCGGAAGTGGTTCCCGCTCCTCGTAGGGAGTTTTTCCTTTTTCAGTAGCAGATAATCTCCTTATCGGCGCCATGGGTGTCACGGTAAGCCGGTGCGGCAAGGAGGAAGAAGAAGAGGAGGGCGACAAGAAGAAGGAGTGGGGCAACAGGGGCTTCACCCTCTCCCCATTTAGAGCCTGAAGGAGGCCAACCGCTGGCCTCCACGATCTCGCATAATGATGGTTTTCTATGCATGCAGTCGGGTCTCGTCAAGTCGAGCAGTTATCGAGGTAGCGTGGGGAGGCGGAGACGCCCACGTCCAGTCAGGTCGCCACGTGTCGACCAAGGTCGTATGCAATTGGGGTCCGTGGCGCTTCGCCCTTGTCCCTTTGGCTTCGCCTCGAAGCCAAGTCCAAGCGCACCTTGGGCCCGGGGGCTACCGTCAGCGTCCTGGGAATGGGGGTACCTAGACTTGCCTGCCTGCGACCCATGACGTGGCTCCATTAGCGTCCTGCTACGGCCCAAATTCAGCAACTGCAACTCAAGACCCTCGTGAGGGGCCAAGCCTCGCGAGGTAGGCAACAGCAAGACCTCCCTGGGGGCAGTCTCCCTAGGCTGGCTCTCGAGGAGCGGAGATATCTATGCAAGGTGCACCTCGCGAGGTTCGCATGACGTGAGCCATGACGTCCAAGGCCAGGCGGGCGCCAGCGGGCGCAGTGTACCGGTTTCACCTTTCGTGCTAGGGGAGCAAGCGCAGGCGCGGAGTCCCCATGAATCAGGCAAAGGTTTCCATATCGGTCGAACAAGACCAAAGACCGTCAAGGCGGCAGAATGGAGGTCGTCGTGGAGCCCAGCGCAGCGTCACTACCAGAGCCTTTGGCAGGCGAAGACCACTTTTGTCATGATAACGTGTAATAGTTGTTCCCCTTCAAATTTGGTCGTTGTGGGATCCCTTCCCACCGATATTGGGGAAGAGGACCAAGGTCACTATAAATAGGACCTAGCCACCACCATGGACGAGGAGCTTAGCTGGTCTTGAAGGGAGAGAGAGAGATCCATTCCATTCTACACACACACCGCAAGCTCATCCGAGCCAAAGAACACCTCTCCTCCGGAGGTTGCTCATCCCTTGTACTAGTTCATCCTCAGCCCCATGAGGCAATCCACCACACACACACTGGAGTAGGGTATTACACCGCAAGGTGGCCCAAACTTGTATAATCCTATGTGTCCCTTGTTCTTTGAGTTTGTCGAGCTAGGTTGTGGAATCGTAGGGAGAGCGCGCAGGGGAGAGAGTGTTCTTCGTGCACACCCCAGAGTTTGAACCTCTCAAGGGTTTGCAGAACCCGAAATCCAATATCCATAAACGAGAAACATATCCTTCGCCCTTTTCAAGTACTTCGGGATGTTTTTGACCGCTGTCCAGTGATCCACTCCTAGATTACTTCGGTACCTCCCTACTAGACTTATAGCAAGGCACACATCAGGTCTGGTACATAGCATTGCATACATGATAGAACCTATGGCTGAAGCATAGGGAATGACTTTCATTTTGTTTCTATCTTCTGCAGTGGTCGGGCATTGAGTCTGAATCAACTTCACACCTTGTAACACAGGCAAGAACCCTTTCCTTTACTGATCCATTTTGAACTTCTTCAAAACTTTATCAAGGTATGTGCTTTGTGAAAGTCCAATTAAGCATCTTGATCTATCTCTATAGATCTTGATGCCCAATATATAAGCAGCTTCACCGTGGTCTTTCATTGAAAAAATTCTTATTCAAGTATCCTTTTATAATATCCAGAAATTCTACACCATTTCCAATCAACAATATGTCTTCCACACATAATATCAGAAATGCTACAGAGCTCCCACTCACTTTCTTATAAATACAAGCTTCTCCAAAAATCTGTATAAAACCATATGCTTTGATCACTTCATCAAAGCGTATATTCCAACTCCGAGATGCTTGCACCAGTCCATAGATGGATCACTGGAGTTTTGCACACTTTGTTAGCACCTTTTGGATCGACAAAAACCTTGTGGTTGCATCATATACAACTCTTATTTAATGTATCCATGAAGGAATGCAGTTTTAACAACCATTTGCCAGATTTCATAATCATAAAAGGCGGCAGTTGCTAACATGATTCGGACGGACTTAAGCATCGCTACGGGTGAGAAAGTCCCATCGTAGTCAACTCCTTGAACTTGTCGAAAACCTTTCGCAACATGTCGAGCTTTGTAGACGGTAACATTACCATCGGCGTCAGTGTTCCTCTTAAAGATCAATTTATTTCCAATGGCTTGCCAATCATCGGGCAAGTCAACCAAAGTCCACACTTTGTTCTCATACATGGATCCCATCTCAGATTTCATGGCCTCAAGCCATTTTGCAGATTCTGGGCTCATCATTGCTTCCTCATAGTTCGTAGGTTCGTCATGGTCAAGTAACATGACTTCCAGAACAGGGTTATCGTACCACTCTGGTGCGGAACGTACTCTGGTTGACCTACGAGGTTCAGTAGTAACTTGATCTAAAGTTTCATGATCATCATCAATAGCTTCCTCACTAATTTTTGTAGGAATCACTGGAACTAATTTCTGTGATGAACTACTTTCCAATTCGGGAGAAGGTACAATTACCTCATCAAGTTCTACTTTCCTCCCACTCACTTCTTTCGAGAGAAACTCCTTCTCTAGAAAGGATACATTCTTAGCAACGAATATCTTGCCTTCAAATCTGTGATAGAAGGTGTAGCCAACAGTTTTTTTGGGTATCCTATGAAGACACATTTCTCCGACCGGGTTCAAGCTTATCAGGTTGAAGCTTTTTCACATAAGCATCACAACCCCTAACTTTAAGAAACGACAACTTGGGTTTCTTGCCAAACCACAGTGCATAAGGTGTCGTCTCAAAGGATTTAGATGGTACCCTATTTAGCGTGAATGCAGTTGACTCTAAAGCTTAACCCCAAAACGATAGTGGTAAATCGGTAATAGACATCATAGATCGCACCATATCTAATAAAGTACGGTTACGACGCTTATACACACCATTACATTGTGGTGTTCCACGTGGCGTGGGTTGCGAAACTATTCCACATTGTTTCAAATGAAGACCAAACTCATAACTCAAATATTCGCCTCCGCGATTAGATTGTAGAAACTTTATTTTCTTGTTACTATGATTCTCTACTTCACACTGAAATTCTTTGAACTTTTCAAAAGTTTCAGACTTGTGTTTCATCAAGTAGATATACCCATATCTACTCAAATCATCTGCGAAGGTTGGAAAATAACGATACCCGCCGCGAGCCTCAACACTCATTGGACCGCAAAGATCAGTATGTATGATTTCCAACAACTCAGTTGCTCGCTCCATTGTTCCGGAGAACGGAGTTTTAGTCATCTTGCCCATGAGGCATGGTTCACAAGCACCAAGTGATTCCAAAAGCCCATTAGCATGGAGTTTCTTCATGCGCTTTACACCAATATGACCTAAATGGCAGTGCCACAAATAAGTTGCACTATCATTATCAACTTATCATTATTTGGCTTCAATATAATGAATATGTGTATCACTACGATCGAGATTCAACAAAAATAGACCACTCATCAAGGGTGCATGATCATAAAAGATATTGTTCATATAAATAGAACAACCATTATTCTTTGATTTAAATGAATAACCGTCTCGCAACAAACAAGGTCCAGATATAATGTTCATGCTCAACGCTGGCACCAAATAACAATTATTTAGGTCTAAAACTAATCTCGAACGAAGATGTAGAGGTAGCGTGCCGACGACGATCACATCGACTTTGGATCCATTTCCCATGCGCATCGTCACCTCGTCCTTAGCCAATCTTCGTTTAATCTGTAGCTCCCATTTCGAGTTACAAATATGACCAATCGAACCAGTATCGAATACCGAGGCGCTACTACGAGCATTAGTAAGGTACAAATCAATAACATGTATATCAAATATACATTTGTTTACTTTGCCATCCTTCTTATCCACCAAATACTTGGGACAATTCCGCTTCCAGTGACCAGTCCCTTTGCAGTAGAAGCACTCAGTTTCAGGCTTGGCTCCAGACATGGGTTTCTTCCCGGGAGTAGCAACTGGCTTGCTATTCTTCTTGAAGTTCCCCTTATTTCCCTTGCCCTTTTTCTTCAAACTAGTGGTCTTGTTAGCCATCAACACTTGATGCTCCTTTTTTTATTTCTACCTCTGCCGCTTTGAGCATTGCGAATAGATCGAGAATTGTCTTCTGCATCCCTTGCATATTATAGTTCATCACGAAGCATTTATAGCTTGGTGGCAGTGATTGAAGAACTCTGTCAATAACACTATCATCATCAACTTTGACTCCAAGTTGAGTCATGTGATTGTGGTACCCAGACATTCTGAGTATGTGTTCACTAACGGAACTGTTCTCCTCCATCTTGCAGCTATAGAACTTGTTGGAGACTTCATATCTCTCAACTCGGGCATTTGCTTAAAATATTAACTTCAACTCTTGGAACATCTCATATGCTCCATGATGTTCAAAATATCTTTAAAGTCCTGATTCTAAGCCATAAAGCATGGCACACTGAACTATCGAGGAGTCATCAGATCGAGCTTGCTAGACGTTCATAACATCCGAGGATGCTCCTGCAGCAGGCCTGTCACCTAGCGGTGCTTCAAGGACATAATTATTCTATGCAGCAATGAGGATAATCCTCAAGTTACAGACCCAGTCCGTGTAGTTGCTACCATCATCTTTCAACTTAGTGTAGCGACCTCGATCCGAATGGATCGGAGTCTCTATGCTCAGTGTCATCCCTGGATCGGTATGTTGACACACACAGTACTTAGAGGATTTATAGCAGAGTTTCAATCACACTTTATTACATCAAAAATCCTCATAAGGAGTCTTATTACAATAAGATGGCTTAAGGCCATAAACTAATACGCAATCTTGCGGAAGCATCAAAGATAAGTTGAGTCCATCCAAATCCACGGGAAACATTGAGTGCATGATAATGACCTAATCGCACCTTATTCTTCGTCGGTAAACTCTGCAACATGATACGTTGCAGCCATGTAGGTGAGCACATTGAATATGCTGGCAAGAACACACTGTAGCAAGTAATGAAGAACAAATGTCTACAACTATATGCATATTTGGCTGGTGGAGGTTGTAACGTTAAGTTTTGCATAAAGCTAGTTTTTCCCTACAACAAAGGAATAAATTTTATTTACTGCTCAGTTTAGTTAAGCAATATTGAGAATGGTTCCTCCATCTCAATCCCAAATTACCAAAGTCATTAATAACCAAACAAGTTAGTTAAATAGAGTGTTGAGATCAGTCCATAATTCAAATACCAGGATACTCAAGATGTCCATTACCGGGGACACGGCTACTCATGAATAGTTTGTACACTCTGCAGAGGTTTGTGCACTTTTCCCCACAAGACTCGATCTCCTCTGTTGGATTTCCCGAACTGCATGGTGTTTGAGAAACGGATGACCGAGACACAGTCTTTCAGAAGCATTTAATCTTTACCCCGGATGGACCGGTACACCTACTTTCCCCTACATATGCTAGTCCACCACTAAAAGAGCTCATACAACATACTCAACTATGCCAGATCCCATAACGCCATGTGGCTGCACACGTATGTTTCTAGCCATGAATAATATATGATCCCTTTGAGCCCTGGTGGCATTCCATAGGATAATCACACGGGTCCTCCAGGATTTCCTATGACAACACTGGATTCTACAGGTGCCCTGCAACCAATCCACCCAGTGGTGTATTAAAGTTACCACCTTAAACATTCCCTTAGTTGTTATTACACTCACAACTTTCATGAAAATCTCACATACCAACCCACATATACAAGCATGGCTAAGCAATAAGTAATAAAGTGTATATTCCCTTGGGTTGATCTCAAGTCATTGGGTTCCTACCTCATGAACTACTAAGCAATACCACATGTGATCAAGTCCTACTCATGCAATCTTTGAGGATAGAACTAATGCAATAAACTGGGTATTGGAAAGTATGAACTTGCCTTGCTGATGATTGTTGAAACCTAGGGACTCGTAGTAGCACGCTTCGCAATCCGGGAATTCTATCGCAATCAAACAATAGCATACATAAGCAATCATGCAACAAAATCGAAGAACGAAACTCAAAAGAACTCGAAAACAAATGAATAACTCTTGAAATAGAAAACAATTTCTAACAATACCAAAATTAAGTGAATTTGGCCTTATTAGAAAGTTTAGGTCCAGAGCTTCGATTTGCAAAAAGAATCAACTCAAACGAAGATACTAAACTCAAGTTGTGATCAAAAGAAGTTCAAATACAAATATGTTTGAATTCAAATTTAAAAAAATTCAAAATAAAATTCGGTTCACACTAATGGAAAGATAAGATCAAAACGAAGAAATTGGCGTTGGTTTCACCTAATTCTGACTAACGAGTAAAAAGTAATGATCGTTCGAAAACTAGGGACTAATCTGTAAAAACTTTAATTGAGGATAGGTCCCTGACGAAAAATAACAGAAAAAGAAAAATGTAATTTGCGAACGTTCATTTTCTGGAACTAAACAGCGGATGTTCACTGTTTAATAAACCCCAAAAAATTGAATCTAGGTTTTTTCTAAAAAACCGATCTAGGGTTTTCAAAAAACCGAAAATAAAACTTAAAAAAGGCGAGTTTATACCTCGTAGATCGGGTCGGGTCCGGCAGCGGGGCGGGTCGGGTTCGGGCTGCGGGCAACGGGTGGCTGCGACGTCCGGCGGAGAGGGGCGGCGGCGGCGGGAAGCGAGTGCGGGCAACGGCGGCTTGGCGACTCGCGGGGCGGCGGACACGGCTACGGCGGGGGCGGCGGCGGCAAGTGGCGGTGGCGCGGGGCGAGGTTGAGGCAAGCGGCAGCGGTGGCTCGAGAGGGGGGGCGGGTGGCGCTTATAAAGGGGCCGAGGGAGGCGGCTGGGAGGAGGGGGCAAGCCGGGGCGGCGTCGGCACCGGGGCTCGGGCCGGAGACCAGCGCGAGCACGACGGCGGAGGTGGTGTGGCGCAGGTGGGCCGGCGGCTGGGCTACGGCCCAGTTGGCCCGGTTTGGTAAAAAAAATTAAATTCGCTGAACGAATAAAAATTCAAATAAAATGTAAAAAAGTCCTAAAATTTTCAGAAACAATTTTCTCTGTTCCCACCTAATATTTGGGACAAAGTGAACATCTTTCTGAAATAAAAATGCCTAAGAATAAAATAACTTTTTAATGCAATTTTTAAAATAATAAATTGCAAATAAAAATCCGATAAAATTATTTTTACTCAAAATTCAAATTCCAATATTTTTATTCTATTTTTGAAGAAGTCATATTATCTTCTCTCTTTTATTTTAAAATATTGAAAATGAAAATTGGCAAAAATAATATTTGATCCAACCTCACACATAAAATAATAAAATAGTGGGTCCTCGTTGGGAAAACATCCAACTCTCTCACTTGGGTCCTTGAGTTGCTTAAAGTTTTTGGATCAATTTTCAAATAAACTCAAATTCAAAATGCTCAAATTATGAATGCAAATGAATGATCTATGTTAACATCCAAATTGAAAATTGGGATGTTACAAACCTACCCCCCTTAAGATGAATCTCGCCCTCGAGATTCGGGTTGGCTAGAAAATAGGTGTGGGTGGTCCTGGCGTAGATCATCCTCTCGTTCCCAGGTGGCTTCATCCTCTGTATGGTGGCTCCACTGAACTTTGCAAAACTTGATGACCTTACTGCGAGTAACTCTATCGGCAAACTCGAGAATCTTGAGAGGCTTCTCCTCATAAGTCAGATCACTCTCTAGATGAATTGCTTCCAGGGGTACTATATCTCGTAGCGGAATCTCGGCCATCTTTGCATGACACTTCTTCAACAGAGATACGTGAAATACGTCGTGAACTCCGGACAAGGTTTCGGGCAACTCTAGCTAACAAGCTACTTCTCCTCTGCTCTCCGAAACTTTGTACGGCCCCACAAATCATGGTGCCAGTTTACCCTTAACACCGAAGTGCTTAACTCCTCGAAGTGGGGACACACGAAGATATTCTCTATCACCAACTTCGTAGGTCACCTCCTTGTGTTTCGTATTTGCATAACTCTTCTGTTAGGACTAGCTATCTTCAGTCTATCGCGAATCTACTTGACCTTCTCTTCTGAATCTCGGATTAAGTCAGGTCCAAATTACTGATGGTCTCCAACTTCATCCCACATCAATGGTGTTCTGCACCTCCTTCCGTACAAAGCCTCGAAAGGGGCCATCTACCAACTGATCTGATAAATGTTCTTGTAAGAAAACTCTGCGTATGCCAGGTTATCATCCCAACTAGATCCATAGTCTAGCGCACAAGCTCTCAACATGTCCTCCAGAATCTGATTGACTCTCTCCGTCTATCCATCTATCTGTGGATGAAAGGATGTACTGAACTCTAGCCTCGTACCCAAAGTCTCATGCAACTGCTTCCAAAACTTTGAAGTAAACTGTGTTCCTCTATCTAATACAATTGTCCTCGGAACTCCATGCAGACATACGATCCTGGTCATGTATATCTTTGCCAACTTAGCACTCGTGTAAGTGGTCTTCACATGGATGAAATGAGCTACCTTCGTCAAGCGATCAACTATAACCCATATGGAATCATACCCTGAACGTGTCCTGGGTAGTCCTGTGATGAAATCCATTCCAAGTTTATCCCACTTCCATTCTGGTATGAGTAACGGCTGCAATAACCCTGCTGGTTTCTGGTGCTCTGCCTTTACCCTCTCATAGACGTCACATACTGTTACGTACTCTGCAATGTCCTTCTTCATTCCAGTCCGCCAGAAATTCTTCTTCAAATCCAAGTACATCTTAGTGTTGCCTGGATGTATGGAGTAAGGCGAGTCATGAGCCTCTTACAGAATTAACTTCCTGATCTCCAGGTTAGTAGGTACATAAATACGCTCTTCAAACCATAGTGTTCCGTGTTCATCCTCACGAAATCCTTCTACCTTTCCTTTGGTCATTCTGCCCTTTATTACTGCTATTCCTTCATCAGTCTTCTGGGCTTCTCGAATCTTACCCAACAAAGTGGATTGAATTTCCAATGTAGCAACATAGCCTCTAGGGATTATCTCCAGCTATAACTCTCGGAGGTCATCTGCCAACTCCTTGGGTAATCCTACGGTTAGAATAGTATTAACATAACTCTTGTGACTTAGCGCATCTGCCACGACATTGGCTTTTCCGGGATGATAATGTAATCTCATGTCATAATCCTTTATGAGCTCCAGCCATCTCCTTTGCCTGAGGTTTAACTCCTTCTGTGTGAAAATGTACTTCAAACTCTTATGATCTGTGTATACATCACAACGGTTTCCAATAAGAAAGTGCCTCCAGGTCTTGAGTGCATGCACTACGGCTGCTAACTCCAAATCATGGGTGGCATAATTCAACTCATGGGGTCGAAGCTGACGTGAGGCATATGAAACAACTCTTCCTTCTTGCATGAGAATGCCTCCAAGTCCTTGACGTGAAGCGTCACAATACACTTGAAAATCCTTATGAATATTCGGGAGAATCAACACTGGGGATGTCACCAAACGCTTCTTCAGCTCCCAAAAGCTGGCCTCACATTCTTCAGTCCAATTGTACTTACTTTGCTTCTTTAACAATTCCGTCATGGGCTTCGCAATCTTGGAGAAATTCTCAATAAACCTACGATAATATCCTGCGAGTCCAAGAAAACTACGAATCTCTCCAACTGAGGTGGGTGCCTTCCATTCCGTAACGGCCTCTACTTTGGAAGGGTCCACTGCTATACCATCTCTTAATATAACATGTCCGAGAAATCCTACTTCCTTCAACCAAAACTCACATTTGCTTAACTTGGCATATAATAGATGTTCCCTAAGCTTCTCAAGAACTAAACACAAATGTTCCTTATAGTCCTCTTCGTTCTTGGAGTAAACCAATATGCCATTAATGAACACTACCACAAACTTATCCCAGAACTCCATGAATACCTTGTTCATCATACTCATGAAATAGGCAGGGGCATTAGTCAAACCTAATGACATAACTGTGTACTCGTAAAGCCCGTACCTTGTGGTAAAAGTTGTCTTAGGTATGTCCTGCTATCGGATCTTTAACTGGTGATAACCAGATCGTAAATCAATCTTAGAGAATACCTTAGCTCCTTGCAACTGATCAAACAGGTCATTTATCATGGGCAGAGGGTACTTGTTCTTGATCGTCACTTCATTTAGTGCACGATAATCCACGACCATTCCTAGGGAACCATCCTTCTTCTCGACTAAAAGTACTAGGGCTCCCCAAGGTGATGAACTTGGTCAGATATAACATTTCTTCATTAACTCCTTGATCTGCTTCTGATTTCTTCTAAATCATTCGTGGGCATCCGGTACGATCTCTTGGATATTGGTCCGGTGCCTGGCAATAACTCAATTAAAAACTCGATGTCTCTATCCAGTGGCATGCCTGGTACCTCCTCCGGAAATACATCGGGGTAATGATTCACAACTGGTACTTCTTCCTGAAAAACTCTCGAAAGTGCATTTACGTGTGTCTTCCAGGGTGTGTGCGTCGACACATACTTGATCCTCTTTCCTTCTGGGGTGGTGAGAAGAATTGATCTACTGGCGCAGTCAATGTTTCCTCCAAACTTGGATGGCCAATCCATACCTATGATTACATCAAAACCCTGGGATTCCAAAATGATGAGGTCTGTGGGAAATACATGTCTCCCAATGGTTAATGGCACTTGATAGCATCCTCGGCTAGCCATGTACTCTCCTCTAGTGGAACTTACTAACATAGGCGACTTAAGGGCTACGGTGGGCAAATGATACTTTTCAACAAAACCCCTTGATATGTATGAATGAGATGCACCAGTGTCAAAAAGAACAAGGGCGGTAAATGAACTAACTAAAAACTTACAACCACTATGTCGGGCTGCTCGTCAATCTCCTCCACATTGGCGTGATTCACCTGTCCTCTGGTGAAAGGGTTGGGCTTCTTTCCTGAACTTCCGTTGCCATTCCCATTCTTTCCTTCCAGACACTCTGTGGCATAATGTCCAGTCTTCCCGCACTTGAAACAAGTAATGTGACTCAGATCTCTCTTGGCGGGTGTGGATGGAGTGGACTGGTTCTGATTGTTGTTTCCTCCATTCCCATTGCGATTCTTGGGGCCACTATGGTTGTGTGAACTTCCTCCATTGTGAGAATGGCCTCCTGTGGTGGGATGGTTATGTCCTCCTGAGTATGGGGAATAACGGGGCCTCTGCTGGGCTCCAGAGTTAAATTTCCCCGATCCATACTTCCTCTTGCGGGTCTCAATCTGCTGCTACTTTCTTTCTATCATGATAGCCTTGTCTACCAACTCCTCGTAATTGTTGTAGGTGGCTACCATCAGCTGCATGCTCAATTCATTGTTGAGTCCCTCCAGAAACTTCTCCTGCTTTGCGGCGTTAGTGGCTATATCATCGGGCGCGTAGCGAGCTAAGTGCCTGAAGTCATCCACGTACTGCCCCACAGTACGATTTCCTTGGCGCAAGTTGCGAAACACACACTTCTTCAGGTTCATGGCTCCAGCCGAGACATGTGCAATGCGAAAGGCTTGCTGAAGCTGATCGCAAGTAACTGTAGCAAGTGGATAGGTGGTGGTGTAGTTCTCCCACGAAGCGGCTGCTAGTCCCTCAAGCTGATGTGCGGCAAAACTCACTCTCGCTGCATCAGTGCATCTTGCTGTTGCTAGCTCTCTTCCCATCTTGCGGAGCCAGTCATCTGCAACAATCGGCTCGGTGCTACTAGAGAACACCGGCGGATTCAACCTTGGAAACCGGGTCAGGTTGTCATGGGGAGGCGGAGGTGGGTTGTTGTTGTTGCCTTGGTTCTGAACAAGTAGTTGCATCAAAGTGTTCTGCTGCTGGATCAACTGAGTGAGTGATACATCCATTTTGCATCATGCTTTTATATTGATATTTATTACATTACGGGCCGTTATTACACATTATGTCACAATACTTATGCCTTTTCGCTCTTATTTTACAAGGTTTACATGAAGAGGGAGAATGCCGGCAGCTGGAATTCTCGGCTGGAAAAGGAGCAAATATTGGAGACCTATTCTGCACAACTCAAAAAGTCCTGAAACTCCGCGAAAGTCAGTTTTGGAATATATTAAAAATATTGGGCGAATAAAGCACCAGAGGGCGGCCACCCACCGTCCACGAGGGTGGGGGCGCGCCCTACCCCCTGGGCACGCCTCCCTGCCTCATGGGCCACCTG
>LR738709.1:385833154-385943293 GCA_902687465.1 Secale cereale | reverse complement strand
CCCCCCCCAATGCACATCTTTTGGTATAAGGCGTCTTTCGCCCTGGAAAAAATCAAAAGGAAGCTCTCGAGACGAAGCACCGCCGTCTCGAGGCGGAACCTTGGCGGAACCAATCTAGGGCTCCGGTGGAGTGATACGTCTCCAAAGTATCTATAATTTTTTATTGTTCCATGCTATTATTTATGATGTTTTGGATGTTTAATGGGCTTTGTTATACACTTTTATATTATTTTTGGGACTAACCTACTAACCCAAAGGCCCAGTCCAGATTGTTGTTTTTTGCCTGTTTTAGGGCTTTACAGAAAAGGAATATCAATCGGAGTCCAAACGGAATGAAACCTTCGGGAGAGATATTTTTGGAGCAAAATACGCACGGGAGACTTGAGAACCACAGACTAGGGCTGACGTGGCATCCACGATGGTGGGGGGCGCCCCTCCTATAGGGTGCGCCCCCTGCCTCGTGGGCACCCCGTCTGGCCCCCGGTGCCCTCCTTCCTCCTATATATACCTACGTACCCCCAAACTATCAGAACAACAGAGAAAACCCTAGTTCCACCGCCACAACCTTCTGTTTCCCTGAGATCCCATCTTGGGGCCTGTTACGAAGCTCTGCCGGAGGGGGATCTTCCACGGAGTGCTTCTACATCATCATCATCACCTCACCATGAGTTGTGAGAAGTTTACCACAGACCTTCGGGTCCATAGCTAGTATCTAGATGGCTTCTTCTCTCTCTTTGGATCTCAATACCAAGTTCTCCTCGGTCTTCGAGGAGATCTATTCGATGTAATCTCTTTTTGCGGTGTGTTTGTCGAGATCCGACGAATTGTGGGCTTATGATCAAGATTATCTATGAGAAATATTTTGTTCTTTTATGAAATCTTTATGTGTCATTATAATATCCTTGCAAGTCTCTTCGAATTATTGGTTTGTTTTGGCCTACTAGATCTATAGTTCTTGCAATGGGAGAAGTGCTTGGCTTTGGGTTCAATCTTGCGGTGCCCTTTCCAAGTGACAGTAGGGGCAGCAAGGCACGTATTGTATTTTTGCCATCGAGGATAAAAAGATGGGGTTCATATCACTATGTTTGAGTTTATTCCTCTACATCATGTCATCTTGCTTAAGGCGTTACTCCGTACTTATGAACTTAATACACTAGATGCATGTTGGATAGCGGTCGATGTGTGGAGTAATAGTAGTAGATGCAGAATCGTTTCCGTCTACATGTCTCGGACGTGATGCCTATATATAATGATCATGCCTGGATAGTCTCATAATTATTCGCTTTTCTATCAATTGCTCGACATTAATTTGTTTACCCGCCATAGAATATCGCTATCATGAGAGAAGCCACTAAAGAAAACTATGTCCCCGGGGTCTATTCTCAACATATCAATCTACAATCTACTTTACTTTTCCGCTTTTACTTTCTGTTCTAATAACCAAAAATACCAAAAATATCAAACTATCATCTCTATCAGATCTCACTTTCGTAAGTGACCGTAAAGGGATTGACAACCCCTTATCGGGTTGGCTGCGAAGTTCTTATTTGTTTGTGCAGGTGCGAGGGACTCGCGCGTGGTCTCCTACTGGATTGTTACCTTGGTTCTCAAAAACTAAGGGAAATACTTACGCTATTGTGCTGCATCTCCCTTTCCTCTTCGAGGGAATACAACGCAAGCTCGAGAAGTAGCAAGAAGAATTTCTGGCGCCATTGCCGGGGAGGCTTATGCAAAAGTCACATACCAAGTACCTATCACAAACCCTTATCATTCGCATTACATTTTTTGCCTCTCGTTTTCCTCTCCCCCACTTCACCCTTGCCGTTTTATTTGCCCTTCTTCTGCCGTATGTTTATCGTTCGCTTGCTTCTTGTTTGCTCGTGTGTTGCTTGCTTGCTCGTCATCATGTCTAGAACACCTATCATTATCAACACTCCCGAGAGTGAGGTTCTCAACTTTAAAAAAAGGGAGGAAGAAAACTTAAAAGATGCCTGGTATAGAATTTGCAATGCTCAAAATAGATCTAATAGGAAGCTTTCCACTTTCGTGCTTCTTCGCAATTTTTATGTTGGCATAACTCCGTGGAATAGATTTATCTTAGATACCATTACCGGAGGGAATTTCTTGGGTAGCCATACTTTTGATTCTTATAATGCAATGACTGAATTATTTGGCTCACCACCTCTTATGGTTAATGGGACCGTTTTAACTTTGGAGCATGTTATGCAAAGGTTAGAAATCATTGAAAACAAAGTTGCTACGGTAGAACTGGTAGAGAACTTGGATAGAAAAAACCATAATGAAATTACCCAATATGGATCCAAGGTAGGAGTTGTTCTGAAAAATCTTATGGAAAAGGAACCCATAGTTAAAGAAAACCTAGATCAGGATTCTACTAGAATCGATAAGCTTGAGGATATTATTACTAATGTGGGTTCTGCTCTTTCTGCTATAAAAATTACTCCAAATACTTCTACCACTAAATTATCTAAGTTCATGTATGTTCCTAAAGACAAGGGTGAAACATCTAGTAAAGGAATCGCGGATCTCAAATCCATAAGCGTTCACCCTAATTTTCTTACTTCTGCAAGAGGCCCTTTTGACACTTTAGAATTTCTTGATTTCTTGTCCAAAAGTTTGATTATCAAAAGGGATAAAGAAGTGCCTAAAAATCACAAGTGCTTAATTAAAGAATTGCCTTCCAAAGATGGCAATACCTAGATTTATCCATGTATCGTGCCTGGCTAGGGGCATAAAACGATAGCGCTTGTTGGGAGGCAACCCAATTTTATTTTTTATTTTGTTTTTGCTTCTGTTTAGGAATAAATATTGCATCTAGCTTCTGTTTAGATGTGGTTTTGTATTTTAATTAGTGTTCGTGCCAAGTAGAACCTTTGGGAAGACTTGTGTGAAGTTTATATGATCTTGCTGTGAAAAACAGAATCGTTAGCGCTCGCTAGAATGGTCACCAGACTTTACTGGAGCGTGCTACTTAGTTGATTATTTTTGCAGATGATTAATAGGCAAATTCCTCACGTTTACCAATTTAGTTCATTTTTTTGGAGTTACAGAAGTATGCGAACACTGCAGATTACTACAGACTGTTATGTTTTTGACAGATTCTGTTTTTCGTGTGTTGTTTGCTTATTTCAATGCATCTATGAGTAGTATTGGGAAGTATGAATCATAGAGAAGTTGGAATAGAGTAGGTTAAACACCAATATAAACAAATAATGCATTCATTGCAGTACCTTTGAGTAGTGGTTTGCTTTCTTATACTAACGGAGCTCACGAGATTTTTGTCTAAGTTTTGTGTTGTGAAGTTTTCATGTTTTGAGTATAGCTTTGATGGACTATGGAACAAAGTGTGGCAAGAGCCTAAGCTTGGGGACGCCCAAGGCACCCTAAGGTAAAATTTAAGGACAACCAAGAGCCTAAGCTTGGGGATGCCCCGGGAAGGCATCCCCTCTTTCGTCTTCATCCATCGGTAACTATACTCGGGGCTATATTTTTATTCACCACATGATATGTGTTTTACTTGGAGCGTCATGTATAATTTGAGTCTTTGCTTGTTAGTTTTCCACAATAATCCTTGCTGTACACACCTATTTTAGAGAGTTAAATATGGCCTAGGAATTGATAGAACACTCTATGTGCTTCACTTATATCTTTTGAGTTGAATAGTTTTGCTCTAGTGCTTCACTTATACCTTTTAGAGCACTGTGGTGATAATATTTTGAAGAAATTGTTGATCTATCATGCTTCACTTATATCTATTTGAGAGTCTATTAAAACAGCATGGTAATGTGCTTAGGCTATAAAACTAGTCTTCACATGATAGACATCCAATATCAATGTAGTAAAAACTTTCACACTAAGTGCATTGAATATGATGAGAAGTTGGATGCTTCATAATTGTTTTGAGATACGAGGATAGTGATATTAGAGTCATGCTAGTGGAGTTATTATGAAATTGAGAAATGCTTGTGTTAAAGTTAGTGATTCCCGTAGCATGCACGTATGGTGAACCGCTATGTGACGAAGCTAGAGCATGAGGTATTTGTAAAGTGACAACCTTTGTGTGGAGGTCGGGGGCGCGAGATGGTTAACTCCTACCAACCTCCCCCCTAGGAGCATGCGTTGATTGCTTTGTTTTGATGACTCGTAAATATTTGCAATAAGTATATGAGTTGTTATGACTAATGTTGAGTCCTTGGATTATCGCACTCTCACCCTTCCACCATTGCTAGCCTCTCTTGTATCGCGCAACTTTCGCCGGTACCATACACCCACTATATATCCTTCCTCAAAACAGCCACCATATATCCTTCCTCAAAACATCCACCATACCTACCTATCATGGCATTTCCATAGCCATTCTGAGATATATTTCCAAGCAACTTTCCACCGTTCCGTTCATATGACACGCTTCATATTGTCATATTGACATGCATGATCATGTAGTTGACATCGTATTTGTGGCTAGGCCACCATGCATAATTTTTCATACCTGTCACTCTTGATTCATTGCATATCCCGGTACACCGCCGGAAGCATTCATATAGAGTCATATTTGTTCTAGTATCGAGTTGTAAATCAATAAAAGTGTGATGATCATCATTATTAGAGCATTGTCCCATGTGAGGAAAGGCCAATAAAAAAAGAGATGGCCCAAGAAAAATAGAGAGGGGCTAAAAAGGAGAGAGAAAGCACCTCCAAAAAAATGAGAGAAAAGAGAGAAGGGACAATTGCTAGTATCCTTTTCCACACTTGTGCTTCAAAGTAGCACCATGTTCTTCATGATAGAGAGTCTCATTCTTAGTCACTTTCATTTACTAGTGGGAATTTTCATTATAGAACTTGGCTTGTATATTCCAATGATGGGCTTCCTCAAATTCCCTAGGTCTTCATGAGCAAGCAAGTTGGATGCACACCCACTTGGTTTCTTCTGTTGAGCTTTCATACATTTTTCGCTCTAGTGCATCCATTGCATGGCAATCCCTACTCAATCACATTGATATCTATTGATGGGAATCTCCATAGCCCGTTGATACGCCTAGTTGATGTGAGACTATCTCCCTCCTTTTTGTCTTCTCCACAACCACCTCTCTATTCCACCCATAGTGCTATGTCCATGGCTCACGCTCATGTATTGCGTGAAAGTTCAAAGGTTTGAAAGAATATAGTATGAAAACAAGTTCTTGGATGAAACCGGGGTTGTGCATGATATGAATATTTTGCGTGATGAAGAGGGAGCATAGCCAGACTATATGATTTTGTAGGGATAACCTTCTTTAGCCATAGTATTTTGAGAAGACATGATTGCTTTGTTAGTATGCCTGAATTATTACTATTTGTTATGTCAATATAGACTTTTGTCTTGAATCTTTCAGATCTGAACATTCATGCCACAATTAAGAGAATTACATTGAAAAACTATGTTGGTTAGCATTCCACATCAAAAATTATGTTTTTATCATTTACCTACTCAAGGACGAGCAGGAATTAAGCTTGGGGATGCTTGATACGTCTCCAACGTATCTATATTTTTTTATTGTTCCATGCTATTATTTATGATGTTTTGGATGTTTAATGGGCTTTTTCATACAATTTTATATTATTTTTTGGACTAACCAACTAACCAAAAGGCCTAGTCCAGATTGCTGTTTTTTGCCTGTTCTAGGGCTTTATAGAAAAGGAATATCAAACGGAGTCCAAACGGAATGAAACCTTCGGGAGAGATATTTTTGGAGAAAAATACGCACGGGAGACTTGAGAACCACGGAGTACGGCTGTCGTGACGTCCACGAGGGTGCCCCCCCCGATAGGGAGCGCCCCCTGCCTCATGGGCACCCCGTCTGGCCCCCGGTGCCCTCCTTCCTCCTATATATACCTATGTACCCCCAAACTATCAGAACAATAGAGAAAACCATAGTTCCACCACTGCAACCTTCTGTTCCCGTGAGATCTCATCTTGGGGCCTGTTCCGGAGCTCCGCCTGAGGGGGGATCTTCCACGGAGTGCTTCTACATCATCATCATCGCCTCACCATGAGTTGTGAGTAGTTTACCACAGACCTTCGGGTCCATAGCTAGTATCTATATGGCATCTTCTCTCTCTTTGGATCTCAATACCAAGTTCTCCTCGGTCTTCGAGGAGATCTATTCGATGTAATCTCTTTTTGCGGTGTATTTGTTGAGATCCGATGAATTGTGGGCTTATGATCAAGATTATCTATGAGAAATATTTGGTTCTTTTCTGAACTCTTTATGTGTGATTATAATATCCTTGCAAGTCTCTTCGAATTATTGGTTTGGTTTGGCCTACTAGATCTATAGTTCTTGCAATGGGAGAAGTGCTTGGCTTTGGGTTCAATCTTGCGGTGTCCTTTCCTAGTTACAGTAGGGGCGGCAAGGCACATATTGTATTGTTACCATCGAGGATAAAAATATGGGGTTTATATCACTATGTTTGAGTTTATCCCTCTACATCATGTCATCTTGCTTAAGGCGTTACTCTGTTCTTATGAACTTAATACACTAGATTCATGCTGGATAGCGGTCGATGTGTGGAGTAATAGTAGTAGATGCAGAATCGTTTCGGTCTACTTGTCTCGGACGTGATGCCTATATATAATGATCATGCCTGGATAGTCTCATAATTATTCGCTTTTCTATCAATTGCTTGACAGTAATTTGTTTACCTGCCATAGAATATCGCTATCATGAGAGAAGCCGCTAGAGAAAACTATGGCCCCCGGGTCTATTCTCAACATATCAATCAACAATCTACTTTACTTTTCCGCTTTTACTTTCTGTTCTTATAACCAAAAATACCAAAAATATCAAACTATCATCTCTATCAGATCTCACTTTCGTAAGTGACCGTAAAAGGATTGACAACCCCTTATCGCGTTGGCTACGAAGTTCTTATTTGATTGTGCAGGTGCGAGGGACTCGCGTGTGGTCTCCTACTGGATTGATATCTTGGTTCTCAAAAACTGAGGGAAATACTTACGCTACTGTGTTGCATCTCCCTTTCCTCTTCGAGGGAATACAACGCAAGCTCGAGGAGTAGCATGGAGCTGTTCTACCGGGGAAATATCCCTCCGGGAGGGTGAAATCGTCATCGTCGTCATCACCATAGATCCTCTCATCGGGAGGGGGTCAATCTCCATCAACATGTTCACCAGCACCATCTCCTCTCAAACCCTAGTTCATCTCTTGTATCCAATCTTTGTCCCAAAACCTCAGATTGGTACATGTGGGTTGCTAGTAGTGTTGATTACTCCTTGTAGTTGATGCTAGTTGGTTTATTCGATGGAAGATCATATGTTCAGATCATTTATGCATATTAATACCCCTCTGATTATGAACATGAATTTTATTCGTGAATCGTTATGTTTGTTCCTGAGGACTTGGGAGAAGTCTTCATATAAGTAGTCATGTGAATTTGGTATCCGTTCGATATTTTGATGAGATGTATGTTGTCTTTTCTCTAGTGGTGTTATGTGAACGTCGACTACATGACACTTCACCATTGTTTGGGCCTAGATGAAGGCCTTGGTAAGTAATAAGTAGATGATGGGTTGCTAGAGTGACAGAAGCTTAAACCCTAGTTTATGTGTTGCTTCGTAAGGGGCTGATTTGGATCCATATGTTTCATGCTATGGTTAGGTTTACCTTAATACTTCTTTTGTAGTTGCGGATGCTTGCAATAGAGGTTAATCATAAGTGGGATGCTTGTCCAAGGAAGGGCAGTACCCAAGCACCGGTCCACCCACATACCAAATTATCAAAGTAAACACGCGAATCATATGAGCGTGATGAAAACTAGCTTGACGATAATTTCCATGTGTCCTCGGGAGCGCTTCGCTTTATATAAGAGTTTCTCCAGGCTGGTCCTTTGCTACAAAAAGGATTGGGCCATATTGCTGCACCTTATTTACTTTTATTACTTGCTACTCATTACAAATTACCTTATCACAGAACTATCTGTTACCGATAATTTCAGTACTTGCAGAGAATACCTTACTGAAAACTGCCTATCATTTCCTTCTGCTCCTCGTTGGGTTCAACACTCTTACTTATCGAAAGGA
The DNA here is from genome assembly GCA_902687465.1 of Secale cereale. Taxonomy (NCBI): domain Eukaryota; kingdom Viridiplantae; phylum Streptophyta; class Magnoliopsida; order Poales; family Poaceae; genus Secale; species Secale cereale. Next base: position 385,935,195 of record LR738709.1, on the reverse strand, counting down.
CTATGATAGATCCCCTATAATTTTGGGTCATCAAGACTCTTATGTGGCGCCGTTGCCGGGGAGTGAAGCGCCTTAGGTAAGTAGAATTTGGTAAGGAAAAATTTATATAGTGTGCTGAAATTTACTGTCACTTGTTACTATGGAATATAATCCTTTGAGGGGCTTGTTTGGGGTATCTTCACCCCGACCAGTAGAGAAAAGCGTTGCTCCTCAACCTACTGAACCTACTGAAAATGTTTACTTTGACATTCCTTCGGGTATGATAGAGAAAATGCTAGCTAATCCCTTTACAGGAGATGGAACATTGCATCCCGATTTGCACCTAATCTATGTGGATGAAGTTTGTGGATTATTTAAGCTTGCAGGCATGCCCGAGGATGTTATCAAGAAGAAGGTCTTCCCTTTATCTTTGAAGGGAAAGGCATTTACATGGTTTAGTCTATGCGATGATATTGGATCATGGAACTACAACCGATTGAAATTGGAATTACATCAGAAGTTTTATCCTATGCATCACGTTCATCGTGATCGTAATAATATATAAAAAATTTGGCCTCGTGAAGGAGAAAGTCTGGCTCAATCTTGGGGAAGGCTTAAGTCAGTGTTATATTCATGCCCCAATCATGAGCTCTCACGAGAAATTTGTTGGAGATATGCCCTAGAGGCAATAATAAAAGCATTATTATTATATCTCCTTGTTCATGATAATTGTCTGTTATTCATGCTTGAATTGTATTGTAAGGAAACAGCGATACATGTGTGAATACATAGACCACAATGAGTCCCTGGTGAGCCTCTAGTTACCAGCTCGTTGATCAACAGATGGTCAAGGTTTCCTGACCATGGACATAGGATGTCAGTGATAACGGGATCACATCATTAGGAGAATGATGTGATGGACAAGACCCAAACTTGAGCATAACACGAGATCGTATAGTTCGTAATGCATAAGCTTTTCGGTGTCAAGTATTTATTCCTTAGACCATGAGGTTGTACAACTCCCGGATGCCGTAGGAATACTTTGGGTGTGCCAAACGTCACAACGTAATTGGGTGGCTATAAAGGTACGCATCGGGTATCTCCGAAAGTGTCTGTTGAGTTGGTACGAACCGAGACTGGGATGTTGTCACTCCGTATGACGGAGAGGTACCTCTGGGCCCACTCGGTAATACATCATCATAATGAGCTCAATGTGACTAAGTAGTTAGTCACGGGATGATGGATTACGTATCGAGTAAAGAGACTTGCCATAACGAGATTGAACAAGGTATCGGGAATACCGACGATCGGATCTCGGGCAAGCACCGTACCGATGGACAAAGGGAATAACATACGGGATTGAGTGAATCCTTGACACGATGGTTCATCCGATGAAGATCGTCGAGGAACACGTGGGAACCAACATGGGTATCCAGATCCCGCTGTTGGTGTCGGGGGAAACTGTCCACCACGAGCACCTATGGGACCGGAGCCCCTTGTTCGTACGGTAAGGGAGCGGAGGGAGCACAAAGAGCAGATCGTAGAGCTCACGCAGACAGTTTACCCAGGTTCGGGCCGCGACGGACGCGTAAAACCCTACTCCTGCTTAGTTTGTATTAAGTGTTGGAGCTCGGGAGCTTGAAGAACTAGCTACACCGAGCGAATGAGCGATCTAGGTTCCGAACCCTTTCTACGTTGTGCATGGGCCTCCTTTTATAGCTCAAGGGGTCACCGACAGGTGTCAACATAGGAGAAAGGGTAAAAATGTAACTGTGGTGGTAGTTGTAACAGTGCGGGAATAGTGGGGCAACAGTGGATGAACAGTGGTCATCACCTACTTTGACAGTGGGGGACAAGAGCATTAAATGCCCGTCACCGTCGACCCCAAAAGCGCCCGCCCTTGCGTCTCCGTTTGCCACGGCGACGGCTTCGTCACCGTGTAGTGCCACCGTGTCCCCCAGGCTGCACAGCCATCCGCCACGCGTCCCAGGAATGGCCCCAGGACGACGCGTGGTTCGATGAGCTGGAGCGCGGGCACACAGCGTAACTCTCCCCGGCAAGCACCTTGCCGGGGCCTTGACCTTGCCGGGCCCTGGAGCATGCCGCTCCCCGGGCCCTGCCGGGGCGCATGTCGCGCCGAGGCGTGTCTTCTGAGATGCAGTCTTCTGGTCTTCCTGGCAAGCTCCTCTTGCCAGGGTCTTGTGTTAATGAAGTAGTCTTGAGCCTGGGACGGCCTTCCCGGCAAGCTCCACTTGCCAGGGCCTTGATCTTCTGTCTTGTATACTTTGTTTTTGAATGGTTTTATATGGATCAGAAAGGACTCCGGCAAGCACGTGGTAGGCCCTGCCGCGGGAAGCTGCTGCTGCCCGTGCACAAGTTGGGGTACTGAGGTACCCCTACCTTAGTACACCGACAGGAGCCCCCGGGCCTGGGCCACACACGGTGCCGAGCGCTGTTGGGCCAGGCCCAAAACAGTGCACGGGCACGCGCGGCCCACGGCACGCCGAATCCCCTTCGGCATCCGCCGCGTCCCTCCGTAACGGCACGCGTCGATTGCGGCGTCGTGGGAGGGAATGTGGCCACGTTCTTTAATGGGAAATGCGGAGCGTCCCCCACTTCCCCCTTAAAAGCAGAGGAAGCAGGGGCCGTTACCTTACTTCGCCTTCATTGCTTCTTCCATCTCCAGGAATTCCCCTTTGCGCTCCGCCTCCACACCTCCTCGGCCGTTTCTCGCATCCGCGGCGCCGCCGGACTCCTTCCCCCTCCTTCCCTCGCCGCCTCCGCCATGGCCCCGAAGACCGAGAAGGCGAAGGCGGAGAAGGCCAAGAAGGAGAAATCTGAGCAGGCGGCGAGGCTTGCTCTTCTGCGGAAGAGGAATGTTGTCTTCGCGCCAAGGCTCGGCGCGCGGGAGCTCTGGAACAAGTACTACCTGTTCTGGGCCAAGAAGACCAAGGCGCATCCTCGGACCAGAGTTTATCCCGCCGCCGCCAAGGACATGTACCCCGGCGGGTATTTCTTCTTCGCTGTTTTCTTCCACTGCGGCCTTTGTCCTCCCTTCTCTGAATTTTTCTGTGATATTATGAACACCTACAACCTCCACCTCTTAGACTTCACCCCCAACGCCATCCTCACGATGGCGGTTTTCGCACATCTGTGTGAAAACTATATAGGGATCTATCCAAATGTAGCGCTTTTTAGGCACTTCTTTACGCCTAGAGTAGAGGCCGGCGCCCCCCTCTCCGGGGGGATCTCTTGGGTCTTCCGCTTGAACAAGAAGGAATCCTACCTGCAAGGGGAACTCCGCGGCAAGTGGGAGGAGTGGCGCGCGGATTGGTGCTGGGTAGTTGAGGAGGAGCCGCAGCCCTTCACCGCGCCGCGCACAACTGCCATAGTGCGCGGCAGGGACTGGAGCGACCTGGACTCGGACGACATCAAGCTCAACGTCGCCCTTGTCAGAATTCTTCTTCTCCGGGTAGCCAAGTTAACCATCGGAGAGGTAGGAGCAGACTTCCTCCGCCGCCGCATTGCCCCTCTTCAGGAGAGGAAGAGGCCAGCATGGGAGTACGGCAACGCGGCGGACATTATGAGACTGCGCCCAGGGCTAAACTTCAACTTCACGTCGCTGGAGCTGAAGGGGATGGTCCGGGAGCTTTTTAAGCACGACCCGGCCCACCCAGAGTGGTTCAGAGCTCCCCGGGGAGTGGTGCCCCTATGCAACAGCACGGCCCGGGACCCCCTTCGTGCAATGATGCCCGCATGCGACTCGCACGGCGTCGACCCCACATGGATAGCGCCCAAGCCGGATGCCATCATGAGCTTCTTCGACAACTTGGTGGAGGTGCCGAAGAACAAGGAGGAGATCAAGGGTCTCACCCGGGCCACCACTGATCGGGACATTGCTTATATAGCTTCTCGGGTAGAAGAGGTCGCCGCAGCCGCAGCGGCAGGAGAGTTCGGGTTCACAGTTGAAGAGGCAGAGGCTGCGGAAGCGTCGTGCCAAGCGGAAGAGGCGGAGATCCGCAGGCTGCTTAAGCTTCCGCCCGACGAGCTCGCCGGGGTCCCCTCTCTGAGGTATGCTGGGATCCCCAGGATCGTGACCGAGGCCGCCGCGAGGGGCGACGTTGCCGGAGGAAGCAGAGGTGCCGGAGGGAGCGGAGGCGCCGGAGGGAGCACGGCTGCAGGGCAAGGTGCTGGGCCCAGCGGGCCGGCCGAGGAGGAGGAGGAGGACGTCGGGACCGGCGAGGACTCCGGTGGGTCTCTGGGGCTCAACGACGACGTCTCCTCGTCCTCGGAGACCTCCCCGCCACGGGCAAGTCCCAGGCGATCTCCGTTGAAGCGCCTCCACAAGGCGACGACGACGACGAGGGCGCAGGCACCCCGACAACAACCTGCTCGCCGGGCGGCGCGAGCTACCCGGGGGAGTCAAGCTGCGACGGGAGTGCCCGGAGCACCAACCGTGGCGGAGGCGACCCGCGCACAGGCTACGGCGGAGGTGCCCCGCGCGCAGGCTACGGCGAAGGCGCCCCGCACGTCAGCGCCAAGTGGAGGAGTGTCTTCACAGAGCGGAGCAGCTACTCCGCCCGCTCCCCGGGCCTCGGCGTCCACAGGGGCCGGGTCTTCGCAGCCCCCAGTCCCGGGGACCGCCAAGCGCCCGAGGGAGGCTTCTCCTCCTGCTCCTCGCGCGGACGCGCCTCAGGTGGAGTTTGATTTCTCCGCCCTCAGCGACGACGACGAGGAAGAGGAGTAAGTGCTTGAAGTTTTGTATCTTCTTTAACTTTGTCTTGATTCTTTCTTCGACGATTCTGATCTTGCTTCTTGCTTTGATTTCAGGACCCTGGCCCAGCGAGCGGCGAAGAAGGCCAAGGTTCCCGTGGTCGAGGTCGAGGACGACTCGCCCGTCGCGGCGACAGGGGATGCGCCGGCGACGAGCTTGCCGGACCCGAGCGCTGCTCCGAGGAGCAGCCCCCAGCGCAGCCCCCAGCGTAAGTCTGGGCTTGATCTTTCCACTCGTCGGGCGCGCTTGAGGATTTTGTTTATACTAACATCTTGTTGTTCTTGTTTTGTCTTGATTGTCTTGTGCAGAGGTGGAGCCGCAGCCACAGGAGCACCCGGAGATCACTCCCGAGGAGCCGCAGGCCCCGCCGTCCCCGCCAAGGACGAACTCTCCGGCGAGGGAGAGCGCTCCGCCAGGGGCGGGTACTCCGCCAAGGGTGAGTACCCCGCCAAGGGCGAGCATCCCGGCGAGGGTGGCCACCCCGCCAAGGGAGAGCTCTCCGGCGAGGGAGCCCGCCGTCGACAAAGTCCGCCAAGGTAGGTCTTGTAACTTCGTCTTCTCGGACTTGTCTTTTTTTTGGATATTTGCTTGAACTTTTTCCTCTCTTCTTCTTCTAGATCCTCCTCCCCCAGAGCAGATGGAGACGGAGATCGTCGTCGAGGAGGAGGGCGCGCAGGGCGACGGCGGCAACGCCCCTGTCGTTGAAGACATGGCGGGAGCCACCGAGCCCGCCGCGGAGGAGACTGCCCCGACTGCAGACGCAGCGGCCGGGGAGGGGGATGGCGACCGCACTGCCGGCCCGGAGGCGGCAGGAGCGTCAGGCGCTGCACCGGCCGCTGACCCCTCCGCCGGAAAGGAGCAGTCGGGCTTCTACCTCAAGGCTCCCAACGGCGTCTTCATCCAAGTGCCGTGGGGATCCTCGTCGCGAGCCCCCGAGGAGGGAGAGACCTTCGATGGGGTGGTTCTCGCCTCCGTGGGGCTGAAGATCGTCGAGGCGCCTGGCGGGAGCGACGAGCCCGAGGAGGAGAAGTTGCTCCACCGGCTCCTGGCCCTTTACCGGGCCAGGCAGGCGAAGCTCGAGTCTCGGGAAGCCCTCACCGCCAAGGCCGTAGCTGATATGGAGAAACGCGCCGCGGAGCTCCGCGCCGCCAACCAGGCGGCCCTCCGCGACTTGGCGGAGGAGCGCGAGAGGCTTGCTGGGGAGTACCAGGAGTGGCTCCTGGAGAAGGCCGAAGCCGAGGAGCAGCAGCGACTCGCCGGAGAAGCGTTGTCCCAGCGAGAAGGGGCGCTCACCCAGCGGAAGGTCGACCTCGACTCTCACGAGGAAGACCTTGCCGCCCGGGAGCAGGCCCTTGGCGGGGAGCTGAAAGAAGCAAAGGCCGCCGCAGCCACCGCGGAGACCGTGAAGAAGGACCTCGAGGCTAAGGTGGCGCAGCTGGAGGAGTACCTGAAGGCGAGCACGGATAGGGTCACCGTGCTCAACATAGAGCGCGAGAAGGATGCCCATACCAACTCGGAGCTCCAGGTACGCCTCTCCAAGCAGGGCGACGAGCTGAAGGCCACCAAGGACTCAATTGCAGATCTGGAGCTGAAGGTCACTACGCTGAAGGATTCGCTCGACGCCGTCCGGGACCGGGAAACCAAGCTGAAGAACGAGCTCCGCAAGGAGCGAGGCCTGGTGGAGAGTGCCGCCACTTCAGCTGAGAACTTCCGCCGGACCGTCGAGGTATGGACCGAAGACCTGGTGGCTTCCGCCGCTGCCATCGACAAGGAGCTGATGGCGATGAGGGTGGAGCACCTCATATACTCACTGGATCCAAACCTCCCCCACAGCGCCAAGCTCAGCCTCTTCTTCAGCGGGATCGCGTCGGCTCTCGCAAATCTTCAGAAGCAGCTCCCCGCGCAACTGGCCGAGGAGTCACGCCAGCTCTGTGCGGGAACTTTGGAGCGCGTCCTGACGAAGATAGTGTATCGCAATCCAGGCATAAACCTCGTCAACGTTCTCCGCAGCTTGCCGGCCGACGCGGATATGGAGGCGCTGAAGGCGCAGGTCGCCCACATTATCACCAAGGTGAACAAGATCTCCAGCGTTGAAGGCGACCGCGTAGATTAGGCCCCTTTCTTTTTATTTCCTTTGTTACTGCAAAGTGTGCCATGGACACGAACTTATTAGTCATTGCGACAAGTTATCCCTTGTAATATATTATCTTATTTTGATCAATCAGTGCAATGTTATCTCCCTTGTTTTGGTCCTTTACTTTGTATGCTTTCAACCCTACGCTTCTAGGGAACTTGCCGGCAAGGGGCCCTTGTCACGAGCGCTGAGTGCTGGACTCCGAGCAGCCTGCTGGCCAAGGTCTTACCGGCAAGCAACCTTGCCGCATCTAGTCGCGACGCACTTAGCTTGCTGAGTGGAACTCGAAAACGAAGCAAGGGCGCGACACTTGTCGCAGCTCACTTAAGTCGTTGAGCGTACTCGAAAACAAGATAAGGGTGCGGCTAGCCACGGGTAGGTTCCTCCGCGCACAGGTTTTCCATACAAAGCGTGGTTGTTCAAGGAAGATAACTAAAAATTTAAAAATTTGAACTGCTCAAATTCTGGTAACTTAGCTTTCATATATTGCTTGCTTCTCCGACAAGGCTTCTCTTTCTTGAACAGCACTTGGTTCATCTTCCTTCTCCTCCCCCCCCCCCGGCAAACTTGTGCGCGAGGAACATTCCTTCTGCTTAAGAGGGAAAGAAAAAAGAAGAGGGAAACAAGTATATGGCCTTTCGGCGTGCTAATGCTTGCCGGATACGTGTGTTGCACAAGATACCAAATAATGCATGCGAATAACGAAGAAAAGCATGGAGAAGGCAAATAGTGCAAAACGCAAAAAGCTTTACTGATGCACGGGATCTGCGCCCGGCTTTGTACAAAGGGTTACATGCAACAGCGGCAAGGCTTGTACAAAAGGTGGTTGCCAGAGCGGATCACGGCAACCGCGCCTTATGGGTGAAACTTGCGAAGATGCTCTATGTTCCAGGAGTTGCTCACCTGTAAGCCTTCTTCGGTCTCAAGGCGGACAGCGCCGGGCCTTGTGACTTGTCTCACCCGATAAGGGCCTTCCCACTTCGGCGTCAACTTGTTGGAATTCTTGGCGGACTGAACACGCCAAAGAACAAGGTCGCCTTCCTCGAGACTCCGGGCCTTAACCTTGCGGCTATGATAGCGGCGCAAGGCTTGCTGGTATCGAGCAGCTCGTACAGCAGCCTGGAGACGTTCCTCCTCGAGGAGCAATGCATCATCTTGTCGCAGTTGCTCTTGCTCGAGCTCATCATAAGCGAGCACTCGAGGAGATCCGTATACGAGTTCCGTGGGGAGAACTGCCTCTGCTCCATAGACAAGAGCAAAGGGTGTCTGTCCGGTGGCTCGACTTGGTGTCATTCTGATTGACCAAAGAGCCGCCGGTAACTCCTCTATCTAGTTTCTTCCGCACTTGCGCAGCCTGTCAAAGGTTCTTGTCTTGAGTCCGCGCAGCACTTCAGCATTGGCCCTCTCCGCTTGACCATTGCTCCTCGGGTGAGCAACAGAAGCGAAACAGACCTTGGCGCCAAGGTCTTGGACGTACTGCATGAAGGTGCGACTAGTGAATTGTGTGCCGTTGTCGGTGATGATCCTGTTGGGGATTCCGAAACGGCAAACAATCGACCTGAAGAACCTGACCGCTGACTGTGCTGTCACCTTTCTCACCGGTTCCACTTCTGGCCACTTTGTGAACTTGTCCATTGCGACGTACAAGTACTCAAAGCCCCCGACAGCTCGGGGGAAGGGGCCGAGGATATCGAGCCCCCAGACCGAGAAGGGCCAGGACAAAGGGATTGTCTGGAGAGCTTGAGCTGGTTGATGAATTTGCTTGGCATGGAACTGGCACGCTTCACACTTGGTTACTAGTGCAGTTGCATCTTGGAGGGCTTCTTGCCAAAAGAACCCTTGCCGGAAAGCTTTCCCGGCAAGCGCCCTTGCGCCAATGTGGTGGCCGCATATGCCTCCGTGTATCTCTGCCAACAGCTTCTGTCCATCTTCCCTGGAGATGCACTTCAACCTGACACCATTGAGTCTTCTTCTGTACAGCTCGTTATCCACGAACTGATACATACTTGACTGCCTGGTTATCTTCTCTATCTCTTCTGCGTCGTCGGGAAGTTCTCCAGTTTGCAGAAAACGGACGATCTGCTGCGCCCATGCCGGAGCCTGGGGCTCAACGGCAAGGACTAAAGGTTCGAGGGCCGCTGCGGGAACCTCAGCTTCCACGGCAAGAACCTCTGGTTCTGCCGGAGCAGACGGTCCCCCGGCAAGCTCGCCGGGGTGAGGCTTGTCGGGAACGCTTGCTTCAACTGTACAGATCCGAGGATCTGCAGGTGCAAACTGTTCCTCAACGTTCTGATCGTTGATCTTGGGGACCTTGGCGGCGGCTTCGGGGAGATCCGCCGGCAAGTAGTCGCCGGAGACCAACTTTCTCTTCTTGGGTTGTCCAACTGATGGTGTGACGGATGGCTGAGTCAGCTTGAGCAAGAAGGTCCCTGGTTCCACAGGTAACTTCATCGCAGCACACTTTGAAAGGCCATCTGCAATGTCATTGTGAGCTCTTGGGACGTGCTCCATTTGCAGACCTTCAAAGTGTTCTTCAAGCTTCCTCACTTTATCTACATAAGCTTCCATCAAAGGGCTCTGGTAATTCTTGTTAACTTGTCGGACCACCAACTGAGAATCTCCCCGCACAATTAGCTTTCTGATCCCAAGTTCGGCCGCAATTCTGAGGCCGGCAAGCAAGCCTTCGTACTCAGCAGTATTGTTTGTCGCTTGCTCCCTGGGAAAGTGCATCTGGATAACATACTTGAGGTGCTCTCCGGTGGGCGCTATGAGTACCACGCCGGCACCGGCGCCTTGCAGCGAGAAGGCACCATCAAAGTACATTACCCATTCACTTGTCGCTTCTTGTACGGGTACACTTGTTTCTGGAATTTCTTCGTCGGGCGTTGGGGTCCATTCAGCTATGAATTCTGCCAAAGCTCGGCTCTGTATAGTTGAAGTACTCTCAAACTTGAGTCCAAAGCTTGACAGCTCCAGTGCCCACTCGACGATCCTGCCTGTTGCTTCCGGATTGTGCAATATCCTCTTTAGCGGAAAGCGAGTGACCACTGTTATCTCATGTGCTTGGAAGTAATGGCGCAGCTTTCTCGAGGCCATGAGGAGGCCGAAAAGCAACTTCTGCACCCCAGAGTATCTTGATCTAGCCCCCTGCAAGAGGGAACTTACAAAATACACTGGGCGCTGCACCATCTTCTTCCGCACTTCTTCTTGCTCCTAGGCAGAGATGTCCTTGTCGGGGCCAGAGCTCGTCGGAGGAGCCCCCTGCTTGTCGCTGGATTCGCTTGCCGGTGGTGCTGACTCCTCGTCGGCCTCCCTCTCCGCTACCAACGCAGCACTAACCACCTGGTTGGTTGCCGCTAGGTACAGCAGCAACTTCTCCTGTGGCTTAGGTGCGACAAGTATTGGAGTGGAGGATAGGTACCGTTTCAAGTCTTGCAGCGCTGCCTCCGCTTCCGGAGTCCATTTCATAGGACCTGCCTTCTTCAAGATCTTGAAGAAAGGCAGGGCGCGTTCTGCTGACTTTGAAATGAACCTACTGAGGGCAGCTACACAACCTGCAAGCCTCCTCACATCCTTGACGCGCTTTGGGGCTTCGATCTGCTCGATGGCTTTTATCTTGTCGGGGTTGGCTTCAATCCCCCTCTGTGACACAAAGAACCCGAGAAGCTTGCCGGAGGGGACTCCAAAGACGCACTTCTCGGGGTTCAACTTAAGCTGGATCTTGCGCAGGTTCTCAAATGTCTCTTCCAAGTCTTGGATCAAGGTATCTTTGTTCTTGCTCTTCACCACTATGTCATCCATGTAAGCCTCTACATTTCTGTGGATCTGTGGCTCAAAAGCAGTGTGCACTACCCTTGCAAATGTTGAGCCTGCATTCTTCAATCCAAAGGGCATGCGTATGAAGCAATATGTGCCGCATGGAGTGATAAATGCAGTCTTCTCTTCATCTTCTTTGGCCATGAAAATCTGGTGGTAGCCTGAATATGCATCAAGGAAAGAGAGCAGCTCACATCCGGCTGTGGAGTCAACAATCTGGTCAATGCGCGGCAAGGGAAATGGATCCTTGGGACATGCTTTATTCACATCGGTGAAGTCTATACACAGACTCCACTTCCCGTTGGCCTTACGCACGACAACTGGATTTGCTAACCATGTGGGATGGATCACGCCTCTAACCAGACCTGCTGCTTCTAGTTTCTTGATCTCTTCGGCAATGAATTCTTGGCGCTCCACGGCTTGCTTCCTGACCTTCTGCTTGATGGGCCGCGCATGAGGACAAACAGCAAGCTTGTGCTCAATTACCTTCCTGGGAACACCGGGGATGTCAGATGGTTGCCAGGCAAACACATCGACATTCGCCCGCAGGAAGGCAACGAGCGCGCTTTCCTATTTGCTGTCAAGTGTGGCACTGATGGTGAAGGTACCACCAGTGCCGTCCTCCTTGGCGGACACCTTCTTGGTTGCCGGTGGAGTGGCCATCCCTTTCTTGCACTTGCCGGTGGAGCTCGATGGAACGTCCTCGACGGCAGCGCAGCACTCCGAAGAGGTGCGGTTGCCGGAGTGGGCCCCAGAGCACTTGCCGGACTTGGTCTTGGTCTTCTTCCCCCAAAGATGTCGGGGGAAACTGTCCACCACGAGCACCTATGGGACCGGAGCCCCTTGTTCGTACGGTAAGGGAGCGGAGGGAGCACAAAGAGCAGATTGTAGAGCTCACGCAGACAGTTTACCCAGGTTCGGGCCGCGACGGACGCGTAAAACCCTACTCCTGCTTAGTTTGTATTAAGTGTTGGAGCTCGGGAGCTTGAAGAACTAGCTACACCGAGCGAATGAGCGATCTAGGTTCCGAACCCTTTCTACGTTGTGCATGGGCCTCCTTTTATAGCTCAAGGGGTCACCGACAGGTGTCAACGTAGGAGAAAGGGTAAAAATGTAACTGTGGTGGTAGTTGTAACAGTGCGGGAATAGTGGGGCAACAGTGGATGAACAGTGGTCATCACCTACTTTGACAGTGGGGGACAAGAGCATTAAATGCCCGTCACCGTCGACCCCAATAGCGCCCGCCCTTGCGTCTCCGTTTGCCACGGCGACGGCTTCATCACCGTGTAGTGCCACCGTGTCCCCCAGGCTGCACAGCCATCTGCCACGCGTCCCAGGAATGGCCCCAGGACGACGTGTGGTTCGATGAGCTAGAGCGCGGGCACACAGCATAACTCTCCCCGGCAAGCACCTTGCCGGGGCCTTGACCTTGCCGGGCCCTGGAGCTTGCCGCTCCCCGGGCCCTGCCGGGGCGCATGTCGCGCCGAGGCGTGTCTTCTGAGATGCAATCTTCTGGTCTTCCTGGCAAGCTCCTCTTGCCAGGGTCTTGTGTTAATGAAGTAGTCTTGAGCCTGGGACGGCCTTCCCGGCAAGCTCCACTTGCCGGGGCCTTGATCTTCTGTCTTGTATACTTTGTTTTTGAATGGTTTTATATGGATCAGAAAGGTCTCCGGCAAGCACGTGGTAGGCCCTGCCGCGGGAAGCTGCTGCTGCCCGTGCACAAGTTGGGGTACTGAGGTACCCCTACCTTAGTACACCGACAGTTGGTTATTGACCGGAGAGTGGTCTCGGTCATGTCTGCGTGTCTCCCGAACCCGTAGGGTCTACACACTTAAGGTTCGGTAACGCTAGGGTTGTAGAGATAAATGCAAGTGGAAACCCGAAAGTTGCTCGGAGTCCCGGATGAGATCCTGGATGTCACGAGGAGTTCCGGAATGGTCCGGAGGTAAAGATTGATATATAGGAAGTCCAGTTTCGGCCATCGGGTGATCTCCGGAGGTCACCGGGAGCGTCCCGGGACCACCGCAGGGGCCCCGGGGGTCCACCGGGTGGGGCCACCCATCCCGATGGGGCCCCTAGGCCGCAAGGGGAAGTGTCCAGACCCTCTGGGCTGGCGCACCACTAGGGGCCCACCTTCCCATGCGCCTAGGGTTAAAACCTAAGGGGGAGGGGGGTCCACTTGCCTTGGGGGGCAAGGACTCCCCCTGGCCGCCGCCCCCCTGCAGATTGGATCTGCAGGGGCCCTGGCGCACCCCCTGGCCCCCTATATATATGTGGGGAGGGAGAGGGCAGCCGCACCCTTGCCCTGGCGCCTCTCCCCCTCCCGTCACACCTCCATACTCCCACGCAGGGCGCCCGGCGAAGCCCTGCTGCGATCTCCACTGCATCCGTCATCACGCCGTCGTGCTGCCGGATCCCTGACGACTTCTCCTCCCCCCTTTCTGGATCAAGAAGGAGGTGACGTTGCTGCCCCGTACGTGTGTTGAACGCGGAGGTGCCGTCCGTTCGGCGCTAGATCATCGGTGACGAAGAACGTGAAGAGTACGACTACTTCATCCACGCTTCTTTGAAAGCTTCCGCTCGCAATCTCCATAACGGTATGTAGATGCACTCTTACTTGTTCATTGCTAGATGTCTCCATAGTTGGATCATGGTGAAAGCGTAGAAATTTTTGAATTATGCTACGTTCCCCAACAGTGGCATCTGAGCTAGGTTTTATGCGTAGCATCTTGCACGAGTAGAACACAAACAGTTGTGGGCGTTTGGTTTTGTTCAACTTTCTTACCGTTACTAGGCAACCATCTATAAGGCTCGGCTTGTCGCTAAGGGTTATCGACAAGTTCAAGGGATTGACTACGACGAGACTTTCTCTCCCGTAGCGATGCTGAAGTCAGTCAGAATCATGTTAGCTATTGCCGTATTCTATGATTATGAGATATGGCAAATGGACGTCAAAACAGCATTCCTTAATGGCTTACTCAAGGAAGAGTTGTATATGATGCAACCGGAAGGTTTTGTCGATCCAGAGAACGCTAACAAGGTATGCAAGCTCCAGCGCTCGATTTACGGGCTGGTGCAAGCATCTCGGAGTTGGAATATTCGCTTTGATGAAGTGATCAAAGCGTTTGGCTTTATACAGACTTATGGAGAAGCCTGTATTTACAAGAAAGTGAGTGGGAGCTCTGTGGCATTTCTCATATTATATGTGGATGACATATTGCTGATGGGAAATGATATAGAATTCTTGGAAAATGTAAAGGCCTACTTGAATAAAAGTTTTTCAATGAAGGACCTTGGAGAAGCTGCTTACATATTAGGCATCAAAATCTATAGAGATAGATCAAGACGCCTCATTGGTCTTTCACAGAGTACATACCTTGACAAAATATTGAAGAAGTTCAATATGGATCAGTCAAAGAAAGGATTCTTGCCTGTTTTGCAAGGTATGGGATTGAGCAAGGCTCAGTCGCCGACCACGGCAGAAGATACAGAAAAGATGAGTGTCATTCCCTATGCCTCGGCCATAGGTTCTATCATGTATGCCATGCTGTGTACCAGACCTGATGTGAACCTTGCCATAAGTTTGGTAGGGAGGTTCCAAAGTGATCCCGGTACGGAACACTGGACAGCGGTCAAGAACATCCTGAAGTACCTGAAAAGGACTAAGGATATGTTTCTCGTTTATGGAGGTGACGAAGAGCTCGTCGTAAAGGGTTACGTCGATGCTAGCTTCGACACAGATCTGGATGACTCTAAGTCACAAACCGGATACGTGTATATTTTGAATGGAGGGGCAGTCAGCTGGTGCCGTTGCAAACAGAGCATGGTGGCAGCGTCTACATGTGAAGCGGAGTACATAGCTGCTTCTGAAGCAGCGCATGAAGGAGTCTGGATGAAGGAGTTCATCACCGACCTAGGAGTCATTCCAAGCGCGTCAAGCCCGATGACTCTCTTCTGTGACAACACTGGTGCTATTGCCATTACCAAGGAGCCCAGGTTTCACAAGAAGACCAAGCACATCAAGCGCCGTTTCAACTCCATCCGGAATTATGTTCAGGATGGAAACATAGATATTTGTAAAGTGCATACAGATCTGAATGTAGCAGACCCGTTGACTAAACCTCTTTCACGGGCAAAACATGATCAACACCAGAACTCTATGGGTGTTCGATTCATCAAAATGTAACTAGATTATTGACTCTAGTGCAAGTGGGAGACTGTTGGAGATATGCCCTAGAGGCAATAATAAAAGCATTATTATTATATCTCCTTGTTCATGATAATTGTCTGTTATTCATGCTTGAATTGTATTGTAAGGAAACACCGATACATGTGTGAATACATAGACCACAATGAGTCCCTGGTGAGCCTCTAGTTACCAGCTCGTTGATCAACAGATGGTCACGGTTTCCTGACCATGGACATAGGATGTCAGTGATAACGGGATCACATCATTAGGAGAATGATGTGATGGACAAGACCCAAACTTGAGCATAACACGAGATCGTATAGTTCGTAATGCATAAGCTTTTCGGTGTCAAGTATTTATTCCTTAGACCATGAGGTTGTACAACTCCCGGATGCCGTAGGAATACTTTGGGTGTGCCAAACATCACAACGTAATTGGGTGGCTATAAAGGTACGCATCGGGTATCTCCGAAAGTGTCTGTTGAGTTGGTACGAACCGAGACTGGGATGTTGTCACTCCGTATGACGGAGAGGTACCTCTGGGCCCACTCGGTAATACATCATCATAATGAGCTCAATGTGACTAAGTAGTTAGTCACGGGATGATGGATTACGGATCGAGTAAAGAGACTTGCCATAACGAGATTGAACAAGGTATCGGGAATACCGACGATCGAATCTCGGGCAAGCACCGTACCGATGGACAAAGGGAATAACATACGGGATTGAGTGAATCCTTGACACAGTGGTTCATCCGATGAAGATCATCGAGGAACACGTGGGAACCAACATGGGTATCCAGATCCCGCTGTTGGTTATTGACCGGAGAGTGGTCTCGGTCATGTCTGCGTGTCTCCCGAACCCGTAGGGTCTACACATTTAAGGTTCAGTAACGCTAGGGTCGTAGAGATAAATGCACACGGAAACCCGAAAGTTGTTCGGAGTCCCGGATGAGATCCCGGACGTCACGAGGAGTTCCGGAATGGTCCGGACGTAAAGATTGATATATAGGAAGTCCAGTTTCGGCCATCGGGTGATCTCCGGAGGTCATCGGGAGCGTCCCTGGACCACCGGAGGGGCCCCGGGGGTCCACCGGGTGGGGCCACCCATCCCGGTGGGGCCCCTAGGCCGCAAGGGGAAGTGTCCAGCCCCTCTGGGCTGGCGCACCACTAGGGGCCCACCTCCCCATGCGCCTAATGTTAAAACCCTAAGGGGAGGGGGGTCCACTTGCCTTGGGGGGCAAGGACTCCCCCCTGGCCGCCGCCCCCCGTGCAGATTGGATCTGCAGGGGCCCTAGCGCACCCCCTGGCCCCCTATATATATGTGGGGAGGGAGAGGGCAGCCGCACCCTTGCCCTGGCGCCTCACCCCCTCCCGTCACACCTCCATACTCCCACGCAGGGCCCCCGGCGAAGCCCTGCTGCGATCTCCACTGCATCCGTCATCACGCCGTCGTGCTGCCGGATCTCTGACCACTTCTCCTCCCCCCTTGCTGGATCAAGAAGGAGGTGACGTTGCTGCACCGTACGTGTGTTGAACGCGGAGGTGCCGTCCGTTCGGCGCTAGATCATCGGTGACGAAGAACGTGAAGAGTATGACTACTTCATCCACGCTTCTTCGAAAGCTTCCGCTCGCAATCTCCATAACGGTATGTAGATGCACTCTTACTTGCTCGTTGCTAGATGTCTCCATAGTTGGATCTTGGTGAAAGCGTAGAAAATTTCGAATTATGCTACTTCCCCAACAAAATTATTATTCAAAAACAAATTTATGCTCGGCTTTCTCTCAATAATCGCTCCATGCTGGATACTTCTTGTACTAGTTCTTTTATGATGACGATTATTGATTTCAAATGGGATTTATTGGAAAGAGTTAAACGCAACTCTGAAGATTGGGATCTTGACGAAGTAAGGAGTTAGGTATAACACCTATGGTTGATTGTGAAATCTTTTATGTATACCGAAGTTTTCCGTGAATTTAGCACAAAATATGGACTTGACTCTGAGATAGTAGCTTCTTTCTGTGAATAATTTGCTACTCATGTTGATCTCCCTAAGGATAAATGGTTTAAATATCATCCCCCCATCGAAGTAAAAGTAGTTGAACCTGTTAAAGTTGAAGAAAAGACTATCACTTATAATGTTGATCATATTTTTCCTACCGCTTATATTGAGAAACCACCCTTCCCTGCTAGAATAAAGGATCATGCTAAAGCTTCAACTGTGGTTTGTAAGAGTAATACTGGAACACCTACACCCTCTGAGCAAATTAAAGTTGAACCTAGTATTGCTATGGTTAAGGATCTCTTGGTCGATAATATTGATGGGCATGTTATTTACCTCTATGATGAAGCTGCGAGAATTGCTAGGCCCGATAATAAAAATAAACATAGACCTATTGTAGGCATGCCTGTTATTTCTGTTAAAATAGGAGATCATTGCTATCATGGCTTATGTGATATGGGTGCTAGTGCGAGTGCAATACCTCATTCCTTATACGAAGAAATTATGCATGATATTGCACCTGCTGAGCTAGAATGTATTGATGTTACAAGTAACCTTGTCAATAGAGATACTATTTCACCAGTTGGGATTGTTAGAGATGTTGAAGTCTTGTGTGGGAAAGTTAAATACCCTACTGATTTTCTTGTTCTTGGTTCCCCACAAGATGACTTTTGCCCTATTATATTTGGTAAACCCATCTTGAATAATGTTAATGCTAGGATAAACTGCGAAAAGGATATTATTACTATTGGTTTAGGGGGTATGTCTTATGATTTTAACTTTGCTAAATTTCGTAGACAACCCCATGATAAAGAATTGCCTAGTAAAAATGAAATTATTGGTCTTGCTTCTATTGTCGTACCTCCTAATGATCCTTTAGAACAATATTTGCTAGACCATGAAAATGGTATGTTTATGAATGAGAGAAGGGAAATAGATGAAATATTCTTTAAACAGGGACATTTATTGAAACACAACTTGCCTGTTGAAATTTTTAGGGGATCCTCCACCTCCCAAGGGTGATCCCTTGTTTGAGCTTAAACCATTACCTGATACTCTTAAGTATGCTTATCTTGATGAAAAAAATATATATCCAGTTATTATTAGTGCTAACCTTTCAGAGCAAGAAGAGAAATTATTGAAAACTATGAAGAAGCATCGTGTTGCTATTGGATATACTTTTGACAATCTTAAGGGCATTAGTCCCACTCTATGCCAACACAAAATAAAATTGGAGAAGGACGCTAAACCGGTTGTTGATCATCAGCGACAATTAAATCCTAGGATGAAGAAGTGGTATGGAAAGAAATACTAAAGCTTCTAGAAGTAGGTATAATTTATCATGTTGCTGATACTCAATGGGTAAGACATGTCCATTGTGTCCCTAAGAAGGGAGGTATTACTGTTTTTCCTAATGATAAAGATGAATTGATCCCACAAAGAATTGTTACAGGCTAAAGAATGGTAATTGATTTCCGCAAATTAATTAAAGCTACTAAATAGGATCATTACCCTTTACGTTTTATTGATCAAATGCTAGAAAGATTATCCAAACATACACATTTTTGCTTTCTAGATGGTTATTCTCGTTTCTCTCAAATACATGTATCAAAAGAGGATCAAGAAAAGACAACTTTTACTTGCCCTTTTGGTACCTTTGCTTATAGACGTATGCCTTTTGGCTTATGTAATGCACCTACTACCTTTCAAAGATGCATGATGGCTATATTCTCTAATTTTTATGAAAAGATTGTTGAGGTTTTGATGGATGATTTCTCCGTGTATGGAACTTCTTTTGATTATTGCTTAAGCAACCTTGATCTAGTTTTGCAGAGATGTGAAGAGACTAATCTTGTCTTGAATTGGGAGAAGTGCCACTTTATGGTTAATGAAGGTATTGTCTTGGGGCATAAAATTTCTGAAAGAGGTATTGAAGTCGATAAAGCTAAAGTTGATGCTATTGAAAAGATGTCGTGTCCTAAGGACATTAAAGGTATAAGAAGTTTCCTTGGTCATGTCGGTTTTTATAGGAGGTTCATTAAGGACTTCTAAAAATATCTAAGCCTCTAACTAACCTCTTACAAAAATATGTTCCTTTTGTCTTTGACGATGATTGTGTAGAAGCATTTGAAATACTTAAGAAAGTTTTGATTTCTGCACCTATTGTCCAGCCAGCTGATTGGAATTTACCCTTTGAAATTATGTGTGATGCTAGTTATTATGTTGTAGGTGCTGTTCTAGGACAAAGAGTTGATAAGAAACGAAATGTTATCCAATATGCTAGTAAAACTCGAGAGAGTGCCCAGAGAAATTATGCTACTACTGAAAAAGAATTTTTAGTAGTTGTATTTGCATGTGATAAGTTCAGGCCATATATTGTTGATTCTAAAGTAACTGTTCACACTGATCATGCTACTATTAAATATTTTATGGAAAAGAAAGATGCTAAACCTAGACTTATTAGATGGGTTCTCTTGCTACAAGAATTTTATTTGCATATCATTGATAGAAAGGGAGCTGAGAACCCCGTAGCAGACAACTTGTCTAGGTTAAAGAATGTTCTTGATGACCCACTACCTATAGACGATAGCTTTCCTGATGAACAATTAGTTGTCATAAATGCTTCTCGTACTGCTCCATGGTATGCTGATTATGCCAATTACATCGTTGCTAAATTTATACCACCTAGTTTCACATACGAGCAAAAGAAAAGTTTTTCTATGATTTAAGACATTACTTCTGGGATGACCCACACCTTTATCAAGAAGGAGTAGATGGTGTTATTAGACGTTGTGTACCTGAGCATGAATAGGAAAAGATCCTACGCAAGTGTCACTCCGAAGCTTATTGAGGACACCATGCTGGAGATAGAACTGCACATAAGGTATTGCAATCTGATTTTTATTGGCCTACTCTCTTCAAGGATGCCCGTAAGTTTGTCTTGTCTTGTGATGAATGTCAAAGAATTGGTAATATTAGTAGACGTCAAGAAATGCCTATGAACTCTTCACTTGTTATTTAACTATTTGATGTTTGGGGCTTTGATTATATGGGACCGTTTCCTTCCTCTAATGGTTATATACACATATTTTAGTTGTTGTTGATTACGTTACTAAGTGGGTAGAAGCTATTCCAACTAGTAGTGATGATCATAACACTTCTATTAAGATGCTTAAAGAAGTTAATTTTCCGAGGTTTGGAGTCCCTAGATACCTAATGACTGACGGTGGTTCACATTTCATTCATGGTGCTTTTCGTAAAATGCTTGCTAAGTATGATGTTTAGTGGACAAGTAGAACTGAGTAATAGAGAGCTTAAATTAATTTTGCAAAAGACTATTAATAGATCTAGAAAGAATTGGTCCAAGAAACTTGATGATGCATTATGGGCTTATAGAAATGCATATAAAAATCCTATGGGTATGTCTCCGTATAAAATGGTTTATGGAAAAGCATGTAACTTACCTCGCGAACTAGAACATAAGGCATATTGGGCCATTAAAGAGCTCAATTATGATTTCAAACTTGCTGGTGAGAAGAGACTATTTGACATTAGCTCACTTGATGAGTGGAGAACCCAGGCCTATGAAAATGCCAAATTGTTTAAAGAAAAAGTTAAAAGATGGCATGATAAAAGGATACAAAAACGTGAGTTTAATGTAGGTGACTATGTTTTGCTATACAACTCTTGTTTAAGATTTTTTGCAGGAAAACTTCTCTCTAAATGGTAAGGCCCTTACGTTATCGAGGAGGTCTATCGTTCCGGTGCCATAAAAATCAATAACTTTGAAGGCACAAACCCGAAGGTAGTGAATGGTCAAAGAATCAAACATTATATCTCAGGTAATCCCATAAATGTTGAAACCAATGTTATTGAAACCGTAACCCCGGAGGAATACATAAGGGACACTTTCCAGAACGTATCAGACTCCGAAAAGGAAGAGGTATGTGGTACGGAAAGTAAACCGACTCCAAAACAGTTCTAATAGCAAATTTTCACCGTTTTGGAATATTTAAGAAAATAGGAAAATAAGAAGTAGTCTGAAAGGGACACAAGGCATCCACGAGGGTGGAGGGCGCGCCGTGGGCACCTCGTGTGCCCTCCGGACTCTGTTTTCTTGCACGACACTTCTTTTAGTCGGTAAAAATTCATTATATAATCCCCCAAAGGTTTTGACCACGGTACCATGACAAAATCCTCTGCTTTTGTTTCACGTTGTTTTTCTGAAAGATCTAGATCACCATGATGTCTTCAAGCGCCCCAAGTACAAGTTTTTTGAGAAGGTCATCAACCCCTACCTCGCGGAGGTGCTGCAACACCCTCAAACCATTGAGATGCGTGAGGGGTTGCTACACATCCGCGATGTTGAGGGACCAAGGAGGACTGGAAGCGTGGAGACAAGACTCGAACCGATGGAGCAACAAGTTTTCAAGTGCCAGGGGATGGTGGAACGAGGACTCAACGCCAACCACATGATGATCGCGGAGTTCACCAGCAACCACAAGCTAGATGCCAAGCACATAGGGGAGACCATCTCCAAGCGCCACGAGAAAATCGAGCACCTCCAAGCCCAGATCTATGACCTGCAAAACCAAAACTGTGAGTATGAATATAGATTCAAGAAGATGAGTTTGGCTGCAAATTTGAGGATCCCGGAGACTCAATCATCCTTCTATGATGGTGAGCCTGTGCCTTGGAAGATGGATGACAAGCCTACATCATCAACAACTCCATCATCACCACCTCCGAAGAAAGAGACATAAACACATGGATATGGGCACTCCCCTTGGCAACTGCCAAGCTTGGGGGAGGTGCCCCGGTATCATATCGCCATCGCACTTCTATCTTTACCGTTTTTCTTAGTTTGATCCTTTTGGTTATATCTTGATCTAGTAGAATAAAGTTTAGTATGATCTAGTTGTGAGCTTTGCTTTATGATCCTTATCTATGTAATCGAGTCTGTGAGCTATATATATAATAAAGATTAGTTTTGAGTCAAGGGCTTGATTATCTCACTATGATCATGAGGGAAAGAAAGAAAGAATAAAAAAGAATTAAAGAAATCATATTGATCTTATAGAAAGTAATGACTTCACATATAAACAGTATGATGAATAAAAGTTGTTGAGAGTTGACAAACATAGTTTTGGTCATTGTTGCAATTAATAGGAAGTAATAAAGAAAGAGAGGTTTTCACATATAAATATACTATCTTGGACATATTTTATGATTGTGAGCACTCATTAAAATATGACATGCTAAAATGTTAATATTGGACAAGGAAGACAACGTAATGGGTTATGTTCTCTTATATCCGAAATAAAGTATATTCTCATGGATCATCCAACATGTTGAGCTTGCCTATCCCCCTCATGCTAGCCAAACTCCTTGCACCAAGTAGAGATACTACTTGTGCTTCCAAATATCCTCAAACCCAGTTTTGCCATGAGAGTCCATCATATCAACCTATGGATTGAGTAAGATCCTTCAAGTAAGTTGTCATTGTTGCAAGCAATAAAAATTGCTCTATATATATGTATGATCTATTAGTGTGAAGAAAATAAGCTTTATACGATCTTGTGATATGGAAGCAATAAAAGCGACGAACTGCATAATAAAGGTCCCTATCACAAGTGGCAATATAAAGTGACGTTCTTTTGCATTAAGATTCTATACATCCAACCATAAAAGCAGATGACAACCTCTGCTTCCCTCTGCGATGGGCCTATCTTTTATTCTTGTCTTATACCTTATACAAGAGTCACGGTGATCTTCACCTTTCCTTTTTACATTTTATCCTTTGGCAAGCACATTGTGTTGGAAAGATCTTGACATATATACCCAATTGGATGCAAGTTATCATAAACTATTATTGTTGACGTTACCCTTGATGTAAAAGGTTGGGAGGCAACACTATAAGCCCATATGTTTCTCTGTGTCCGATTAAGACTCCATATCCATAAGTATTGCATGAGTGTTAGCAATTGTGAAAGACTAAATTATAGTTGAGTATGTGGAGTTGCTAAAAAGCTCTTATATTGACTCTTTCCGATGTTATGATAAATTGCAATTGTTTCAATGATCGAGATCATAGTTTGTTAGTTTTCAACGAAGTTTCTGATTCATACTTGACGTTGTGAATAGTTTGTTACTTTAGCATAAGAAATCATATGACAATATATATATATATATATATATATATATATATATATATATATATAGGTAAAACTGTGTCTACACAGCTTGCCACAGAACTAGTTAAGGCTCGCTAACCTCTTTAACGGTGTAAATATTATTAAAAAATTGAAATAAATAGTGGAGCACCACTATAATGTAACAAAAAATGAAAGCTTGTGAAAATATGCATTTATGTGTCCTCGGCAAAAAAATCATTTCAGCTCATTGTGACATATATATATATATATATATATATACTGAACTATTTGTTCTTTTTGTCCACGACACATACAAGCTTGGGGGAGTTGATACGTCCATTTTGCATCATGCTTTTGTGTTGATATTTATTGCATTACGGGATGTTATTACACATTATGTCACAATACTTATGCCTTTTCTCTCTTATTTTACAAGGTTTACATGAAGAGGGAGAATGCCGGCAGCTGGAATTCTGGGCTGGAAAAGGAGCAAATATTGGAGACCAATTCTGCACAACTCAAAAAGTTTTGAAACTCCATGAAAGTCAGTTTTGGAATATATTAAAAATATTTGGCGAAGAAAGTACCAGAGGGGGGCCACCCACCATCAACGAGGGTGGGGGGCGCGCCCCCTGCCTCGTGGGCCACCTAGCAACCCCCAGATGCACATCTTCTGGTACAAGTTGTCTTTCGCCCTGGAAAAAATCATAAGGAAGCTTTCGGGACAAAGCGCCGCCGTCTCGAGGCGGAACCTTGGCGGAACCAATCTAGGGCTCCAGCGGAGCTATTCTGCCAGGGAAATATCCCTCCCGGAGGGGGGAATCGTCACCGCCGTCCTCACCATCAATCCTGTCATCGGGAGGGGGTCAATCTCCATCAACATCTTCACCAACACCTCTCCTCTCAAACCCTAGTTCATCTCTTGTATCCAATCTTTCTCCCAAACCTCAGAGTGGTACCTGTGGGTTGCTAGTAGTGTTGATTACTCCTTGTAGTTGATGCTAGTTGGTTTATTTGGTGGAAGATCATATGTTCAGATTCTTTATGCATATTAATACCCCTCTGATTATGAACATGAATATGATTTGTGATTAGTTACGTTTGTTCCTGAGGACATGGGAGAATTCTTGCTATAAGTAGTCATGTGAATTTGGTATTCGTTCGATATTTTGATGAGATGTATGTTGACTTTCCTCTAGTGGTGTTATGTGAGCGTCGACTACATGACACTTCACCATTGTTTGGGCCTAGAGGAAGGCATTGGGAATTAATAAGTAGATGATGGGTTTCTAGAGTGACAGAAGCTTTAACCCTAGTTTATGCGTTGCTTCGTAAGGGGCTGATTTGGATCCATATGTTTCATGCTATGGTTAGGTTTACCTTAATACTTCTTTTGTAGTTGCGGATGCTTGCAATAGAGGTTAATCGTAAGTGGGATGCTTGTCCAAGGAAGGGCAGTACCCAAACACCGGTCCATCTACATACCAAATTATCAAAGTAACGAATGCGAATCATATGAGCGTGATGAAAACTAGCTTGACGATAATTCCGATGTGTCCTCGGGAGCGCTTTGCTTTATATAAGAGTTTTTTCAGGCTTGTCATTTGCTACAAAAAGGATTGGGCCATATTGTTGCACCTTATTTACTTTTATTACTTGCTACTCATTACAAATTATCTTATCACAAAACTATTTGTTACCGATAATTTTAGTGCTTACAGAGAATACCTTACTGAAAACTGCCTATCATTTCCTTATGCTCCTCGTTGGGTTTGACACTCTTACTTATTGAAAGGACTATGATAGATCCCCTATACTTGTGGGTCATCAGTGAGCTCAGGTGGAAACTCAAATCCAGGTTCACGTCTTAGAGGCATCTGAGGGGTTTAGAGGGGTGAGATTAGAATAGAATGAGGTCTAGGGGAAATCACTACCCATATCCACATGAGACAAACAATTTAATATCATATCACTCAATTCAATCAAGGACACACAAAAGATAGTAATACAAAGCTAGCGAATGATTCTAACTACTTGGAAGAATACTAATGATTACAAGGTGGTCATCTAATCACTATCATCGGAAGACTCCATAATATCTGCTCCAGCTTCGTCTTCATAATCACTTTCATCACTGTCGGTGTCGTCTATCAGAACGTAGTTCTCCATATGAATACCGATCTCTGGTTCTGGCTTCACCGTGTTTGTTCCAACCTTCTTCTTCATTGCTTCATTCTGCTCCAATAGTACGGTGATTTCATCTTCGTATCCATCACGTATTGTCTTGAGTTTCTCTTCTTACTCTACGTTTCGTGTCATCACCATCTTGGTCTTCAGCATGAGCGTGCACATCTGGTTCTCGTAGCGTCGAATGTGTTGGTCCGTCTCCTGGATGAATGCGGCAATGGAATTATCTTTCCTGGTGCGAAGCATCTCCCATTGCTCGTCTCGACATCCACAAATCTGGTAGATGGTGTCTTCAAGGTCCTTGGTGTAGACTTCACATATGCGTCCAAATGTGATGTCTGCTACCATACTCTTTCCCAAGTTCCATGTAGGTGCGTCAAAGGCAAGCTCAAGAGGTTCCGTGACTAATGCAATAGTCCTCCCAGGAACATTGACTTTGATTTTCTAGCATTCCTCTTCCGGCAATGTTGCATAGAAATCACCAGTGATACTTGGTATTCCAATGTGTAGGTATCTAGTGACTTCCTTCAAGTGTTTTCCGAAAGGGGTGTCATCGTCCGGCTGAGTGAACTTGCTCACAGGGTCTGACATCTACAAAATAGAAATAGAGAAGAATTAGAATGAGTAGAGAAGAAATAGAATGAGTAGAGAAGAACATCATGTGGCTTATCCTAGTGGTCGCATCCTACAGTCAACGTGTGCTCTCATACCATCTCTTTAGCAACCTCGATCCGAATGGACCAGAGTCTCTATGCTTCGTGTCATCCCTAGAGCGGTATGCTGACACACACAGTACTTCGAGGATTTATAGCAGAGTTTCAATCACACTTTATTACATCAAAAATCCTCATAAGAAGTCTTATTACAATAAGATGGTTGTAGTCCATAAACTAATATGAAATCTTGTGGAAGCATCAAAGATAAGTTGAGTCCATCCAACTCTACGGCAAACATTGAGTGCATGACAACGACCTAATCGCACCTTATTCTTTGTCGGTAAACTCTGCAACATGAGACATTGCAGCCGTGTAGGTCAGCACATTGAATATGTTGGCAAGAACACACTGTAGCAAGTAATGAAGAACAAATGTCTACAACTATATGCATATTTGGCTCGTGGAGGCTGTAAGGTTAAGTTTTGCATAAAGCTAGTTTTTCCCTACAACAAAGGAATAAATTTTATTTACTACTCAGTTTAGTTAAGCAATATTAAGAATGGTTCCTCCATCTCAATCCCAAATTACCAAAGTCATTAATAACCCAACAAGTTAGTTAAATAGAGTGTTGAGATCGGTCCATAATTCAAATACCAGGATACTCAAGATGTCCATAACCGGGAACACGGCTACTCATGAATAGTTTGTACACTCTGCAGAGATTTGTGCACTTTTCCTCACAAGACTCGATCTCCTCCGTTGGATTTCTCGCACTTCATGGTGTTTGATAAACGGATGACCGAGACACAGTCTTTCAGAAGCATTTACTCTTTACCCCGGAAGGACCGATACACCTACTTTCCCCTACATCCGCTAGTCCACCACTGAAAGACCTCACACAACATACTCAACTATGCCAGAGCCCTTAATGGCATGTGGCTTCACACGGATGTTTCTAGGCATGAATGATATGATCCCTTTGAGCCTGGGTGGCATTCCATAGGATAATCACACGGGTCCTCCGGGGTTTCGTAGGACAACACTGGATTCTCCACCTTAACCAATCCACCTAGTGGTATATTAATGTTACCACCTTAAACATTCCCTAAGTTGTTATTACACTCACAACTTTCATGAAAATCTCACATACCAATCCACGTCTACAAGCAAGGCTAAGAAATAAGTAACAAAGCGTATATTCCCTTGGGATGATCTCAATTCATTGGGTTCCTACCTCATGAACTACTAAGCAATACCACATGTGATCAAGTCCTACTCATGCAATCTTTGAGGATAGCACTAATGCAATAAAAACTGGTTATTGAAAAGTATGATCAAAGTATGAACTTGCCTTGCTGACGATCGTTGAAACCTAGGGACTCGTAGTAGCACGCTTCGCACTCCGGGAATTCTATCGCAATCAAACAATAGCATACATAAGCAATCATGCAACATAATCGAAGAACGAAACTCAAAAGAACTCAAAAACAAACGAATAACTCTTGCAACACAAAACAATTTCTACAAGTACCACCATTAAGTGAATTTGACCTTATCAGAAAGTTTAGGTCAAGAGCTTCGATTTGCAAAAAGAATCAACACAAACGGAGTTACGAAACTCAAGTTACGATCAAAACAAGTTCAAATACAAATTTGTTTGAATTCAAATTTGAAAACTTTCAAAATCAAATTTGGTTCACGCTACTAGAAAGATAAGACCGAAATGAAGAAATTGGCGTCGGTTTCACCTAATTCCGACTAACGAGTAAAAAGTAATGATCGTTTGAAAACGAGGGACTGATCTGTAAAAACTTTAACTATGGATAGGTCCCTGACGAAAAATAACAGAAAAAGAAAAATCTAATTTGCGAACGTTCTTTTCTGGAACAAAACAGCGGACGTTCGCTTTTTAACAAAACCCAAAAACAACGAATCTAGGTTTTTTCTAAACAAACCGATCTAGGGTTTACAAAACGAAAATAAAACTAAAAAATGGCGAGTTTATATCTCGCGGATTAGGTCGGGTCCTGCGGCGGGGCGGGTCGGGTTCGGGCGGCGGCGGCGAGGGGCAGCGGCGGGAGGAGAGTGCGGGCGACGGCAGCTTGGCGGCTCGCAAGGCGACGCAGGGCAGGCGCGTCGGCTGCGGCGGGCGCGGCTGCGGGCTGCGGCGGCGGCGTGGGGCGAGGCTGAGGTGAGCGGCGGCGGTGGCTTGAGGGAAGGCAGGCGGCGCTTATAAAGGGGCGGGGGAGGCGGCTTGGAGGAGGGGGCAAGCCGGAGCGGCGTCAGCAACCTGGACTCTGGCCGGAGTCCGTCGCGAGCACGGCGGTGGAGGCGGTGCAGCGCAGGTGGGCCGGCGGCTGGGCTTCGGCCCAGTTGGCCCAGTCAGGTAATTTTTTTATCAATTCATCGAACGAATAAAAATTCAAATAAAATATATAATAAATCGTAAAAATTTCAGAAACAATTTTCTCCATTCCCACCTAATATTTGGGACAAAGCGAACATTTTTCTGAAATAAAAATGCCTAAGAAAAAAATTAAAATTTTAAAATAATAAATTGCAAATAAAAATCTGATAAAATTATTTTTACTCAAAATTTAAATTCCAATATTTTTATTCTGTTTTTTGAAGAGTCATATTATCTTCTCTCTTTTATTTTGTAATATTGAAAATGAAAATTGGCAAAAAATAATATTTGATCCAACCTCACTGATAAAATAATAAAATAGTGGGTCCTCGTGGGGAAAACTTCCAACTCTCTCACTTGGGTGCTTGAGTTGCTTAAAGTTTTTGGATCAATTTTCAAATAAACTCAAATTCAAAATGCTCAAATGATGAATGCAAATGAATGACCTATGTTAACATCCAAATTGAAAATTGGGATGTTACACTTAGCCTTCTCTAGGAACGCATTAAAACTCAAGGGAACGGTAGCACGGGACATTGACCTACAATAACATGGATATGCAAAAAATTATCAGGACTAAGAACATGATAAATTAAAGTTCAATTAATCATATTACTAAAGAACTCCCACTTAGATAGACATCCCTCAAGTCATCTAAATGATCACATGATCTAAATCAATTAGACCGTGTCCGATCATGACGTGAGATGGAGTAGTTTTCAATGGTGAACATCTTATGTTGATCATATCTACTATATGATTCAATTCTAGCATGAATAAAAGACATTTATCATGAAACAAGGAAATATTAATAACAACTTTATTATTACCTCTAGGGCATATTTCCTTCAACGCATCATCGGAGAGGCACCAATGAGGATGATGAACCCCTCCGTGATCGTGTTCCCCTCCGGCGGAGTGCTGGAAAAGGGCTCTAGATTGGATCTCGTGGTTCTAGAACTTGCGGAGGCTGGAACAAAATTTCGTCGACTCCCCTAGGGTTTCTGGAATATTGGGTTATTTATAGAGCGAAGAGGCGGTGCAGGAGGCCATCGAGGTGGGCAACCCACCTGGGCGCGCCAGGGGGCCTAGGCACGCCCTGGTGAATTGTGCTCCCCTCGGAGCCCCCCTCTCATACTTCTTCATCACATGTTGTGTCTTCTGACCCAGAAAAAATCTCCAAAAAGTTTTGCTGCATTTGGACTTCGTCTGGTATTGATTTTTTGCGATGTAAAAAACAAGCAAAAAACAACAACCGGCACTGGGCACTATGTCAATAGGTTATTCCCAAAAAATGATATAAAATGATTGTAAAATGATTGTAATACATCCAAGAATGATAATATAACATCATGGAATAATAAAAAAATCTAGATACATTGGAGACGTATCAACCCCCGTGCGCACGGACAACGCAGAGATGCGACATCATCGCCGACAAGACGACTTCTTCGACTACGTTTGCATGTTCGCCAAGTGACTACAAGGCATCTTCTCCTTTGGATGTACGGCATTTTTGCCTACTCCACGAGCTCAAGTCCGCGACTTCCATGAGCTATTACAACTTCGACACTTACTATGAGATTCCATTCTTTGGGACTCATGACCCCGATGAGTAACTCGAGTGGGACCTCAAGATGGATGACTAGCTCAACCTATATCAAGTCCCCTCCGAAGATCAAGTGAAGTGCGCCATAAGTACCTTCCACGCCTACGCATTGACATGGTGGCTTCATAGACCTTCGACAAGCTTCACAATGACTTGGTCCAAGATGAAGAAAGCGATGAGGCGAGAATTTGTGCCTTCCACCTACACGGAACATCTTCAACGCCACTTGGAGAACACCATACAAGGATCCAAGTCCCTCGACGAGTACTTCAAGAACATAAAGAAAGCCTTGCGACGAGCCGCGTGGACGACCACATTTGGATGAAGTTCTACTTCTCAATGGGATTGAACAACGACATCACCAAGACTATCTTCACCAACAACTACGAGTCCCTCAATGACATGTACATTGGTGCTCTCAAGGCGCAACAAGAACTCATGAAGGCCAAGTCTACCCGACCCAAAGCACCCTTCACGACGACCACGCTCCAAGACGGCGAGCATGAGGCTAGTACCACCGAGATGATCGAGCATGGGATTTTTCCCTTTGGTCATGAACGAGAGTGATGATGTGCCATCTTCGGCCTTCATCCACGATGACGACTACAAGACGATTGAGCATGGGCTTTTCCCTTCGACCACAGAGACGTATGGTGATGAGTTGAGAGACTTGTGTGTGACGCCCGAAGACCGACGTCCCAGAAGATTCCAGATGTTCCGGGTTCTCCCATGTGTTTCATTTGTGCTTGTGTTATTTATTTTGCATTGCATCATAGCATCATGTCATCATGTGATAAATCTTTTGCTTCTCAACTAAATAAATTGCATAGATCTTTTGATCTATTTAAATCGAGGGAAGAGTGACTTCTCTTTATAACATATCCTCCTAATATTATGGAGCTATTATAAATATATATTCCATTTGTTTGGAATTAACCCAAACACACTTGCATATTCCCCATGCCTTTTCTACTTCAAGTTTCTCCATCAAAACCTTGTCTGTTATTCTTATCCGTTTTATCGAGGTTCCTCCAAAAATCCGAGCATTTTTTGACACTTCGAAAATCAAGTCTTAGTTCAAACCCATTTGAATTAAATTCAAATAAGTTTGAATTATATCTCGATCATGCCACTTCCATTTTCTCGACCGTGTCCATTTTTGCGAGCCCGAGAAAAATAATCCCCATGCCCAATTCTTTTCTTAACCCTCTTTTTTCTTTTTCTTCTCTCGTATTCTTTTCTTCTAAAAGAATATGAGGAGGGAGAGAGAGCTGAGCCGGGCTGCATCTTTCCACCTCCAGTCCGGCCCATTCGCACTAAGGCCTCCTAGGCCCAATCCTTCTCTAACCCTAGCCGCACTCAGCGTGAGTCGCACCCCCCCTTGATCCATATCTCTCTCTGTTGGGGAAATTGATCGCCCACGAACACCTATGGGACCGGAGCCCCTTTTCGGTACGGCAAGGGAGCGGAGGGAGCACAAAGAGCGGATCGAGGTGCACACGCGAGCAGTTTACCCAGGTTCGGGCCGCACGTATGCGTAAAACCCTACTCCTGCCTTGGTTTGTTATTGAGTTCTTGGCTCGGGAGCAAGAAGAGCTACAGTACTGGTTACTAGCTACACCGAGCGCGAGAGTGATCGAAGTTCGGAACCGCCTCTACGTTGTGCATGGGCCTCCTTTTATAGATCAAGGGGTCACCGACAGGTGGCAAAGTAGGTGAGGGTAGAATCGTAAAAATGGTGGTAGTTGTAACAGTGTATGTACAGTGTTTTGTACCTAACCCTGACGGTGGGGGACAAGGGCATTGAATGCCCATCACCGTCGCCCCAAACAGTGCAAAAAGCGTCCGTCCGGGCGTCTCCGTTCGCCACGACAGTAGCCTCGTCATCGTGGCTTGCCACCGTGTCCCCCAGGCTGCACAACCATCCGCCACGTGCCCCTGGAAGGGCCCCAGGGCGACGCGTGGCCAGATGAGCTGGAGCGTGGGCACACAGTGAAAGCTTGCCGCGGCAAGCACCTTGCCGCGGTCGCTACCTTGCCGCGCCCGGAAGCTTGTCGCTCTCCGGGCCTTGCCGGGGCGCACGATGCGCCATGGCGAGTCTTCTGAAATGCCATGCATTGGCCTTCCTGGCAAGCTCCTCTTGCCAGGGTCTTGTGCTAAATGGATGGTTTTGAGCCTGGAGTGGCCTTCCCGGCAAGCTCCTCTTGCCAGGGTCTTGTTTCTTAACTTGAATACTTTGTTCTTGAATGGCTCCCAAGGAACCAAAGCGGGCCTTGGCGGGCGCGTGGCAAGCCCTGCCACGGGACGCTGCTACTGCCCGTGCACAAGTCGGGATACTAAGGTATCCCTACTTTAGTACACCGATAGGAGCCCCCGGGCCTGGGCCACACACGGTGCCGAGCGCTGTTGGGCCAGGCCCAAAACAGTGCACGGGCACACGCAGCCCACGGTGCGCCGCAGCCCTCTCCGTATCCGCCGCATCCCTCCCTAATGGCACGCATCGATTGCGGCGTCGTGGGAGAGATCGTGGCCTGTTTGTTTAATGGGAAAATGCGGAACGTCCCCCTCTCCTCCTTAAAAGTAGAGGAAACGGGGGCAGTTTCCCTCATTGCTTCATTGCGTCTTCAACCTCCAGAAACCCCCGCCGCTCTCCTCCTCCCCAAAGGTCGAAAGAGAGCAGCGCTCCGCCCTCCTCCCGCCGCCGCCAGTCTCCCCAGCGCCGTTGACTTCCCTCGCCATCTCCGCCATGGCCCCGAAGGGCGACAAGGCAAAAGCCGCGAAGACCGACCGGGCGGCGAAGCTAGCAGCAATGCGGAAGAGGATGGTGGTTTTCCCGCCGAGGCTCGGCGCGAGGGAGTTGAAGGACAAGTTTTACCTCTTCTGGTCGAGGGAAACAAAAGCTCACCCACACACCAGGGTTCTCCCCGCCGAAGCCTGCGACATGTTTCCGGGAGGTTATCCTTACTTCGCTCTGTTCTTCCATTGCGGACTCTGCCCTCCATACTCTGAGTTCTTCTGCGATGTCATGAATACGTATAGATTCCACCTCCTTGATTTTACCCCGAACGCAGTCCTGACCATGGCTGTTTTCGCACATCTGTGCAAGAACTTTGTCGGAGTCACCCCCAACGTAGCCCTCTTCCGCCATTTTTTCACACCTCGGGTAGAGTCCGGTTCTCCCCTGTCCGGTGGGATCTCTTGGATCTTTAGGCTCAATAAGAAAGAGGCGTACTTGATTGGAGAGCTCCGCGGCAAGTGGGAGGAGTGGAGGGCTGACTGGTGCTGGATCATGGAGGATGGACCCCAGCAGTTTACTTCCCCGCGCCGAGCTGCAATAGTGCGCGGCAAGGATTGGAGTGATCTGGCCCCTGAGGACGAGAAGCTGAAGATTGCCCTTACTAGGATTCTTCGCCTTCGGCAAGCCAACCTTACTGTAGGTGAGGTCGGGGCAGATTTCCTTCGCCGCCGCATTGCCCCCTTGCAGGAGAGGAAGAGGGCTGCTTGGGATTTCGGCAACGCGGCAGACTGCATGAGGCTGCGCCCCAGCCTCAACTATAACTTCACTGTCCTGGAGCTCAAGGGGATGTTCCGTGAGCTGTTCAAGCATGACGCCAAGCACCCGGAGTGGTTCGCCCCGTCGTGAGGGGTAGTTCCACTATGTAACAATTCGTCACTTAGTGCTATCCGCGCGGCGATGCCGCTGTGCAACTCGCACGGGGTTGACCCCACTTGGCTGGCGCCTCCATACGAAACTGCAGAAACCTTCTTCGACAACTTGTTTGAGCTGCCGATCAATCTCGATGAGAAGAAGGGTCTCACCCGTGACACCACCGACCGGGATTTGGCGTATATCTGAAAGCACATTTGCTCCCTGGGTGGTTTTGGTAATTAATGACAACATACTTTGTGGTTGGACTAATGCTTTTATCAAGTATGTTTCAGGAAATTCAATCACATTGGCATGGCAAGATGACTGAAGAAGTGGACCCCTCAAATGCTAAGGCAAGCATTGGCAAAAGCTCAAGACTCTATTTTTTGGTTTAGTGATCCAAGATCACATTGAGTCCATAGGAAAAGCCAATACTATTAAAAGGGGATGAGGTTGTGTTGATGATCTGGTTGCTCAAGTGCTTAGTGATATATCTCCTTCAACTATCAGCAACTTTCACTACTAAACACACTCATAAGTAATCTCGGACAAACCGATTTTCCAACTCAGTCCCACCGAGATGAACCACCTCAGCCATAAGCCAAACCCTAGAAAAATCGGTCACTCCGAGTTTGAGATCGGTCTCACCAAAATTCGGACTGCCAACCTTCTGTAACCGTTTGACATCATTTCGGAATAACCGAGTTTGCATTATCGGTCTCACCGAAATTGGCAAGCTTCTGTCTTGGCTAAAATCGGTCTCACCGATATCGCATTTTCGGTCTCACCGATACTGGCATGTTCCTGTCTTTTCTCAAATCGGTCTAACCGAGTTTTCTTTCTCGGTCCCACCGAAAACTCCAACGTTCATATCATTTGCACTTTCGGTCTCACCGAGATGGTATTTTCGGTCCCACCGAAAACCCCAACGTTCACTATATTTGAACTTTCGGTCTAACCGAGTTTTCACTTCGGTCTCACCGAGATTGCTCAATTATGTGTGTAACGGTTGGATTTTGTGTGGAGGCTATATATACGCCTCCACCCCCTCTTCATTCGTGGAGAGAGCCATCAGAAAGAACTACCACTCCTACCTTACACTTTCTGTGAAGAGAACTACCTACCCTTGTGTTGAGATCAAGTTGCTCCATTCCTACCATATGAAACTTGATTTCTAACCTTCCCAAGTTGCTTTCCACTCAATCCTTTCTTCCACCACAGCCATATCAGTGAGGAGAGTTGAGTGTTGGGGAGATTATCATTTGAAGCACAAGAGCAAGGAGTTCATCATCATCTACAACATCTATTACCTTTTGGAGGGTGGTGCCTCCTAGATTGGTTTGGTGTCGCTTGGGAGCCTCCGTCTTCGAGATGTGGAGTTGAACCAAGAAGTTTGTAAGGGCAAGGAGATCGCCTACTTCGTGAAGATCTACCCCGAGTAAGGCTAGCCCTCCGTTGGCGTAGGCCATGATGGAATAGACAAGGTTGCTTCTTCGTGGACCCTTCGTGGGTGGAGCCCTCCGTGGACTCGCGCAGCCGTTACCCTCCGTGGGTTGAAGTCTCCATCAACGTGGATGTACGATAGCACCACCTATCGGAACCACGGGAAAAATCATTGCGTCTCCAAATTGCGTTTGATCTTCTCCACCTCTCTTTACTACTTGTGCAATTTACTTTCCGCTGCCTATACTCTAGAATTGCATGTGTAGTATGCTACTTGACTTGTGTGTTATGCAAAAACTGCCAAAATCTGTCCTTTATAAAAGATAGAATTTTTATCTTGTCGAGTAGTCTAATCCCCCCCCTCTAGACACTCTCACCTTCTTCGATCCCTCAATTGGTATCAGAGCTTTGGTCTCCATTGCTTTGGTTTACACACCATTGGAGGAAGATGGACGTGTCTACGGTTGGGAGTGTTAGCCATAGAGTGCCTGTTCTTGATGGAAGGTTCTACAACTCATGGAGGTCTGAAATGCTTAGTATCTTTAAAATATACAATTTATGCAAATATGTTGAGACCCCTTATGTGCCTCCTTTTGATCCCTTGCACCCTACCATGGATGAAGAGCTTGATTTGCTTCGTAACCTTAGAACTGTAAATCTTATCATTAGAGGGTTACCCGATGACTTGCTTCATCTTGTTACAAACTTTGAGTGCGCCTATGCTATGTGGAAATTCTTGGAAGAACTTTATCCGGACTACTCTTTGAGAAGTCTTGATGAAATTCTACACAAGACTATTGAATTCGATAAGTTGCACCCCAATGATCCCAACTTTGATAAATGCTTCTTTGAGGTTCGTGATCTTATGAAAAAGAAGGGTGATCCCGGTCTTATCAACGTTATAGTTAGAAATGCTATTGCATTGCATTCCGAAGATTATTGTCACATTGACCAAACTAATGCAAATACTTATCAAATTGACCTAGGTGTTGATGATGAACAATCTATGGGTCAATATGATGATGAGCATGAGCAAGATGATGATTACTCCGATTCGGACACCGAGCTAGACAAGGTCATGAAGAGTCTAAATCTTATGGCAAATATGAGAGACTACATGTCCGGCGGAAAAGAGTGGATTCTTGATAGTGGATGCACCGACCACATGACCGGAGACAAAGACATGTTTCGAGAGCTTGCAAAGAACGATGGTCCACGCAAGTATGTGACTTTTGGAGACAACTCCAAGGGTAAGGTACTTGGCCTTGGTAAGGTGGCCATATCTCATGATAGCTCTATTCAAAATGTCATGCTTGTAGAATCTCTTGGATACAATTTACTTGCCGTGTCTAGATTAGCTGACTTTGGATTCAATGTGCTATTCACCAAAGTAGATTGCCAAGTATTTCGTCGTGACAATCAAAACATGGCATTTACCGGTATCCGTAGAGGTGATCTATATATTGTTGATTTCACTAAGAAAGCCCAACCTAGAGCTTGTTTCATTGCTAAATCCTCTAAAGGTTGGTTATGGCATAGAAGGCTAGGACATGTTGGTATGCGTAATCTAGATAAGCTGATCAAAGGTGATCATATTCTTGGTGTTAAAGATGTTCTCTTTGACAAAGATAGACTTTGTAGTGCTTGTCAAGCAGGAAAACAAGTTGGTGGAAGTCATCCCGTGAAAAACATCATGACCACAAGGAGACCGCTTGAGCTTCTTCATATGGATCTCTTCGGTCCCAATGCTTACAAAAG
Source organism: Secale cereale (assembly GCA_902687465.1). Lineage (NCBI taxonomy): Eukaryota > Viridiplantae > Streptophyta > Magnoliopsida > Poales > Poaceae > Secale > Secale cereale. Next base: position 385,898,438 of record LR738709.1, on the reverse strand, counting down.
CCTTGGTGGTAACTCCTTTGGTCTAGTTATAGTTGATGATTATTCCAGATTTACGTGGGTATTTTTCCTTGATGATAAATCGCAGGTTCAGAGAATCTTCAAGACCTTTGCCAAAAAGGCCCAAAATCAATTTGAGGTGAAGATCAAGAAAGTTCGGAGTGACAATGGAACGGAGTTCAAGAACGCCAATGTAGACTCTTTTCTCGATGAGGAAGGAATTCTACATGAGTTCTCGGCTACGTACACCCCTCAACAAAATGGAGTTGTTGAGAGGAAGAACCGAACGCTCATAGAGATGGCAAGAACGATGCTCGATGAATACAAGACACCGAAGCATTTTTGGGGAGAAGCGGTCGAGACAGCTTGTCATGCTATCAACAGGCTTTATCTTCACAAGCTCCTCGGCAAGACATCATACGAGCTTCTCACCGGTAACAAACCCCAAGTGGGATACTTTCGTGTCTTTGGTTCAAAATGCTATATCCTTGATAAGCATCGTCGGTCTAAATTTGCTCCTAAATCTCATGAAGGCTTTCTCCTTGGTTATGGATCAAACTCCCACACCTACCGTGTCTACAATAATTTCACCCGAAAGGTTGAAGAGACGGTAGACGTGAAGTTTGATGAATCTAATGGCTCGCAAGTAGAGCAAATGCCTATTGATGTAGGAGACAAGGACCCATCGGAAGCTATCCAAGATTTATCTATTGGAAAGATCCGTCCCATGGAAGTGAAGGAGAGTACCTCATCTACATATGTGGAGCCCCCTACCTCACGGAGAGATGAACCTCAAGGCAACATGGAGGCCTCCACAAGTGGAACTCACCAGGATGAGGAAGTACAACAAGAAGATCCACCACAACCTCCTTCTCCACCGCCTCAAGACAACACCAACAACAATGAAGAAGAAGAAGAGGAAGATGAAGATGATGAGGAAGCTCAGCCACAACATCAACAAAAGCTATCCCGAGTCCGAGCAAGAGTCAATAAAAATCATCCCGTGGAACAAATGATGAACGACATCAACTCCGGGAGAATTACTCGCTCTAAAACTCGCTTAGCTAACTTTTGTGAGCATTACTCATTTATCTCTAGTATTGAACCTATGAAGGTAGAAGAAGCACTTGAAGACCCGGATTGGGTGAACTCTATGCACGAAGAACTACACAACTTCGAGAGGAACAAGGTATGGACTTTGGTAGAGAAGCCCAACGATGATCAAAACATCATTGGAACCAAATGCGTGTTTCGAAACAAGCAAGATGAAGATGGACAAGTCATCCGCAACAAGGCTCGTCTCGTAGCTCAAGGTTACACACAAGTCGAAGGTATGGACTATGGTGAGACCTATGCCCCCATTGCTAGACTTGAGTCCATTCGCATTCTTCTTGCTTATGCCAATCACCATGATATTACTCTCTATCAAATGGATATCAAAAGTGCTTTCCTAAATGGTGAAATTGAAGAGGAAGTATTTGTGAAACAACCTCCCGGATTTGTGAATCCCAGAAAGCCTAATCATGTTTACAAGTTGCATAAAGCTCTTTATGGTCTTAAACAAGCTCCTAGAGCTTGGTACAAATGCTTGACTAGTTTTCTTCTTGAATAAGGCTTTGAGATTGGAAAGATAGACTCAACGCTATTCACAAAAAGGGTTAATGGTGAACTATTTGTGTGCCAAATATATGTTGATGATATTATCTTTGGTTCAACTAACCCCCATTTTAGCAAGAAGTTTGGACAGCTCATGTCGGAGAAGTATGAGATGTCCATGATGAGTGAACTCAAATTCTTCCTTGGGTTGCAAATCAAGCAATCTAAGGAGGGTACCTTTGTCTCACAAACAAAGTACACCAAGGATCTCTTCAAGAAGTTCAACATGCAAGAAAGCAAAGGTATGAGTACCCCCATGCCCACAAGTGGACACAATGACTTGACAAAAGATGGAGAACCCGTTGATCAAAGGGTTTACCGTTCTATGATTGGTTCTCTACTATATCTTTGTGCTTCTCGTCCTGACATAATGTTGAGTGTATGCATGTGTCCACGATATCAAGCAGCCCCTAAAGAATGTCATCTTAAAGCTGTTAAAAGGATAGTGAGATACTTGATACACACACCAAACTTTGGCATTTGGTATCCTAAGAGAGCCTCTTTCGACCTTGTTGGCTATTCCGACTCGGACTATGCCGGTGACAAGGTTGATAGAAAGTCAACTTCGGGTACGTGTCAATTCCTTGGTCGATCCCTTGTATCTTGGTCCTCCAAGAAACAAAATTCGGTATCATTATCCACTGCCGAAGCGGAATATATTGCTGTTGGTTCGTGTTGTGCTCAATTGCTATGGATGACACAAACGCTTAAGGATTATGGGATACATGTGAGACATGTTCCTTTGCTTTGTGACAATGAGAGTGCAATTAAAATTGGACACAATCCAGTGCAACACTCTCGAACAAAGTATATTGAAGTTCGTCACCATTTTATTCGTGATCATATTGCCAAGGGTGACATTAATCTTAAGCATGTTCGTACTGACAAACAACTTGCTGATATCTTTACAAAACCTCTTGATGAGAAAGTGTTTTGTCGCTTGAGGAGTGAGTTGAACATCATTGATGCTTCAAACTTGGAGTGATAACTCCATTGATGCATGCAAGGCATGAGCCCACTTGACTAATCCTTGATATTTCTCTTATGATGACAATCACATGTCTTGGACACATTTGCCTCCTTGTATTGCATCTAACTCCTTGCAGGTACTTGGATGATCTACATTCCACAAGATTACCACACACTCAAATCATGAGTAATCTTGTAATTGACCAAGTATCTAGCCCTTTGGGATGTTGAGTTCAAGGAACAAATTCCACATATCCTTTTTGACATCTTATACATCTAGTATTTCACTCTTGTCATCTTGGATATCCTCGAGTATTTCCTTGCTTGCCTAACCCATGTAGGAAGATGAACTACACAAGTAGAAATGGCGCTCCAACTTCACATTCAATGAGCACCTGCATCAAGTTTACCTACATGGCAAAGCATCAACAAGCCCAAGGTATGTTCTTCACATCTTTAAGGAGCTTTGCTCAAAGTCATGAGTACAAGCAGCTTCATAAGATGTGATCACATCAAATGCTTAATCGAAAAATGGCAACCCCATTTTGAGCTTAAATGATGAGTATGACCTATGATCAAATGTCCTCATTTGATTCCTAAGTCAATATACTCAAACATAGGTGACCTTGTCGCCGACCTTTATCTAGATGAAGTACATATGCTTTTGGAGTCTTCCTGTTTTTCTCTTATGTTCTTTCATTGAGTTTTTCTTTAAAAAAAAACTTCATCTAGGAATCTTTTTATTTTCTATTCTTATGTCTTTGTGACTATCATTCTGGCTCTGATCAATTCCCCGAAAATCTTTTACAAATTCATTGCAAATCTTTTGAAACATTCCTCGCAAAGTGAGCTGAATTATTTCTGTATTTCCTTGGAATTAAACTCGGCGTCACCGATTTAAATTTTTCGGTCTAACCGAAAAGGATTCGGACCCACCGATCCATCTAATTCGGTGCCACCGATTTATCTTCCAGGACATCAACTTCTGCAGCTCCACTCATTGTTTCTCTATACATGTTCTTATTTGCCCTGTTGTGATTCTTAAGGATCCCACTTCTTTCCTTCCATCTTTTCTGCCCTACCTAGTTTGCTGTCCTTTTCGGCACTTGATGTCAAAGGGGGAGAAGACTTAGGGGGAGTAGAGGGAGACTTAGGGGGAGAAGAAAAGTAATCTTATCGTAAGGGGGAGAGAATCACATCAAAGCTTTGCTGTATTTTACATTTGGACATCATTCTCAATTGGCATCATTCTTATTGATTTTGCTCTTTCCATCAAACCCCTTGTTCTGAGAGAACTCAAAGGGAGAGGAATCTTCACATTTGATACCTTATGGAAAGCAAAATCCCTCATAATTCATTGAAAATCTTTTAGTTTCGGAGACATGTTTGCTGATTCAAGCTTGTGCTCAATATGAGACACTCTTTATACATGTCCTTCCTGGCTTGGTACTCTTGATGTTCTTGCAGTTGGTTGAAGGAATACTCTTGTGTTATCTAACCTTGTTTTCCCAAGTTTATCCCTTCAGGTACAATGCCAAGGAACCTCAAGGTAAGTATATGCGCCTTGCAGAATGTGCATGATGGTGCCTTGCTTGTAAATACTTGTTTGCAAGCGCGGCAAGTGGGAGGAGTGGAGGGCTGACTGGTGCTGGATCATGGAGGATGGACCCCAGCAGTTTACTTCCCCGCGCCGAGCTGCAGTAGTGCGCGGCAAGGATTGGAGTGATCTGGCCCCTGAGGACGAGAAGCTGAAGATTGCCCTTACTAGGATTCTTCGCCTTCGGCAAGCCAACCTTACTGTAGGTGAGGTCGGGGCAGATTTCCTTCGCCGCCGCATTGCCCCCTTGCAGGAGAGGAAGAGGGCTGCTTGGGATTTCGGCAACGCGGCAGACTGCATGAGGCTGCGCCCCAGCCTCAACTATAACTTCACTGTCCTGGAGCTCAAGGGGATGTTCCGTGAGCTGTTCAAGCACGACGCCAAGCACCCGGAGTGGTTCGCCCCGTCGTGAGGGGTAGTTCCACTATGTAACAATTCGTCACTTAGTGCTATCCGCGCGGCGATGCCGCTGTGCAACTCCCACGGGGTTGACCCCACTTGGTTGGCGCCTCCATACAAAACTGCACAAACCTTCTTCGACAACTTGTTTGAGCTGCCGATCAATCTCGATGAGAAGAAGGGTCTCACCCGTGACACCACCGACCGGGATTTGGCGTATATCTGAAAGCACATTTGCTCCCTGGGTGGTTTTGGTAATTAATGACAACATACTTTGTGGTTGGACTAATGCTTTTATCAAGTATGTTTCAGGAAATTCAATCACATTGGCATGGCAAGATGACTGAAGAAGTGGACCCCTCAAATGCTAAGGCAAGCATTGGCAAAAGCTCAAGACTCTATTTTTTGGTTTAGTGATCCAAGATCACATTGAGTCCATAGGAAAAGCCAATACTATTAAAAGGGGATGAGGTTGTGTTGATGATCTGGTTGCTCAAGTGCTTAGTGATATATCTCCTTCAACTATCAGCAACTTTCACTACTAAACACACTCATAAGTAATCTCGGACAAACCGATTTTCCAAACTCAGTCCCACCGAGATGAACCACCTCAGCCATAAGCCAAACCCTAGAAAAATCGGTCACTCCGAGTTTGAGATCGGTCTCACCGAAATTCGGACTGCCAACCTTCTGTAACCGTTTGACATCATTTCGGAATAACCGAGTTTGCATTATCGGTCTCACCGAAATTGGCAAGCTTCTGTCTTGGCTAAAATCGGTCTCACCGATATCGCATTTTCGGTCTCACCGATACTGGCATGTTCCTGTCTTTTCTCAAATCGGTCTAACCGAGTTTTCTTTCTCGGTCCCACCGAAAACTCCAACGTTCATATCATTTGCACTTTCGGTCTCACCGAGATGGTATTTTCGGTCCCACCGAAAACCCCAACGTTCACTATATTTGAACTTTCGGTCTGACCGAGTTTTCACTTCGGTCTCACCGAGATTGCTCAATTATGTGTGTAACGGTTGGATTTTGTGTGGAGGCTATATATACGCCTCCACCCCCTCTTCATTCGTGGAGAGAGCCATCAGAAAGAACTACCACTCCTACCTTACACTTTCTGAGAAGAGAACTACCTACCCTTGTGTTGAGATCAAGTTTCTCCATTCCTACCATATGAAACTTGATTTCTAACCTTCCCAAGTTGCTTTCCACTCAATCCTTTCTTCCACCACAGCCATATCAGTGAGGAGAGTTGAGTGTTGGGGAGATTATCATTTGAAGCACAAGAGCAAGGAGTTCATCATCATCTACAACATCTATTACCTTTTGGAGGGTGGTGCCTCCTAGATTGGTTAGGTGTCGCTTGGGAGCCTCCGTCTTCGAGATGTGGAGTTGAACCAAGAAGTTTGTAAGGGCAAGGAGATCGCCTACTTCGTGAAGATCTACCCCGAGTAAGGCTAGCCCTCCGTGGGCGTAGGCCATGATGGAATAGACAAGGTTGCTTCTTCGTGGACCCTTCGTGGGTGGAGCCCTCCGTGGACTCGCGCAGCCGTTACCCTCCGTGGGTTGAAGTCTCCATCAACGTGGATGTACGATAGCACCACCTATCGGAACCACGGGCGACGCGTGGCCAGATGAGCTGGAGCGTGGGCACACAGTGAAAGCTTGCCGCGGCAAGCACCTTGCCGCGGTCGCTACCTTGCCGCGCCCGGAAGCTTGTCGCTCTCCGGGCCTTGCCGGGGCGCACGATGCGCCATGGCGAGTCTTCTGAAATGCCATGCATTGGCCTTCCTGGCAAGCTCCTCTTGCCAGGGTCTTGTGCTAAATGGATGGTTTTGAGCCTGGAGCGGCCTTCCCGGCAAGCTCCTCTTGCCAGGGTCTTGTTTCTTAACTTGAATACTTTGTTCTTGAATGGCTCCCAAGGAACCAAAGCGGGCCTTGGCGGGCGCGTGGCAAGCCCTGCCACGGGACGCTGCTACTGCCCGTGCACAAGTCGGGATACTAAGGTATCCCTACTTTAGTACACCGACGCTCTCCCTCGCTCGACCGGCAGCCCGCCGCCACCTCTCGCTCCCCCGCTCGATCTGCCCCCTCGAGCATCCCATTCCCCTCGTCGGCCCTCCTCCTTTTGCGCTATGCATCGCCCGTAAGCCACCGCGCCACCTGCTCCTCCTTCCTACCGTGGCCTCGGAGCTCCCTACCATCGCCATCCCTCCTCCTTCCGTCGCCGAGCCGCGCGGCTCCACCACCTCGCGCCGGCCATCCTCCGATCCCCCTCGCGCCACCGGAGCGCGCCCGCGCCCCTCCACCTCACATGCATCGCCGCGCCGTCCCTCGGCCTCTGCTGCCCCATCTCCGCTGCAGCCGCTGAGGCTCTACCTCCGCCGCGGGAGAAGATGGAGCAGCCGAAGCCCCGTTGGTTGGCAAGCCGCTGCTGCAGCTGTCTCGCTTCCATCGCCTCCACGACGTCCCTGCCGCGGCCTCATCCTCGTCGCCCCGCCTGGATGCTTGCCGCCAACCTCCATCCGTCGTGTGGGCCTCGTCCAGCCTCGCCGTCACAGACCTCGTTTCCGGCAGAAATGGGTCTGCCGCCGTGGTACCCCGGTGCCCCGGACATCCCCTTCTTCGCCAGTTCGTCGATACCAAGCCCTGCCTCCTCGCTGCCCGGCGAGCTTCGCCTGACCTCACGTGGCCGTGACCGAGACCAGCTTTGGCCTTGTTGCTGTTGTCTTTTCGCCAAGTGCCAGGATGTCTATGTACCTCTACTGCCACCTACAACTCGCCAAGACAGAACATGGCGAACACCAAGTACCCTTTCATTTTGTCAAGACCGGCAAGTTTGAAGACCCAAGTCCCACGACGCATGAAGAACCATGAACGAACGCATCAAGTACCACGACGCCCGAGTACGACTACACTTGGTGGATGCGACAAGTACCCCTACCGTCGACCCCACGTACGACTACATGATGCGACGCGACAAGTACCCCGTCGGCAAGACCGATGCCCGAACGACTACATAAGACGATGCGCCAAGTTCAACTACGTCAACGACATGTACATCTTCGAAACGAGAACGACGACACGTCAAGTACCCATCACGTTCATCTACTCGCCAAGTACCTCGTCGCCGAAGACCAAGACCGCAAGTACCACGACCCGCGAGTACCACTACTTCCTCTACGACCTCAAACCGCCCCGAAACGAACGTTCCGAAGGTATAACCCCGAGACGATGACCCGTGGAATGCATGTGTTGTATGAGATGAAGTACTTGTGTGCACCATGCCCGTTTTGTCCTTTGTCATGCTCCTCGGTTGCCTCGTCGCCAACCCGTGGGAACACGGTGACGGGATCACCCCACCTGTCATCTTGTTCGACTCGCTCACGCTACCTTGCTTTTGCACAGGCATCTCGACGAGTGTCGGATCATCAGAACGTTGCCGTGGCACCGTATCCGTTTTCGCCGCCACGACCCCCTTTTCTTTCCGTCGTGGCGACAAATACTCCTTATCTCTTCATGTCAACTTTTAATAAAAATTGCATAAACTTGATCATGTCATCCGCATCATGTTAACAACATTAAAATGTGTGAATTTTTGTTTGCTTAAAATTGCTAAACATGCATATGGGGATTTTCCGGAATTGTTGTTGTAGTTTCCGGCCTCATTTAAACATGTTGCTTGTGTTGTTATTCTGTGCTTCCTACCTTTCCATGTAATGCTTCCTGTATAGACTTGTCATGCATCATACCTTCCCATGTAATGCATCATATAGACTTGTGTTGTTTTTCTGTGCTTCCTACCTTGCCATGTAATGCTTCCTGTATAGACTTGTCATGCATCATACCTTGCCATGTATTGCATCATATAGACTTGTGTTGTTTTTCTATGCTTCCTACCTTGCCATGTAATGCTTCCTGTGTAGACTTGTCATGCATCATACCTTGACATGTATTGCATCATATAGACTTGTGTTGTTTTATGTGCTTCCTACCTTGCCATGTTTTGCTTCCTGTATAGTCTTGCAGTGCATCCTATGTAGACTTGTGTTGCATCATACTTGACTGAGCATATTGTTATCTTCTTGTGATGTGTGTTTACCGTATTGCTTGCTTCTTCTCGTTAGTGCTTGTTCCGTTGCGATCGTGAGGTTTCATTCGTCTTCTCGTGGTTCGTCTTCAAGACTTCTTCTTCGTCTTCTTCATGGATCCGTTCTTCTTCCTTGTGGAATCCCAGGCAAGATGATCATACCCTTGGATACCTTTACTACCATTGCCATGCTTAGTTGTCTCGATGCTATCATTACATGTCGCGCTACCCATCTTTTATGTCAGCCTCTTCTTGTTGCCATGAAACCTCTAACCTTTGACACCTTCCTAGCAAAACCATTGTTTGGCTATGTTACCCGCTTGCTCAGCCCCTCTTATAGCGTTGTTAGTTGCAGGTGAAGATGAAGATCATTCCAGGAGGGAACTTGTTGTTGGTATATCACAATATCTATTATTATTATTAACACACCTATATACTGGGCATGGGTGGAAGGCTTGGCCTTTTGCTCGGTGTTTTGTTCCACTCATGCCACCTTAGGCGCCGATAAACCGGCATTATGTTCCTTGATTTTGCGTTCCTTACACGATGGGTATATGGGGACCCCTTGACACTTCGACTTTGAATAAAACTCCTCCAGCAAGGCCCAACATTGGTTTTAATTTGCCTCATAATAACAACTTAATTAATTAAATAAATTTGCATAGGGGGGCGCGCCCTCGGGATTCTTTTCTACATAGCAGGGGGGGCCAGTGCTGATGGTGTTGGTCCCGAACGGGGAGACTGCGGGGCCACCTTGGGGAAACCCGAGGGCTGGTTTTACTCGTAGCATCACCTATCCGGACGTGGCCTGAGACGAGATACGCGCGGCTACTATCAGGGTGTCGGCACGCCGGGAGGTCTTGCTGGACTTGTTTTACCATTGTCGAAATGTCTTGTGCACCGGGATGCCGAGCCTGATCGGTTTTCCCTAAGATAAGGGGTGATGATATTATATTTATCACTTCAGCTGATCGTGAGAGCTTGTGATGGGCTAAGTTGGGACACCCCTGCAGGGTTATAATCTTTCGAAAGTCGTGCCCGCGATTATGTGGCAGATTGGAATTTGTTAATGTCCGGTTGTAGAAAACTTGATAGAGGATCCGAAGTAAAACACACAACTGTGTGAGTAACCGTGACTGTCTCTTTTCACTTTGAGAAGAGAACACGGTGGGGTTATGTTTGACTCATAGGTAGTTCAGGATCTTTAGCGATCACTACTAGTTTGCGACCGTTTGCGTAGATGCTCTTCTTATTCTTGTAATCGTAAGTTAGCCACCATATTATGCTTAGCCGCTGCTGCAACCTCACCACTTTACCTTCTCCATACCCATAAAGCTTTCGGACCTGTGGGGTTATGGGATTGCTGAGTCCTCGTGGCTCACAGATACTACAACACCAGATGCAGGTTCAGCCAAGAATGATGCAGGAGTTGGATCAGAACTCCACCGGGAGTTCGATGAAGAGCGTGGCCGTATGCTTGTGACGTTTTCGACGATCAGTAGTGGCTTCTACTAGGGGCGATTCGGACCTGTGGCTTTATGTTTTTGGTATCTTTCTTTTGGATTTTCGCCCGTAGTCGGGTTGTGATGTTTTGGATGATGTTTTGCTTATGTAATGTATTGTGTGACATGGCGAGTGTAAGCCAACTATCCTTTTGCATTTCATCCCTATTTTTACATGAATCGTGCAAAGATACCAAACTTGAGATCATTCCAGAATGGGCTTATACCTTTAAGTCGTGCCTCGACACGTAGGAGGTATAGTCCCATCCTGGGCATTACAAGTTGGTATTCAGAGCCTTCTCCGACCTAGAAGCCCCCACTGATTGATCGAATCGTTGACGGTTGAGTCTAGGCACACACTTGAAAATGTTTTGAGTCGTATATATATATCGGAGAGTAGGATTTATTTTACTCCTCATCCCTTTTCACTCTGGTGAGGACTCCTGACGATTACTTTTATCTCTTCTACTCTCAAAATTTCACCAATTTTTTTAGGATCACGCGAGTATTGTTTGGATTGTTCCGATGTCTTTGTGACGAGAACATTGTTCTCGATGCCTCCTGTCATTTAGGGGTTGTGGCAGTGTCCCGGGGAGTTGAGCTCCGAGGTGTTGTCGTCACAAATATATCACATCAGTTCTGGAATACTTAAGACGGCCGACATCGAAAACTCTCCTATGCGGTTCGTGGCAAGATAACCCCGACATCACCCAGTACTGGGGAGGTAGTTCGGGAGTATTGCCATAGCTTGTATAGTAGATGCGTTTCGAAGGTCCGAGGTAAACGGTTTCCGGAAATAACTAGTTATGTGTTGAAGGATGGATACAGCTGGATGTAGGATTAGAGTTCAGTGCGCGATGCTTCCCCTATATCCCCAACACCTGATTGCATAACTGGAAACTTTCGGAAATTAATAGGTGGGTTCATCCAGTAGTTCGTAGGCATTCTTCCAACGAATGCATGATATGGAGTTCGGGGTTCTACATTGAGTGAAGTAGTTTTAAGGGCGTTTGTTCCGATCGGGAGTTGCATCTTAAAGGGTCCTTGGCTATGCTGATCCGGGGATTGCAAAACCCTTTTGTAACACGTTCCATGAGCTTTCAGCACGAATTTGTCGAACGAAGCTTCTATCTTGTATTTGTTCTATCTGCTCCTTGTTGTTTTTATTTACCTTTTGTTCTCCCAAGTGGCTTCTCGACAAGTTGATGTACCTGCGGAATTCATTCGTTCAATCCTCTGTTCGAATGATATTGTGAAGATTGTGTTACAACATATCTATCCTTTGTTCTTGTTTTGATTCTGGTATTCGAGTTGCTTCGATGTCAAGTGTTGATTCCATACCTTTCCTAATCGGTATTCTCATATTTCTATGGGAGTGCTAGTCCTTCTTGATCATCAAGATTTTCATGCTAAATCCTTTTCAACCGGTGTGCCTTCTCTTCAAGTTATTCCATACAGACGTCGTTGAGAAATCTGACGATTTGTCTGTTTCATTCATCCCAAGTTGTCTTTGTTTCCCCACCCTCCCACCCTTATCTTTATGGAGCTAGCAATTCTCAAATGAAATATCCATTTTATTCATGTGATATTTCTTCATTCTTTTCCTTCAATGTTCTTATCCGGTGATTTATCGTGAAGATGCTCGAGAGCTTCAAGTTCATCATTCTTCGTTCTCGTTTCTTCTCCGGTGGAATAAATTCAAGCCTTGGTCATGATCATATCACTTCCTTTTTGTTTAACATGTTTTTCCCATGTTGAAATTTCTTACCTGAAGTCTCTCTTGTTTATTCAACTCTCTCTAATTCATATCCGGAGTGTTGAAGATATATCAGAAGATTCGCATGTCCATTCTCAATTTGTTCAAGCTATTTTGAGATTGTTATCACATTCAAGCCATTTAATTCAACCGGTGCAATATCTCTTAAGCAATCTTTTTCAACGGTGATTTATTTGAGTGGGCCCTAACCCACAGGTCTTTTCCCAGGATCTTACCTGACTCTTCTAATTTTTCTGGAGTTATACTCAAATTCTTTTCAAAGTGTTCCATCGGTCACATGCCTTCTCCAAGATTGTTTCCAATTATTCTCATCTTTAGCTTTACCTCCCATCTTTTCATTCTTCCGGAGTATCTCGCAATTCTTCAAGGTGTTTCTCCTTGACATTCTCAACATTTGAAGACCGGAGAAGAGTTTCTCTTAAATCTTGGCCCGTTCTCTTGAAGACTCGTGTTTCTAGCTTCATGCCATCCTCATTATTGTTCTGATTGTGAGGAATTCTTTTTTATAACCATCTGAAGCATTTCATGAATTCTGGCCATTGTGATCCTCCGAAGGCCATCATTTCAGAAGATTTCTTCGTTCTCAGTTTTCAACTTCGTCCTCCAAATATTCTTCATTGATGCCTCTTCGTTCATCTCCGTTGTATTCTTCTTTCAATTTGCTCAACCTCAAGGTTCATGGTTTCACTAGTTTGTCGAAGAAGCAACTTTGTTTTACCTCTTCCTTTATCCTCTTTTATCCGGTGCCATCTCCAGGATCTCGGGTCGAGATCCTCTGTTAGTGTGGGAGAGTTGTGACGCCCGAAGACCGACGTCCCAGAAGATTCCAGATGTTCTGGGTTCTCCCATGTGTTTCATTTGTGCTTGTGTTATTTATTTTGCATTGCATCATAGCATCATGTCATCATGTCATAAATCTTTTGCTTCTCAACTAAATAAATTGCATAGATCTTTTGATCTATTTAAATCGAGGGAAGAGTGACTTCTCTTTATAACATATCCTCCTAATATTATGGAGCTATTATAAATATATATTCCATTTGTTTGGAATTAACTCAAACACACTTGCATATTCCCCATGCCTTTTCTACTTCAAGTTTCTCCGTCAAAACCTTGTCTGTTATTCTTATCCGTTTTATCGAGGTTCCTCCAAAAATCCGAGCATTTTTGGACACTTCGAAAATCAAGTCTTAGTTCAAACCCATTTGAATTAAATTCAAATAAGTTTGAATTATATCTCGATCATGCCACTTCCATTTTCTTGACCGTGTCAATTTTTGCGAGCCCGAGAAAAATAATCCCCATGCTCAATTCTTTTCTTAACCCTCCTTTTCTTTTTCTTCTCTCTTATTCTTTTCTTCTAAAAGAATATGAGGGGAGAGAGAGAGAGCTGAGCCGGGCTACATCTTTCCACCTCCAGTCCGGCCCATTCGCACTAAGGCCTCCTAGGCCCAATCCTTCCCTAACCCTAGCCGCACTCAGCGTCAGTCGCACCCCCCTCGATCCCTATCTCTCTCCCTCGCTCGACCCGCAGCCCGCCGCCACCTCTCGCTCCCCCGCTCGATCTGCCCCCTCGAGCATCCCATTCCCCTCGTCGACCCTCCTCCTTTTGCGCTCTGCATCGCCCGTAAGCCGCTGCGCCACCTGCTCCTCCTTCCTACCGTGGCCTCGGAGCTCCCTACCGTCGCCATCCCACCTCCTTCCGTCGCCGAGCCGCGCAGCTCCACCACCTCGCGCCGGCCACCCCCCGATCCCCCTCGCGCCACCGGAGCGCGCCCGCGCCCCTCCACCTCACAGGCATCGCCGCGCCGTCCCTCGCCCTCTGTTGCCCCATCTTCGCTGCAGCCGCTGAGGCTCTGCCTCCGCCGCGGGAGAAGATGGAGCAGCCGAAGCCCCGTTGGTTGGCGAGCCGCTGCTGCCGCTGTCTCGCTTCCATCGCCTCCACGACGTCCCTGCCGCCGCCTCCTCCTCGTCGCCCCACCTGGATGCTTGCCGCCAACCTCCATCCATCGCGTGGGTCTTATCCAGCCTCGTCGTCACTGACCTCGTTTCCGGTAGAAACGGGTCTGCCGCCGTGGTTCCCCGGTGCCCCGGACATCCCCTTCTTCGCCAGTTCGTCGATACCAAGCCCTGCCTCCTCGCTGCCCGGCGAGCTTCGCCTGACCTCACGTGGCCGTGATCGAGACCAGCTTTGGCCTTGTTGCTGTTGTTTTTTCGCCAAGTGCCAGGATGTCTATGTACCTCTACTGCCACCTACAACTCGCCAAGACAGAACATGGCAAACACCAAGTACCCTTTCATTTTGTCAAGACCGACAAGTTTGAAGACCCAAGTCCCACGACGCATGAAGAACCATGAACGAACGCGTCAAGTACCACGACGCCCGAGTACGACTACACTTGGTGGATGCGACAAGTACCCCTACCGTCGACCCCACGTACGACTACATGATGCGACGCGACAAGTACCCCGCCGGCAAGACCGATGCCCGAACGACTACATAAGATGATGCGCCAAGTTCAACTACGTCGACGACATGTACATCTTCGAAATGAGAACGGCGACACGTCAAGTACCCATCACGTTCATCTACTCGCCAAGTACCTCGTCGCCGAAGACCAAGACCGCAAGTACCACGACCCGCGAGTACCACTACTTCCTCTACGACCTCGAACCGCCCCGAAACGAACGTTCCGAAGGTATAACCCCGAGACGATGACCCGTGGAATGCATGTGTTGTATGAGATGAAGTACTTGTGTGCACCGTGCCCGTTTCGTCCTTTGTCATGCTCCTCGGTTGCCTCGTCGCCATCCCGTGGGAACCCGGTGACGGGATCACCCCACCTTTCATCTTGTTCGACTCGCTCACGCTACCTTGCTTTTGCACCGGCATCTCGACGAGTGTCGGATCATCGGAACGTTGCCGTGGCACTGTATCCGTTTTCGCCGCCACGACCCCCTTTTCTTTCCGTCGTGGCGACAAATACTCCTTATCTCTTCATGTCAACTTTTAATAAAAATTGCATAAACTTGATCATGTCATCCGCATCATGTTAATAACATTAAAATGTGTGAATTGTTGTTTGCTTAAAATTGCTAAACATGCATATGGGGATTTTCCGGAATTGTTGTTGTAGTTTCCGGCCTCATTTAAACATGTTGCTTGTGTTGTTATTTTGTGCTTCCTACCTTGCCATGTAATGCTTCCTGTATAGACTTCTCATGCATCATACCTTGCCATGTATTGCATCATATAGACTTGTGTTGTTTTTCTGTGCTTCCAACATTGCCATGTAATGCTTCCCGTATAGACTTTTCATGCATCATACCTTGCCATGTATTGCATCATATAGACTTGTGTTGTTTTTCTGTGCTTCCTACCTTGCCATGTAATGCTTCCTGTGTAGACTTGTCATGCATCATACCTTGACATGTATTGCATCATATAGACTTGTGTTGTTTTATGTGCTTCCTACCTTGCCATGTTTTGCTTCCTGTATAGACTTGCAGTGCATCCTATGTAGACTTGTGTTGCATCATACTTGATTGAGCATATTGTTATGTTCTTGTGATGTGTGTTTACCATATTGCTTGCTTCTTCTCGTTAGTGCTTGTTCCGTTGCGCTCGTGAGGTTTCATTCGTCTTCTCGTGGTTCGTCTTCAAGACTTCTTCTTCGTCTTCTTCATGGATCCGTTCTTCTTCCTTGTGGAATCCCAGGCAAGATGATCATACCCTTGGATACATTTACTACCATTGCCATGCTTAGTTGTCTCGATGCTATCGTTACATGTCGCGCTACCCATCTTTTATGTCAGCCTCTCCTTGTTGCCATGAAACCTCTAACCTTTGACACCTTCCTAGCAAAACCATTGTTTGGCTATGTTACCCGCTTGCTCAGCCCCTCTTATAGCGTTGTTAGTTGCAGGTGAAGATGAAGATCATTCCAGGAGGGAACTTGTTGTTGGTATATCACACTATATATTATTATTATTAACACACCTATATACTGGGCATGGGTGGAAGGCTTGGCCTTTTGCTCAGTGTTTTGTTCCACTCATGCCACCTTAGGCGCCAATAAACCGGCATTATGTTCCTTGATTTTGTGTTCCTTACACGATGGGTATATGGGGACCCCTTGACACTTCGACTTAGAATAAAACTCCTCCAGCAAGGCCCAACATTGGTTTTAATTTGCCTCATAATAAAAACTCAATTAATTAAATAAATTTGCATAGGGGCGGGCCCTCGGGATTCTTTTCTACATAGCAGGGGGGCCAGTGCTGATGGTGTTGGTCCCGAACGGGGAGACTGCGGGGCCACCTTGGGGAAACCCGAGGGCTGGTTTTACTCGTAGGATCACCTATCCGGACGTGGCCTGAGACGAGATACGCGCAGCTACTATCAGGGTGTCGGCACGCCGGGAGGTCTTGCTAGACTTGTTTTACCATTGTCGAAATGTCTTATGCACCGGGATGCCGAGCCTGATCGGTTTTCCCTAAGATAAGGGGTGATGATATTATATTTATCACTTCAGCTGATCGTGAGAGCTTGTGATGGGCTAAGTTGGGACACCCCTGCTGGGTTATAATCTTTCGAAAGCCGTGCCCGCGATTATGTGGCAGATTGGAATTTGTTAATGTCCGGTTGTAGAAAACTTGATAGAGGATCCGAAGTAAAACACACAACTGTGTGAGTAACCGTGACTGTCTCTTTTCACTTTGAGAAGAGAACACGGTGGGGTTATGTTTGACTCGTAGGTAGTTCAGGATCTTTAGCGATCACTACTAGCTTGCGACCGTTTGCGTAGATGCTCATCTTATTCTTGTACTTGTAAGTTAGCCACCATATTATGCTTAGCCGCTGCTGCAACCTCACCACTTTACCTTCTGCATACCCATAAAGCTTTTCTAGTCTTGATACCCATGGTTATGGGATTGCTGAGTCCTCGTGGCTCATAGATACTACAACACCAGATGCAGGTTCAGCCGAGAATGATGCAGGAGTTGGATCAGAACTCCACCGGGAGTTCGATGAAGAGCGTGGCCGTATGCTTGTGACGTTTTCGATGATCAGTAGTGGCTTCTACTAGGGGCGATTCAGACCTGTGGCTTTATGTTTTTGGTATCTTTCTTTTGGATCTTCGCCCGTAGTCGGGTTGTGATGTTTTGGATGATGTTTTGCTTATGTAATGTATTGTGTGACATGGCGAGTGTAAGCCAACTATCCTTTTGCATTTCATCCCTATTTTTACATGAGTCCTGCAAAGATACCAAACTTGAGATCATTCCAGAATGGGCTTATACCTTTAAGTCATGCCTCGACACGTAGGAGGTATAGTCCCATCCTGGGCATTACATTGTGCCACCATATTGAGAGTGAGAGTGACTTCACCACTAGCCCCATATATGATGAGCTGTCCCAATTACCAAGTGAGGAGAGCCACCACCGCCACCACTTGAGTGATTTGAGTGACTCCGCCACATGTGAATTTGAGTACACCTACCTTGAGGGAGTGAGTGAGCCACCACCACATAGAGAGAGTGATATAGTTGATAGGTCTTGTGATGACAATTTAAACTCTAACAACTTGACCTCTACCTGTGTTGTGTCTTCTCATTTGGTGCTAGGTCCAATATACGATACGCCCCAATCCTCGACGACTTTGTCCTTCCTTTGGACAAGACGACGGCCATGGTGGACTATGATGCACCCCCCACATGGTTCCATCAAGATAAAGATGATGACCTCGAATTGGTCCTTGCCACCTCACCTGCACCACATGAGTGGAATGAGAAAGGTAACATAGGTAAAGGTGATGCTCTAATCCCATTAATGGACATTCTTGACATTAATTGCTTGCATGATGTTAATCCACCTATTGTCATGCTTCATGCTAGTATGATTTCGCCATGAGATGATTTGCCCCTTTATGATGAGTTTGATGATTGTCGTGTGGAGTCTATTAGTTGTGATGCCATGTTATATAGGATCTCTTGTGATAATTCTCTTGGTCACATCATGTTTCATAATCCGCTTGACTTGCCGTATGTTATGAGTGAGATATCCCATATTGCAAAATTACAAACTCATCGCAGTACTATGCATGTGCCATTAAAATCAATCCAATTTGGTCATATGGCATAGATGACAAACCTATGGTTATTGGCATTTGTTTTTCTTGCGATGATATTGGCATGCTCTCTTTGCATCATATACATCATATGCCATGCCATGACCACATAGCTTCGGATATGCATTTTTTGGATGTTGTTCCACTTCTCCATATTATGCTTCCACTATTGCTCATGAGGAGACCCCCATAGTTTCCTCATACATTGTAATGCCCAGGATGGAGTTATACCTCCTACGTGTCGAGGCACGACTTAAAGGCATAAATCCATCCTAGAATGATCTCAAGTTCGGTAATCTTTGCACATCTCATGTAAAAGAGGGGATTGTAAACAGAAAATAGTTGGCTTACACTCGCCACATCACAGAATTACAATTCAAGTCTCAAACATCATACATTAAGAACATCACAACCCTCTAAGGGCAAAATCCAAATGCAAGATACCAAAACTTAGATAAATAAACCACGGGCGGATCGAATCCTAGTAGGAGTCTCCACTACTGATCATCCGGGTATCGCACATAGTAACGACTACGCTCCTCGTCGTACTCCCAATCCAGCTCGGTGCCATCACCTGGATAGCTCACAGCTGGACCTGCATCTGGTGTGTGAAGTAACTGTGAGCCACAGAGGACGCAGCAATCCCGTTTCCGGGTAACAAGACTATCTAAGCCTTTGGGAGAGGAAAAAGGCTGAAGAAAAGAAACAGTGTCTGCAGCAGCAACTAGGAACTAGCTTACGTGAGTGAGAGCGAGAAGAGAAAGCCTCGGACGAGAAGTGATCACGAAGTGATCCTAGCTACAAGCTCCACAAACATAACCCCTCCGTGTTCAACTCCCGAATCCCTATTCGGAAATTGACGGTCACGGAACGCACGCTGGTAGTGTATTAGAAACATTGTGTCAAGTTATCTACAACCGGAATTAACAAGCTCCCATCTGCCACATAACCGCGGGCACGGATTTCGAAAGTTCAAACCCTGCAGGGGTGTTCCAACTTGACCCATTACAAGCCCACGATCCGCGGAGTCGCAACTCCAAAGTGGGAAGACCCGAGTATCCTCGGAATCGCGTGCTCAAGATATACCGAACTAAGGTAAGGCTAATCCAGCAAATCCTCCCGGCATGTCGACACCCTGATAGTAGCCGCGCGTATCTAAGTCTCAGGACACGACCGGATGGGTGATGCTATAGGTGTATGCCAGATACCTTGGGTTGCCCCAAGGCGGCCCTACAGGACCCCCGTTTCGGACCAACACTCATGTGGAGCACTGGCCCGGGGTTGTTGATTAAGAAAGAGGGTTAATTACTCCCTATGCAAGTTTAGTTTGTTATTAGGCAAATAGTACCAATGTTGGGACTTGCTGGAAAAGACTTAGCACTTAGCGGTTTATCGAGGGGGTCCCATACACCCCAACCGTGTTAGGAACGCATAATCAAGGAACATAACACCGGTTTATACGGTTCCTAACGGCATGAGTGGAACAAATCACCAAGCAAAAGGCTTAGCCTTCCACCCTTGCCAATATATAGATGATTTCATTTTTAAGCATTTATATAGTGTGATATAACCCAACCAAACTTCAACATGAAGGAAGCATCTTCGATCTTCACCTGGAACTAGCAATGCTATAAGAAGGGCTGAGCGAAGCGTACTTAGCCAAGCAACGGTTTGCATAGGTAGGTTGGTTAAACATGGCAATTGGTTACAAGTAGGAGGCTGACAAGAAGATCATGGGCATCGAGGCAAAACTATAGATCGAGACTACTAGCAATAGGCAAAGATAGTAATGTTATCGGGGTTCGGTCATCTTGCCTGAAGAGAAGTCGTTCTAATCGTAAGAAGGGTCCTCGTGCTCAACCTCGTTGGAAACCTCGTGCTCGAACTCGTACTCGGTCTCAGCTTCCGGCTCTAAACAAAACAATCACACCAAGCACCAATCAACAAGATGCAATGCGCACTCGAAAAGATGAATGCATGATGGATGCACTAAGGATGCACACGGAGCACGGAAAATATCACTCAAGCAAAACACCTCAAAACATGAAAACAATAACATATTAAGATTCTACACAGAAAATCAATCAAGTTTGGTATAAGATTCGCTGAAATCGGAGTTACGGGCTAAAAGTTATGCCCGAAACAAGAAATGAGCGAAAGCTGAAAATTACAGCATCATAGCAACTTCGGAGCTCAAAATAATTGAGCTACAGCAATCAAATAACATGGCAAAGGGCATGAACACAAACTAGACATATACTACAGCGACTAAGTCCAAAGGTGCACCCACAACGGAGTCACGGATCAATAGCAATGATCTTGGACATATGGAACTTGACAATAAAATTCTGGCAGCAGAATTTTATTGAAACTTTGGAGCAAAAGATAAACATGCTACAGCCACTTAAATGGACATGTGAGGACATGGATGGAAAGACAACAATATATACTACAAGGAACAATCAAGATCCACTCCAAAACTAACATGCTTTGTCCTAGAGCATCACACGAACATGGCATCGGAACGTTACAGATTTCAGACTTAGTGAAAAACCACTAAGTCCTAAAACAGCAATTTCATCATGGCATCTAAAAGAGCATGTTTAAGTCACCTCGAAACTAAACATGGCAAGAGGTAAGCATGTCATCAAAGTACACATGAAGGTGATCCCGAAACACACAAGCATGCATCATTGAGGTGAACACAACGATAGCAACGAGCTCAACAAGATGGCATTTCATAACAAGTGAAACAACATCACGCCACATGGCACTTTGCAACGATGATAACAAGGCAATAATAAATCTAACATGCAATCTATCACAAGCAACACGTAGAGCATGGCAAGACGAACACGTGGACATGTCATTTGCATCATTCGGACAAACGAGCTAAAAGATATCACATGGCAAAGGTGGCACAAAAATATCACATAACAGCAGTTTATATCATGATGCACTCTTGCAACAGCAAAACAAGCACCTAGATGACTTCTAACATGCATGACAACAACAGATGAAACGTAGAGCAAGTCTCCACGAACGTCTGGACATGCTATATGCATGCATCGGACAAACACACAAGGAGATCTAGCAGTTCTAATAAAGCATCACAGATCAACAAAAACAGGGACTTAGAGATGTAGAGGTCAACCTCAGATCCAGATCTGAGAGTCCACGGGCCCGAGGTGGAGATGGACTCGGCCCAGCAGTAGACTGGCTCGGGCCCAGCGGCGGTGCTGGCGAGGCGGCGCCCAGCGGGAGGATCTGGCGCGACGCGGTCGAGGGGAGGCCCGCGGTGGAGTGACCTGGCCGGCCTGGAGGGTGCGGGAGGCGGGCGGCCCGCGGGAGCCCGCCTGGCTGTGCGCGAAGGAGGCGACGCGCCCGGCTGGCTTGGGCCGGCGGGAGGCGATGCGGTGGCGTGGGCCGGCCACCAGTCGATGTGGTCCTGCAGCGCGGACGCCCTGGCGAAGTGGGAAGCGGCTATGGGCCACGAGGCGAGCTGCGGCTGGGCTCTTCGGCGGGGATGTGGTCCTCGCGAAGGCAGGAGCCCAGCTGGCGACGGCTGGCCGGCCGATCGGTGCGCGCGCAGAAGGATCGAAGGGAGGGAGGCGACGTTGACTTCGGCGCGAGGTGGTCGATCGATCGGTGCGGTGGATCTGGCTGGTTCCCTCGGGAACTAGCCAGATGCAAGGAAAGAGGCTAGATTTAGAAAAATTAGGGAAGGAGGAGGAAGAAGCTAGATGCCCAAATAGACTAGGGTCTATTATATAGCAGCATTTAGGGTTAGGGGATCTGGTGGTGTTAGGAGCCCTCCGATCGCGATCCGACGGATCTGATCGCGGGGGTAGTCTAGAAGGGCCTAGGAGAAAATAGAGGACTGTTGTAGGGGTGTTTCCGGGACACAAAGTGAAGGCACTTTGGACCCACACGAACAACGGATGGAATAGCCAACGGAGTCCAAACGCGACGAGATTTGAGAGGCGGGTTGCACACAACAAAACAACAACACACACAACAACCTCGCGGCACACCGGTAACGTTACACGCCCAAACAACAAAGTAGGCCTACGGGACGTCACGGACACGTGGGGGAGCTCCGAAACGCGAAACGGACAACGGGAAGGAACGCGTGGAACCGGATGCAACCGACAACACAAAAGCAATGCGATGCACATGTCTACATGATATGAATGAATGCCACACACTCACACAACAAAACGACGAAAACCCGAAAGACAAAGAACCCGGAATGGAAATAGATGAAGCCGGAGATATATTATATGCCGAAAAGGGAAAGTATTACATCCGGGGCATTACAAACTCTCCTCTACTACAAAAAGATCTTGTCCCGAGATCTAGGACTGGAAAAAGGAAGGGTACTCGGAACGAAGATAATCTTCTCGTTCCCAGGTAGCTTCTCGGTCGGTGTGATGTGACCACTTGACTTTCAGAAATTTGATGGACTTGTTGCGGGTCTTGCGTTCGGTTTCTTCGAGAATTGCAACTGGATGCTCTCGGTAGGACAGGTCTTGTTGAAGATCAATCTCCTCAAACGGAATCATGCGCTCAGGTGCCTTGAAGCATTTGCGAAGTTGAGACACATGGAAGACATCATGAACGTTTGCGAAGTTTGAAGGGAGCTCAAGTTGATAGGCTAGATCGCCTCTTTTGCCAAGAATCTTGAAAGGCCCGACGTATCTAGGAGCAAGCTTTCCTTTGATACCGAATCTTTGGGTGCCTTTCATCGGAGAAACTCGGAGATAGACATGATCATCAATGTTGAAGGCCAAGTCATGATGCTTTCCGTCATAGTAGCTCTTCTGACGCGACTGAGCGGCCTTGAGATTCTCACGTATGACTTTGCACATTTCTTCGGCTTCTGAGATCAAGTCATTGCCAAGAAGTTGGCGTTCGCCTGTTTCAGACCAGTTGAGAGGGGTACGGCACTTTCTGCCATAGAGAATTTCAAACGGTGCTTTGCCTGCACTTGCTTGAAAGCTGTTGTTGTAAGAGAACTCGGCAAATGGAAGGCAGTCTTCCCATTTCATGCCAAAGGAGATGACACAGGCTCTGAGCATATCTTCTAGAATCTGATTCACACGCTCGACTTGACCACTAGTCTGAGGGTGAAAAGCAGTGCTGAACCTGATCTTAGTGCCCATGGCTGACTGAAAGGAGTCCCAAAACCTTGATGTGAACAAGCTTCCACGGTGTGAGGATATAACTTGAGGAATGACATGTAGGGACACAATTCTGGAAGTGTACATCTCTGCCAATTGAGCTGCATTGATTGATTCTTTGACTGGAAGAAAGTGAGCAACTTTGGTAAGCTTGTCAATCACCACAAAGATAGCATCATTTCCTCGCTTGGATTTAGGAAAGCCAGTGACGAAGTCCATTTCAATGTGGTCGAACTTCCACTCGGGAATAGGAAGAGGTTGGAGAAGACCGGCTGGACGTTGATGTTCTGCTTTCACTCTTCTGCACACATCACATTCGTTCACGAATTGGGCAATTTCCCTTTTCATACGTGTCCACCAGTAAGATTGCTTGAGGTCTTGATACATCTTGGAACTGCCAGGATGAATGGAAAGGAGAGAATCATGAGCTTCTTCCATTATGAGCTTCCTGAGATCACCTTTGGGAACAACGAGTCTGTCCTCGAAGAACAAGGTATCTCTCTTATCAACACGGAAGCACTTGTATTTCGGAATGCCCTTTGCAATCCCATGTTTCACTTTCTTCACCATGGTATCACCGAGCTGGGCCTCACGGACTTGATCTTCCAAGGTAGGAGCAATTTGGAGATTTGCAAGAAAACCCTGCGGAACAACTTGGAGGTTGAGTTTCCTGAATGCTTCACAAAGCTCAGGCTGGCACGGCTTGATAAGAAGGCTGTTGCAATATGCCTTTCTGCTCAAAGCATCTGCAATCACATTCGCCTTGTCAGGAGTGTATTCGATGTTGGGATTGTACTCTTGGATCATTTCGACCCAACGAGTCTGGCGGAGGTTCAGATGCGGCTGTGTGAAGATGTACTTCAAGCTCTTGTGATCAGTGAAGATGTCGACCTTTCTGCCCAACAACAGATGTCTCCACGTAATCACAGCATGTACCACAGCTGCTAGCTCGAGATCATGTGTGGGATAGTTCTTCTCACTTGGCTTTAGCTGACGAGAAGTGTATGCCACAATTCTCTTATCTTGCATAAGCACACCACCAAGACCTTGAAGAGAAGCATCACAGAATACTTCATAGGGCTTGGATTCATCCGGAGGAGTCAGAACTGGAGCAGAGACAAGCTTTTCTTTGAGGGTTTTGAATGCCACTTCACACTCTGGAGACCAAAAGTATTTGACATTCTTCTGAAGCAGGTTGGAAAGAGGCTTGGCAATCTTGGAGAAGTTCTCAACAAACCTTCTGTAATAGCTGGCAAGACCCAGAAAACTGCGGAGCTGCTTGACATTCTGAGGAGCTTCCCAGTTGACAATTGCTTCAACTTTCTCGGGATTAACCGCAATACCGTCAGCTGAGATGATGTGGACCAGGTACAAAACCTTATCGAGCCAAAACTCGCACTTTGAGAACTTGGCATAGAATTTATGCTCTCGGAGTCGATCAAGAACCAGACGTAAGTGCTTTTCGTGATCTTCTTCATTCTTGGAAAACACCAGAATATCATCCAGATACACAAGCACAAACTCGCCAGTATAGGGGTTGAAGATGTAATGCATCATCCTCGAAAAGGTAGGAGGAGCATTGGCGAGACCGAAGGACATGACGGTATACTCGTATGAACCGTAGCTCATTCTGAAGGCCGTCTTGGGAATGTCTTCCTCGCGAATGCGAATTTGATGATAGCCCATTCGGAGGTCAAGCTTAGAGAACACTTTAGCTCCTTTGAGCTGCTCAAAGAGTTCGTTGATGTTGGGGAGCGGATACTTGTTCTTAATCGTCTTCTTGTTCAATGGCCGGTAATCAACACAGAGACGCTCCGTGCCATCTTTCTTCTTGACAAATAAGACACCACAGCCCCACGGAGATGTACTAGGCCTGATGAGACCCATACTCTCCTGCTTATCAAGCTGCTTCTTCAATTCCTTCAATTCGTCCGGAGAGAGCTTGTACGGACGCCGGCATGCTGGCTCAGTACCCGGCTCGAGTTCAATGACAAACTCCACCTGACGGTGTGGAGGCATGCCTGGAAGTTCTTCAGGAAAGACGTCTTGATATTCGTTCACCACCGGAATTTGAGATATGGCATTAATTTCGCCCTTATCATTAAGAGAGAAAAGCCTGATAGTGTTATCCCTTGAGGCAAAGATAATCACATCTTCATCAGAATGAGTCATCTTGACTTCCTTCTGTGCACAATCAATGTGAGCATCATGCTGAGAAAGCCAATCCATTCCGAGGATGAGGTCGATGTCAGAATTGCCGAGAATCACCGGAGAAGCCAAGAATCGATAATCGCCCATGCGAATAGAAACATTCGGAGCATATATACTGGAATGCATTCGTCTCCCCGGAGAAATAACTGATAACTCCCTTGGCAAGCTTTTGATGTCAACATTATACTTGGATGCAAATGGTTGAGACATGAAAGAGCATGAAGCACCCGAATCAAATAACACTTTAGCTGGAAAAGAGTTAACTGGAAGGTTACCCAAAATGACATCAGAAGAATTCTCCGCTTGTGCTGCATTCATCAGATTGACCCTTGCTGCCTTTGGATCATGCCTGACAATAGTTGAACTCACAGTTGGAGGAGGAGGAAGACGCTTCGGATTCGGACATCTGTTGGCATAATGACCCTTCTGGCCACACTTGTTGCACACCACTTCAGAGAGAGGACGGAAATGAGAGCCACTTGACTTGGAGCCTTGAGACTGAAACTGCTTCTTCGACTGGTTGCTCGGGTTGGGTGGGTGGGAGAAACCACGACCACTAGAGTTCTTGTTGTTGGAGTTGTTGGAGTTGTTGTATGGAGCTCGAATCACTGGAGGAGGAGGAAGCCAGAATTTCTGATGCTTCGAGACCATCTGAGACGATGAGGAAGAGTGAACGGCATCTCGGATTCTCTTCTTAGAAGCCTCCATCTTAAGCTGAGTTGCTTCTTGTTTCAAAGCCATGTTATAGAACTTGTCGAATTCATCGGGCTCGAACAAAGTGAGAGCAAGCTGAATTTCATCTTTGAGACCTCCACGGAACTGGTAGATTTTACTCTTGGCATCAGGAATGTCTTGCTTAGCATAGCGAGCGAGGTTTTGGAACTTGACATTATACTGATAGACTGTCATGGAGCCCTGCTTCAGGTTGCGGAATTGCTCACGCATACCCTCGATGACACTTGTAGGAATGTGGTGCGAGCGAAAGTCCTTGCAGAAATTCTCCCAAGAGATCACTTGACCTGGCCTGGAGTCTTTGTACTGCTGCCACCAGTCAGCTGCTTGATCTTTCAGTTGGAAGGCTGCAAACTTCACATAATCATCTTCCTTCACGTTACTGCACTCAAAATGCTTCTTGATATCGGTTAACCAATCTTCCGCATCAAGAGGGTCGACACAGTAACTGAAAGCTTTAGGATTGTTGGCCAAGAACTGGTTGAGAGTAGCATGGTGTTGCTGGTTGAAGAAGTTGCCTTGGTTCCCTGGAATACCCTAATTAGCTTGAATAGCTTGCATCTGCTGCATCATCTGCATCATCAACTGGGTGTTCTGAGCTGTAGTCTGCATAATTGCTCTCCAAGCCTAAGGCGGAGGAGGAGGGGAAGGAGGATGATCTGGGACCTCTTCCACCTCTGGGTTAGCGTTGGGAACCTTTTTCGGAGCCATCCTGTAAGAGATGACCACGAATCAGCAATTGATTGACAAAAGGAATAAGCTGAATCAATGGCATGAATTGCATCAAGTCTTCACAATAATCATTCGAACAATAAGAACGAATGAAATCATCTGAACAAGAGGAACGAATGATATTCTCAGTTAAATGATAACATCAATCTTCACGAGAAGCCACATAGGGGACAAAAGGATAAAATAAGAAAAACAACAAGGTACAGACGGGAACAAACACAAGAGAGGAGTTTCATTCTAACATCTTTGTGCTGAAAGCATATGAACACGTTACGAAAAGGTTTTGCAATCCCCGGATCAGCATAGCCAAGGACCCTTTAAGATGCAACTCCTGATAGTAACATCGGTCATATAACCTCTTCACTCAATGTAGAACCCCGAACTCACTAACCTGCATTCGTTGGAAGAATGCCTACGATCTACTGGATAAACCCACCTATAGATTTCCGAAAGATTCCAGTTATGCAATCAGGTGTTGGGGATACACGGGAAGCACCGCGCAATCAACTCTAAACCTACATCCAGGTGTATCCATCCTTCAACACATAACCAGTCTTTCTCGGAAACTGTGTACCTTGGACCTTCGAAAAGCATCCACTATAACAAGCTATGGCAATACTCTCGAACTACCTCCCCAGTACTGGGTGATGTCGGGGTTATCTTGCCACTGGCCGTATAGGAGAGATTTTCGATGTCGGTCGTCTTAAGTATTTAGTACTGCCGCGATATGCTTGTGACAACAATACCCCGAAGCTCAACTCCTCGGTAACAGGAGGCATCGAGAACAATATCCTTGTCACAAGAACATCGAAACAATCCCAGAATACTCGCGGGATTCCTAAAAAAAATTGTGCAATTTTGAAGATAGGAGAGACAAGAGTAGTCGTCATGAGTCCTCACCAGAGAGAAAGGGGATGAGAAGCAAAGAAATCCTACTCTCCGATATAATATAGGACTCAAAAGTTTTTAGTGTGTGCCTAGACTCGACCGTCAACGATTCGATCAAACAGTGGGGGCTCCTAGGTCGGAGAAGGCTCTGAATACCAACTTGTAATGCCCAGGATGGAGTTATACCTCCTACGTGTCGAGGCACGACTTAAAGGCATAAATCCATCCTAGAATGATCTCAAGTTCGGTAATCTTTGCACATCTCATGTAAAAGAGGGGATTGTAAACAGAAAATAGTTGGCTTACACTCGCCACGTCACAGAATTACAATTCAAGTCTCAAACATCATACATTAAGAACATCACAACCCTCTAAGGGCAAAATCCAAATGCAAGATACCAAAACTTAGATAAATAAACCACGGGCGGATCGAATCCTAGTAGGAGTCTCCACTACTGATCATCCGGGTATCGCACATAGTAACGACTACGCTCCTCGTCGTACTCCCAATCCAGCTCGGTGCCATCACCTGGATAGCTCACAGCTGGACCTGCATCTGGTGTTTGAAGTAACTGTGAGCCACAGAGGACTCAGCAATCCCGTTTCCGGGTAACAAGACTATCTAAGCCTTTGGGAGAATAAAAAGGCTGAAGAAAAGAAACAGTGTCTGCAGCAGCAACTAGCAACTAGCTTACGTGAGTGAGAGCGAGAAGAGAAAGCCTCGGACGAGAAGTGATCACGAAGTGATCCTAGCTACAAGCTCCACAAACATAACCCCTCCGTGTTCAACTCCCGAATCCCTATTCGGAAATTGACGGTCACGGAACGCACGCTGGTAGTGTATTAGAAACATTGTGTCAAGTTAAATACAACCGGAATTAACAAGCTCCCATCTGCCACATAACCGCGAGCACGGCTTTCGAAAGTTCAAACCCTGCAGGGGTGTTCCAACTTGACCCATTACAAGCCCACGATCCGCGGAGTCGCAACTCCAAAGTGGGAAAACCCGAGTATCCTCGGAATCCCGTGCTCAAGATATACCGAACTAAGGTAAGGCTAATCCAGCAAATCCTCCCGGCGTGTCGACACCCTGATAGTAGCCGCGCGTATCTAAGTCTCAGGACACGACCGGATGGGTGATGCTACAGGTGTATGCCAGATACCTCGGGTTGCCCCAAGGCGGCCCTGCAGGACCCCCGTTTCGGACCAACACTCATGTGGAGCACTGGCCCGGGGTTGTTGATTAAGAAAGAGGGTTAATTACTCCCTATGCAAGTTTAGTTTGTTATTAGGCAAATAGTACCAATGTTGGGACTTGCTGGAAAAGACTTAGCACTTAGCGGTTTATCGAGGGGGTCCCATACACCCCAACCGTGTTAGGAACGCATAATCAAGGAACATAACACCGGTTTATACGGTTCCTAACGGCATGAGTGGAACAAATCACCAAGCAAAAGGCTTAGCCTTCCACCCTTGCCAATATATAGATGATTTCATTTTTAAGCATTTATATAGTGTGATATAACCCAACCAAACTTCAACATGAAGCAAGCATCTTCGATCTTCACCTGCAACTAGCAATGCTATAAGAAGGGCTGAGCGAAGCGTACTTAGCCAAGCAACGGTTTGCATAGGTAGGTTGGTTAAACATGGCAATTGGTTAAATGTAGGAGGCTGAGAAGAAGATCATGGGCATCGAGGCAAAACTATAGATCGAGACTACTAGCAATAGGCAAAGATAGTAATGTTATCGGGGTTCGGTCATCTTGCCTGAAGAGAAGTCGTTCTGATCGTAAGAAGGGTCCTCGTGCTCAACCTCGTTGGAAACCTCGTGCTCGAACTCGTACTCGGTCTCAGCTTCCGGCTCTAAACAAAACAATCACACCAAGCACCAATCAACAAGATGCAATGCGCACTCGAAAAGATGAATGCATGATGGATGCACTAAGGATGCACACGGAGCACGGAAAATATCACTCAAGCAAAACACCTCAAAACATGAAAACAATAACATATTAAGATTCTACACAGAAAATCAATCAAGTTTGGTATAAGATTCGCTGAAATCGGAGTTACGGGCTAAAAGTTATGCCCGAAACAAGAAATGAGCGAAAGCTGAAAATTACAGCATCATAGCAACTTCGGAGCTCAAAATAATTGAGCTACAGCAATCAAATAACATGGCAAAGGGCATGAACACAAACTAGACATATACTACAGCAACTAAGTCCAAAGGTGCACCCCCAACGGAGTCACGGATCAATAGCAATGATCTTGGACATATGGAACTTGACAATAAAATTCTGGCAGCAGAATTTTATTGAAACTTTGGAGCAAAAGATAAACATGCTACAGCCACTTAAATGGACATGTGAGGACATGGATGGAAAGACAACAATATATAATACAAGGAACAATCAAGATCCACTCCAAAACTAACATGCTTTGTCCTAGAGCATCACACGAACATGGCATCGGAACGTTACAGATTTCAGACTTGGTGAAAAACCACTAAGTCCTAAAACAGCAATTTCATCATGGCATCTAAAAGAGCATGTTTAAGTCACCTCGAAACTAAACATGGCAAGAGGTAAGCATGTCATCAAAGTACACATGAAGGTGATCCCGAAACACACAAGCATGCATCATTGAGGTGAACACAACGATAGCAACGAGCTCAACAAGATAGCATTTCATAACAAGTGAAACAACATCACGCCACATGGCACTTTGCAACGATGATAACAAGGCAATAATAAATCTAACATGCAATCTATCACAAGCAACACGTAGAGCATGGCAAGACGAACACGTGGACATGTCATTTGCATCATTCGGACAAACGAGCTAAAAGATATCACATGGCAAAGGTGGCACAAAAATATCACATAACAGCAGTTTATATCATGATGCACTCTTGCAACAGCAAAACAAGCACCTAGATGACTTCTAACATGCATGACAACAACAGATGAAACGTAGAGCAAGTCTCCACGAACGTTTGGACATGCTATATGCGTGCATCGGACAAACACACAAGGAGATCTAGCAGTTCTAATAAAGCATCACAGATCAACAAAAACAGGGACTTAGAGATGTAGAGGTCAACCTCAGATCCAGATCTGAGAGTCCACGGGCCCGAGGTGGAGATGGACTCGGCCCAGCAGTATACTGGCTCGGGCCCAGCGGCGGTGCTGGCGAGGCGGCGCCCAGCGGGAGGATCTGGCGCGGCGCGGTCGAGGGGAGGCCCGCGATGGAGTGACCTGGCCGGCCTGGAGGGCGCGGGAGGCGGGCGGCCCGTGGGAGCCCGCCTGGCTGTGCGCGAAGGAGGCGACGCGCCCAGCTAGCTTGGGCCGGCGGGAGGCGATGCGGTGGCGTGGGCCGGCCCCCAGTCGATGTGGTCCTGCAGCGCGGACGCCCTGGCGAAGTGGGAAGCGGCTATGGGCCACGAGGCGAGCTGCGGCTGGGCTCTTCGGCGGGGATGTGGTCCTCGCGAAGGCAGGAGTGTAGGATCGAAAGTATGTCTAGAGGGGGGGTGATTAGACTACTTGACAATATAAAAATTCTGCCTTTTGATCATGAACAGTTTTTGGCAGTTTCACAATTATGATCAATTCAAGTATCACCCTACACATGCAATTCTAGAGTATAAGCAGCGGAAAGTAAATTGCACATGTAGTAAAGAGAGGTGGAGAAGATCAAACGCAATTTGGAGACACGGAGATTTTTCTCGTGGTTCCGATAGGTGGTGCTATCGTACATCCACGTTGATGGAGACTTCAACCCACGGAGGGTAACGGCTGCGCGAGTCCACGGAGGGCTCCACCCACGAAGGGTCCACGAAGAAGCAACCTTGTCTATTCCATCATGGCCTACGCCCACGGAGGACTAGCCTTACTCGGGGTAGATCTTCACGAAGTAGGCGATCTTCTTGCCCTTACAAACTTCTTGGTTCAACTCCACATCTCGAAGACGGAGGCTCCCAAGCGACACCTAACCAATCTAGGAGGCACCACCCTCCAAAAGGTAATAGATGTTGTTGATGATGATGAACTCCTTGCTCTTGTGCTTCAAATGATAATCTCCCCAACACTCAACTCTCCTCACTGATATGGCTATGGTGGAAGAAAGGATTGAGTGGAAAGCAACTTGGGAAGGTTAGAAATCAAGTTTCATATGGTAGGAATGGAATGACTTGATCTCAACACAAGGGTAGGTGGTTCTCTTCTCAGAAAGTGTAAGGTAGGAGTGGTAGTACTTTCTGATGGCTCTCTCCACGAATGAAGAGGGGGTGGAGGGGTATATATAGCCTCCACACAAAATCCAACCGTTACACACATAATTGAACAATCTTGGTGAGACCGAAGTGAAAACTCGGTCAGACCGAAGGTTCAAATATAGTGAACGTTGGGGTTTTCGGTGGGACCGAAAATACCATCTCGGTATGTCCGAAATGAGTCAAAGATAGGAGCTTGCCATTTTCGGTGGGACCGAAATTAACAACTCGGATATTCCGATATGATGTCAAATGGTTACAGAAGGTTGGCAGTCCAGTTTCGGTGAGACCGAACTCAAAATCGGATAGACCGAAATTTCTAGGGTTTGGAATATAGCTGAGGTGGTTCATCTCGGTGGGACTGAGTTGGAAGAATCGGTTTGTCCGAGATTACTTATGAGTGTGTATGGAAGTGAAAGTTGCTGATAGTTGAAGGAGCTAAATCACTAAGCACTTGAGCAACCAGATCATCAACACAACCTCATCCCCTTTTAATAGTATTGGTTTTTCCTATGGACTCAATGTGATCTTTGATCACTAAACCAAAAATGGAGTCTTGAGCTTTTGCCAATGCTTGCCTTAGCATTTTGAGGGGTCCACTTCTTCAGACATTTCCATACCCATATCATCGAACTTCTCTGAAATGATTCTCAAGTAACTATTAGTTCAATGATATATATGTTGTTATTAATTACCAAAACCACCCGGGGATTAGTTGCACTTTCAATCTCCCCCTTTTTGGTAATTGATGACAACATATAGATCAAAGCTTTGACAAATGATATAATCAATGAATAATATCGTCGCTTTGAGGAGTATGTGATAAACAAGAGCTCCCCCTAAATTTGTGCATTATTTGAAATTTGCGTTTGAATGCAAATGCACAATCGATTAGGATTATGGGTCACTCTTCCATGTCACATACATCTTGGTGGAGCGCACAAAATGATAAGAATGAATAACATGCACTCAATCACCAAGACATGAGTAAATAGCCATACAAGAAGGAATAGCATATGATAGGCATTAAGCACACATTAAAGCATAGTACGACTAAGCACTCATTAAGGTAGCATCAAACGTAGTAGCAAGCACACTGAAAGTTTCAAGAACCAAAAGAACCAAGTGTATCTCAAGGAAAACCGGCAAAAGAACGAAAGAGCACTCTCTCTCTCTCTCGAAGCCCTATGATCTATACAATTTCTCCCCCTTTGGCAACAAGTTACCAAAAAGTTCGAAAAAGCATAGAACTAAACGTCACTGTGGGCTCTGCTGGCGGCTCCCGTCTGGGTAGATGTCGGAGTAGAAATGACGGCATCGGCGAAGACTTCAGCTGATGTCTGCGCTGGAGGAGTGGATGCTGGAGATGTAGGAGGTGCTGAAGTGGTAGCCCTGGAGTCAGTCACTGGGATAGCTGCTGATCGGGATCCTCTGGGAACCTGAGCAGTATGTCGATGAGAGTCCTGGACTAGATCATCCTGCATGAGCTCTGCTCTCTCCTGCCTTGCTTCCTCCATGTCCGCCTCAAGCTTGTTGACGGTCACCTGAATCTCAGTCAGCTTCACGTCCAGAGCGTGGATCTTGTCTTCAACAATCCTCTCTAGGCTTTCCTGAGATTGTTCAATTCTCTGGGTAGCTTCAAGAATCTACTCTCCGAAGCTCTTTGGTTTAGCTGCTGCTGCTGCTGCCTCTTTATCAGCTTTGGCTTTCTTTGCAGCTTCAATTTTGGCTTGACCTTCAACTGAAGTTGGATCCTCCTCATCCATCACAACAACGTTATCTTCATGCTCTGGCTGCAGTGGCAAGTGCTTCCTATCCAACATGAATTTGCCCGTGCCAAACTTGGCATTGATGAGCATCTGAATCTGCGGGGCAAATCCACACGACCTCTTCTGGTCAGCTGCAGTCCTCTTAATGGTCTCTACCATTAAGTCCATCACCTTAAAAGGTGCCTTCTCATCAAGAATGTGCAGCATGTTGATAGAATAGCCTCGAATCATGCGGTGGTCTCCAGACTTGGGCATCAATGTATGCCTCAGAATAGTGTTTGTGGTGGTCAGACCTGCCTGGAGATAGTACACTGAGCCAAGCTTCCATCCTTCCAAATCAGCTGCGGGAATCTCCTTGTACATGTTCTTCATGGAATCATGGTTCTTCTTAGGAATCCCATAGACATCAATGTCGTCCTCTCTCTGCACTGGAGCATTCAGAAGTTCTGCCCATTCTTCAACAGACGAAGAAAACCTTTGATCTTCAGTCATCCAGGTGATCTTGCCATCAGGATAGAAGTGGGCTGTGGCGTAGAACTGCATGATCATCTCGTCATTCCAATCTGTCAGCTTCTGACCCACGAACTCATCAACTCCACATGCAGTGAAGCTCTCATGCGCATGGGGAAAGAAGTCTCGGTGCTCTTCACTGTCAATGTACTTCCAGTCAACATACCTGGTGTCTGCAACAATAGGCTTCTTATCCATCAGCACGGTCTCATAAAAGTCCTGCTGCTCTCTGGTGTGGAATCTGGGGTCCACAGCAGTCCTTCTCCTCACGGCATATGGATCAGACTGTCTCCATAGCCTGAGACCTCTGTCCTTCCTTGCCTTCATATCCTCGGCTTGAGGATGAGCATCGTTGTGGAGTGGCAACTTTGGACGGAGCTTCAGCAACACATGTTCTTCATCAGACTCAGACGGTGGCATATCACCTTTGTTCTTCTCAGAGGCTGGGATGTTCCTGGTTGTCCCCTTGGGCTTGGCTGGAGCTGCCTTGGCTTGAGCAGGCTTCTTGGGCTTAGAAGTAGCTTGAGCCCTAATAGCATCACCCATGAACTTAGCCTTCTGAGGAGGAGGCTGGGGTGCATCTTCTTCTTCTTCTTCAGCAGCTGCATCAACATGAGGTTCAGCATATACTACCCTCTTTCTCTTGGAAGTTTTCTTCACTTTACTTGGAGCTGGCTCTTCCAAGTTCAGCTTCTTTGCAACAGCTGACTGCTTGACCTTGCTGGTGCCTTTCTTCGACTGCTGCCCTTGGTGCTCTTTGGCAACAACATTCCTCTTGGGCTTGGAGGTTACTTCCTCAGCAACGAAGTCAGAGTCCTCATCATCAGAATTTCTCTTCTTTCTGGTTCTGGTGGCTGCAGGAGGCAAACCACTAGGGGTACTCCTCTCACCATCATCACTAGGACTACTAGCCTCAGGACTAGTATCTGCCTCAGGGATCTCTGCAAAAGGTGACTCAGACCTGTTCTGGCTGTCACTGGCATCTGACATGGCTGACAACCTGTGAAAAGATAAGGTATAGGCAGAGTAGAAGAGTTATCACAACTGCAGAGGTTTTTGCAAAAAAAAATGAGTTCAAATCTCAGTTTTGAGTTTTCACAGAATGCATTTCGGTCAAACCGATATTCAGTTTCGATGAATCCGAAGTGTATACAGAGGCTTATCACACCACTTTCGGTCAGACCGAAGTGGGTTTCGGTCCTGCCGAAACACTAGGGTTTCACTAAGACTCTACATCGGTCACACCGATTTGCACAACTCGGTTAGACCGAAAGGTGCAGTGCAATGGCCAGAGGCCAAATCGGTCATTCCGAGTTTTCAAAATCGGTTTCACCGAGATGTATTCCGTGGAAACCTAAACCTAAGAATTTCGCTCGAAACTAAAACGATCTGATCTGATGTTAAGGAATTTTCCAATCGTGGCTAGATGCAGGGCAAACCAATCGTGCAAGAATCAGATGGGGAGCACGAGAGGGATCGAGACTCACCCTAACTTGGTGGAGTCCCTCTACGGCGGCAACGGCGCGGAGAAGAATACCGTTGATGGCGGCGGAGACCTGCGGCGAGGGCGCACAGGCGACGACGGCGACGATCCGAAGACCAGGGCGACGGCAGCAGGGGACTTGGGGGCGAAATGGTTTGAAGAATTAATCGCGCGCAGCCCTCAGTATATATATCCCCTTGCTGTCGGTGGGACCGAGTTGAAAAACTCGGTGACACCGAAATGTATAACTGCTGTGCAGTTACGCATATCGGTCACGCCGAGATTTTGAACTCGGTTTCACCGAGATGAAACCTAGATCAGTCTAAGCGTTTCGGTTGGACCGAGTGGGATAAGTTGGTCAGACCGAAATTGACTTAGAAGGTTTTGGAAGTCAGCCTTAGACGGATCGGTGGCTCCGAGTGCTCCTCACTCGGAGGGTCCGAAAATGACTTGTTCAAAGTTGTGATATGAGCATGAATAGAATTTGAGACAAGAAAGCATAGATAGCTAGGGGAGGTGCTTAGGCATTCTTGTCCATCCATTTGGCCAGAAGAAATCAAAACAATCAAAACAACAAATGGATGTCCTTGAATGGATAAAATAATGCATTCAACATGCTCACACAATAAGATAGCAAATGAAATATGTGTCAAACATGCACAACCAAAATTCTAGCTACTAGCACACAATTTGTCGATGACTAGGTCATCTATATATGAGTACTTTGACTTAGGAGTCAAATGAGAACATTTGATCATAGGTCATACTCATCGTTTAAGCACAAGTGGGGTTACCACTTTTACATAAAGCATTGATGTGTTCACATCATTTGGAGATGCTTTAGCTCAATTTTTAGAGCAAAGCTCCCCCTAGATGTGAGAACCCCTTTTAAAGGGTCAAACTAACCTTGGGTTGTCGTAGAAGACTTCATGTAGATGTTGAAGATGTGGATGCTCAATGTTGATGTAGATCATCAGGAGTTGGGAGCTATCCTTTGGATTAGGGCACTTTCAATACCTACATGGGTTAGTCCCACAAGGAACAAACAAGAATATCCATAGACATAGAGTGAAGTACACAAAAGATGATGTCCATGAAAGCAATGATTACCTTGTCCCTTGACTTACCAACAAGAGGGTTTGTGACTCCATGAACTAGTGCATGATGTGGAAGTTGATTGCACAAGTTCTTGCCAAAATGAATATGAGTGAAGTATGTTGGCGGAGTCACCCTCAAGAACCTTCTAGTTCTTCTTCTTTGGGATCCACATCATCTTGATGGGAATCTTTGGAGTTGTAGTTGAGCTTGACGAAGTAGAACTTGACGTGTCCTTGGGAACCCACTTGACCATGGCTTGAGGTGCTTTAATGAATGCATCAATCTCCTCTTGAAGCTTGTCCTTGGCCTTTAGCTTGTGGTCTTGTGGTGGAAGGTCATCTTGAGCTTGTTCCACATTGGAAGAAGTAGGATCATACTTCTCCTTTTGAGAAACAAACTGTGGAGTAGGGTATTGACCTTCTTCCCACTCAACACCTTCGGCGTTGAACTTTCGCTCAAAACCAATCCCTTGATTCTTCCGGTGCCTTCCTTGTTTGCGAACAATTTCTTCAAAGTTCTTGCTTCCGGCAAGACTCTTGTAGACACCTTTCTCTATGATTTCCTTCAATAAGCTATTTTCTTGCTCAAGTGTAACTTGGCTTGAAACATTGTTAGTGGAATCAAGAGAACTACTAGAAGCAACAATATTGGATTTAACATGGTTATTGTTACTACTAGAGGAAGAATTTTTCTTATGCTTGTCATGCTTAGTCTTAATAGGTGGCAAGAAATTAGACAAGAGAAGTCGTTTGGCAAGATATGAAGAACTCTTCTTTCGAAGATCGTCATTGATTGCTTTTAGAAACTCATGTTCTTGCTCTAGAGTGAGCTTCTCGAAGCGTAGCTTCTCATGAGATCTTAGAAGCTCTCTATGATCTTCTTGAGTTGTTTCATGAGCTAACTTAAGAGTGTTTAGTTCTTTAGTTAGACGCTCAATCTCCTTCATAGCATTGTCATTCGACTCTTCTCGACTATAAAGACTACTAGCATTTTCATCATTACTAAGCTCACTAGATTTATCATGCAAGAGCTCATCTTCACCAAGCAAGTCATCCTCATCACTATCAAAGTCAATGAATTCAGGGTGTGTTACCTTGGGGCCTTTAGCCATGAAGCATCTTCCAATTCCCTCATTTGGTGAATCAAATAAGTCGTAGGAGTTGGAGTTGGAGGATACGAGTGCAAGTCCGGCAACACCTTCATCTTGACTATAGTCAGAGTCGGAGTGATAGCTTCCATCGGATTGATTGTCGGAGTCGGAGCCGGAGACCCATTCACCTACATGAGCTTGATGTCTTCTTCTTGTGTAGCTCCTTGATGACTTGTCTTTCCTCTCCGAATCCTTGCTTCTCCGAGAGGGTCTTCGTTCATAACGATCATCTCTACTCCTTCTCTCTCTCCGAGGTGACTCATCTCTTGCTCTTCTTCTTGGAGATTCTTCTCTTCTCTTGTGGGGAGCTGTACACTCATTTGAGAAGTGTCCGGGTCTTCCACAATTGTAGCAGTTTCGATCACGACTAGAAGATCTCTTTTCATCATATGATCTAGACTTTGAGCTTCTTTCTTTGCCTCTATTCTTGTAGAACTTGTTGAAGTTCTTAACCATTAGGCTTATCTCTTCATTGGAAATTAACTTGTCACTTGAGGTTGTGGGAGCATCACTTGTAGCTTTGTAAGCACCACTTGACTTGTTGTGAAGCTCTTCCTTATCCTTAAGTGTCATCTCATGAGCAACAATTCTTCCAATGACTTCAGTTGGCTTGAGAGTCTTGTAGTTTGGCATCATTTGGATCAAAGTGCACAGGGTGTCATATTTTCCATCCAAAGCTCTTAGAATCTTCTTGATGATGAAACGGTCGGTCATTTCTTCGCTTCCTAAGCCGGCAATCTCATTTGTGATGAGAGTAAGCCTAGAGTACATTTCAGCGACTCCTTCACCATCCTTCATCTTGAACTTGTCAAGTTGACCTTGAAGAATATCTAGCTTTGATTCCTTCACAGATTCAGTACCTTCGTGCATTTCAACCAAAGTATCCCAAATCTCTTTAGCATTCTCAAGACGGCTGATTTTGTTGAACTCCTCGGGACACAAAGCATTGAAGAGAATGTCACAAGCTTGAGCATTGTTTTGCAACATCCGCAACTCTTCCGGTGTAGCTTCGCGATCCGGAACTTTTCCTTCCTCGAAGAATTCACCTTGCATACCAACACAAATAATGCCCCATGCGGCTGGGTTATGACCAAGAATATGCATTTTCATTTTATGCTTCCAACTAGCAAAATTTGTACCATCAAAGTAAGGACCTCTACGATAATTACCCTCACTAGACGCCATACTCTCCTAGGCTGTGAAACCAAGCTTATGGAGTCCAATGCAATGGAAACCAAAACAATGGAGACCAAAGCTCTGATACCACTTGTAGGATCGAAAGTAGGTCTAGAGGGGGGGTGATTAGACTACTTGACAATATAAAAAATCTGCCTTTAGATCATGCAATGTTTTTGGCAGTTTCACAATTAAGATCAATTCAAGTATCACCCTACACATGCAATTCTAGAGTAATAGCAGCGGAAAGTAAACTGCACATGTAAAAGAGAGGTGGAGAAGATCAAACGCAGTTTGGTGACACGAAGATTTTTGTCGTGGTTCCGATAGGTGGTGCTATCGTACATCCACGTTGATGGAGACTTCAACCCACGGAGGGTAACGGCTGCGCGAGTCCACGGAGGGCTCCACCCACGAAGGGTCCACGAAGAAGCAACCTTGTCTATTCCATCATGGCCTACGCCCACGGAGGACTAGCCTTACTCAGGGTAGATCTTCACGAAGTAGGCGATCTCCTTGCCCTTACAAACTTCTTGGTTCAACTCCACATCTCGAAGACGGAGGCTCCCAAGCGACACCTAACCAATCTAGGAGGCACCACCCTCCAAAAGGTAATAGATGTTGTTGATGATGATGAACTCCTTGCTCTTGTGCTTCAAATGATAATCTCCCCAACACTCAACTCTCCTCACTGATATGGCTATGGTGGAAGAAAGGATTGAGTGGAAAGCAACTTGGGAAGGTTAGAAATCAAGTTTCATATGGTAGGAATGGAATGACTTGATCTCAAC
Source organism: Secale cereale (assembly GCA_902687465.1). Taxonomy (NCBI): domain Eukaryota; kingdom Viridiplantae; phylum Streptophyta; class Magnoliopsida; order Poales; family Poaceae; genus Secale; species Secale cereale. The sequence continues at coordinate 385,858,314 of LR738709.1, read as the reverse complement.
ACAAGGGTAGGTGGTTCTCTTCTCAGAAAGTGTAAGGTAGGAGTGGTAGTACTTTCTGATGGCTCTCTCCACGAATGAAGAGGGGGTGGAGGGGTATATATAGCCTCCACACAAAATCCAACCGTTACACACATAATTGAACAATCTCGGTGAGACCGAAGTGAAAACTCGGTCAGACCGAAGGTTCAAATATAGTGAACGTTGGGGTTTTCGGTGGGACCGAAAATACCATCTCGGTACGTCCGAAATGAGTCAAAGATAGGAGCTTGCCATTTTCGGTGGGACCGAAATTAACAACTCGGATATTCCGATATGATGTCAAATGGTTACAGAAGGTTGGCAGTCCAGTTTCGGTGAGACCGAACTCAAAATCGGATAGACCGAAATTTCTAGGGTTTGGAATATAGCTGAGGTGGTTCATCTCGGTGGGACTGAGTTGGAAGAATCGGTTTGTCCGAGATTACTTATGAGTGTGTATGGAAGTGAAAGTTGCTGATAGTTGAAGGAGCTAAATCACTAAGCACTTGAGCAACCAGATCATCAACACAACCTCATCCCCTTTTAATAGTATTGGCTTTTCCTATGGACTCAATGTGATCTTTGATCACTAAACCAAAAATGGAGTCTTGAGCTTTTGCCAATGCTTGCCTTAGCATTTTGAGGGGTCCACTTCTTCAGACATTTCCATACCCATATCATCGAACTTCTCTGAAATGATTCTCAAGTAACTATTAGTTCAATGATATATATGTTGTTATTAATTACCAAAACCACCCGGGGATTAGTTGCACTTTCAAGGAGCCCAGCTGGTGACGGCTGGCCGGCCGATCGGTGCGCGCGCAGAAGGATCGAAGGGAGGGAGGCGACGTTGACTTCGGCGCGAGGTGGTCGATCGATCGGTGCGGTGGATCTGGCTGGTTCCCTCGGGAACTGGCCAGATGCAAGGAAAGAGGCTAGATCCAGAAAAATTAGGGAAGGAGGAGGAAGAAGCTAGATGCCCAAATAGACTAGGGTCTATTATATAGCAGCATTTAGGGTTAGGGGATCTAGGGGTGTTAGGAGCCCTCCGATCGCGATCCGACGGATCCGACCGCGGGGATAGTCTAGAAGGGCCTAGGAGAAGATAGAGGACTGCTGTAGGGGTGTTTCCGGGACACAAAGTGAAGGCACTTTGGACCCATACGAACAACGGATGGAATAGCCAACGGAGTCCAAACGCGACGAGATTTGAGAGGCGGGTTGCACACAACAAAACAACAACACACACAACAACCTCGCGGCACACCGGTAACGTTACACGCCCAAACAACAAAGTAGGCCTACGGGACGTCATGGACACGTGGGGGAGCTCCGGAACGCGAAACGGACAACGGGAAGGAACGCGTGGAACCGGATGCAACCGACAACACAAATGCAATGCGATGCACATGTCTACATGATATGAATGAATGCCACACACTCACACAACAAAACGACGAAAACCCGAAAGACAAAGAACCCGGAATGGAAATAGATGAAGCCGGAGATATATTATATGCCCAAAAGGGAAAGTATTACATCCGGGGCATTACATACATTTTAGGAGATTTTGATCCATCCCATCCATTGCATGATTCCCATGATTGTGTGCACCATATGCATCCCATGAACGAAGATGCTATTGTTGGACCACGCAATTGCTATAATTTGTGTTTCCATCATGTTATACATAATAACTATTCTTTTATAATGGGTGACATGTTCTTATACCATGCATCAAATTTGTTTGAGCAATGCTTTATCTTGTGCTAACTCTCACGATGTGTACATTTACCACGCACACACTTTATTTGGCTTGTTTCTCTTTTGTGTAGGTACCCATGCATACTCGTCAACTTCACAAACGTGCGAGTTGAGGAGAAGATCTCTAGAGAGTAACAATGACTTGGGATACCGTGGATTGTCTTTCCCACCGCGCCTTTCGCGCAAAGACTTTGCGCAATTCTTCTACATGGCCCTCACATGGTTATGGGTTGTTGTCCATTACATACTCTATGCCCATCTTGCCATGTTCACTTTGCATGATATGCTCATTACGATGCCTTTGCCATGCATTTGTGACCCATGCTTTGCATTACACATGATCCATGATTCTAGTACTTGTACGTGTATTTGCAAGCTTGGTGGAGATTTATCTTGTTATTGTCATGTTTCCTTTGTGTCCCATGCCTATGATGATATTGATGCTTACCCCATTACTTGTCTTGATTGCAATATGTTATGTGCATTGCCTATGCCTATTGTTCTCCCACATGACATGATTGCCATGATTTCCTCTAGTGTGTTGCATCTTCGATACACTAGTTTGCACGACTTGATTTCTATGATTGCCTATGTTGCATCACTGATGACTCATACTTTCGCATTTCACGCGGTTGATTGCCACTATTGCCATGTTTTGCACATGATTGCTATTGCTACTTGTAATATGTCTCCATGTGTTGCCCCTCTTATGCTAAATGATTTGCCATGTATTGAGTGCAAGAATGATTATAGTATTGCAAATGAGATTGCCCCCATAACATTCTCACATATATTAGGAGATTTTGACATATTTCTTGTGAAGCATGCTTGTCTTTCTTCTTTGCACCATATGCGTAGTGCCATGAATATTGCCATTGTTGCATCATATTATTCATGCACTTTTGCCTCTAATGGTTATGTGCAAGAGAAGAGAACCATCATGATGGATGATGTGTTTATCTAACATGCACATACATTCTTTGCTTTGTGTCGTGCATGTGTAGGATCTTTCAACTTCATGACAACTTTTACTTCCCGTGAGTTGACCATTCGAGCTCTTGAGAGTGAACCACTTTCGACTATGACGCTTCTACATCGCACTTGCTTGTGCTTCGGTATTGTGAAGGGCGCACAAGGACACGCCTTCAAGGTGACATCTTTCTTGAGCACAGATATTCTGGATCATACTACTTGTGTTGCTTGCACCATTAGACTTATTGTCCATCTTGGACTACTTGATTGCACACATGTTAGAGATCTTGCTTCGACTTGCTATTTTCATATTGCCATGCCTCATGATATATATGCCTTGTGTGTTGCATCCGACTTATGCCTTACTTGCTCATATCACATGTCTGGTTGCACCAATGTAATCATTTCACACATGCCATGTCCCTTTACTTGCCACATGCTTGACTTGATTGCCTCACACATGATGACCAATTGCTCTTTCTATTGTGTTGAGTACCATACAATTTTCACTACACCACATGCATGTTATGATTGGATTCTCATTATATTTTCTGTTGTGAATGATTCCTATGCCTACCATAGACCTTTTGTTGAGCGCTTTGTGCATGTTTGCTATGACCATGAGGTAGATGCTTGTTCTCTTGTCACACATATTAGCATCTCTACCTCCCACTTGCATGCTTGTTTCCATGATGTACTTGATTGTGCTCGACTTATATGCTTAATTGGCATGCCACACTTCTTTGTCAGACCATATGCTATGCTTGATGACGACACTTGTTGGGTGAATCACCTCTTGAATGCTTCGTTTTGCACTAATGCCAACCACATTTGTTTTTACAAGTTCTTGTTGTCTTTGCTTCTTTTGAAGGAACTACAAGACGGTGCAACATTGGAGAGTGCCCATTTCAAACTTCAAGATGATGAACACTCGGTGATTGACAACTTATACACTGCGACGACATCTCTTTCCCATGGTGATTTGGATTTTGATGTGAGGTCAGATCTGTCCCAAGGTGGAGGGATCCTATGGACATCACCATGTCAAGAGCCCATTTCGCAAGTGACACGTGTGACATCTACTTCATACATACAAAGGGACCTTTACACATGTCCACTTGTACCTTTCGAGGATGATATACTACTTGACCCCTCTCTCGTGTGCATACATAGGTGTGAAAAGAGCTACACATTCATCGAGGATGAGTCCAAGCTCAAGAGAACAACTGCACCATCCAAGAGGGAAGCCTGGAAGCAGAGAAGGAACAACTAAGAAGAAGGCCAAGTCCCTCAAGCACCGACGGGAGTCCACGAGAAGACACACTGCAAGCTTTAGGACACCCCGTGCGCACGGCCCCCTAAACCCCGTGCACATGGGACCCCCATGCCCACGGTACATGCCCATGTGCACGGGCTAAGGTGCCTGGTCGCTGGACACCCCGTGCGCACGGGCTCCACTTACCCCCGCGCACGGGGCCTCCTGCGTGTGGCAGCTTGGCTTTGCCCATGTATCCCCATTTCGTCCCTCCTTACCCCTTCATGCCTTGGACCTATATATACTCCTCTCCCTCCTCTTTTAGACTCATCTAAGGATATATCTAGACATTAGAGCTTAGATCATGTATCTCCCCTTGTGGGATTCCTCTTGATAGAGAGAGAACACTCCATTGGAGTTCAAGGCCTCCATTGGAGAAGATCCCTAGGGATTCAAGACCCCTTCTAGGGAAGGATCTATCTATATCGTCAAGACCTCATCTCCTTTGGATTTGGGATGAACTTTACCTTGTATCTTTCCCTTTGTTGTTCGTGTACCTTTGTGGATCTTGTGTGATTGTGAGTCTAGTGGATGTGTGATTGGACTTGTTCTTGAGTGTTTCCCCTTTTGATTTCTCTCTGTTCTTCCCCGTGTTCATCATGTTCTTCGTGTTCTTTGCGGGAATCCACTCCAATTGTGGACCATCAGCCGAAACCGGTTCTAGCCTTGTATCACAAAAACTGGGTATTTACGTTTGTGCCTCTAGCGAAACAAACCTATGCATCCACGAGAAACAAATTTGCGCTTGTCGTGGAAGAAAAAACATGTTTTTTCTCTTTTCCGATGAGAGGCACACTTGTGCCTTTCGAGAAGCAAACATGTGCCTCCACTAGAAACAACTTTGTGCTTCTCGCGGACAAAAAACATGTTTTTTTCTTTTTCTTTTCTGGGTGCCTCTCGCGGAAGCAAATTCGTGCCTCCATGAGAAGAAACTATGTACCTCTCGCGGAAGCTAACCTGCCCCTCCACGATATGCAAATATAGGCCTCTCACGGAAGAAGAAAAATGTGTTTTCTTGCGCAAAAAAATTCTAATTTTTTTGGTTCCACAACCTAGGGTGCGCCTAGAACACGACGTGGTAGCTAAGAGTGCACCAAGTGACGTGCTCTCAGTCCACCCAAAGTGACCTTTCAGGGGCTCCCGCTAGGGGTACCCCTCAATTAGTTGCTCACATTTGGCAATGGTAGAGATACGGCAGTGCCTCTTAGGGCATCTCCAATGTTGACCCGCAAATGGACACAACAAACATCCATTTTTATGTCCGGACATGATCCACGGATATGATACGGGAGGAAACCATCCAATGCTATTCGCAAAGTAAAACGGTTGGGAGGACAAAAAGTAGGTGGAGACAATGCATGTGGGATATTGTGGTGTGGAGTCCGATTGGGATGAGAAAGAGAAGGGGACCATGCATGTGAAGAGAGGGAAAGAGAGAGAAAATAGAGGAGAATCACGGGGAGGCTTTGCGTTGGTTGAGTGGATGTCTAGACTACCGTGGAGCTCCCCATGTTTGTCTCGGATTTGCCGGAAAACCAACGTTCGGACCACTTGGCAAACGACAAAGTTAGTTGGTTGAGTGGATGTCTAGACTCCCGTGGAGCTCCCCATGTTTGTCTCGGATTTGCCGGAAAACCAACGTTCGAACCACTTGGCGAACGACAAAGTTAACACAAATGGTTCAAACACTGCAATCCGGACATAATACATGAGCTTTAAGGGTCTTTTTTGAGATGCTCTTAGGTAAGATTCTTAGAAGTTTTTTTTAGACAAAGGGAAGAAAGAAGATGCGAACAGCGGCACTGCTTGCCCACAAAAAAGAAATGAAGCAACCTGCCCAGGAGAAAGGGGAAAAAATTGGGCAGTAATCTGCGCCGGCGCACCGGCCCAACTTTGGGCCGGTCGACCACCCACCATCAGATTGGCCCGCGTGTGACCGTTAGATTAAGTCAATGCATCCCTCTCCTCCCAAATCTTCTCCCCCACGCGTCTTTACTGCATCACCACGCGTTGTTCGCCTCGCCGCGCGCATCAATTCATCCCATCCTGCAGCGCTCGAGTCCCTACCCCACTGTAGGGCGCACCGTCGCGGCACAACCAGCTTGTCTCCGCTTGCCACACATCCGCCAGTATTACAGCATGACCTTCTTTGGGATCCAGTCTCCCATTCATTGACGATTTCCAACTCTATCACCACCTTGGTTGCAGTAGCAGTCCCTTGCACGCCGCCGTAGGCATGCACCACCGTTTTCAACACGAAAAGGAACTTATAAAAGTCGTCGCCGATGCCAACAAAAAATTCCGTCGGTGAAAGCAAAACAAAATCTCCGGTTCTAGCAAAACACACAGACGTTTCTCGTCATTGTCGCCGTAGCAGCAAAATTTTAGCTGGTTCCAACAAAAATTAAAGCCAGTTCCAGCAAAAAATCTCAGCAACAAAAACTACCATGGTCAGGTTGAAGCAAAATAAAAAGGCGGTTCCAGCAAAAAAAATAATGCAGTTCCAGCAAAATCGGAAGACGGTGGTAGCAATTTTTAGACTAGCTCCAGCAGAATCAAAACAGAAGGTGGTAGCAAAAATTAGGACGGGTTCCAGCAAAAAAAGAACATGGTTCCAACAAGAAATGCCCCTGATTGTAACATCCCCAACTAGTGGTGCCATCGCTGAGCTGAACGGTTCCAGCACTGGATAAAAAATCCAAAAAAGCTACAACTCGCTTAATAAAACGCTTCAACCGGTTGTTGGGCAAGCTGGAACCGGTGATTTTGGGGGAAAAGATGAAAAAAAATCCATTTGGACCAAACTGGATCTAGAAGTGATTTAAAAAGGATTTAACCGATTTATTCAAAAAACTGCTACCAGCGATTCAAAAAGCTACGAATCGTGTGAGCAAAATCGAAGACAGAAGAAAATCTTCCACTGGCGACATGGGAAAATAGCCGGCGATCGCCGGAGTTGCAAGGAGATGGAACATGCACAGGCAACCGACGGCGACTTCAGCACAAAACTCTCCACTACCCCCACCCCAGTTGCTTGATCTAGCTTGCGCGCCGTGATCATCGATGTGTGGAGAAGAGAGGGGAAACAGCACAGTCGCGGGCGTTGATGTTGAGAAAAATAAATGGGTGTGAAGCCTGTGAGAAAGGATAAGGCCAGGTGCTAGCGTTGGTGGGCCTGTCAGCCACGCGTCCCACCACGGGAGTGAGGCCGCATGTATGGCTAGCCACACGATGAAAAAATATTGCACGGATCGCGCGTGACCGGGCCAAAGCTTCGGCCGGCACGCCAACTAGAAACGTTTAAAAAAAATTATGGTCCGAAGGAACTCGGTGAAGAAAAACACAAAAAGCCCAACACACACAGCCGTGAGGAAGAAGGCCTTTTGCACTGCATGAGCCCGTCGAGAAACAACAATACGAACAAACAAAAAACCAACCCAATACAGAGACAGTGCACACAGCGAGCCCGCCCACAAGTCAACCCACGAATCTTAACGAATCTACATCCAACGGTGAGGCCCTCGACTGAGTTTTAGCAACAGCGTAATATTGTACTGATGCCTAATCCCATTGATCATTGATCTAATGTGAGCCCTACACATCTGCAAGTAGATGCCCAACTTTCCTGACCGTATTGGCGGCGTGTTAATCCACAACTGTTTGTGACTTTAATTGTGCTTTTTTTCTAGCAACTTCTTCACCCCCTTTTTAACTCATGGCATCCACTTTGGTGTGATGCAGGGTCGCTTTCTGATGCGATGCATGCACGTCAATGGCAATTAACCATAATAGCTCAACTCAGACGTCTAGATCGGATCTGCAAGAGTAATTAGCTTGGAATATCTTTCTCCCCTGATAAAAGTAAACTAAACACCCACTGCGTCATCTACCATCATCCCATATTCTTCTCTTTCATTTTCCCTAAGTTATTTATTCAGTTAGCGTCGCATCTTATTTATATTTTTCGAACCGGATCGCATCTTGTTTATTTTGCTCAATACTACTCCCTCCGTCCGGAAATACTTGTCATCAAAATGAATAAAAGGAGATGTATTTAGATGTATTTTAGTTCTAGATACATCCCTTTTTCTCCATTTTGATGACAAGTATTTTCGGACGGAGGGAGTAATAGTCACCGCGTATTCTCCCTCTCTGTATATTTCTATCGATTTAATTAATTTCTCGCTTAGTAACTCTCCTCATTTTCTAATTCCTGTTGGATGTGGAGTAACTGTTATCAGCTTGTTTTTTTTCTTTTTGATGGGGTTATCAGCTTGTTATAGGAAGCGGAGAGATGCTATGTTCCACGAGTGGTCTATTCGCTTGAGCATGTTTAGTTCAGTCGCAGTCACGGTGTTTCTCCACTGAGCAAACATGCAAGCAATCCTTGGACTTTTTTACTGTTTTGACCTTCTCATAAATTTTAGCACAAAATGAATTCTTCTCAATTTTATTTCACGATCTGACCCTTTTGATAATGCCACGACTTGTGGTATTTCTGTTGTACTTAGACACGCCAAACTCACCCGCGTTGCTTCCCTTAATAAATGTAAGTGGCAATAAAAATATCTTGCTGGAAACGCCACATCCTTTGACGTTTTATACTTGGGCACAAACGCCACACATGCCGGCGTTGCCAGCGACGCCACAAGGGCTGGCGTTTCTGCATTGAAACGTAACTACTCGATTAGGTCAGCAACGTGGGTGGGTTTGGCATGTTTAAATGCGGCAGAAACACCACGGCATATGACGTTTCTGAAAAAGGTTAGATCGTGAAATAAAATTCTGGTGAGTTCATTTTGTGCTATAGTTTTCTGAGAAGGTCGAAACAGTGAAAAAGTCTGCAATCCTCCTCCCGACAGGTCGAGCACGTTGCAGTAGTACGCATCGTCTGTAAGGCCAACTCCAAACAAACGATCATAAACGGACATCTATTTTGTATGGATTTTATTTGTTTGAGTCGACCGAGCATACAAGTGTGTTCGGTTTTAGCAGGGCTGGTGCGTGCGCCCAACGTAGCGGACGCGTTTCAAAGTTTTTGAAAATAAAAGGTACAAATAAAAATCCAAATAAAAACCAAAATAGATAAACTTAGTACTTTAATGCCTCCCAAAATTCACTTATATTAAATTAATACTAACTTAAAATGAAAATATAAAAAAACTACACGGCGGAAGCAGCTAGGTGTCGTCTTCATCGTCCTCCTCGTTGGTGAGTTCGACGTATGCCAGCGCATGCGCCCAGGGAAAAGGCTATTGGTAGGCAGCCAAAGCCGTCGCCTGCTCGGACACGGCGGGTGGTTGTTGAGCCTATGCCGTCGTCGATGTCGCCGCCCTCTGGGCCGCCTCCTCCTCGAGCTATTGGCGCTCGGCCTTCACACCACGCTCCACCTCCATGAGTCGCTCGCCCTCCGACCTCTCGGCCGCCGGTGCCTGCGACTCCCACTCCAGGAGGTGGTGGCGCTCCTCCTACTCTATCGCGCCCAACCAAACAAGCGGATGGGAAAAATGGACGTCCACTGGTACGTGTGGCCCTCGGCCGGAGGGGGTGGTGGAGGCGGCATGTTCGCCTCCACGTCTGACACGGGTGGCGGTTGTGGCAGCGATGCATTGGCCTGCACGACGGCGCTTCCGGTTAGTGCCTGCATCATATCCGGCCAGTATGACTCCATCATGAGCACGGACTGCTTGATCTGCCGCCGGTTGGCCTCATCGTGGGCGGCCAAGTAGGCAACTTCCTCCTCTTGCACTTCCTCCTTCACCACCACCGGCGGTGGTGGCGCAACCAACACAATAGGTGGGCCCAGGCTCTGACGCTATCGGGCCCCGTGCTCGTTGTCTAATCATGCATCTTGGTATGGGGAGTCGACCGCATAGTCAGGGTGGGCGCGCAGCTCCAGGTCAAGGACAGCGCGACGGTGCCATATCTCCTCCAGCCAAGACCGAGCACTCCATTGCACCGTCGGCACTAGCGCCCTGTAGGGGTTGAGATACCAGCCTTGCGGCAGGTTTACATCTGGCCATGCCGTCGGTATGCGGTGCTCCGAGTGATACCGACAGTGATGCATGGACAAGTGCAGTCGCAAGCGTAGGGGGGACACTGGCTTGCTGGCGGCATAAGAATGGTGAAGTTCGCCACTCGTGTTCCCTTCGAGGAGGACGCCTTGTGATCGTGCTTGCCACCGCGGCCAAACTTGCCGAAGAAACCCATGGCGGCTAGGTTTGCTGCATGTCGGGCAACTAGGGCCGAAAGGAGACGAGAAGAACTAGACTGTTCTGGCGGCCCCTCCACGTTGACTTAAAAGGGGTAACCGGGGACAAAAATCTCTCGCTGACATGCGGGACCAGACATGCGCGTGTCCTTTTAATATGACAGGTGGCGGTAGGCGGACGGTCAAAGTTTGGTCCCAATGCACACGTTGAGCGAACATGTGGGCGTCATTCTTGTGTTCGTGTGGACGCAAACTGGGCACAATTTTGATCCAAAAATGCATCCAGACAAACAACGAACGGACCAAATTTACGGAAGCATGCATGCGTTGGGCCATTGCTTTTATCTGTTTTCAGTCCAAACAGGGACCAAATGGTTTCGCGTATGGAGTTGGCCTAAGGGCGTCTCAAACACTTACCGGCAAATTAGCTCCTACATCCGTCCGCAAACCGGGGGACCAATCCACGGACACTGATGAGGGAGCCGGCCATCCGAAGCTATTCTGTGTATGTCATCAATGAAGGGCAATTTGAAATTCAAAGAAATTTTAATCCATAGCATGTGCAGGATCACACCAGCACCGGATCACATGCCCGATCACAACCAAGAAAAGGAAAGTATGATTAGCTTTTACATGCCCGATCACAAAAGAATACCAGTCTGTGCAAAAATATAGATTTTCTGCCCTTTCATACTAGCAATTTGAGCCTCCATGCTCATGGTGATGTCGTCGATGCCACATAGGCAGCCTACGCCGCCTCCATCTCCTCCTTGTTCATCGCCTCCAACTCATATATTTATGCCACTGGAAGATCTTGTAGCGGACAGCTTGCATGATCATTCTTGTGTCTGGTTCTTTCGTTGGGTCGGTTGGGTCACCGATTCTTCCATGGTGGCTTAGGCGGCAGTCTTGGCTATGTATAGGTTCTACTTCGATTGCCCGTTCAACTTCAACTAAGAATGCATGATGGTGACGTTTTTCTTCTCTAACTTCTTGAACATCGTACACACATGTGGAAGCTACAAAATAAAACATTGTCAACAATGCATATCTAGTTGCACAACTATGCATAGATATTCAGCTACAAAATTATGCATATTCGGCTAGTGACCAACAAAATTATGCATATCCGGCTAGTGATCAACAAAACTATGTATGTCCCGCCAGTGATCAACATAATTGTGCATATCCGTCAAGTGACCAACAAAAATTTGCATATCCCGCAGATGATCAACAAAACTATGCATATCCGGCTACGAAAATAAGCATATCCGGCCAAAATAAACTTACTTGCTTCGTGATTTGCGCAACACTAGGCCACTGTGTAGTGAGATGCTGGAAGTGGCCGCAATACTTCCATACGGCCTCTTGGATGGTGTACCATCTATGATTGAGGAACTTTGATTCACGGTTGCGGATGACCGCGTTGGAGTACGGCGCGAAATGCTTGTGTTCATGGAATCATGTATGAATTTTGGCCCAAAATAGTGTGCCCTTGTGCTCCATGACATGGATCAGATCGAGGCTAGTGGCCAACCATGCATCACAGAACTACTCGTCTTCCCGCATGTTGAAACTTTCTCCTTTACCCCTCTTCTTTGGATCGTTGGCAAAATCATCCTGATCATCGTTCTCACCATCTTCCTTATCTTGTTGTCTGGTGACCCAATATTATTGTTGTGTGCCCGTGCTGGTCTAAATGTAGCCCTGCTGCATATGGGTGTAGTTTTCGGACTGGATAGGGTCCGAGTATTCCACCTGCCCATCCTCATAGCAACCTCCTTCTCCGCATCTATCATGGATGATGTCAAACATCTCCCTATCCGCATCGTCGTACATCGGCTCCCCCGCAGGCATAGCGGCGAATAACATGTGGGCACCCATCTGCTCCTCGCCTGTCGTTCACGCTCGGACATGCTGTGGTAAAGAACACACCGAGAAGAGCAGTGGCGCTGGGATTACATCCATGATGTAAAGCACTTTCTGGGTGATAGTTGTTCTGGACTGCCTAGTGAGCTGCTTAGCAGCGTAGAAGTACGTAGCCCTGTAATACTCCGGCAATGGTTCCGTATGTACGGTGGGTTACATTATTGGGGAATCATGGCCTAGGCCGCGACCTCTACCACGTCTACAATCAGCACGCCCGCCGCTACGTTCGCCACCAGTACGCCCTCCATCGGCCTTTTCCTTATTGAGCGTTCCTCCTTTGTGGCCTTCGCTTTGACGTGGAGACTTTGCCGCTTCACCGACTTGATCTTCCGGGTGAGCGTGATTCTCAAATCCTCCTACACATCCACCACCTCCATCTTCAGCAGGTTATCCTCCAGTTAGGCATCAACGACGGGAGGGGAGAAAAGAGTGGGAGAATAGGGCGGTAATTGGGTGGAGATTCATGGCCGAAGAAGAGAGTGGGGGATTTTACTGTGGAAATAGTGCAGGCAAATACAAAAGCGCAGGCTGTGCCTTCCTTTTAGGTGGGCCAGGGGTCTCAAAGTCTGACATGTCTCGTGCCTCGACTTTCGCAAAGCCACCCCCATGTTGGTTCCAGTTTGCGGGAAAATCGTGGTTCGGACTGCTCCGTGGATGGATGGGGCTCTGTGTTGGATGGCTTGCGGGGTTCGAACAGCTGATACCGACCCTTAAATCACCCACAACCTTCCGGACCGAGCATGTATCGGTCCGTCAACGGCTCTGAACGTGCATTTCCCCGCAAAAGCAGAAACAAATTGGGGGAAGAGGCTTTGCGGGCATCCGGACCGATGCCACACCCGCTTCTGACTGTCCTGGCCCACCCAAAAAACCATCCCTCACCCGCGCGCCATCATGTCCGAAAGCAACTGCCCGCATTCGTGCCGCTCTAAAGCGGCCGCTCCGCATTGACGCTGGTCTAGACCAGACGCGACCTCTAGCTAGCATGGGCACTGAAGTGGCTCGCCGATCGAGGGTGCCGCCCGCACCGCGTCCCCAATGTCTACCATGCCCGTTAAGTGCCCATCCCTCCATCTGCATCCATTAAACACGCTCGCCGCCCGAGAAACCAAATCTGGCATCTACGCATTGACGCATCCGGATGCTTGGCCTCGCCAGCATCCACTATTTGAAGGCGGATACACCCTGCTCACAGCACACCACAACCCATCTGCCCCATCATCCTCCCGTACACCACAGCTGCCATGGCCGCGAGCGGGAACGCGTTGTGTGAGTGATGAGGACATCACTACTATAGTTACACCCACAAACCCAGCAGCTACATATACTAGATCAAGCATGAAGAGGATGGCGCGCGCAAGGGGAACGAGAATGAAGTTTCCAGTTGAGTTTTCAGCACTTTAAAGCAACCGTGATGGCATACAAGGACATGGGCGAAATATACAAGATGGTCATTCATAAATTTCACCCATAGCTTAATATAGGTGGTGTGCCACCTTATTTTTGGGCCAGACCCATGTAATTTTGAAATACACTTAATAGGCTACTTTTAGAGTCCGTATTAATAGGAAAAAACGACTTAGCATATAATATAGTCCCGCCTTGCCAAGGGTGGACGAAATTCCCCTTTGTCTTCCTATAAATGCAGCCGTGAGGGCGTCATTTTAGATTTGGGTTTTTGAGATTATAGTTTGCCATAGTGCATCGTCGTACTTCGTTTGTGTGCAACGACTAGGCCAAGACGATTCAAAACTCCACTTTGATCGATAAAGCTTTCCTCTTAAATTCGTAATGTCCAGATTGTAATCTCGGTTTTTTGCGTTTCTTCGTTTGCGTGCAGGAAATAGACCCTCGTGATCGGGTCGATCGTGCTCCGGCATGGTCAATAACCTCTTGGAGTTGATTTAGCGATTGCTAAGGCGCAACATATTTGCACGTTCGAAGTCAGATCGTCAAAGTCCACTCCACCGAAAATGATAGTTACCATCTCATCGAAAGACGGGACACCTTTGCCCCTATCAGGGAGAGCCTATCGATCTAGCGGAAGCATGAGGTGGCCGCCCTTGCAGATGCTTGTCAGAGCCATTGTGCCATGCGAATAGAGACCAGCATGCCGGCCAGGTCTCCGAAGGTCTCCGGAAATGACCCGGCGATGGGTACTGGCTATGACGACGGCTTCGTGCCGGAGCCCGCGTCGGTGCATGCCGACTTGCCTGTTGGAGATATGCCCTAGAGGCAATAATAAAAGCATTATTATTATATCTCCTTGTTCATGATAATTGTTTGTTATTCATGCTTGAATTGTATTGTACGGAAACAGCGATACATGTGTGAATACACAGACCACATTGAGTCCCTGGTAGGCCTCTAGTTACCAGCTCGTTGATTAACAGATGGTCACAGTTTCCTGACCATGGACATGAGATGTCAGTGATAACGGGATCACATCATTAGGAGAATGATGTGATGGACAAGACCCAAACTTGAGCATAACACGAGATCGTATAGTTCGTAATGCATAAGCTTTTCGGTGTCAAGTATTTATTCCTTAGACCATGAGGTTGTACAACTCCCGGATACCATAGGAGTACTTTGGGTGTGCCAACCGTCACAACGTAACTGGGTGGCCATAAAGGTACGCATCGGGTATCTCCGAAAGTGTCTGTTGAGTTGGTACGAACCAAGACTGGGATGTTGTCACTCCATATGACGGAGAGGTACCTCTGGGCCCACTCGGTAAGACATCATCATAATGAGCTCAATGTGACTATGTAGTTAGTCACGGGATGATGGATTACGGATCGAGTAAAGAGACTTGCCATAACGAGATTGAACAAGGTATCGGGGATACCGACGATCGAATCTCGGGCAAGTACCGTAACGATGGACAAAGAGAATAACATACGGGATTGAGTGAATCCTTGACACAGTGGTTCATCCGATGAAGATCATCGAGGAACACGTGGGAACCAACATGGGTATCCAGATCCCGCTGTTGGTTATTGACCAGAGAGTGGTCTCGGTCATGTCTACGTGTCTCCCGAACCCGTAGGGTTTACACACTTAAGGTTTGGTAACGCTAGGGTCGTAGAGATAAATGCACGTGGAAACCCGAAAGTTGTTCGGAGTCCCGGATGAGATCCCGGACGTCACGAGGAGTTCCGGAATGGTCCGGAGGTAAAGATTGATATATGGGAAGTCCAGTTTCGGCCAACGGGTGATCTCCGGGGGTCACCGGGAGCGTCCCGGGACCACCGGAGCGGCCCCGGGGGTCCACCGGGTGGGGCCACCCATCCCGGTGGGGCCCCTAGGCCGCGAGGGGATGTGACCAGCCCTCTGGGCTGGCGCACCACTAAGGGAGGCCCACCTCCCCTGCGCCTAGGGTTCAAACCCTAAAGGGGAGGGGGGCTCCACTTGCCTTGGGGGGCAAGGAACCCCCTTTGGCCGCCGCCCCCTTGCAGATTGGATCTGCAGGGGGTCCAGGCGCCCCCCCTGGCCCCTATATATATGTGGGGGGGGAGAGGGCAGCCGCACCTCAGCCCTGGCGCCTCTCCCCCTCCCGTCACACCTCCCAACTCCCACGCAGGGCGCCCGGCGAAGCCCTGCTGCGATCTCCACTGCATCTGTCATCACGCCGTCGTGCTGCCGGATCTCTGACGACTTCTCCTCCCCCCTTGCTGGATCAAGAAGGAGGTGACGTTGCTGCACCATACGTGTGTTGAACGCGGAGGTGCCGTCCGTTCGGCGCTAGATCATCGGTGACGAAGAACGTGAAGAGTACGACTACTTCATCCTTGCTTCGTTGAAAGCTTCCGCACGCGATCTACATAAAAGGTATGTAGATGCACTCTTACTTGCTCGTTGCTAGATGTATCCATAGTTGGATCTTGGTGAAGACGTAGAAAATTTTGAATTATGCTACGTTTCCCAACAGTGGCATCAGAGCCTAGGTTTTATGCGTAGCATCTTGCACGAGTAGAACACAAAGTAGTTGTGGGCATATGATATTGTTCAACTTTCTTACCGTTACTAGTCAATCTTGAATCGGCGGTATTGTGGGATGAAGCGGCCCGGACCGACCTTACACGTACGCTTACGTGAGACTGGTTCCACCGACAGACATGCACTAGATGCATAAGGTGGCTGGCGGGTGTCTGTCTCTCCTACTTTAGTCGGATCGGATTCGATGAAAAGGGTCCTTATGAAGGGTAAATAGAAGTTGACAAATCACGTTGTGGTTTTGGCGTAGGTAAGAAACGTTCTTGCTAGAAATCCTATAGAAGCCACGTAAAACTTGCAACAACAATTAGAGGACGTCTAACTTGTTTTTGCAGCATGTGTTTTGTGACGTGGTATGGCCAAGAACGAAGATGTGATGAATGATATATGTGATGTATGAGATTGATCATGTTTTTGTAATAGGGAATCACGACTTGCATGTCGATGAACTTGACAACCGGCAGGAGCCATATGAGTTGTCTTTATTATTGTATGACCTGCGTGTCACTGAATAACGCCATGTAATTACTTTACTTCATTGCTAAACGTTAGCTATAGTAGTAGAAGTAATAGTTGGCGTGACGACTTCTTCAAGACACGATGATGGAGATCATGATGATGAAGATCATGGTGTCGAGCCGGTGACAAGATGATCATGGTGCCCCGAAGATGGAGATCCAAGGAGCAAGATGATATTGGCCATATCATGTCACTTTAATTGATTGCATGTGATGTTTATCATGTTTTTGCATCTTGTTTACTTAGAACGACGGTAGTAAATAAGATGATCTCTCACTAAAATTTCAAGTAATGTGTTTCCCCTAACTGTGCACCATTGCTAAAGCTCGTTGCTCCGAAGCACCACGTGATGATCGGGTGTGATAGGTTCTAACGTTCGCATACAACGGGTGTAAGACAGATTTACACACGCGATACACTTAGGGTTCACTTGACGAGCCTAGCATGTACAGACATGGCCTCGGAACACGGAAGACCGAAAGGTCGAACACGAGTCGTATAGAAGATATGATGAACATGAAGATGCTAGTCCGTCTCACGTGATGATCGGACACAGACTACTCGATTCGGATCGTGTATCACTTAGATGACTAGAGAGATGTCATTCTGAGTGGGAGTTCATTATAATTTGATTAAGATGAACTTAATTATCATGAACTTAGTCTAAATTCTTTACAATATCTCTTGTAGATCAAATGGCCCACGCTCAGGTTTCCCTCAACTTCAACGCGTTCCTAGAGAAAACCAAGCTGAAAGACGATGGTAGCAACTATACGGATTGGGTCCGTAACCTGAGGATTATCCTCATAGCTGCCAAGAGAACTTATGTCCTGGAAGCACCGCTAGGTGATGCACCTGCTCCCGATGCTGACCAAGACGTTTTGAACGTCTGGCAGTCACGTAGTGATGATTACTCCCTGGTTCAGTGCGGCATGCTTTACAGTTTAGAATCGGGGCTCCAAAAGCGTTTTGAGCACCATGGAGCATATGAGATGTTCGAAGAGCTGAAAATGGTTTTCCAAGCTCATGCCCGAGTCGAGAGATATGATGTCTCCGACGCATTCTACAGCTGTAAGATGGAGGAGAACAGTTCTGTCAGTGAGCACATCCTCAAGATTTCAGGATTGCACAATCGCTTGTCTCAGCTGGGAATGAATCTCCCAGATGAAGCGGTCGTTGACAGAATCCTCCAGTCGCTCCCACCAAGCTTCAAGAGCTTCGTGCTGAATTTCAATATGCAGGGGATGGAGAAGTCCATTCCCGAGGTATATTCAATGCTGAAATCAGCGGAGGTTGACATCAAGAAAGAACATCAAGTGTTGATGGTCAATAAAACCACTAAGTTCAAGAAAGGCAAGGGTAAGAAGAACTTCAAGAAGGACGGCAAGGGAGTTGCCGCGCCTGGCAAGCCTGTTGCCGGGAAGAAGCCAAAGTATGGACCCAAGCCTGAGACAGAGTGCTTTTATTGCAAGGGAACGGGTCACTGGAAGTGGAACTGCCCCAAATATTTAGCAGACAAGAAGGCCGGCAACGTCAAAGGTATATATGATATACATGTTATTGATGTGTACCTTACCGGCACTCGTAGTAGCTCCTGGGTATTTGATACCGGTGCAGTTGCTCACATTTGTAACTCAAAACAGGAGCTGCGGAATAAACGGAGACTGGCGAAGGATGAGGTGACGATGCGCGTCGGGAATGGTTCCAAGGTCGATGTGATCGCCGTCGGCACGCTGCCTCTACATCTACCCTCGGGATTAGTTTTAAACCTGAATAATTGTTATTTAGTACCAGCTTTGAGCATGAACATTGTTTCTGGATCTCGTCTTATGCGAGATGGATATTCTTTCAAATCGGAGAATAATGGTTGTTCTATTTATTTGAGAGATGTGTTTTATGGTCATGCCCCGCTGGTCAATGGTTTATTTTTGATGAATCTCGAACGTAGTGATACACATATTCATAGTGTAGATGCCAAAAGATGTAAAGTTGATAATGATAGTCCCACATACTTGTGGCATTGCCGCCTTGGTCATATTGGTGTCAAACGTACGAAGAAGCTTCATTCGGATGGACTTCTAGAGTCTCTTGATTATGAATCATTTGACACGTGCGAACCATGCCTCTTGGGCAAGATGACCAAGACTCCGTTCTCCGGAACAATGGAGCGAGCAACCAACTTGTTGGAAATCATACATACCGATGTGTGCGGTCCAATGAGTGTTGAGGCTCGCGGAGGCTACCGTTATGTTCTCACCCTCACAGATGACTTGAGTAGATATGGGTATATCTATTTGATGAAACACAAGTCTGAGACCTTTGAAAAGTTCAAGGAATTTCAGAATGAGGTTGAGAATCAACGTGACAGAAAAATAAAGTTCTTGCGATCGGATCGTGGGGGTGAATATTTAAGTCATGAATTTGGCACACACCTTAGAAGCTATGGAATTGTTTCACAATTGACACCGCCCGGAACACCTCAACGTAACGGTGTGTCCGAACGTCGAAATCGTACTCTGTTGGACATGGTGCGATCTATGATGTCCCTTACCGATTTATCGCTATCTTTTTGGGGTTATGCTTTAGAGACTGCCGCATTCACTTTAAATAGGGCTCCGTCGAAATCCGTTGAGACGACTCCATATGAACTTTGGTTTGGCAAGAAACCGAAGCTGTCGTTTCTAAAAGTTTGGGGTTGCGATGCTTATGTCAAGAAACTTCAACCTGAAAAGCTCGAACCCAAATCGGAAAAATGCGTCTTCATAGGATACCCAAAGGAAACAATTGGGTACACCTTCTACCACAGATCCGAAGGCAAAGTCTTTGTTGCCAAGAATGGATGCTTTCTGGAGAAAGAGTTTCTCTCGAAAGAAGTGAGTGGGAGGAAAGTAGAACTTGATGAGGTGACAGTCACCCCTCCTGTAACGGAAAGTAGCGCAGCGCAGGAAACTGTTCCTGAGGTGCCTGCACCGACAAGGGAGGAAGATAATGATAATGATCATGAAGATACAGATCAAGTTACTACTGAACTTCGAAGGTCCACAAGGGCACGTTCCGCACCAGAGTGGTACGGCAACCCTGTCCTAGAAATCATGTTGTTGGACAACGGTGAACCTTCGAACTATGAAGAAGCGATGGCGGGCCCAGATTCCAATAAATGGCTTGGAGCCATGAAATCTGAGATAGAATCCATGTATGAAAACAAAGTATGGACTTTGGTGGACTTGCCTGATGACAGGCACGCCATAGAAAACAAATGGATATTTAAGAAGAAGACAGACGCGGATGGTAATGTGACCATCTATAAGGCTCAGCTTGTCGCTAAGGGTTATCGACAAGTTCAAGGGATTGACTACGACGAGACTTTCTCTCCCGTAGCGATGCTGAAGTCAGTCAGAATCATGTTAGCTATTGCCGCATTCTATGATTATGAGATATGGCAAATGGACGTCAAAACAGCATTCCTTAATGGCTTCCTCAAGGAAGAGTTGTATATGATGCAACCAGAAGGTTTTGTCGATCCAGAGAACGCTAACAAGGTATGCAAGCTCCAGCGCTCGATTTACGGGCTGGTGCAAGCATCTCGGAGTTGGAATATTCGCTTTGATGAGGTGATCAAAGCGTTTGGATTTATACAGACTTATGGAGAAGCCTGTATTTACAAGAAAGTGAGTGGGAGCTCTGTGGCATTTCTCATATTATATGTGGATGACATATTGCTGATGGGAAATGATATAGAATTCTTGGAAAATGTAAAGGCCTACTTGAATAAAAGTTTTTCAATGAAGGACCTTGGAGAAGCTGCTTACATATTAGGCATCAAAATCTATAGAGATAGATCGAGACGCCTCATTGGTCTTTCACAAAGTACATACCTTGACAAAATATTGAAGAAGTTCAATATGGATCAGTCAAAGAAAGGATTCTTGCCTGTTTTGCAAGGTATGAGATTGAGTAAGACTCAGTCGCCGACCACGGCAGAAGATAGAGAAAAGATGAGTGTCATTCCCTATGCCTCGGCAATAGGTTCTATCATGTATGCCATGCTGTGTACCATACCTGATGTGAACCTTGCCATAAGTTTGGTAGGGAGGTACCAAAGTGATCCCGGTACGGAACACTGGACAGCGGTCAAGAACATCCTGAAGTACCTGAAAAGGACTAAGGATATGTTTCTCGTTTATGGAGGTGACGAAGAGCTCGTCGTAAAGGGTTACGTCGATGCTAGCTTCGACACAGATCTGGATGACTCTAAGTCACAAACCGGATACGTGTATATTTTGAATGGAGGGGCAGTCAGCTGGTGCAGTTGCAAGCAAAGCGTGGTGGCAGCATCTACATGTGAAGCGGAGTACATAGCTGCTTCTGAAGCAGCGCAGGAAGGAGTCTGGATGAAGGAGTTCATCACCGACCTAGGAGTCATTCCAAGCGCGTCAAGCCCGATGACTCTCTTCTGTGACAACACTGGTGCTATTGCTATTACCAAGGAGCCCAGGTTTCACAAGAAGACCAAGCACATCAAGCGCCGTTTCAACTCCATCCGGAATTATGTTCAGGATGGAGACATAGATATTTGTAAAGTGCACACGGATCTGAATGTAGCAGACCCGTTGACTAAACCTCTTTCACGGGCAAAACATGATCAACACAAGAACTCTATGGGTGTTCGATTCATTACAATGTAACTAGATTATTGACTCTAGTGCGAGTGGGAGACTGTTGGAGATATGCCCTAGAGGCAATAATAAAAGCATTATTATTATATCTCCTTGTTCATGATAATTGTCTGTTATTCATGCTTGAATTGTATTGTACGGAAACAGCGATACATGTGTGAATACACAGACCACAATGAGTCCCTGGTAGGCCTCTAGTTACCAGCTCGTTGATCAACAGATGGTCACGGTTTCCTGACCATGGACATGAGATGTCAGTGATAACGGGATCACATCATTAGGAGAATGATGTGATGGACAAGACCCAAACTTGAGCATAACACGAGATCATATAGTTCGTAATGCATAAGCTTTTCGGTGTCAAGTATTTATTCCTTAGACCATGAGGTTGTACAACTCCCGGATACCATAGGAGTACTTTGGGTGTGCCAACCGTCACGACGTAACTGGGTGGCCATAAAGGTACACATCGGGTATCTCCGAAAGTGTCTGTTGAGTTGGTACGAACCAAGACTGGGATGTTGTCACTCCATATGACGGAGAGGTACCTCTGGGCCCACTCGGTAAGACATCATCATAATGAGCTCAATGTGACTAAGTAGTTAGTCACGGGATGATGGATTACGGATCGAGTAAAGAGACTTGCCATAACGAGATTGAACAAGGTATCGGGGATACCGACGATCGAATCTCGGGCAAGTACCGTACCGATGGACAAAGGGAATAACATACGGGATTGAGTGAATCCTTGACACAGTGGTTCATCCGATGAAGATCATCGAGGAACACGTGGGAACCAACATGGGTATCCAGATCCCGCTGTTGTTTATTGACCAGAGAGTGGTCTCGGTCATGTCTACGTGTCTCCCGAACCCGTAGGGTCTACACACTTAAGGTTCGGTAACGCTAGGGTCGTAGTGATAAATGCACGTGGAAACCCGAAAGTTGTTCGGAGTCCCGGATGAGATCCCGGACATCACGAGGAGTTCCGGAATGGTCCGGAGGTAAAGATTGATATATGGGAAGTCCAGTTTCGGCCAACGGGTGATCTCCGGGGGTCACCGGGAGCGTCCCGGGACCACCGGAGGGGCCCCGGGGGTCCACCGGGTGGGGCCACCCATCCCGGTGGGGCCCCTAGGCCGCGAGGGGATGTGACCAGCCCTCTGGGCTGGCGCACCACTAAGGGAGGCCCACCTCCCCTGCGCCTAGGGTTCAAACCCTAAAGGGGAGGGGGGCTCCACTTGCCTTGGGGGGCAAGGAACCCCCTTTGGCCGCCGCCCCCTTGCAGATTGGATCTGCAGGGGGTCCAGGCGCCCCCCTGGCCCCTATATATATGTGGGGGGGGGGGAGAGGGCAGCCGCACCTCAGCCCTGGCGCCTCTCCCCCTCCCGTCACACCTCCCAACTCCCACGCAAGGCGCCCAGCGAAGCCCTGCTGCGATCTCCACTGCATCCGTCATCACGCCGTCGTGCTGCCGGATCCCTGACGACTTCTCCTCCCCCCTTGCTGGATCAAGAAGGAGGTGACGTTGCTGCACCGTACGTGTGTTGAACGCGGAGGTGCCGTCCGTTCGGCGCTAGATCATCGGTGACGAAGAAAGTGAAGAGTACGACTACTTCATCCTTGCTTCGTTGAAAGCTTCCGCACACGATCTACATAAACGGTATGTAGATGCACTCTTACTTGCTCGTTGCTAGATGTATCCATAGTTGGATCTTGGTGAAGACGTAGAAAATTTTGAATTATGCTACGTTTCCCAACATTGCCGATGGAGCGAGCACAAGCACACTTCAACGCCACCATGGCCGAGGCGCAGTCGGGCCCCTCGCCTATGTCAGTGTTCCGGCAGGCGTAGGAGTAACAGTGCTACAACCCGTCCCTCCTCGAGCAGCATCGACTGGCGGAGGGATGGATCTACGGCGAGTGCGCGAGTGAGGAGGCCATGGCGTCCATGGTCGAGGTGAACCCCAACTCCGTCACTAAGCAGTAGGCGCTCTGCGAGGATGGCCGCGCACAAGGTGTTATTGGCAACGTACAGACGAAGCATCCAGAGGCAGCGCTGGTTGTGCAGGCGATCACAGACGAGAAACGCCGCCAGCTGTGCGTCCTACGTATCGCGAAATGATGTTTGGCCGCGCTGGTTGGACGACGAGCATGTCAGACCCATCACTTTCGTCATGGACCTCACGTCTACCGGCCACAGACAAGTCACAAACTTCGACGAGGATGTGTAAGACATGGGAGACGGCGGGGGCTCGAGTCCCAAATGGGGCGGTCTATCTCCCATGTTCTAGTCTTCTGCGTCGACGACCGCACCTTCAGTTCACGGATCTTATCCTCACCGCTCATGGAGACGGTAGATGGAGAAGGTGATCGTCAAAAGGGAACAACACGGATGCGCCGCCGTACGCTAGGTTTAGGTCCGGGTCACCTTTAATGAAAATGGACTGAAATGTAATGAATATTGTTTGTTTTTTTATGAAAATCGTACGGTTTACATGTAGTTTGTTCAGTTAGTTGAAACCGGTTCAAAATTTGCGCGGATTAGGTTTGGATGGTGGCTGCCCGCATGCGTGTCCATGACATATGTGGTATCCGGTTGAGATGCCCTAAAACACTTCGTGCCCAATTTGGACATCTTTTCAGGCGCTTGCCGAATGAGAAAGCGAAACGAAAGCCAGACTCCTCATTTGGAATGCCCAAGGTTTGATCCACCCAAGAGCTAGCTCGTACCGTAGTGACCTGGTCACGAAGCAGCAGGGGCTGCGCCTTACGCCGTACGCCCAGATGCAGAGCCCATCGTGGTTTTTGTAGCTTTGGGAGCTAGCGCTGAATCGCACTGACACACACAGGCAGAGGCAGGAACGAACAAGAACGCCTCCAAAATCTGGCGACTCCTGCGACCGAGTGCGCGCGCGGCAGGGCAGCTGTGAGGCCCAGTGGAGTACTGGCCGAACGACGCCCAAACGCGTGGCCTGCACGGGCTAATTGCTGCTGGCCGGGCCGAGGAAGCCCTCGCGGTTCTTTAGAACAACTCCAACGCACCAACTCATTTTTATTCATGCGCGTCCGTTTGAATGGACGCAGATAGAAAAGTCGGCACAACGCGTTGACCCAAACGGACGGGCGTCTACTTTTCATCCGTCGCTGACCCGTTCCCGATATAATTTTGGGCATCATTTGCGTCGGCGCGGAGACGAGGCGGACGCGCGCGACAACAAATCCTCTTGGCCCGCCCATAGGCTCATTTCCCTCAAATTTTCAAAACCTCCCGCCCACGCTTGCCGTGGACGGCGCTCTTGATGCCCCTCGCAAAACCGCAGCGCCGCCCAAGAAAAAGCTATCTCCGGAGGAGCGGGTCGTGCAGTCGGCCAAGAGAAAGGGCCGGAGGCATGCGGCGGACACAAGGGAAGAAGTTGCGGGCGCCTCCGCCGCGCAGCAGGAGGACACCAACGCCCGCGTCGTTGCAGCAACGAGGGAGACCCTTTTCCACCTAGGGTTAAACCCTGGCCAGCACGGGCTCGTCACACTAGTAGAGAACGGGCCATCTACCCCGGTTGGTAAGGGCCTTTTGCCCCGGTTCTTGAACCGGGACTAAAGGGTCGGTACTAATGCCCTAGCCCTTTAGTCCCGGTTCAATCTAGAACCGGGGCAGATGGGTCTTCACGTGGCCTGTGCGCGGAGCCCAGGCAGGAGGGCCTTTGGTCCCGGTTGGTGGCACCAACCGGGACCAAAAGGCATCCACGCGTCAGCATTT
>LR738709.1:385794599-385833020 GCA_902687465.1 Secale cereale | reverse complement strand
TTGGAGGTTTTGGGGGTTAATTTAGGTGTTTCATATATTGTGTTAGTTAGCTAATTAATAGAGAGAAGTGTCCTCTCTTATGTCCGTGCTTGGTCGACGCTACGTACTACACATATGTATAGAGAGGACCAGACATGCTAGCTAGCTAGCTAGTAAGCAAGCGAAGGAAACAGAAGATCGTAATCAACATATATATGCATACAGAGAGAAGTGATATCGACCACCTCTCCTTCTCCGAGAGATTGGTCGAACAACAAGTTCTCGTATATCTATCCGACACTACCGGGTACACATATACAATAATTATCTCTTACAAATATAATCTCCTATCATATGGACGCATGGTCCACATAGTATTCTCCGTCTGGCGCGATCACGTGGTCAAGGAAGAATGCCGCCAATTCTTCTTGAATTGCTCGCAGACTATCTGGTGCTAGGAGTTCATTCCGCATCCGAAAGATCTAATTTGAAGAAGGGGGTCAATACATACATACACACATATATATGAATAAATGAAACTCAACACAAATGATGGTAATGAAATAAAATTGTGAATATTATTAATTGCTTACGCACTTCAAATTGTGCGTCAGAGTAGCCCCGCTCACAGGTCGTGTGGCGGATGGACTCGCAAATATAGTATCCATAGAAATCATTCCCTTATTCCTGCCATAACCACTTTACAAGAAATAGAGTTCAATCAAACTGATAAGCAAGAATGCCAAATGGTATTGATGAAACTAGCGCTTGAATCAATAGGAGATGCGCGGAACATGCTACTATATAATACTTACTTTCGGGTGTCTAAATTGCAGCTTCTTCGGCAGTCCCGGAGCTTTTTTGGTGATATTTTTCCAAACCCTGCCAGACAAAGAAAACAATTACTTGATATCAGAAATGAATAAAGTTGCTGATATGCATGGTGGATAATGATCAATTTAACTTACTTCTCGAGCATTTGACTCATGTCCACATACTCCTTGGGATCTTTTCGTTTAGAGTCCAAGACAGTTACTACTCCCTGCTCAAGCTTAATCTCTAGGAGAATATAATGGAACCTGCGCACGCATGCATGAAATCATCAATTACATTACTATAACCTTGACTAATATATAAGGGAAACCGAATATGAACAAGACAGTAACACTCACTTGAAGTTGTAAGGAAAGAGTATTATATATTTGTTTTCATTTACCACCAACGATCGTAGCAAGTTGGCCTCGGTATCTGCGGCACGCAATTCAACCACAGTTGCATCTATGAGATATGTGTTAATGAACCCTATATCACTGATACGTCCAAAACGTATCTATAATTTCTTCTTGCTCCATGCTTCTTTTGTGTGATATTGCTATGATATTTATGCACTTCTATACACTTTTGATCATATTTGGACTAACCTATTAACTCAGTGCACCCCAGTGCCAGTTTCTGTTTTCTGCTGTTTTTGTATTTCAGGTTTTCCCATTACTTAAATTGCCAGAAAAATTCCGGGAAAAATATATAAAAAATCAGCGCTCCAGAAGCTTTCACGCGCCAGAAGTGGGGCCAGAGGGGAGCCAGGGGCAGCCTAGGCGGCCTGCCCACGCGACCCCCCTCCTGGCCGAGCCGGGGGGGCGCCTAGGCCCCCTTCTCCGCCTCTGGTGCCCCCCTTTGGCATATATTTACCACGCGTCCCGAAACCCTCGAGGACGGAACCCTTTTTCGCGATCTCACATCTGTTCCGCCGCCGCCGCGCTTCCAAGATCGGGAGCACCAGGAGAACTCTTCCCGGCACCCTGCCGGAGGGGAGAACCACCACCGGGAGCTTCTCCACCACCATGGACGCTTCCCGGATGAGTTGTGAGTAGTCTCCCTTGGACCATGGGTCCATGACCAGTAGCTATGTGATTTTCTCCTCCCCTCTTTGTTCTTCATCGATTAAACCTCGTGAGCTGCCCTACATGATCGAGGCACATATGTAATCTTTATGCTGTTGCTATGCTGAGTTTGCTGGGATCCGTTGGATTATGAGATTATGTTCAGATTGTGTGTGAGTAATATGTTTGATTCACCTCTTTTATATTTATATTCTTGAGTAATTCTTGCATGTTCTCCGTTGCTATTTATTGCTTTGGCCGAGTAGTAGGTAGTAACTCCAAGAGGGAACGTTATGCTTGATTGTGGGTTCATGCCCCTCGATGACTAGCTTGAGTGACAGAAACATGAGTCTAGGGGATGTGATGTTGCCACAAGGGGGAAAACAACGGTGCTTGTACTTGCGGGTGCAAGGATTGTTTACTTTACGCAAAGTTCTTTTAATGCAGTTGTTTGTTGCTTTGAGTTTACACTTTGGGTGGGACTCGCAACTTAATACCAGCGAGATGTTCTGGATAGATATCTCAAGGTGGATGATTAGTAGTAGATGCAGATGGATTTCGGTCTACTTGCCTTGGCGTACCGCCCATGCTTTTGAGCCTCTACCTTTCTTACAGCATAGTTAGCATTGGTTTGCGCACATAATCATGTTAATTGCCCAGCTGTAATTCGTTTACCTCGCTTAGTTGTTTTATCGTCTTTTGGAAGAGAGACATCACTAGTGAACATCATGGAACCCCGGTCCATATTATCATCACTGATCACACCCGCTATTTACTTCATGTTCTTATTTCCTAGTTGCAGTCATATCCATCACTATTATCTCTTGCGTTTGATCCTTTGTAAACGACAAGGCCGGAGGGATTGACAACCTCTCAGTACTCGTTGGGAGCAAAGTTATTTGTATCTGTGTGCAGGTCCTGTCAAGCGAAAGTTCTGGCGCTATTGACACCTTCTTGTCGACCCTCGGAGTCTCACGGGATTCGATCCTTGGTATCTTTGCCAAGGGAAATTTGCCGCTACGCTACATCTCAAACCTTCCACTTGGGGTAACCAACGAGGGGCGAGAAGCCATCAAGCAAGTTTCTGGCGCCGTTGCCGGGGACTCCACTCTTCGAGATAGGGGAGTTGCACGCTATCTTTTATCTTTGTTTTTTAAGTCTTGTTAGTTTACCTTTCAGTTTTTGCTTTAGTGTCTTTTATCAAAAATCACAAAAATAGTTATCTCGCTTTTTAGTTGGCATTATGTCTGGTCCTTTTGCCTTTGGTGAGGCAGAAGTGCTTACCTTTAAACAAAGAGGTGGGGAAAGTCTAAAAGATGCTTGGTATAGAATTAATGATTCTCAAAAAAGAGCCACCAAGAAGCAATCTACTACTATCCTGCTTAGAAATTTTTATGTTGGAATTACTTCTTGGAATAGGTTTATTCTAGATTCTGCTATCAATGGAAATTTCCTAGAAGCCCCAGTTTTGGAATCTCTTAGTATTATGGAAAATCTTGTTGGAAATCCCCCTCTTGTTAGCATTCAAGAGGACATTACCCTAGCTCACATTATAAAAAAACTTGAAAAGATAGAGCTAGAGATGCCAAACATTAATAAGATAAATGAGTTGGATCGTAAGATCCAAGGGAATTTGAATAGGCTTGATAGCTCCATGCATAAAATTCTCAAAACTTTTGAGACCATCAAATCCCATGACTTGGATTCTTCTAGGATAGACAAGATTGAGGAAATCTTTGACACTTTAGGAACTACTTTCTCCTCAGTCAAAACCAAAAAGGTAGAAACTCCGGCAAAGAAGGAGCCTAAGTTCGTTTACGTTCAAAAGGCTCCTCGTTCCAAAAGTAATCCACCTATTGCCAAAGGGGTTGAAACTGTGAAGACTTTGGAAGAAACACCTCTCTTTGATAAATTAATAAATGAATCTTCTATTGACTTTTTACCTTTTGGTCTTCTCCCTAGAAGTATCTCTATTAGGCCTTTATTTGAAAATCCTCTTAAGACTAGTTGTACTATTGAAGAGCTTTTTGATGATCTTGATGATGGTTCCACTGATACAACTTGATCTTTTTGCATTATGCCTAGCTTAAAGGCATAAAAGAAAGCGCTTTTGGGAGGCAGCCCACAACGAATAAAGTTTTATTTTGCTTTTGTTGTGTCTTGATGTTTGTTACTACAGTAGCATCATCATTGTATCTTTTCTTTTCAGCTTTGTGCCAAGTTTAGCCTCTGATTGCAAGAAAGTTCAAAAGTTGTGACGTGCTGTCCAGGAAACAGATTCTGTCCTTGGACAGAAAAATTCGTATAAAATCACCAGATCATCTTTTTGGTCTGAATTTTTTCGACAGCGTGCTCTATACAATTGGCTTTTGGGCGTCTGTTCTGAGTTTTTTGATTTGAGTTGCAGAAGTGCCCCGAAAAATTTATTTACTACCTGTTGGTCTGTTTTTCACAGATTCTGTCCTGTTTTGCCTTTTCTTCGTTTTGCAAACCTTGAGCTTGCTTTTTCTTTGCAAAAACCTTTTGGCAATCTTGAGAAACAGTAGATCTTCAAGATTATCTTTATTTCCAGCAAGGAAAAATTATTTTATTATGGGTACTAACCTCGCTAATCAGATTATGATGAGTTATGTATGAAGGGAGTTTTCAAGTGTGCGAGGGAAGGTGATAACAAGATTCAGGAGGGTCAAACGCTCAAGCTTGGGGATGCCCCCGTGCACCCCCAAGAAATATTCAAGAAGACTCAAGCGTCTAAGCTTGGGGATGCCCCCGTGCATCCCCTTCTCCATCAACAATTATCAGTTCGTCTTTCGTTCCACTATATTTTAATCACTTCATGCGTTATGTGCTATGCTTGGAGCGTCTTGCTTTTAGTTTCCTTTTTAGTTTTCTTAGCTTTGCTTGCTGTTCATAACGAGTTAGAACCCAGATTTCTTTGTGTGGGAGAGAAACACGCTCCACTTCAACCTAGAACACAACATAGGATTTTCATGCTTATCTCTGCTGTGTGTGTTCTTTCTCTTCCCATAGCTACTGTCATGTTTAGCTCTTAGTTTTCATGCTTTTATTTTTAAAGAGCTTTTGTTTAGTTGGTTGCTGAACTCTCTTGAGTTTTTATGTTTATCTTGTTAAGAGAGTTTGTCTATTGCACTGAGTTGTGTGTCTTAACTTAAAGTAGGTAATTGAGGTTGCTATTTAATTTTAGTAGTAACTTGCAATAGTTTTGAGGTATTGCCATGAGTAATGTTTGAACTTTTGGTGACAAGAGCTTTAGCCTATTAGTGATAGATGTCGTATTTTGGGCAATCCGTGTTTATTTTCGAAAACCTACAAAATAGTTGAGAACTTTAGGTACTAAATGGATCACTAATCTTTGGAGGGATCGAATATTAGAGTACACTCACGTACCATGGGTCGAGGATGCGCAAGGGTAACCAAACCCCCATACACACCTCCTCGGGGTACTTGTCTCTTTGTGAACCTCCTAATTAGATTGAGAGTTACCGATAATAAGTGCATGAGTTCTTCGGACTAATGTGAGTATTCGAAAGTTGACACTTCCACCTACCCATATTTTTCTAGCCTCTTCAGTACCGTGCATTGCCCTTTCTCACCTCGAGAGTTGGCGCATACTTCGCCGGTGCATCCAAATCCTTGGCACGATACGCTCTGTCATCATAAGCCTCATTATATCCTTCCTCAAAACAGCCACCATACCTACCTATCAAGGCATTTCCATAGCCTTTCCGAGATACATTGCCATGCAACATCCATCTTCTCATGACTTGATCTTCATGTCATACATGCTTTTTGCTTGATCGATGAGCCGCATGCTAGTTGGGCCTTGCCCTAATCATTGCTACATGACGCGCTAGTATCATTGCATATCCTGCTACACTGGCAGAGGCATACATTTGCATACATCATGATAGTTTCATTTTCTTTATGTTGAGTACTTTTGTAAAGTGTGAAAGATCTTCTATACTTCTTGTAATACATAGAGTGTTGCCCCTAAAGTGAGGAAAAGATCCCAAAGAGGACAAATCAAAAGATCCCAAAGAGGACAAAATCAAAAGATCCCAAAGAGGACAAATGAGAGATAAATAGAAAGAGCCATTGAGGCCACAAAAAAATAAAAATAAATATAGAAAAAGAGAAAAAGAAATAAAAAGAGAGAAGGGGGCACACTACTATTTCCTTTTAAGAGATCCACACTCGTACTCCATCTTATACCTTGTACTCCATAGAGATTATCATTTATGCATATAGCTATGTGGGGACCTTTACACTATAGAACTTGGCTTGTATATTCCAATGATGAGCCTCCTCAAAAGAGATCTAGGTCTTCTTGAGCAAGCAAGTTGGATGCACCCCCACTAGTTCCATTGGAGAGCTTACCTTAGCTCATATGTGCATACGTTGCATGGCAATCCCTACTCCTGGCATCATATCTATCATTTGGCTTTCTCTCGCCTATGATTGTCCTCATTGATGTGAGCCTTTCACACCTTTTTTGTCTTCCCCCTCTATCATTTTTCTCTCTTTGCCATCCTATGTGTCAACTTTCTTGCTTACGCTGATCCATTGCATGAGTGCTCAAAATATCGAAAGGGAGTGGATCATTTTGACTTGTACCTGGCTGACGGTCTGGGGATGAGTCAAGATAAGATTCCAAAGAAGACCAAGTGTGAAACTTTAGTAGATTAAGTTCTCAACAATACAAAAAATATGTTTTACTCTCTCATATATCCCTATCCCCTTTCTTGCACGCAAACACCATTTGGAGACATTCGAGTCACGGACAGCGAGAGCTCTTGCACCTTTATGTTCTTATGTTACTTGTTACAATGCTAATATAGACTCTTGATTGTTATGACTTGAATTGGATTACATGCCTTGATTGCTTTACTTAAAAGTTCTTATATGGTTAATAGCATGTCACCACATAAATTATGCTTGTTATCATTTACCTACTCGAGGACGAGCAGGAATTAAGCTTGGGGATGTTGATACGTCCAAAACGTATCTATAATTTCTGCTTGCTCCATCCTTCTTTTGTGTGATATTGCTATGATACTTATGCACTTCTATACACTTTTGATCATATTTGGACTAACCTATTAACTCAGTGCACCCCAGTGCCAGTTTCTGTTTTCTGTTGTTTTTGTATTTCAGGTTTTCCCATTACTTAAATTGCCAGAAAAATTCCGGGAAAAATATACAAAAAAATCAGCGCTCCAGAAGCTTCCACGCGCCGGAAGTGGGGCCAGAGGGGAGCCAGGGGCAGCCCAGGCGGCCTGCCCACGCGGACCCCCTCCTGGCCGCGCCGGGGGGGCGCCTGGGCCCCCCTCTCCGCCTCTGGTGCCCCCCTTTGGCATATATTTACCACGCGTCCCGAAACCCTCGAGGACGGAACCCTTTTTCGCGATCTCATCTCTGTTCCGCCGCCGCCGCGCTTCCATGATCGGGAGCCCCAGGAGAACTCTTCCCGGCACCCTGCCGGAGGGGAGAACCACCACCGGGAGCTTCTCCACCACCATGGACGCTTCCCGGATGAGTTGTGAGTAGTCTCCCTTGGACCATGGGTCCATGACCAGTAGCTATGTGATGTTCTCCTCCCCTCTTTGTTCTTCATCGATTAGACCTCGTGAGCTGCCCTACATGATCGAGGCACATATGTAATCTTTATGCTGTTGCTATGCTGAGTTTGCTGGGATCCGATGGATTATGAGATTATGTTCAGATTGTGTGTGAGTAATATATTTGATTCACCTCTTTTATATTTATGTTCTTGAGTAATTCTTGCATGTTCTCCGTTGCTATTTATTGCTTTGGCCGAGTAGTAGGTAGTAACTCCAAGAGGGAACGTTATGCTTGATTGTGGGTTCATGCCCCTCGATGACTAGCTTGAGTGACAGAAACATGAGTCTAGGGGATGTGTTGTTGCCACAAGGGGGAAAACAACGGTGCTTGTACTTGCGGGTGCAAGGATTGTTTACTTTACGCAAAGTTCTTTTAATGCAGTTGTCTGTTGCTTTGAGTTTACACTTTGGGTGGGACTCACAACTTAATACCAGCGAGATATTCTGGATAGATATCTCAAGGTGGATGATTAGTAGTAGATGCAGATGGATTTCTATCTACTTGCCTTGGCGTACCGCCCATGCTTTTGAGCCTCTACCTTTCTTACATCATAGTTAGCATTGGTTTGCGCACATAATCCTGTCAATTGCCCAGCTGTAATTCGTTTACCTTGCTTAGCTATTTTATCGTCTTTTGGGAGAGAGACATCACTAGTGAACATCATGGAACCCCGGTCCATATTACCATCACTGATCACACCCGCTATTTACTTCCTGTTCTTATTTCCTAGTTGCAGTCATATCTATCACTATTCTCTTGCGTTTGATCCTTTGTAAATGACAAGGCCGGAGGGATTGACAACCTCTCTGTACTCGTTGGGAGCAAAGTTATTTGTATCTGTGTGCAGGTCCTGTCAAGCGAAAGTTCTGGTGCTATTGACACCTTCTTGTCGACCCTCGGAGTCTCATGGGATCGCTATCCTTGGTATCTTTGCCAAGGGAAATTTGCCGCTACGCTACATCTCAAACCTTCCACTTGGGGTAACCAACGAGGGGCGAGAAGCCATCAATCACCGACTCTTTTCTTCAATTCGACGATCTTCAATCTGCATAATATAGTGAGGATAATTATAAATACATGCAATGAAAGAGATGAGCTATATAGAGAGACTTAATGACAGAAGTAGTACTACTTACAGACAATAGCAGGTGACCGTTGCTTTATCGAGGGCCAATTGATTGAAAAACTGATAGAACTACTCAAATGGAATAGGCAACAGTTCAATTCCAACGAGGTCATGCTCCGGTTTAACTTTCACATACAAACTATCCCTCCCTCCAGATTCTCTGCAGATTTTCAAGTACCAATCATGCAATCTTCGCATCATCGTTGATAGAGATCTTTCATCTTTCACGAGAGGCTTCTCGTACTCGTATCTTTGTATCTGCACCTCCAAGAAATCATAATGTACATCGTCGGGCAGGTAATCTCCAAGATTGCTATAACCGGGCACCATCCTCGGATCATTTGTGACGATGTCGCTAGACACCTTGAGTGGGGGGCACGATTGGTCCGCTTGTTCGCCGAGCTGGACAATTTGTTTCCCAGCTCGTCCTTCTGCTAACCTTTGATCACTTTTAGTACTTCCCGGCCGCTTCGCTTCGTGAAATGACTTTTCAATAATGCGGTCATAGTTGTCTTTCGACTGACTTTTCGCTGGTTTCTTCAGGGCAGCAAGAGTGCGCTTTGCTTTCACCGGATCTATCTTCTCCTCCGGAGGTGGATGTCTCTGTGCTTTCAACCCTTCAAGCCAGTCCTTCACTTCGCCTTCAGCGATCTTCGTGTTTTCCTCGTCGGACCTCTCGTATGGTAACTTCTCTAGAGGCGTGAGAGAAGGACCGAATTTGTATTTCCTCCCGCCTCTGGCTGTACTGCTAGACGCCGGTAGACCAGACGAAGCGGCTGTCTTCTTTCCTTGCTTACACGCCGGAGCAGCCGGAGCGGCGGCAGGTCTCTTCCGCCCTTGCTGACTAGGTGGAGAAGGAGGAGGCTGGCTGCTCGGGCGCGCCGGCGCAGGCGGAGAAGGAGGCGGAGTGCCGCCACACGCTGGAGAAGGAGCCGGAGTGCCCTGATCGTCACTCGCCGGAGGAGGAGGCGGTGGAGGAGGCGGACTGCCCTGACTCGCCGGAGGAGGAGGAGGAGGCGGAGGCGTCCAGTTGAGAATGTTGATGAGGTCCTTCTGCCATAGGCATGGAGTCTTCAGTGAAGAACCCAGCCGAGTCTCCCCTTCACCGGTAGGGTGGTCAAGCTGGAGGTCCTCAAATCCCTCCGTTATTTCATACACCATCACCCTAGCATATCCTTCTGGAATTGGCCGGCAGTGAAAAGTTGCGCCGGGTCCAGTAGGATAAACAGAGCCAGCAGCCGCCTTGACCTTCATATTTATCCATTGCGTCATAAGGTGGCAATTTTGAGACTCCGTGATAGCATCCACGCGATAGCTGGCAGGAGCCGTCAAGACATGCTCCGGCTGAAGCACCTCGGTGGAAGCCATGATGCTTCTCCGCTGAGATGGCGGGTTAGCTTCGGGGGAAGCTTCGACAGTTCTTTAGTCCCGATTTGCTTCTCGTTCCTCTATCGCTTGTATTCTAGCGTGCAGCGCCTACAGTTCGGTCTGCTGCACTTTCTTCCTCCTCTCGTGGCATTTGTAACCGCCTGCGTCCGGAAACCCAGCACTCCACGGAACGGAGCCTGGCGTGCCTCGTGTCCATCCAGGGTGCTTAGGATTCCCGAGGGCCATTATGAGCTCGTTGTTCTCTTTGTCGGGAAAGAACGTCCCTTGCTGCGCTGCTTTGATATAGTGCCGAAGCTTCTTGAGTGGTATTTCCAATTGCTTGTCCATCCAAATGCACCTCCCTGATACAGGGTCCAAGGTTCCGCCAGCCCCGAAGAACCAAGTTCGGCAATGGTCTGGCCAGTTCATTGTCTCTGGTTCGATCCCTTTCTAAAGCATATCATTCTCAGCCTTGGCCCACTTAGGCCGGGATCTAAGGTAGCCACCTGACCCCGTGCGATGGTGATGCATCTTCTTCGCAGCATTTTTCTGGTTTGTCACTGATGGCTTCTCGCCCCTCGTTGGTTACCCCAAGTGGAAGGTTTGAGATGCAGTGTAGCGGTAGTTTTCCCTTGGCAAAGATACCAAGGATCGAATTCCCCTGAGACTCCAAGGTTCAACAAGAAGGTGTCAACTGCTAGCGGCGCAACTAGCGATCGACCGGACCTGCACACAGATACAAATAACTTTGCTCCCAACGAGCACAGAGAGGTTGTCAATCCCTCCGGCCTTGTCGTTTACAAAGGATCAAACGCAAGAGATAATAGTGATAGGTATTACTGCAACTAGTAAGTAAAAAAACGGAAAGTAAATAGCGGATGTGATCAGTGATGGTAATATGGACCGGGGTCCCATGATGTTCACTAGTGATGTCTCTCTCCCAAAAGACGATAAAACAGCTAAGCGAGGTAAACAAATTACAGCTGGGCAATTGACAGGATTATGTGCGTAAACCAATGCTAAATATGCTGCAAGAAAGGTAGAGGCTCAAAAGCATGGGCGGTACGCCAAGGTAAGTAGACCGAAATCCATCTGCATCTACTACTAATCATCCACCTTGAGATATCTATCCAGAACATCTCGCTGGTATTAAGTTGCGAGTCCCACCCATAGTGTAAACTCAAAGCAACAGACAACTGCATTAAAAGAACTTTGCGTAAACTAAACAATCCTTGCACCCGCGAGTACAAGCACCGTTGTTTTCCCCCTTGTGGCAACAGCACATCCCCTAGACTCATGTTTCTGTCACTCAAGCTAGTCATTGAGGGGCATGAACCCACAATCAAGCATAATGTTCCCTCTTGGAGTTACTACCTACTACTTGGCCAAAGCAATAAACAGCAACGGAGAACATGCAAGAATTACTCAAGAACATAAATATAAAAGAGGTAAATCAAATATATTACTCAAACACAATCTGAACATAATCTCATAATCCATCGGATCCCAGCAAACTCATCATAGCAACAGCATAAGGATTACATATGTGCCTCGATCATGTAGGGCAGCTCACGAGGTCTAATCGGTGAAGAACAAAGAGGGGAGGAGAACATCACATAGCTACTGGTCATGGACCTATGGTCCAAGGGAGACTACTGACAACTCATCCGGGAGGCGTCCATGGTGGTGGAGAGGCTCCCGGTGGTGATCCTCCCCTCCGGCAGGGTGCCGGGAAGAGTTCTCCTGGTGCTCCCGATCTTGGAAGCGCGGCGGCGGCGGAACAGAGATGAGATCGCGAAAAAGGGTTCCGTCCTCGAGGGTTTCGGGACGCGGTGTAAATATATGCCAAAGGGGTCGTCAGAGGAGGCCTGGGGGGGCCAGGCGCCCTGGCGGCGCGGCCAGGAGGGGGGGCGCGCCCTCTGGCCGCCTGGAGCCCTGGTGGGCCCCCTCCGGCCCTACTTTGGCCGCATGGAAGCTTCCGGAACGCTGATTTTTTATATATTTTTCCCGGAATTTTTCTGGCAGTTTACGTAATGGGAATGTCACATCCCTAGCCAGCACTTGCATTAGGACCTGACTAGAGTGTGCATCATGTTTACTTTCAAAGAAACTTGAAATGGGATTAACAAAAACCCCAGCACCCCAACCCCTAACAACTAGGGTTTGCTAAAATATTTTCCAATGTACCCAAAATGCCCTTCAAAATGTTCATCATTTTTGCCTTGGTCTTAAACCTCTGCCAAAAATGGTGCACAATTTTCTAGGACAATCTAGGGCTTTGGATTAATTCATATGGTAATTGAATTTGGGCATTTAAATACTAGTAAATATTTTAAATGCTCAAATAATCATGAACTATAATGTTTCCTACTGTTCATATTATATACAGCAGGTATGACAAGTGTCATGAGTTATAAAAATGTTTAGGCATTTTTATTAAATGAACAAAGTTGCAAAAGAAATGTAACAGAATAGAAAATAGGAAAAAGGAAAATAGGAAGAAGTACTTACCTCGGCCCAGCCCTGTAGCAAGCCGGCCCAGCCCACCAGCCCTCCTCCTGTCGTCTTCCTCCTCGCGCCAGAAGGACGCGCGTGTGGCCGCCGCGCGCCGGCACGCGCCCGGCCACCTCCAGGCTGCTTGCCTGCCTCCCCGATGGCCTGGATGACTCCACGAGTCGACACGCAGCTGCCCCGACCGCTCTCACATCTCCCCCCTCGTCTCCTTCGCCCTCCCCTGGCTCTTTCTTCTCCATCACCGAGCCGCCGTCGCCGCCGCTCGCCGTAGCCGCACTCAGAGCCACCCCCTCGCCCCGTGAGTGTGTCCAGAGGA
This sequence comes from Secale cereale, assembly GCA_902687465.1. Classification (NCBI taxonomy): domain Eukaryota; kingdom Viridiplantae; phylum Streptophyta; class Magnoliopsida; order Poales; family Poaceae; genus Secale; species Secale cereale. Next base: position 385,820,194 of record LR738709.1, on the reverse strand, counting down.
TCCGCCGCGTCGTCCTCTTCCTCCTCGCTGAGCCACGAGCCACCGGAAGCCCTGCAACGACCCCACGCCGTCGTCCCCTTCCTCGGATCGCCGGAGTACCTCGCCGCCGTTACGAAGCTACAGCGCGTCCCCGACCCCGCCGTCGAGCTCATTAGCACCGCAGTGAGCTTCTACGTCGAACTCCTCCTTCCTCCGTTCCTTTTGCACCGTGTAGCCGCCGTTCTGTTGATCACCGAAACGCACCGCCGCCGTGCTCGCCGCCGACGATGCTCCGGTGACCATTTGGTCACGGGCACCCGTCCATCGCACTCACCGCAGCCCGTAGATGCGAACGGTGCTACGCACGCATCGCCTAGGCACCTGCAGCCGCATCCCCACACACGCCCGACGCCGGTCGCCGCCGTCGAGCTTGTTGCCGTCGACTCCGGCCACCCCAGGTCCGGCGACCACCTCCATCCGATGCGGAAGAGCAAGAGCTCTCCAACGCACCCAACCACAGCTCGAACCGTGCACCACAGACGTTTTTCCGAGGCACGCCGCCGCGTTTGGCCTCGCCGGCGGCTAAACGCCGGCGAGTTTGACCTGTTTTGACCACGGGTTTGACCCCCTGGGTCAATGACATGTGGGCCCTGCCCGCAAGTCAAACTCAGTTTAGGTGTTAAATTAATATTAATTAGTTAATTAGTTTAGACACTGACATGTGGGCCCTGGCCCCACTGACAGCTAATTAGTTTTAGTTAACTCTAATTAACTCAGTTAATTAGCTATGACACTGACATGTGGGACCCACTGGTCAGGTTTGACCTGGACTGGCCCTGTTGACTGGCTGACGTCAGTGTGATGTCATGCTGACGCAGTAAAGGTTTTTCTGGGATTTTTAGATTTAAATTAATTCAGGAAATTCCAGAAAATACCCAAAACTTCTAAAAATCATATAAAATCAACCATAGCTCAGATGGAAAAGATTTATATATGAAAAATGATCAGAAAAATCCAATCTATCTAATGGCACTGGTTTCATGCATGTTTGAACAAGTTAACTTGCTGTATATATCAAAAACATGATAATGCACTTATTAAAATACTAGTTTGAACTTCAATTTGAATCCTTGATTCAAATAGGTTCAAACCCCTCTGGTCTTAGTTGCATTAGCCAACACACATGCATCTTGGCATGTCATAAACATGCATCATATTGTTGCATTTGTTTGTTAATGATTGTATCGTCGGTATTTCCTGTGTTAGGTCCTGCTCCCGAGGATACTGCTGCGTATCCAGTTGAAGAGCAGTACCCGACAACTACCTTGTCAGGCAAGCAATCATTGATCATTCCGATACAACCCAATCTTCTCGATCCTGCTCTCTTTTACTGCATTAAGGCAACAATGTGTGAACTGCTACTTGCTGCGGTAGTTGAACCCTATTCCCTTGCATGACCTGTCATTGCCACAGTAAATAGTTGAAACCCACTAGCATGTGTAGGAGTTGATTGAGCCTTGTGATGTGTGATCCACCATGCTATTTGTTTATGTTGCCTGCTATGCTTAGAGTTGTGTCTGGTCTGATTCATCTGGGTGATGGATCAGGGTGAAACAATCTTTCGATAAAGAGAAGGAAGTGTGGAATACGCTTGGTAAAGGTATCGATGAAAGGCCATGTAGGAGTACATGGTGGGTTGTTTCATTGGAACCGTACATAGGACCCGAGATCTGTATGTGTGGTTCAAGTTGCAGTTACTACCATGCATTGGGCCCGAAACCAATGGACCCTCTCGACTTATTAGCTATCCTTGATCTCTGTCCAGGAGTTGCAACTAGTTTCTGGTGTTTATAGCTTACTGGAGGTCGTGCACAACGCTGACCCTCGGGGTGGGTTGTGATGCGACAGGTACGTGGCACGGTGTACCGGTTGCCCGTTTGGTGACTCGGGAACCCTGTACACATCGTTTGGGGCCGTGAGCGACACCCCGGCCGGATCTCCCCACGGATGGAACCCAAATAGGCGATAAACCTGGACGAGAGACTCGTGTAGTTAGTCAGGTCGTGGCCGACACCCTCGCTGGGCTTCCGCTTGAAGGTTGCCGAGTACACGCCGAGTAAACGGCGATAAGTCGTGGAAGCGTGTGTGAAGAAGTACACCCCTGCAGGGTTATCAAACTATTTGAATAGCCGTTGTTCGCGGTACGAACTACTTGGTTACTCTTACAGTTCATAGACAAGTTGATGGATACTACTAAAAGCCTCAAGATAAGCGTGAGTGCCGTGGATGGCCCTTCCGTAGGATGACGGAAGAGGATCCTCGGTAGTGTATTGATGTGGTGACTAGAGGACTCGTGTTCGTAATAACATCTTGCAATCTGTTGGAAGTTGTAGTATAGGTTAGCCAAGGTCAAAGCTGGCATTCTGCTATAAACTCCACTACCCCCTTGATAATGTTGCATGTATGTTAGGTTCTGTGGTAAGACTTGCTGAGTACCTTTGTACTCATGTTTGCTTAATAACTGTTGCAGAGGAGAACCCTGCCCCTGCTGATGGGTTCTACATAGACGTTGACGTCGACGAGTAGCTTGACACCCAGACGGTGATCTGGAGCTTGTGAAGGGCCTTGTAGATAGTCAGGCTACACCAAGCCTGTTTTATTTTCTAAGTTGTCTGTACTCAGACATGTAGCTTCCGCTTGTGCTTGTATGACTGTATGACTTGAGTGTTGGGTCATGTGACCCCTACCTGTATGACTATGTTATGTATGGCTCTTGGAGCCTTTTAAATAAAGTACTTTGAGTCATAGAGTTCTGTTGTGATGCAATGTTGTATTTGCACATATTGAGCATATTGCGTGTATGATTGAAATGCTTGGTATGTGTGGGATCCGACACCTAGTTGTTTTCCTTTGGTAGCCTATCATACCGGGAAATGCCTCCTAGTGATTCCAATGAGCCTTGGTAGCTTGCTACTGCTCGGAACACGTAGGCTGGCCGGCATGTGTCCTTCTTCGTTCCTGTGTCTGTCCCTTAGGGGAAATGTCACGCGTTGTTCCTTTAAGTCCATGTAGCTTGCTACGACTTGGGTTCATACGTTGATGACCGACACGTTCGTTGCTGGGTCATGGATGCCTGTCTCTGTAATTTAGTGCCACTTTTGGATTGTAACTAGCCATGTCGGCCCGGGTTCTCTGTCATATGGATGCTAGCGACACTGTCATATACGTGTGCCAAGATACGCAAACGGTCCCGGGCCAGGTAAGGTGGCACCCGTGGGGTTACCGTGCGTGAGGCCGCAAATTGATATGACGTGTTACAGCTAGATCGGTGTGACTTAGGATCGGGGTCTCGACAGCGTTGGCATCAGAGCTGGACTGCGTGTAGGTTTCTCAAGCCAAACTGGTCGATGTTGAGTCTAGAAAAATTCTTAGTTATATGTAGGGGAATTGATTGTGGAAGGGAACGTAAGGCTCTTTTACTCCTTTACCTTATGCCCTTCTGATCTGAGTCTGTCTATTCTTTCTACGGGGATTTAGGACTAGGCCTCTTATCCTTACTAGGTTCACGTGTTACTAATCCGTAGACTCTTAGGATTTTTGGTTTCAAGCTTCAGTTCAGTTTTTATCCTTTTGAGTATGATGATTATTGAACCGGAACCTTGATATGGAATTGTTGAGTGGCTATGCTATCATTTGTATGATGTCTCAAATCTCTGTTTGAGCATTTACAGTTGTTATGCTGCCCGATTTCTTCCAGAAACACTAATGCCTTTGCATTATTTCGTGTTTCAGATGTCTGGCCGCATTCCTCACCAAGTGGTTCGTTTGACTCGGTGCATTAATGTGCCCGGTCACACGGCCATGCTAGTCTGTGTGATGACTGAGACCGGTTATCGCTGGTATCCTGAATACACTGTGGAGGAACAGTATCGGGATTTTAATCAAAGTCAGTATTTATGCACAGTCCGGATATACCCCTCATATCCCGGAGCAAATGATCCCATCCATTGGTCTTATGGACTCGGGATTACCATCGAGATGGCAGTGCAGGATGCCGCTTATTCGATGATGACCATTCTCCGTGCTAGGCATGCCCTGTTGCTGAACACTGAGTTCTGTTACATGCCAGCTTCACTCCCCGGAGAAGAAGGCTACTACACTGGTCTGTATACTGATGCTGCTCATGAAGAGCCACTGCTTCAGACTACTGTTCAGATGTTGGAGGATAGGGACCGTGAGGTCCGTGCCCTCCGAATGGAGCTGTATAACACCCGAGCCGCTCACTGGACTACTTTGACACGGCTTGCACCTGCTGTGCACGCCGGATATCTGGACATGCGGGATTTGTATCCTGTGCGGACTCGTCTGCCTGATCGCATGGATTGGCGTGACGTTGGGGGTATTACACCTCCACGTGGGCGTCGGTTACCACCAGCATCGGGACCGAGACCACACCCATGCCCTTATGGTCCACAACCTTCGAGTGCTCGCGAGTTCCAAGATCCGTCTGTACCACTTCCAGGCTACGGTGGTAATCTTTACGAGGATTACTACGCGAATGTCTGAGCTAGTCCGTGGTAGTAGTAGTATTGTAATAGTTGTATCTCCACAGTCCTGCGTGTCTTGTGGAATATGACTAGTGTGTACTGAATTCCGGAGGTGTGGTTAAATAATGTATAGGAGCCTGGAATGCCTCTGATGGGATGTATCGTCTTTCACCGCAGTTGTACTTTAGCCTTGGCTTGTACTAAACTTTGTATGGTGTGTATGACCACTGGTGTATATATAGCAGTTCCTATATTACCATGTCGTACGGATGAACATCTCTGCATTCTGTGTCATCCATTACATTCTGCACTTCTATGTCAAATTTTGCCATCCTTGTCTAAACCGTCGTTTTGTTTTTCCTAGGATGGTCAACACTCGCAACACTCCTGCTGCTCAGGAGCAGGGTGAGGCTAGTGGGGCTAGAGATGGAAATCTGCCCCAGCCACCCTCCTTGGCGGAAGTTATGCTTGAAGCAGAACGGAACAAGAGAGAGACCAACCGTCTGCTGGAACGCATAGAGCAAAACACTGGGTTCCGTCAGAGGAATGACGTGGTGTCAATCCACGATTTTATCAAGATGTGTCCACCGAAGTTCCATCACTCTACTGAACCTCTGGATGCTGATGACTGGCTACGTAGTATCACCCACAAGCTACACTCTGCCCGTGTGGCCGAAGCTGACAAGCTTATCTACGCCGCCTACCATCTTGAGGGCCCTGCCAGTCTTTGGTGGGAAAATTTTGAAGCTATGCGTCCTGCTGGCCAAGTCACTACCTGGGTTGAGTTCAGTGAGGCATTCCGTGAACATCACATTCCGGAAGGTCTCATGGATCGCAAGCGGGAGGAATTCTGCAATTTCACCCAGGGCCGTCTGACTGTGGATGGCTACAGTCATGAGTTTGGTAATCTGGCACGCTACGCACCTGAGGAAGTATCCACCGATGCCAAGAAACAGGCGAGGTTCCGCAAGGGACTCAGCCCTGAACTTCGTCGTGATCTACGTCTGCACGAGTGCGCCTCTTTCCATAAGTTGGTTAACAAGGCTATCAGTGCTGAGACAGGCCAGACCGACTTCGAGGCCACCCGCAAGCATACTCGAGACCTTGGTTCCTCATCCGGCTCTGGTTCTCACAAGCGCCATGTATGGGTTCCTAACACTGCTCTGCCACCCAAGTATACACCGAGGCCATCCTATGAGGCGCCTCGTCCAACTCAACAGTTTGCATCTGCTAAGACCTATGGAGGTCCACCCTCCAACTTTGCTCCACGCACCACCACTGTGACATGTTTCAAGTGTGGAGAACCGGGACATTACATGCGTGATTGTCCCCAGAATCAGCCAGGAAAACCCGTTGGCCGTGGTAAGCCAACCGGCAAGGTGAACTATGTTAAGCCAATCCCCACTGCACGTGGTCATGTCAACTATGTTTCTGCCGAAGAAGCTTATGAGGATCCTAACGTCGTCCTTGGTACGCTTCTCGTAAACTGCCATCCGGCATCTGTTCTTTTCGATACTGGAGCATCCCATTCGTTCATATTTGAAAGCTATGCTCGATTGCACAACATGACTTTTGTGACATGCCTACTTCCATGGTTATTCAAACTCCTGGTTCAAAGTGGCAAACCTCTAGGGTAAGCCATGGAAATGAAATCCTTGTCGATAGACTTGTTTTCCTTGCATCCTTAATCGCTCTCAAGTCCTCGGACATAAATATCATTTTGGGTATGGATTGGATGACAACCCATTACGCCAAAATTGACTGTTTTACTAGGACCGTTCAACTTACACACCCATCCGGCAAGATAGTCAATGTCTTGACTCGAATGGCTGAACGTCAGCTCTACTCTCTTAATGCCAGCCCTCTACCAGAACTCGAAGATATCCCGGTAGTCCGTGACTTTCCGGATGTTTTTCCAGAAGAACTGCCAGGAGTTCCACCTGACAGAGATGTCGAGTTCGTGATAGATCTTATTCCTGGAACTGTCCCAATCTCTAGGAGACCTTATAAGATGGCACCACTAGAATTAGCTGAGCTAAAGAAACAACTTGATGAGTCTTTACAAAAAGGTTTCATCCGTCCTAGTTCTTCTCCTTGGGCTTGCCCCGTCCTCTTCGTCAAGAAGAAGGATGGAACGGAGCGGATGGTTGTAGATTACCGACCTGTCAATCTGGTCACCATAAAGAATAAGTATCTGCTTCCCAGCATCAACGACCTGTATGATCAGCTCGCTGGATCCTCAGTCTTCTCTAAGATGGATTTGAGGTTGGGCTACCATCAAATCAAAATCAAGAACGGGGACATTCCTAAAACGGCTTTCGTTACTCATTATGGCCAATACGAGTACACCGTCATGTCCTTCGGATTAACCAATGCCCCAGCTACCTTTTCTCGGTTAATGAATTCTATATTCATGGAGTACCTGGATAAATTCGTCGTGGTATACCTCGATGATATACTCATTTTCTCCAAGAACAAGGAAGATCATGCCGAGCATTTAAGGCTGGTATTGACGAAACTTCGAGAGCACCGCCTTTATGCCAAATTCTCTAAATGTGAATTTTGGTTGCCAGAAGTAACCTATCTAGGTCATGTAATCTCTGGCAAGGGTATTGCTGTCAATCCCGAGCGAGTTCAAGCCGTCCTTGATTGGACTCCCCCTGAATCGGTCAAGCAAGTTAGGAGTTTTCTTGGCTTAGCGAGCTATTGCCGACGTTTCGTCGAGAACTTCTCCAAGGTTGCTAAACCTCTAACCGAACTCCTCAAGAAAGATAAAAAGTTTGAGTGGACCCCACAGTGCGAGTCCAGTTTTCAGGAACTGAAAAGACGCCTGACATCTGCACCTGTACTGGTACCACCAGACTTTTCCAAGGATTTTATAATCTATTGCGACGCCTTGCGACAAGGACTGGGTTGCATTCTCATGCAATATCGTCAAGTGATTGCATATGCATCCCGACAGTTGCGCCCACATGAGGATAACTATCCTACTCATGATTTAGAGCTTGCAGCTGTAGTCCATGCACTCAAAACATGGCGACATTACCTTCTTGGTAATCGCTGTGAAATTTTCACTGATCACCAAAGCTTGAAATATATCTTCACCCAACCAGATTTAAATCTCAGGCAAAGACGTTGGGTTGAGTTGCTCACCGACTACGATTTAGGAATCACTTATACTCCTGGAAAGGCCAATGTCATGGCTGATGCACTAAGTCGTAAGTCTTATTGTAACAATTTAATGTTACAACAAAATCAACCACTTCTCCACGAGGAATTTCGTAAGCTTAACCTTCACATTGTTCCTCGAGGATTCCTTTCCACCTTGGTGGCAAAACCTACCCTTTTGAATCAAGTCATCAAAGCACAGAAGGTTGATCCCGGAATTTCCCGTATTAAGAGGAACATCAAGAAAGGAGTTGCAGGATGTTTCTCAATTGATGATCAAGGAGTCGTATTCTTTAGCAACCGCTTAGTGGTTCCTAAGGTGCGAAACCTAAGACGTTTGATCCTCAAGGAGGCTCATGAATCTCCTCTCACGATTCATCCCGGTAGTACCAAAATGTATCAAGACCTACGTCAAAGATTCTGGTGGACTAGGATGAAGAGAGAAATCGCTCAGTTCATTGCTAACTGCGACGTTTGTCGTCGAGTTAAAGCAGAGCATCAACGGCCTGCTGGCACCCTTCAACCTCTAGCTATTCCTGAATGGAAATGGGATAAAGTCGGTATGGACTTCATTACCGGGTTTCCCAGGTCCAAGAAAGGGAATAATGCTATCTTCGTCGTTATCGACCGCCTCTCTAAAGTAGCTCACTTCCTGCCTGTTCGGGAGAGTATTACCGCTAGCCAGCTAGCAGACTTATATATCTCTCGAATAGTATCACTACATGGTGTACCGTTGGAGATTAACTCAGACCGTGGAAGTCTTTTCACTTCACGATTTTGGGAAAGTTTCCAGAACGCTATGGGGACTCATCTCTCTTTCAGTACTGCCTTCCATCCGCAGTCAAGTGGTCAAGTGGAACGAGTCAATCAAATTCTGGAAGACATGCTTCGAGCCTCTGTCATTTCTTTCGGTATGGAATGGGGAAAGTGTCTTCCATTTGCCGAATTCGCTTATAACAATAGTTATCAAGCCAGCTTGGGTAAAGCTCCCTTCGAATTTCTATATGGACGAAGGTGTCGAACACCTCTTAACTGGTCAGAAACCGGCGAAAGACAATTCTTTGGCCCGGATATGATTCAGGAAGCAGAGGAACAAGTTCGCATCGTTCGTGAGAGATTGAAAACAGCCCAGTCTCGCCAAAAGAGCCAATATGATAGTCATCATAAGGCTGTGACTTTTGAAGTCGGCGATAAGGCTTACCTTCGGGTTACTCCTCTTAAGGGAACCCATCGCTTCGGTATCAAAGGCAAATTGGCCCCTCGTTTCATCGGTCCTTTTCGCATTCTTGCCAAACGAGGAGAAGTTGCCTACCAATTGGAACTACCTCCGCACCTCTCCAGAGTTCATGATGTTTTCCACGTTTCCCAACTCAGGCGTTGCTTCTCGGATCCTATCCGCGGAGTGGACCACGAAACGCTTGATCTCCAGGACAATCTCACATATCGAGAATACCCCATTCGTATTCTTGATCAAACTGAGCGCACCACTCGACGCCACAATATCAAGTTTCTCAAGGTTCAATGGTCACATCATTCCGAGAGTGAAGCCACTTGGGAAAGGGAGGATCGTCTTCGACTTGAGTACCCCACCCTCTTTCCGGAGGAACCCGAATCTCGGGACGCGATTCTTTTAAGTGGGGGTGAGTTGTCACATCCCTAGCCAGCACTTGCATTAGGACCTGACTAGAGTGTGCATCATGTTTACTTTCAAAGAAACTTGAAATGGGATTAACAGAAACCCCAGCACCCCCTCCCCTAACAACTAGGGTTTGCTAAAATATTTTCCAATGTACCCAAAATGCCCTTCAAAATGTTCATCATTTCTGCCTTGGTCTTAAACCTCTGCCAAAAATGGTGCACAATTTTCTAGGACAATCTAGGGCTTTGGATTAATTCATATGGTAATTGAATTTGGGCATTTAAATACTAGTAAATATTTTAAATGCTCAAATAATCATGAACTATAATGTTTCCTACTGTTCATATTATATACAGCAGGTATGACAAGTGTCATGAGTTATAAAAATGTTTAGGCATTTTTATTAAATGAACAAAGTTGCAAAAGAAATGTAACAGAATAGAAAATAGGAAAAAGGAAAATAGGAAGAAGTACTTACCTCGGCCCAGCCCTGTAGCAAGCCGGCCCAGCCCACCAGCCCTCCTCCTGTCGTCTTCCTCCTCGCGCCAGAAGGACGCGCGCGTGGCCGCCGCGCGCCGGCACGCGCCCGGCCACCTCCAGGCTGCTTGCCTGCCTCCCCGATGGCCTGGATGACTCCACGAGTCGACACGCAGCTGCCCCGACCGCTCTCACTTCTCCCCCCTCGTCTCCTTCGCCCTCCCCTGGCTCTTTCTTCTCCATCACCGAGCCGCCGTCGCCGCCGCTCGCCGTAGCCGCACTCAGAGCCACCCCCTCGCCCCGTGAGTGTGTCCAGAGGATCCGCCGCGTCGTCCTCTTCCTCCTCGCTGAGCCACGAGCCACCGGAAGCCCTGCAACGACCCCACGCCGTCGTCCCCTTCCTCGGATCGCCGGAGTACCTCGCCGCCGTTACGAAGCTACAGCGCGTCCCCGACCCCGCCGTCGAGCTCATTAGCACCGCAGTGAGCTTCTACGTCGAACCCCTCCTTCCTCCGTTCCTTTTGCACCGTGTAGCCGCCGTTCTGTTGATCACCGAAACGCACCGCCGCCGTGCTCGCCGCCGCCGATGCTCCGGTGACCATTTGGTCATGGGCACCCGTCCATCGCACTCACCGCAGCCCGTAGATGCGAACGGTGCTACGCACGCATCGCCTAGGCACCTGCAGCCGCATCCCCACACACGCCCGACGCCGGTCGCCGCCGTCGAGCTTGTTGCCGTCGACTCCGGCCACCCCAGGTCCGGCGACCACCTCCATCCGATGCGGAAGAGCAAGAGCTCTCCAACGCACCCAACCACAGCTCGAACCGTGCACCACAGACGTTTTTCCGAGGCACGCCGCCGCGTTTGGCTTCGCCGGCGGCTAAACGCCGGCGAGTTTGACCTGTTTTGACCACGGGTTTGACCCCCTGGGTCAATGACATGTGGGCCCTGCCCGCAAGTCAAACTCAGTTTAGGTGTTAAATTAATATTAATTAGTTAATTAGTTTAGACACTGACATGTGGGCCCTGGCCCCACTGACAGCTAATTAGTTTTAGTTAACTCTAATTAACTCAGTTAATTAGCTGTGACACTGACATGTGGGACCCACTGGTCAGGTTTGACCTGGACTGGCCCTGTTGACTGGCTGACGTCAGCGTTATGTCATGTTGACGCAGTAAAGGTTTTTCTGGGATTTTTAGATTTAAATTAATTCAGGAAATTCCAGAAAATACCCAAAACTTCTAAAAATCATATAAAATCAACCATAGCTCAGATGGAAAAGATTTATATATGAAAAATGATCAGAAAAATCCAATCTATCTAATGGCACTGGTTTCATGCATGTTTGAACAAGTTAACTTGCTGTATATATCAAAAACATTATAATGCACTTATTCAAATACTAGTTTGAACTTCAATTTGAATCCTTGATTGAAATAGGTTCAAACCCCTCTGGTCTTAGTTGCATTAGCCAACACACATGCATCTTGCCATGTCATAAACATGCATCATATTGTTGCATTTGTTTGTTAATGATTGTATCGTCGGTATTTCCTGTGTTAGGTCCTGCTCCCGAGGATACTGCTGCGTATCCAGTTGAAGAGCAGTACCCGACAACTACCTTGTCAGGCAAGCAATCATTGATCATTCCGATACAACCCAATCTTCTCGCTCCTGCTCTCTTTTACTGCATTAAGGCAACAACGTGTGAACTGCTACTTGCTGCGGTAGTTGAACCCTATTCCCTTGCATGACCTGTCATTGCCACAGTAAATAGTTGAAACCCACTAGCATGTGTAGGAGTTGATTGAGCCTTGTGATGTGTGATCCACCATGCTATTTGTTTATGTTGCCTGCTATGCTTAGAGTTGTGTCTGGTCTGATTCATCTGGGTGATGGATCAGGGTGAAACAATCTTTCGATAAAGAGAAGGAAGTGTGGAATACGCTTGGTAAAGGTATCGATGAAAGGCCATGTAGGAGTACATGGTGGGTTGTTTCATTGGAACCGTACATAGGACCCGAGATCTGTATGTGTGGTTCAAGTTGCAGTTACTACCATGCATTGGGCCCGAAACCAATGGACCCTCTCGACTTATTAGCTATCCTTGATCTCTGTCCAGGAGTTGCAACTAGTTTCTGGTGTTTATAGCTTACTGGAGGTCGTGCACAACGCTGACCCTCGGGGTGGGTTGTGATGCGACAGGTACGTGGCACGGTGTACCGGTTGCCCGTTTGGTGACTCGGGAACCCTGTACACATCGTTTGGGGCCGTGAGCGACACCCCGGCCGGATCTCCCCACGGATGGAACCCAAATAGGCGATAAACCTGGACGAGTGACTTGTGTAGTTAGTCAGGTCGTGGCCGACACCCCCGCTGGGCTTCCGCTTGAAGGTTGCTGAGTACACGCCGAGTAAACGGCGATAAGTGGTGGAAGCGTGTGTGAAGAAGTACACCCCTGCAGGGTTATCAAACTATTCGAATAGCCATTGTTCGCGGTATGAAATACTTGGTTACTCTTACAGTTCATAGACAAGTTGATGGATACTACTAAAAGCCTCAAGATAAGCGTGAGTGCCGTGGATGGCCCTTCCGTAGGATGACGGAAGAGGATCCTCGGTAGTGTATTGATGTGATGACTAGAGGACTCGTGTTCGTAATAACATCTTGCAATCTGTTGGAAGTTGTAGTATAGGTTAGCCAAGGTCAAAGCTGGCATTCTGCTATAAACTCCACTACCCCCTTTGATAATGTTGCATGTATGATAGGTTCTGTGGTAAGACTTGCTGAGTACCTTTGTACTCATGTTTGCTTAATAACTGTTGCAGAGGAGAACCCTGCCCCTGCTGATGGGTTCTACATAGACGTTGATGTCGACGAGTAGCTTGACACCCAGACGGTGATCTGGAGCTTGTGAAGGGCCTTGTAGATAGTCAGGCTACACCAAGCCTGTTTTATTTTCTAAGTTGTCTGTACTCAGACATGTAGCTTCCGCTTGTGCTTGTATGACTGTATGACTTGAGTGTTGGGTCATGTGACCCCTACCTGTATGACTATGTTATGTATGGCTCTTGGAGCCTTTTAAATAAAGTACTTTGAGTCATAGAGTTCTGTTGTGATGCAATGTTGTATTTGCACATATTGAGCATATTGCGTGTATGATTGAAATGCTTGGTATGTGTGGGATCCGACACCTAGTTGTTTTCCTTTGGTAGCCTATCTTACCGGGAAATGCCTCCTAGTGATTCCAATGAGCCTTGGTAGCTTGCTACTGCTCGGAACACGTAGGCTGGCCGGCATGTGTCCTTCTTCGTTCCTGTGTCTGTCCCTTAGGGGAAATGTCACGCGTTGTTCCTTTAAGTCCATGTAGCTTGCTACGACTTGGGTTCATACGTTGATGACCAACACGTTCGTTGCTGGGTCATGGATGCCTGTCTCTGTAATTTAGTGCCACTTTTGGATTGTAACTAGCCATGTCGGCCCGGGTTCTCTGTCATATGGATGCTAGCGACACTGTCATATACGTGTGCCAAGATACGCAAACGGTCCCGGGCCAGGTAAGGTGGCACCCGTGGGGTTACCGTGCGTGAGGCCGCAAAGTGATATGACGTGTTACAGCTAGATCGGTGTGACTTAGGATCGGGGTCTTGACAGGGAAAACCTAAAATACAAAAACAGCAGAAAACAGAAACTGGCACTGGGGTGCACTGAGTTAATAGGTTAGACCAAATATGATCAAAAGTGTATGGAAGTGTATAAATATCACAGCAATATCACACAAAAGAGGCATGGAGCAAGCAGAAATTATAGATACGTTTTGGACGTAACAACATCCCCAAGCTTAATTCCTGCTCGTCCTCGAGTAGGTAAATGATAACAAGCATAATTTCTGTGGTGACATGCTATTAACCATATAAGAACTTTTCACAGTCACATGACAAATGCTTACTGAGACAATGAATCTGTAGTAACTAAGTTGCCTCATGAGAAAATCACAAAGAACTGAAAGTTTTACAATATGATACTGAAACACTCAATAGATTTTTAATGAGCATGGTGTGCAAATATGATAAAGTGGTACCTCGCTTGCCCCCTTTAGTGAAGCAAAACATAAATGCAGGGGCACCTCCAAGGTTTAAGTGACGACTAGATACAATGATGTCAGAATAAATGATATCATAATCATGCAAAAGACAATGGTACTTTGGGACAATGCACATTACACTCAGAATGACAATCATGCTCTCAATAGTTTGTGCTTTAGAGAAGGTGGAGACTCTCGAACTGTGGCTTTTGATGGCAAGGTTGAAAACCCGTGGTCGGAAACAAAAACTAAACATGTACCAGAGCTCTTGGTTTTAAAAACAGAGGTAATAATTTTTTTATTTAGAATATGCATATTTCATCAACGAATGCTAGGAGATAACTCAATCACATCTTGAGCTGGACAAGTTTCGAGGAACGGCTCCCGAATGAGGACGATCACATCCTCTTAGTCTCCTTTGTTTATCACTGCCAAAGTTTTCTGATTTCTCATGAACAAAGCGTGAAGGAGGGTTTGTTTGTTGTATATTTTTAATGAGCCGGGCGCACTCTTTGCCAGTTCCTTCTCGTATTATGGGTTTGCACATTAGACATGCAATCCCGGGGTGAAGCTTGTCCAACTTAAAAAGATCATGAATTAACTACTACTTCCTCATGAACTAAAACAGAGACACAAAAGAGAAATGCTTTTTTGATAAATTTCGAGATGGTACATGAAAGTCTTCGTTAGGAATGGCAGGTAAATACCATGTATAGGAAGGTATGGTGGACTCATATGGCATAACTGGTTTAAAGGATTTTGGATGCACAAGCAGTCAGTCCGCTTTGTACAGGCGAAGGTTAGCAAAAGACTGGAAGTGACCAACTAAAAGAGCAATGACGGTCATAATCATGCAGAGCGACAAAGCAACATTGAATCGGGCATGGAAGTTATATCGCTACTCAGAAATTAAAGATCATCAAGGCTTGATAGACTTTCTTTACAGTCTTAAATATGCGTGAGCATATGCCAAGTCAATGAAAATAAATTCTTGGAGGAAGATATCACTAGACCATACCACATCATAGGCAAACAAATTATGTTGGTACTTCAATAACACATTGAGAACCCCCCAGCTATTTGAGACTAACCATAAGAAAACATGAACTACTAAGCACCATTATGCACATAGCGTTTTTATCATAGACATATCAACCAATGCAACAGAAGCCAACTCTCTTAACAAGATAAGCATTATAACTAAAGAGAGTTCCAGTGACCAACTAAACAAAAGCTCTTCAAAAAGTAAAGCATGAAAACTAAGAGCTGGACATGATAGTAGCTATTGAAAGACAAAGAACATACACAGCAAAGATAGACATGAAAATTCTATGTTATGTTCTAGGTTGAAGTGGAGCGTGTTTCTCTCCCACACAAAGAAGGCTGAGTTCCAACTCGTTATGAACAGCAAGCAAAGCTAAAGAAAACTAAAAAGGAAAACTAAAAGCAAGACGCTCCAAGCATAGCACATAACACATGAAGTGATAAAAATATAGTGGAACAAAAGACGAACTGATAATTGTTGATGGAGAAGGGGATGCACAGGGGCATCCCCAAGCTTAGATGCTTGAGTCTTCTTGAATATTTCTTGGGGGTGCATGGGGGCATCCCCAAGCTTGAGCGTTTGACACTCCTGAATCCTTTTATCATCTTCCCTCGCACACTTGAAAACTCCCTTCATACATAACTCATCATAATCTGATTAGCGAGGTTAGTACCCTTAATAAAATAATTTTTCCTTGCTGGAAATAAGGATATTCTTGAAGGTCTACTGTTTGTCAAGATTGCCAAAAGGTTTTTGCAAAGAAAAAGCAAGCTCAAGGTTTGCAAAATGAAGGAAAGGCAAAACAGGACAGAATCTGTGAAAAACAGACGAGCAGGTAGTAAATAATTTTTTCGGGGCACTTCTGCAACTCAAATCAAAAAACTCAGAACAGATGCCCGAAAGCCAATTGTATAGAGCACGCTGCCAAAAAAAATTCAGACCAAAAAGACGATCTGGTGATTTTATACGAATTTTTCTATCCAAGGACAGAATCTGTTTCCTGGACAGCACGTCACAACTTCTGAACTTTCTTGCAATCAGAGGCTACACTTGGCACAAAGCTGAAAAGTAAAGATACAATGATGATGCTACTGTAGTAACAACATCAAGACACAGCAAAAGCAAAATAAAATTTTATTCATTGTGGTCTGCCTCCCAAAAGCGCTTTCTTTTATGCCTTTAAGCTAGGCATAATGCAAAGAGATCAAGTCTTATCAAGAGTAAAAGAATAGCTAGCCCGTATAACGGACTCAAAAGGTAACTTAATCTTCTTTCTAGGGAAGTGTTCCATCCCTTTCTTGAGAGGAAATTGGAATTTTATATTCCCCTCTTTCATGTCAATGATGGCACCAACGGTGCGAAGAAAAGGACGTCCCAAAATAATTGGACAAGAAGGTTCACATTCAATATCCATAATAGTAAAATCAACGGGAACGTAATTGTCATTGACAATGATAAGAACATCGTCGATCCTCCCCAAGGGTTTTTTTATGGAAGAATCAACAAGACGAATACCAAAAGAACAAGAATCAAAAGGTTTCAATTTAAGCATATCATATATTCTTTTGGGCATAACGGAGGTACTAGCTCCAACATCACATAAAGCATAGCAAGAGAAGTTATTCAACTTAATTTTAATCATAGGATCCCAACCATCTTCTAGCTTTCTAGGTATGGAGGCTTCTACTCTAAGTTTCTCTTCCCTAGCTTTGATGAGAGCATTAGTGATATGCTCTGTGAAGGCAAGATTAAGTGTGCTAGTTTGGGGATCTTTAGCCGTTCTTTGTAAAAAGGTGACAACTTCTGAGATACTACAATTATCAAAATCAATTTTATCATTATTGAGCAGAATTGTAGTGTCATCTTCTTTGTTTGAATTGATCTCTATTATAAGAGTTTGAACGTCTTCCCAAGTTTGGGGAAGCATAGGAGCAACTTTAAACTGAGGCTCATACTCTTTTCCTGGAAGACCATGCCATGGGCATAACTCTCCATTAAAACTAACGTAATCACAAGGTTTATTACATTTGTATATCCCGACAATGGTGATTGGCGCGATGGAAGAAGGGGTGTACTCCTCCCACTTAGTGTTTTTGGTGGAACCCATATGTCAGGACCGGTTTTCCAGGATATTAATTTCCCAGTAAACGGCCCTTGTGCTCACCAGCCCCAGGATTACTGTTAGCTGATGAGACACAAACTTGATACAGAAATTCCAAGCAAAATACAAAATATGTAGTACAAGACCATTCTGGTCCATGAGTACAACAAAAGGGTTCTAGTGGTTGATGGCGGAAGCGGTTTGCGATACATCAGCGTCTATGGGACTCCATTTCCCACAGGAACAGCTGACCTGGATAATTCCTATCTTCGCGAGGCTGCTGTCACCGTTGCCTAGGTTCCGGGGCTGCCATCGCAGCGCTCCTCTCCAAGCAAGAAATCTGGCCAAGACAATAGCCAGGGACAAGCCAGTGAGTACTTTGAATGTACTCGCAAACATTATGAACACAGGTAAAATATAACAAATGATGCACTGAAATATTCCATGATCACTTCGTTAGTCACGCAATAAAATTCATGACGCACGCAAGCAGGTTATTCTTATAAAGCATGATTAAGCAATCAGAGAATAAGAATAAAATGCACCGATCGGGTGTCTGAAGCGACGCCTCGAAAGGATAATGAAATAAAGCATGCCTCAGTCGGACGTCTGAGCGACGTCTCATAAAGGGCTTATAAAGGAAAATAATAACAAACTTGCCACAGTCGGGCGTCTGAGCGACACCACATAAAGGGCTTATAGGGAAAATAAATAATAAGCATGCCACAGTCGGGCGTCTGAGCGACACCACATAAAGGGCTTATAGGGAAAATAAATAATAAGCATGCCACAGTCGGGCGTCTGAGCGACACCACATAAAGGGCTTATACGGAAAATAAATAATAAGCATGCCACAGTCGGGCGTCTGAGCGACACCACATAAAGGGCTTATATGAGAATAATCACAGGGAATATCCAGGAGGTAGAACCATCCCAGGGATACTCAACAATTCAACAACAATATAAAAGGTTAGTCCACAATAATAATAATCACAATCATCATATGTCACATGTTAAGATCAAGGTTCTGGCTTAGCAGTTATTCCTCCGAAGACCGACACTAAGACCGACACTTGACCCATCCCAGACTGAAATCCTTAACCGCGGACACGGCTATTCGAATAGATGTAAACTCTGCAGAGGGTGTACTCTTTACCCACGAGTAACGGTTTCCTTTAGTCCACCGGGACTAATTCCATTTACGGTCTTTTAGTTGAAAACACACCTGACCCGCACACACCAGCTTAACTTACCGGTGTCTGGAATCACCCACGACACCTGTTAAGTAAAACTCTAAGTGGGGAGGCTACAACCTCGAGTAGCATGGGATCACAGAATTTATAATGCGCGCGAACTAGGGGAGCTACCCCCTCGGCTCCAACCGGAAACACCCATGCCCCCGGACCAGGTGGCCTGCCTACCGGATGCAGCCGGTATCTTCCACCATGGCCTCTCTGTACGGTGTGTGCCAAGAAAGGGGTTGACAACTTACTGGACTGCACCCTACCTGCGGCAGGGACAAGTGGTAGTACGAAACAAGTATGGGGGTTACCGGAACAAGACTCGATCTATGGTCGACTCAGGAGGTTAAAGTATCACCTGCGTGATTAGCATAGTAAATATATCTCACACCAACAGACAGAATCACCACTTATCATACCTCAACATGCCTTACTGACTATACTCGTCTCAACGAAATATCAGTAGCAAGCTCGTGTCTACCCAAGACAGAGACTTTCCCGGATTCCTTCCAGTAGGCATGAGAGGTAGACGAGGGTGAATACTATCACCAGTATATCGATTTCCAACAGCCAGGAATCTTCATCATGCACTCATGAGCATGATCATACCATCACATAAAATAACTAGTACTCCGTGTCAAGGTGGGGTTGTAAACGTGTCAAACAACACACAATAATATTATGCCGGGGTTCAGAATGCTTGCCTTCAAGGTGCAGAGAGGTGAGGGCACTCCAAAACTTTTGAAAGTTTTGATCT
Source organism: Secale cereale (assembly GCA_902687465.1). Lineage (NCBI taxonomy): Eukaryota > Viridiplantae > Streptophyta > Magnoliopsida > Poales > Poaceae > Secale > Secale cereale. The sequence continues at coordinate 385,801,154 of LR738709.1, read as the reverse complement.
TCCCTCCAAATTCCTATTTTTGAAAATATTCAAATCAACATAACTTTAAAAACAGTACAAAAAGTTGTCCTAATTATTTTTGAAATAAATCTTAAAATAAACTAGGTGAAATTTGAGAGTGGTAGGAAAAGGAATCAACTCATTTGGAGTTTTATTTAAAAAGATATGCCCAGTCAAAGTTTAGTCAAAGTTCTGTTTTAAATAAAAACAGAAAAGGAAAACTGTTTTGAACGAAATGCGCTTTCAAACAGAGGAAACGTACTCGGTGGGGGTGCGCTTTCACTTAAGCCAGCGAGGGTCGGCTCGGGGTCACTGACAGGGGGCCTCGCGGTCCCACCTGTCGGGTTTGGCGGGTCCTTCTCCCTCCTCCCTTCCTTGCCCGCACTGGACAGAGCTCCGGCGATTGCCGGCGGCGGACGGCGACTCCATGTGGGGAACGGAGGGGCGGAAAGGGTCTGTGGGTCCATGGCGAACCCTTTGGTGGTCGAAACGGCCGAGGTGGTGCTGAGGATCGTCGGCGACGAGCTTCGCGGCGGCGACAGCCTCGGGAGGAAAGGGGGAAAAAGGCTACGGTGGTGCTGGAGCTCGGTTGAGTAGTTGGGAAGCTCCGTGGAGTCAAGGGGAAGCCAACGGCGGCACTGGATGGGTGGGGGAGGGTCTGGTTACGGCGAATGGTGCCGGCGCATGGCGGCGGCCGTGGTTGCCGGAGACGGTGAAGAAGGCTTCTTCCGGTCGAACCACTGCGAGGGGAGCTAGCTACGGTGGACTGGAGGCTGCTTGCGGTCTCGAACGAGCTCGTGGGTGCCTTAAATAGGCGGGCGATGTCGGTTCACGCCATGGCCGAGGATAAGATCGTCGGCGCGTCGTTTTCCGGCGATGGCAGGGCGTCAGGGTGGTCGGCACTAGGGGACGGCGAAGCGGATAAGCTCGTGCTGCCCTGAGGGTGAGGTGGCGGCCTGCGGTGGCTTGGGCGGCGCCGTCCACGGTGTGGACGCTCACGGGCATCGTCGGTGGCTACGGCTGCTAGCGGCGGCGGCTCTGCGGCGCGGCCAGGGCGACGTGGCGAAGGCTAGTGGTGGCTGCAGTGTCCTCGCGGATGTGATCGCGCTGTGCAAGGGGCAGCTGGCGCACACGCATGGCTGGGGCGGTGCTGCCATGGCAGGAGGCCTGTTGCCGTCGCCGGCGTAGCGCCAAGAATCTTGCTGTGGCGGTGCTGTGGGGTGCCAGAGGTAGCAGAGTGGCACGGACGAGCGGATGAGCATGGGGCTCGGCCCTGCGGGTAAGCACAAGCCAGGGGCGCGGGGTCAAGCGAACGCGGCGACTCGGTTGCGCGCGCGTGCTAAACATGCGCTCTGGGCGCGCCCAGAGCACGCATGCTACATGCTCGACCGAATGCCAGGGTGGCCTAGAGGGCTTGGGTGATGATGCAAATTAACAGAACAAGGCTAGAGGTGGCTAGGAGATTAGTGGACATGCTGGTTAGTCCAGAGGGGTAAGATCACAGTGCAAACTTAAGAGCATGCCAAAACTGGCCATGCACTATAGGCGTTCGACATAATGCCAGAGCCACCTGTAGAGCTTTGCTAGAGATGCAAATTGGCAGAATGGGGTCTCTTTAGGAGAGAAATATGATGGTGAAGTTGGATTGGATAAACAAGAAACTTAGTAATACAACTATTGTCAAAATACAATTCTGGACAGAAAAGAAAAACTATCATTGCATGCACCAAAAGTATTCCAAAGGTTCCAATCTCCTGGATTTAAGAGTTTGGTAGGGTGGACTATAAGCAGGAGAAAAATTTAGAGGCAAAAGGGCAAACAAAAATGGAGCTGTAGTACAAACCACTAAACTGGACCAGAACACAAATGAGGATGGTTTGCTCAAATTTTCCAAATAACACCATTGGGTTTTTGCATAGAAATGAATTATATACTTCTATCAACATCCCCAAATTTTGGTGGAATTTTTAAATGAATTTTTCAAATGGTTGCAGTGCAAAAGAGACTCCAAAACTTATGAGAATTCAATTTAAAAGCAATAAAGCTTTAGGGAAGTATTTACAGAAATATTTCCACTGATAAAAGAAATGATCTTGAGAAGGTATACAAGTCCAACAACATTTTGAAAAGTTCCCCTTTGAGGGAAAAATTCCACAATTCAAAAGAAAAGGATGGTACTGAAATCCAAAGAAAATCCAGAAAAAGAAAATTTTAATTTCCTGACAAAAATTTTAATAAATAAACCATGGTTAAAATTTTGGGGTGTTACAACACTACCCCCCTTAAGAAAAATCTCGTCCTCGAGATTTGCTAAGGACGATCTCAAAATATCCATCCTATTACCATAAAGCATTAATTCAAAAGAAACGGACATTCGTAATATACTGAGGTTACTGCGAGGGAGCAAATAATTGGTACAACCACAGTGGGGTACTGGTGCTATGAGGAGATAAACCATGGTTGGGAAAACCGAGAAATTACCACTATCGGCTACGGTAAATTTAGAACAACAGTCTAAATTCACAAATTACGCTGGTCGTACCCGAGTGCATAGAGCTCTCTCTGGCTGACAGGTGGACCCGGGGTCCACTGTCAGCCTCTTCTTCTACCTCTGGCTCTCTTTCTCCTTCTCTCTCGCGTGTTCTCCCGCGCTTTCTCCACCGGCGACGCCTAGCGCGTAGGGCATCTAGGCCGTACTGCGGTAGTGCGCGGCGTGCTAGCTGCCGGCGCAGCGCGCACTCACCTCGCGGGCCAGTGCGTTGTCGGCACTGCTCGCGGATTCGCCTCCGAACACCGGCGATCGAGCGACGAGCGGCGCTGGTGGACTTTGCCCACCGTACACCGATCTCGAGCTATAAAATGACCGCGGTGCTCCTCTCTTCTTCCTCACACCTGGCCTCGCCTCCCTTCTCCTTCCTTCTCCTCCATTTCTGTCTGCAGGAGCTCGCGACGAGGCTTTAATGGCGGAGGTGATGCCGGACTGGTACGTGATCCTGATGTGCGGAGGGTTGGCGGCATTGCTGGGGTTCTCCGTGCTCTTGTGCGCGATGATCCTCAATGATCGCCGTGATGCTGCTGCTCGAGTGTTAGCTCTACGCGGCAGCGGTGATCATGAGGATTAAGTGTGGTAGTTAGGTTCTGACTGCTGTTAGTGTGCTGGAGGCAACTTGCATTCGAAACAAAAATCACCCACAAATTTCTCCTTTAGAGACTGTGGTGTGATAGCGAGGTGATTAGCTAGGTGCAAAATGTGCACGTGGTTATGCAATTAGTGCATGCAGTTGAGTGGTTGTGGATGTGAGCCTGCTGTCGTGGTGCCGCGTAAGTTAAAATGCATGTCACGAAGAATTTATGTGTTACAATGGCTCAAAGAAAAATCTAACTGCAAGATTTACTGAGAGCGGAGGTAGCCGATCAAAATGAACAGCAGCAAAATCCACTTATATTAATCAAAAACAAACATTAAATTCATCCCACAAACTTAGAATACACGCATAAGCTGTAATACATAAATAAGTGCTAGGATAACAAACATAGCAGTGATGTCTACGATAAAAACGGAAAACGGACAGGGTCCTGAGGAAATGTTTCCGGCACTGGGGCACATTCCTCTTCTATCGGGGAAAGCGGAAGGCTTCCTGGTGTTGGAACACACTCTTCTTCTTCCGGAGGGAGCGGAGGAAGTTGAGGAAGCAATCGAAGGATGTGTCCTTCCTGACTTGGCAGAGGGGGTCCGCCAATGGTGATCCGGGGGTTCAGAACAGCAAGATAGTGGAGATACTCCAGTATTTGCTGGGTGAAATGCTCCTGGGCCATCACATATTGAATGAGATAGACCAGGGCCGGATCGCTCTCCGCACGTCCACAGCGGAACGTAGCTTCTGCTCCAAAAGCAGCGCGGCTTGGGAAATAGCAGTATTCTCTTGTGCTGGCACAAGGTACCGCAAATCGAAGACGGGTGACTGCCTCATACGCAGCAGACTCAATGGCCATGCCTGGTGTTGGCATGGATCTCCCGATGAAGATAACATAGGGAGGGCCTTGGTTTAAATCTGCTGGTGGAATATGTACAGCTGCCCAGTATTTCGAGAGATCGGGAGTGATTCTCGATTTGAGCAGCTCATACAGGGGTGGATGGGTGGAGCCAAGAGTATTGCGGGTAAAATCCCATAATATCTTAACAAAACTACCAGGGTTTGCGTCGGGGGTCCTCAGGTAAGCTCCGGGGTGAGACATGGATGGGTGAATGAGGAAGGTAGCGCTCGATGCTGATGGTTGCTGGTGTGGAAAAATGAGGGTGGCCTCTTATAGAGAGCCTGGGTCGTGAAACATGAAGTGGTGCCGTACGACTGAGACACCGACTCCGGCGCGGGGCTGTCCGAGTCAAAGTCTCGGGCCTCAATCCCCAAAAGAAAAGTGACATGATACTGTGTATGCCGCTTAGGGGTCACGTCTAGGATTTTATTCTGCAACCACTCGTCAAACAATTCATGCCAAAATACACATACCATGAGATGTTGACACACAAGTGGTTACAAGCTCACTACGTCACACAACGGCTACTACGGTACTAAAGGAGAAACTGGCCACTAGGGCTTGACACAATCCTGGTGGACTCAGTCCACCTGGTTGAGATCTAGCCGGGCGTGTCCTGCGGATGTCGAGTCCTCTCCGGGTGCTTCCGCGTCGGAGCTGGCCGGGGTAGGATGGGGAGCTACAGGGCTGGAGTAGCGGTGGTGGCCTTCGCGGGGTGTCCAGGTCACCGTCCCATTGGAGTAGGCCTCCCAGAGACGACGGAGATCTCCGGGTGAGGCGATGGTATTGCCCGGGTGGATGACATGGTCAGAGTTTGGGGGCTCAACCGGCCTTCCAGCCAGCACTATCGGGGTGTCGGTGGCGTGTGCGACCTCGCTCCTTGCCGGGGTCAGGCGAGTGAGCGTCATGCGGGTCTCAATCAGGTCAAGAGTGACCTGATCAAATAGTGCCTCTTGCGCTTCCAGGTAGCGTACCAGATGCACCAGGGCAGGGTCCGACTCATGGTCTCCGTTGGCGACCTGGGTCGGTCTACCATAGCCTTCACGACTAGGGTAGTAGTAAAATGAGCGGCAGTTAACCCTCGGCGACAGGTGCCGAAGATGAACTATAGCCTCTCGGGCTGCAAGTTGGATGGCTTGGGTCTCGTCGGAGGTCGTTCTCCCGGTGAACCGGTAGGGACGCTCCGATGTGATGCCTCTCCCGTAGATGTGCGCCGTGGCCCAGAAGTGTTGGATGGAATTACTCGTGTGCTCTTGGTACACGACATACTCCGGCGGCTCGTTGGTGCCGAAGGCACGACGGGTGAGATTGGCGAGGATGGCTACGAAGCCTTCGAGCTCGACTGCGGTGGTCTCGTTGTGAACGCGGGGGCCTGGCATCTTGGTGGTTGGATATCGAACTGGGAATGAGGCTGTGATGTGCTGAGTTTTGGGGCAAGGCTTCCTTTATAAGTCGGCCGGGTCTTCCATCGCACGCTTGTGGATGGGACAACTCAGGTGTTGGCACAGGCGCACGGCCTATGGGTAGACCGATAGGTTGGGCACCGACTGCCAAAAGGTGTCGGGGTCACTGTGTGGCTATCCTGCACGAGAAATTTGGCTGGGTTTAGAATAAGGTTTGGTGGGTTGTTTAACCTAGGTTTATTGACCTGGCTAAGATAGGATTAGCCAATGGTCAACTTGGCTCTGATACCAAGGTTGTCAGGACCGGTTTTCCAGGATATTAATTTCCCAGTAAACGGCCCTTGTGCTCACCAGCCCCAGGATTACTGTTAGCTGATGAGACACAAACTTGATACAGAAATTCCAAGCAAAATACAAAATATGTAGTACAAGACCATTCTAGTCCATGAGTACAACAAAAGGGTTCTAGTGGTTGATGGCGGAAGCGGTTTGCGATACATCAGCGTCTATGGGACTCCATTTCCCACAGGAACAGCTGACCTGGATAATTCCTATCTTCGCGAGGCTGCTGTCACCGTTGCCTAGGTTCCGGGGCTGCCATCGCAGCGCTCCTCTCCAAGCAAGAAATCTGGCCAAGACAATAGCCAGGGACAAGCCAGTGAGTACTTTGAATGTACTCGCAAACATTATGAACACAGGTAAAATATAACAAATGATGCACTGAAATATTCCATGATCACTTCGTTAGTCACGCAATAAAATTCATGACGCACGCAAGCAGGTTATTCTTATAAAGCATGATTAAGCAATCAGAGAATAAGAATAAAATGCACCGATCGGGTGTCTGAAGCGACGCCTCGAAAGGATAATGAAATAAAGCATGCCTCAGTCGGACGTCTGAGCGACGTCTCATAAAGGGCTTATAAAGGAAAATAATAACAAACTTGCCACAGTCGGGCGTCTGAGCGACACCACATAAAGGGCTTATAGGGAAAATAAATAATAAGCATGCCACAGTCGGGCGTCTGAGCGACACCACATAAAGGGCTTATAGGGAAAATAAATAATAAGCATGCCACAGTCGGGCGTCTGAGCGACACCACATAAAGGGCTTATA
>LR738709.1:385761446-385792984 GCA_902687465.1 Secale cereale | reverse complement strand
TTTTATTTAAAAAGATATGCCCAGTCAAAGTTTAGTCAAAATTCTATTTTAATAAAAACCAGAAAAGGGAAAACGCATCGGTTCAGAATACGCTTCCAGAGAAGAGGAGACGCACTTTGGGCTTTACGCTTTCACTTAAGCGCCTTGGCGAGACGTCCAGAGCCACTGACGGTGGGCCCGCGGGTCCACCCGTCAGGTTTGACTGGTCCAACCAGTCTTCTTCCTCCTCTGGCCGAAAGGGGGCGGAGCTCCGGCGATCGACGTCGGCGAATGGCGGCTCCCCGCGGGGTTCTGAGGGAGGGGATGGATCCGCCAGTCCAGGGCGGTCCTCCCGGTGGTTGTTAGGCTCGCGGGGGTGGAGGGAGTCGCCGGCGGCGAGCGTTGTGGCGGACGGCGTTTCGGGAGGAAAGGGGAAAAATGGCTACGGTGGTGCTGGAGCTCGGTTGAGTGGTTGGGGAGCTTCGTGGTGTCAAGGGGAAACCAATGGAGGCACTGGATGGGTGGGGGAGGGCCTGGTCACGGCGAATGTTGCCGGCGCATGGCGGCGGCCGTGGTTGCCGGAGGTGGAGAAGGTGGCCTCTTCCGGTTGAACCACTACGAGGGGGGCTAGCTACGGTGGACTGGAGACTGCTTGGGGTCTCGGACGAGCTCGGGTCTCCTTAAATAGGTGGGGGAGGTCGGTTCCCGCGGCTGCGGATAGGAACGCCGGCGAACCGCCGTTCTGTTGCTAGCAGGGCGACGTGGCGGTGGTCGGCACTACCCGACGAGCTCGCGGATGAGCTCGAGCTGCTCCCCAGGGCAGCTGGCGAGCTGTGGTGGTCGGGGCGGCGCCGGCCATGGCAGGAGCCTGCTGCGGCCGGCCGCTAGCTGCCGTGGCCGACCTGACGGCGGCGCTGTAGTGCTCCAGGAGATGGCTTGGAGGGTTTCGACGTGTGGACGAGGGCGGCGCGGCTCTGCAGACGAGCGAGTGGCCAGGGGTACGACGCGGCGGCTCGGGCGCGCGCGCGTGCAAAACGTGCGCTCCGGGCGCGCCCAGCGCACGCACGCCAGGTGCTCGACGCAATGCCAGGGCTAGCTAGAGGACTTGGGTGATGATGCAAATTAACAGAACAAGGTTAGAGGTGGCTAGGAGATTAGTGGACATGTTGGTTAGTCCAGAGGGGTAAGATCACAGTGCAAACTTAAGAGCATGCCAAAAACTGGCCATGCACTATAGGTGTTCGACATAAAGCCAGAGCCACCTGTAGTGCTTTGCTAGAGATGCAAATTGGTAGAATGAGGTCTCTTTAGGAGAGAAATATGATGGTGAAGTTGGATTGGATAAACAAGAAACTTAGTAATACAACTATTGTCAAAATACAATTCTGGACAGAAAAGAAAAACTATCATTGCATGCACCAAAAGTATTCCAAAGGTTCCAATCTCCTGGATTTAAGAGTTTGGTAGGGTGGACTATAAGCAGGAGAAAAATTTAGAGGCAAAAGGGCAAACAAAAATGGAGCTGTAGTACAAACCACTAAACTGGACCAGAACACAAATGAGGATGGTTTGCTCAAATTTTCCAAATAACACCATTGGGTTTTTGCATAGAAATGAATTATATACTTCTATCAACATCCCCAAATTTTGGTGGAATTTTTAAATGAATTTTTCAAATGGTTGCAGTGCAAAAGAGACTCCAAAACTTATGAGAATTCAATTTAAAAGCAATAAAGCTTTAGGGAAGTATTTACAGAAATATTTCCACTGATAAAAGAAATGATCTTGAGAAGGTATACAAGTCCAACAACATTTTGAAAAGTTCCCCTTTGAGGGAAAAATTCCACAATTCAAAAGAAAAGGATGGTACTGAAATCCAAAGAAAATCCAGAAAAAGAAAATTTTAATTTCCTGACAAAAATTTTAATAAATAAACCATGGTTAAAATTTTGGGGTGTTACACCATAGCAGCAAGCAAGCAAGATAACTATTTTTGTGATTTTTGATAAAAGACACTAAAGCAAAAACTGAAAGGTAAACTAACAAGACTAAAAAGCAAAGGTAAAAGATAGCGTGCAACTCCCCTATCTTGAAGAGTGGAGTCCCCGGCAATGGCGCCAGAAAACTTTGCTTGGTGGCTTCTCGCCCCTCGTTGGTTACCCCAAGTGGAAGGCTTGAGATGCAGTGTAGCCGTAGTTTTCCCTTGGCAAAGATACCAAGGATCGAATTCCCCTGAGACTCCAAGGTTCAACAAGAAGGTGTCAACTGCTAGTGGCGCAACTAGCGATCGACCGGACCTGCACACAGATACAAATAACTTTGCTCCCAACGAGTACAGAGAGGTTGTCAATCCCTCCGGCCTTGTCGTTTACAAAGGATCAAACGCAAGAGATAATAGTGATAGGTATTACTGCAACTAGTAAGTAAAAAACGGAAAGTAAATAGCGGATGTGATCAGTGATGGTAATATGGACCGGGGTCCCATGATGTTCACTAGTGATGTCTCTCTCCCAAAAGACGATAAAACAGCTAAGTGAGGTAAACAAATTACAGCTGGGCAATTGACAGGATTATGTGCGCAAACCAATGCTAACTATGCTGCAAGAAAGGTAGAGGCTCAAAAGCATGGGCGGTATGCCAAGGTAAGTAGACCGAAATCCATCTGCATCTACTACTAATCATCCACCTTGAGTTATCTATCCAGAACATCTCGCTGGTATTAAGTTGCGAGTCCCACCCATAGTGTAAACTCAAAGCAACAGACAACTGCATTAAAAGAACTTTACGCAAAGTAAACAATCCTTGCACCCGCGAGTACAAGCACCGTTGTTTTCCCCCTTGTGGCAACAGCGCATCCCCTAGACTCATGTTTCTGTCACTCAAGCTAGTCATCGAGGGGCATGAACCCACAATCAAGCATAATGTTCCCTCTTGGAGTTACTACCTACTACTTGGCCAAAGCAATAAACAGCAACGGAGAACATGCAAGAATTACTCAAGAACATAAATATAAAAGAGGTAAATCAAATATATTACTCAAACACAATCTGAACATAATCTCATAATCCATCGGATCCCAGCAAACTCATCATAGCAACAGCATAAGGATTACATATGTGCCTCGATCATGTAGGGCAGCTCACGAGGTCTAATCAGTGAAGAACAAAGAGGGGAGGAGAACATCACATAGCTACTGGTCATGGACCCATGGTCCAAGGGAGACTACTCACAACTCATCCGGGAGGCGTCCATGGTGGTGGAGAGGCTCTCGGTGGTGATCCTCCCCTCCGGCAGGGTGCCGGGAAGAGTTCTCCTGGTGCTCCCGATCTTGGAAGCGCGGCGGCGGCGGAACAGAGATGAGATCGCGAAAAAGGGTTCCGTCCTCGAGGGTTTCGGGACGCGGTGTAAATATATGCCAAAGGGGGGCGTCAGAGGAGGCCTGGGGGGCCCAGGCGCCCTGGCGGTGCGGCCAGGAGGGGGGGCGCGCCCTCTGGCCGCCTGGAGCCCTGGTGGCCCCCCTCCGGCCCTACTTTGGCCGCATGGAAGCTTCCGGAACACTGATTTTTTATATATTTTTCCCGGAATTTTTCTGGCAGTTTAAGTAATGGGAAAACCTGAAATACAAAAACAGCAGAAAACAGAAACTGGCACTGGGGTGCACTGAGTTAATAGGTTAGTCCAAATATGATCAAAAGTGTATGGAAGTGTATAAATATCATAGCAATATCACACAAAAGAGGCATGGAGCAAGCAGAAATTATAGATACGTTTTGGACGTATCAGTCGCCGACATCTTCTTACTCTTTTCCGATGTCTTATAGGCCACAAATGCGGGCCAGTCATCTCTGATCTTCTCATATATGCCCTGGAATTCTGGAGTCTCTTTTTTGCGGACAAACTTATGCAGGTGTTTCTTCCACCCCCTGAATAGTTCTGCCATCTTCGTAAGAGCAAAAGACTTGATTAAATCCTCTATAACTGGCTTCGCCGGATCAGCCTCTGGTGGTAGGGTGAAATTTGACTTCAGCTCAGTCCAAAGACCTTCTTTCTGCATATCAATGACATAAGACACATGAGCGTCTTCTGCAGCCGGCTTTAACCATTGATGGATGCTGATCGGGATCTTGTCCCTAACCAGAACCCCGCACTGATTAACAAATGCGTTCTTTCTCCGGATGGGTTCAATCGGTTGACCGGTGCGCGCGATTTCTGTGATCTCAAACTTTTCATCCGAGCTCAACTTTTTCTTCGCGCCTCGTCTCCTTACCGAAGATGTGCTCGATCCGGAGGGCTAGAAAAAAGAACAAAGACGAGAGTTAATTAATTAATATGTGTACATACCAAAACAATGAATGCATCAATTAACTAGTCAGCATAGGCTTAACTATTATATATACCTGCTGGCCAGACTCGGTTTGGTCACCGGAGCCATCATCACGGTCTCCTTCTTGCACCGGCATTGGGTCACCGGAGCCGTCCTCACGGTCTACTTCTTGCATGTGCATTGGGTCACCGGAGCCATCAAAATCATAGCCTGCTTCTTCCTCCTCTCTTTCCAGCAGCTCATCGGTGTCGTTGAGAAACGACAAGATGGCATCACGTCCGTCTGCGATTATGTCCAGCAACATCGCTTCTTGTGCTTCGTCTCGCGGGTTGTCGTCCATAGTTTCTACAAATATTTACAACATGCCAATTATTATTCAAACATGACAGATCGATATATTAATGGCAAACGTAGAACTAGCTAGCTAATCACAGTAAGGAATCATATATATTAATTTGTGGCCTCGACGCTGCTTCTCTAGGATTTCGGGTGGCCTCGACAACGCTTCAAGGGTTAGGGGTGGCCCTGAGAACGCTTCAAGGAGGGGGTTATGTCGAAGATTTCAAGAAAACCATGACTTCATCATTAGCCGGAAATGATAGGCGCATAATGGTACGAGAAGCTCTTCAAAGTTGTTTTGGATGGAGTTCCCGATAGAATAATTTTCTTTTTAGTACAAAGTTCAGCATGAGCCTTATGAATATCGCTATTTGGAAGGCCTTTGCTGAAATTCATACGAAAAAACGGATTATTCTATCAGGAACTCCGTTCCAAAACAACTTTGAAGAGCTTTGCACCATTATGGGCATGTTACTTCCAGTTAATGATGAAGCCATGGATTTCTTCAATACTTTGGCAGACAACGTGACATATAGAAGAATATATAAATATAGATGAGATCACAAAAAAATTGGATCAACTTGTGCACATCCATATTGGGGGAATTCTTGATAAATCAGGACCCTCGACCCCTGGACGACCCTCGACCCTCGACTGCTCGGCGATCCACAACCCTAGACCCCCTCATGTCACATTTTGTTTAGTGACAAAGGATTCAACAAAACCATGTCTTCATCATTAGGCGAAAGTAACAGGCGCATGATGGTACGAAGCTCTCCAAATTTATTTTGGAACGGAGTCCCAGATAGGATAATTCGCTTTTTGGTACAAAGTTCAGCAAGAGCCTTCCAAATATCGCTATTTGGAAGGCTTTGCTGAAATTCGTAACAAAAGATGGATTATCCTATCAGGAACTCCTATCCAAAATAACTTTCCAGAACTTTGTACCAACATGCCCCGGTTACTTCTGGCCAATGATGAAGGCATGGATTTCTTCAATACATTGACACTAGGCAACCTCTCGACCCCTCAGCGATCCTCGACCCTTGACGACCCTCGGTCCCTCGACGACCCTCGACCCCCCCCCTCATGTCGAAGTTATCGGGGAGGGGGTATATCGACAACGACATACCCAATAAAAAAGAAGAAGAGGAAGAAGAAAAAAAAGAGGGGAAGAAGAAATGAATAGAGGGGAAGAAGAAAAAATAGAATATATTATTATATTTTATCTTCTTCTCCTCTATTCCTTCTTCTTCTCCTCTATTATTTCTTCTTCTCCTTGTTTTTTTCTTCTTCCCCCTCTTCTTCTCTTCTTATTTTCTCCTCCTGGTCTTCCTGGGCGACTCTCGACCCCTCGGCGATCCTCGACACTCAACCCCTCGACGACCCTCGACCCCCTCATGTCATGTCTGACATCACCCCTCATGTCATGTCCGACGTCCCCCCTCATTCCGATGTTATCGGGGAGGGGGTAGACGACAACGCCCCTCATTTTAATAAGAAAACTACCTAGAAAAAAGACTTGACCGCGGGTGCTCGGTGCGATGTGGACTCGGTGGAAAAACTTTATGAATATGCGGTGGATTCGGTACAAAAGAGCATATTTACATCTCATACATGAACATATACACATGAAAATTTATCTATCCATCTATCTCATCTCATACATGAACATATACACACATATACATGAACGTATACACATATACATGAAAAAAACATATACTTATATACATAAAAAAACAGAGCACGCGTGGTGCTGTCGGCCGGTGACCATGGAGCAGCGGCGACGAGGACTAGTGTACATGGGAAGGGGGCTCACTGTGGGGGCGCACGGCAATGGCGACGAGGACGGCGGGTTCGGCGGGGGAGAGGGAGAGACGAGGACGGCGGGCTGGAGGCCGGCAACGAGGACGGCGCGCGGAGAGGGGAGCTTGAGGCGGCGGCGGGGGCGGCGAGGGCGTCGGCGGGGAGGAGGCCGGCGACGAGGACGGCCCGTGGCAGGGGGGCTCGAGGCGCCGGCGGGGGCGGCGAGGGCGCCGGCGCGCGGGGACGGGACGGGGCAGGGGCAGGGCGACGGCGACGGCGAGCACGGCGCAGGGGCGCGGGGCGACGGCGAGCACGGCGCAGGGGCGCGGGGCGACGGGGACGATGAGCTCGGCGGCGTCGATGAGCTCGGCGTCGTCGGGGGAAATGGGATTGGAAACTGAAAATTGCTAAGTGCCACTTATATACCCAGGCATTGGTCCCGGTTCGTGGCAAAAACCGGGACGAATGCCCCCTTTGGTCCCGGTTCGTGGCACCAACCGGGACCAAAGGTCTCTTTTCAGCAGCCCAAAGGGCGGGAAGGAGAGACCTTTGGTCACGGTTGGTGCCACCAACCGGGACTAAAGGGGGGCATTGGTCCCGGTTGGTGTCACGAACCGGGACCAATGCCCCCCCTTTAGCCCCGGTTGGTGCCACCAACCGGGACCAAAGCCCTTGTCCTGCCCCGCAGCCAAAATCTTTAGTCCCACCTTGCTAGTTGACAGGGGCTCGGAGTGGTTTATGAGCCCCACTGCGGTGGCTGTATTGAACTCCTCTCTATTGCAGGCTTTGAGGCCTAACTTTGCGCGCTGCCCTGTGAGTCTGCTGGGCCTTATAGTCCAGCTGCATGCTAGGCCGTAGGCCTTGCAGGCTCACTGGGCAGCGCCCTCTTTTTTAAATGTAGTTTTTTTCCTTTTCTGCTTTATTTATTTCTAAGGTTTTTTTGCTGTATTTAGAGTTTCTTTGTGAATATTCTTGCTTTAGGTAAAACCAATTACAAACTTTCTGTTAGTGCTAGTAGTATTCAAATTTGAATAGTTTAAATTTGAAATTATTTGTTTTCTTTGTTGCTTTATTTATTTTATTTTGTTTCTACTTACAACAAAATATTTTCTTTGTTGCTTTAGGTAAAACCAATTACAAACTTTCTGTTAGTGCCAGTAGTATTCAAATTTGAATAGTTTAAATTTGAAATTATTTGTTTTCTTTGTTGCTTTATTTATTTTATTTTGTTTCTACTTACAACAAAATACTTATTGTTGCTATTTTTATTTTTTTGCAAGTTTTTTTGTTTTGTTTTCTGCATTATTTATTTTCTTTTGTTTTTTGCTTTATTTTTTAATTCTTTTTGCTCTTAGGTCAGCAAAATTATAAACTTTCTGTTAGTGCCATTAGTTTTCAAATTTGAATAATTAAAATTTGAATTCTTTGAAATTTGTGTGAATCACAAGTTTGTGGTTAAATTTACTAAAAAATGAACATAGATGCACCTATAGAGAAAATTCAACCTAAATTCATAGTTTTTAAATGAACTCTGAAAAAGTTGGCATAGCATGTGCATGTACAAAACGGACAATGGTATCATACTCGTCTGTTACAAAGTTGGCATGGTATCATCATAATAGTTGCGGAAAAAAGTCTTCACTTTTTCTTCGCTTGTGTCATTTGCTTATTGCGCCGTAACCATGGATAATCTTCATCGTTTATCAGGATGCTTGGGTCAGCCTTGACTTTGAAGGGATGAATTTCATGAAACTTTTCATAATCTTCAGATATGTCTGTCTTGCCCTCCACTCCCAGGATGTCCCTTTTTCCTGAAAGAACTATGTGGCGCTTTGGCTCATCGTATGATGTATTCGCTTCCTTATCTTTTCTTTTTCTCGGTCTGGTAGACATGTCCTTCACATAGATAACCTGTGCCACATCATTGGCTAGGACAAACGGTTCGTCAGTGTACCCAAGATTTTCCAGATCCACCGTTGTCATTCCGTACTGTGGGTCTACCTGTACCCCGCCTCCTGACAGATTGACCCATTTGCACTTAAACAAAGGGACCTTAAAATCATGTCCGTAGTCAAGTTCCCACATGTCCACTATGTAACCATAATATGTGTATTTTCCCCTCTCGGTTGTTGCATCAAAGCGGACACCGCTCATTTGGTTGGTGCTCTTTTGATCTTGGACAATCGTGTAATATGTATTCCCATTTATCTCGTATCCTTTGTAAATCAATACAGTCAAAGATGGTCCCCTGGATAACAGGTACAACTCATCACAAATAGTGTTGTCACCTCTGAGACGTGTTTCCAACCAACTGCTGAAAGTCCTAATGTGTTCACATGTAATCCAGTCGTGGCACTGCTTCGGGTGTTTGGAGCGCTGACTGTTCTTGTGTTCATCGACATACGGGGTCACCAAGGTAGAGTTCTGTAGAACTGTGTAGTGTGCTTGAGACCAAGAATATCTGTCCCTGCATATTATTGAGTCCCTTCCAAGCGTGCCTTTTCCAGTCAGTCTCCCCTCATACCGCGATTTAGGGAGACCTATCTTATTAAGGCCAGGAATGAAGTCAACACAAAACCCGATGACATCCTCTGTTTGATGGCCCATGGAGATGCTTCCTTCTGGCCTAGCGTGGTTACAGACATATTTCTTTAGAAATACGGGCCCCAGAATGACAATCTCGTCGACTAGATGAACTAGGACGTGTGTCATGATATTGAAGAAGGATAGTGGGAACACCAGCTCGAAACTGACAAGACATTGCGCCACATCACTCCTTAGCCTTGGTACGATTTCTTGATCGATCACCTTCTCAGAGATTGCATTGAGGAATGCACATAGCTTCACAATGGCTAATCGGACGTTTTCCAGTAGAAGCCCCCTCAATGCAACCGGAAGCAGTTGCGTCATAATCACGTGGCAGTCATGAGACTTTAGGTTCTGGAACTTTTTCTCTGGCATATTTATTATTCCCTTTATATTCGACGAGAAGCCAGTCGAGACCTTCATACTGAGTAGGCATTCAAAGAACATTTCTTTCTCTTCTTTCGTAAGAGCATAGCTGGCAGGACCTTCATACTGCTTCGGAGGCATGCCGTCTTTTTCGTGCAAACGTTGCAGGTCCTCCCGTGCCTCAGCTGTATCTTTTGTCTTTCCATACACGCCCAAGAAGCCTAGCAGGTTCACGCAAAGGTTCTTCGTCACGTGCATCACGTCGATTGAAGAGCGGACCTCTAGGTCTTTCCAGTAGGGTAGGTCCCAAAATATAGATTTCTTCTTCCACATGGTTACGTGTCCCTCAGCGTCATTCGGAATAGCTAGTGCGCCGGGGCCCTTTCCAAAGATTACGTGTAAATCATTGAGCATAGCAAGTACGTGATCACCGGTACGCATGGCGGGCTTCTTCGGTGATCTGCCTCGCCTTTGAAATGCTTGCCTTTCTTTCGACATTGATGGTTGGTCGGAAGAAATCGACGATGGCCCAGGTACACATTCTTCCTGCATTTGTCCAGGTATATACTTTCAGTGTCATCTAAACAGTGCGTGCATGCATGGTATCATTTGTTTGTCTGTCCTGAAAGGTTACTGAGAGCGGGCCAATCGTTGATGGTCACGAACAGCAACGCCTTTAGGTCAAATTCCTCCTGTCTGTGCTCATCCCACGCACATACACCGTTTCCATTCCACAGCTGTAAAAGTTCTTCAACTAATGGCCTTAGGTACACATCAATGTCGTTGCCGGGTTGCTTAGGGCCTTGGATGAGAACTGGCATCATAATGAACTTCCGCTTCATGCACATCCAAGGAGGAAGGTTATACATACATAGAGTCACGGGCGAGGTGCTGTGATTGCTGCTCTGCTCCCCGAAAGGATTAATGCCATCCGCGCTTAAAGCAAACCATGCGTTCCTTGGGTCCTTTGCAAACTCCTCCCAGTACTTTCTCTCGATTTTTCTCCACTGCGACCCGTCAGTGGGTGCTCTCAACTTCCCGTGTTTCTTACGGTCCTCACTGTGCCATCGCATCAACTTGGCATGCTCTCCGTTTCTGAACAAACGTTTCAACCGTGGTATTATAGGAGCATACCACATCACCTTCGCAGGAACCCTCTTCCTGGCGGGCTTGCCGTCAACATCACTAGGGTCATCTCGTCTCATCTTATACCGCAATGCACCGCATACCGGGCATGCGTTCAGATCCTTGTATGCACTGCGGTAGAGGATGCAGTCATTAGGGCATGCATGTATCTTCTGCACCTCCAATCCTAGAGGGCATATGACCTTCTTTGTTGTGTATGTACCGTCGGGCAATTCGTTATCCTTCGGAAGCTTCTTCTTCAATATTTTCAGTAGCTTCTCAAATCCTTTGTCAGCCACAGCATTCTCTGCCTTCCACTGCAATAATTCCAGTACGGTACCGACCTTTGTGTTGCCATCTTCGCAATTGGGGTACAACCCTTTTTTGTGATCCTCTAACATACGATCGAACTTCAGCTTCTCATTTTGACTTTCACATTGCGTCCTTGCATCGACAATGATCCGGCGGAGATCATCATCTGGTTCCTCTTGATCTTCAGCAGCTTCACCCGTTGCAGCATCATTGGGCACATCGTCAGGTTCCTCTTGATCTTCGCCAGCTCCCCCCATTGTAGCATCACCGTATTCAGGGGGCACATAGTTGTCATCGTACTCCTCTTCTTCGCCGTCTTCCATCATAACCCCTATTTCTCCGTGCCTCGTCCAAACATTATAGTGTGGCATGAAACCCTTGTAAAGCAGGTGGGAGTGAAGGATTTTTCGGTTAGAGTAAGACATCGTATTCCCACATTTAGTGCATGGACAACACATAAAACCATTCTGCTTGTTTGCCTCAGCCGCATTTAAAAACTCATGCACACCCTTAATGTACTCGGAAGTGTGTCTGTCACCGTACATCCATTGCCGGTTCATCTGCGTGCATTATATATAATTAAGTGTGTCAAAAACCATTACAGAACATCATAAATAGATAATTAAGTGACCAAATTAATAGAACTTCATCATCACATTAAAAAAAAGTACATACATAGTTCTCATCTAACAACATATAGCTCTCCAGAGCATCTAATTAATTTTCATCATACACATCGAAACTATGTAAAACATTTCAATGCGAAAACAAATGCGATCATAATCGCAACCAAGGTAACAATTGATCCAACGGCATAATGATATCAAGCCTCGGTATGAATGGCATATTTTTTAATCTTTCTAATCTTCAACCGCATTGCATCCATCTTGATCTTCTGATCATCGACGACATCCGCAACATGCAACTCCAATATCATCTTCTCGTCCTCAATTTTTTTTATTTTTTCCTTCAAGAAATTGTTTTGTTCTTCAACTAAATTTAACCTCTTGACAATAGGGTCCATCTTAATCTTGTGATCATCGACGACTTCCGCAACATGCAACTCCAATTCCATCTTCTCCTCCTCCATTTTTTCCATTTTTCTTCAAGGAAATGTTTTCCTCTTCAACTAAATTTAACCTCTCCACAAGAGGGTCGGTTGGAATTTCTGGTTCAACTACCTCCTAGACATATAAAAACATCTATGCATGTCAGGTTGGTCGGCATAATTGTCATAAACACTAAAAAAATAGTTATAAATTAAAGATAATATACCACATCTGAATCGTAGACAGGACGAGGGCCCACGTGGGCGGATATCAAAACCATCGCACTATATAATAACAAGAAATAATAAACGTAAGAAAATTAGACAAATATCTATCTAAAGCAAGAATAACAAGCAATAATAAAAGTAAGAAAAACATGGACATAACAAGAGGCTCACCACGGTGGTGCCGGTGACGAGATCGGCGGGGGCGATCGACCGTGGCGAAGACGGGGACGGGACGTGATGGACCGCTAAACCTAGACAAATCTCGGAGAAAATAGAGCTTCAAGAGGAGAAAAGCTTAACTAGTGTGGCTCGGGCATTCCATCAAACACGTTGTGTGCATAGGAGGTGAGCTAGAGCACCACCAAGCCCTCTTCCCCTCGGCCAGAAAAAACAGAGCAGTGTGCTCTGCTCTTGCGCGAGGGGGTATATGTAGGCACCTCATTGGTCCCGGTTGGTGACATGAACCGGGACTAAAGGGGAGCCTTTGGTCCCGGTTCAAGTCACCAATCGAGACCAATGGTTGTGGGCCAGGGGCAAGACCCATTGGTCCCGCTTCGGGGCACCAACCGGGACCAAAAGGTCTAGACGAACCGGGACCAATGGCCCACGTGGCCCGGCCGGCCCCCTGGGCTCACGAACCGGGTCCAATGCCCCCATTGGTCCCGGTTCTTGATGTCTACTACACGCTTCTATTCCTGTAGACAGTGTTGGGCCTCCAAGAGCAGAAGTTTGTAGGACAGCAGCAAATTTCCCTTAAGTGAGTAACCCAAGGTTTATCGAACTCAGGGAAGTAGAGGTTGAACGTACCCCTTTCAAGCAACCCTGCAATCAAGATACAAGAAGTCTCTTGTGTCCCCAACACACCTAATACACTTGTCAGATGTATAGGTGCACTAGTTCGGCGAAGAGATGTTAAATGGCAAGTGATATGGATGGCAAAATAAAGTGATATAAATCTGTAATAAAAAGTGCAGCAAGCAAACAAGTGGTAAACGTGAGCACAAATGGTATTGCAATGGTGGAAATAAGGCCTAGGGATCATACTTTCACTAGTGGCAACTCCCAACAACATTAACATAATAGAATCACATGATATTTCCCATAAAACATGCAAGGGGGACGCACTCGGAGGTCATTCCTTTGTGGTCAAGAGAGGACGAGAATTATGTAGGGCTACAAAAGCACACCTCAAAGTTCGTAGTTCTCAATCTATGGATTTCCCAATGTCACCGCGGCCATCCAAAGAGAGTACCAGAATCACCACAACATATCTAAAGGATAGTCAAAGACAAGCACCAAGAGACTCTTAATCTTCAATCCACACACAAAAGAGGAAATCACTCATGAAAATATTCTTCTAATCCATGTCCAATAGACCGATGTCACCTTGGTCTCGGGAATTATACTAGATAAAGACAAGTGAGTACATCAGTCCAATACATAGAGGAAGGGGAAATATCATGGGATCACCCTAGATTAACATAGCCTATGATCACAACGAAGATCACATCATGGGAGAGAGAGATAACCATATAGCTACACGTACAAGCCCTCAGCCCCGGAGGAAACTACTCACACATGGACATGGTGAGGAGGAGCTTGATGGTGGTGTTGATGGAGAGGTGCAGCCCCGCGAGGAGGAGACGGCCGGCGGCCCTAGGGGGCGGCGGCGGCGAGGAGGAGACGGCGGCGGCCCTGGGGGCGGCGGAGGCGAGGAGGAGACGGCGGCGGCCCTGAGGGCGGCGGCGGCCCTAGGGGGCAGCGGCTCCTTGGCCCCCCTTCTTCCTTGTGGATGGTGGTACAATGCTGCTGTTCCTCCCCTCCAAGACGGCGGCTTGGGAGGAGGAAAATTCGTGGCCCTTGGTGACCTAGGTTTCCTTTCTTTATATAGACTCTCGGATTCCCGTCATCAGATTTTGGGCTTCAGTAAAACGGGCTTTTCTCGGCCGTCCGGACTTCGATTTGGACGAATTGTATATCCAGAAGCATCCTCTCGAAATTCCCCACAACTTTCGCAACTAGACTTTTTCCTTTTGACGTCGTCTTCGGGCCGGAACGTGACCATCTTTAAAAAACTTTCTCAGACAGATTTCAGGAAAGTCAGAGTCCTACTCCAATACGACTCCTTTTGCGTTTTTGTCAATTTCCAAGTAATTCCTACACAATAAAGTGTAAAACAAGAACATTGTGCACTTTTGCAGCCATTAGTAGGTTAGTCCAATAAGTGCCTAAAAAGATAGAAAACTTTGATATAAACATGAGACAATGATGCAAAACAAGCATGTCACAAGCAAAAATTATGGATACGTTTGGGACGTATCAACATCCCCAAGCTTAATTCCTACTCGTCCTCGAGTAGGTAGAATGATAACATTGATAATTTTTGTGGTGACATGCTACCAAAGAATATTTCACAGTCACATGACAAATGCTTATTGAGATAATGAATCTTTAGTAATTAAATTGCCTCATGAGAATATCACAAAGAACTGAAAGTTTACAATATGATACTGAAACACCCAATAGATTTGTAGTGAGCATGGTGTGCAAACATGACAAAGTGATACCTTGCTTGCCCCCTTTAGTGAAGCAAAACATAAATGCAGGAGCACCTCCGAAGTTTAAGTGACGACTAGATACAATGATTTCAGAATAAGCGCTATCATAGTCATGCAGAAGACAATGATACTTTGGGACAATGCACATTACACTCAGAATGACAATCATGCTCTCAACAGTTGGTGCTTTAAAGAAAGAAGGTGGAGACTCTCGAACCGTGGCTTTTGATGGCAAGGTTGAAAACCCGTGGTCGGAAACAAAAACTAAACATGTACCAGAGCTCTTGGTTTTTTAAAAACAGAGGTAATAATTATTTTTTAGAGATGCATATTTCGTCAACGAATGCTAGCAGATAACTCAATTACTTCTCGAGCTGGACAAGTTTCGAGGAACGGCTCCCGCACGAGGACGATCACATCCTCTTAATCTCCTTTGTTTATCACTGCCAAAGTTTTCTGATTTCTCATGAACAAAGCGTGAAGGAGGGTTTGTTTGTTGTATATTTTTTAATGAGCCGGGCGCACTCTTTGCCAGTTCCTTCTCGTATTAGGGGTTTGCACATTAGACATGCAATCCCGGGGTGAAGCTTGTCCAACTTAAAAAGATCATGAATTAACTACTACTTCCTCATGAGCTAAAACAGAGGCACAAAAGAGAAATGCTTTTTTTGAATAATTTCGAGATGGTACACGAAAGTCTTCGTTAGGAATGGCAGGTAAATACCATGTATAGGAAGGTATGGTGGACTCATATGGCATAACTGGTTTAAAGGATTTTGGATGCACAAGCAGTCAGTCCTCTTAGTACCGGCAAAAGTTAGCAAAAGACTGGGAGCGACCAACTAAGAGAGCAATGACGGTCATAATCATGCAGAGCGACAAAGCAACATCGAATCGGGCATGGAAGTTATATCGTTACTCAGAAATTAAAGATCATCAAGGCTTGATAGACTTTCTTTACAGTCTTAAATATGCGTGAGCATATGCCAAGTCAATCAAAATAAATTCTTGGAGGAAGATATCACTAAACCATACCACATCATAGGCAAACAAATCATGTTGGTACTTCAATAACACATTAAGAACCCCCCAGCTATTTGAGACTAACCATAAGAAAACATGAACTACTAAGCACCGACCGCAGCAACCGCCGGGCCGGGCCACCTTCCCCAAGGAGCGTGGGCCTCCTCCTCCCCGGGGACCAGAACCTCCATGCCAGCCGGGCCAGACCCTTGCTCCTCTGCTCAATTTTGGGCCGAGGCCCGTAGGTGAGCCTCTCCCCTATCCCTCGCCCCGGGCGACTGTTACTAACTTGCGCTCGTTGTTTGCGAGATTTTGGCTAAGTCTGTGAATTCATATATTCTGTTGGCATCTTTGCATGGCTGTAACTTTTAGTGTGCTTGTCCAAATTGTGCATATGATATATCAAAATGATCGTGGTGAGATGATCTACATTTTGTACCATTGTGGCATGCTTGTTTGAGATCATCTAGATGTCCTAATCTTCGTGACAAGAGTGCTACTTGTTATAAACTGCTATTACTTGTTATTTTGTTGCTATGTTCGCTTGATGCCCTAGTCAAATCCATGCTAGTTTGGAGTGACCAATGATCATTCCTTGTTGTCCATGTTTTTGTATATCCATTCATGCCCTCACTTGCACATATGGCTTGTTGTAGCTTAGTTATTTCTTGCCCTCAAGTTGCTATAAATTATAACTGTCAGGTTTTTAACAACATGATCAAAGTGGTGTAGCTTGTTGCTATTGATCCATGCCTCCTATGGAGATGCTCCAATGGAGTTGTTTGCTGTAGGAGATGTATACTTCATGTACATGCTTATTGTCATCATGTTTGGGTGCTGTAGAGCATATATTTCTTGCTTCAAAGTTGCTATGTGGCTATTAATTTCAGCTTTGCATCGTAACTTGTTTTGCTCGTATCTTTTAGTCCGTTGCTCCGTTTTGGGTGTGCCTTATATGAAACTTGTGTGATTTTGCATTTAGAATCATAATATCATGTTGTTTACATGTTTGGAGTATGTTTGCTTGATGTTTGGGTGCATCTTGCACCCTTGCCATGCTTGTCTTGTTTTGCTCATATCTTCTAGACCGTAGCTCCGAATTAAACAAACTTTATATGAAACTTGACTAGAATTTTGTGTAGATCATCATGGTGCATGTTAACTTGCTATTTAACAACTTTAACTTAAGTTTTGTTCAGATCTGGACCAATTTAAAAATATGCATGTGAGGACTTACCGGATTCGCTATATGATGATTCCGACCTCATTTAAATTTGTGGTTTGTGTTGTTCTTGTGTGTTTCATCCCTTGACATGAAATGCATCATACTTGCATCATGTTATTCGTGCATTGCACCTTGTTTGATATCGTGCCATGTTGTGTTCTTGTGTTGAGTAGAGCCGGAAGCCGAGACCGAGTGCGAGGTTCCTATCGAGGTTGAGTACGAGGAGCCGACTTACGATCCCATCGACGGCTCGACATGCAAGATGACCTGACCCAGATATCATTACTATCTTTGCCTATTGCTAGATGTCTCGCTCTTTAGCTTATTGCCTCGATGCCCATGTTTGTTTGTCAGCCTCCTATTGTAACCATGAATCTGTCTAACCACCCAACCTAGCAAACCTTTGTTTGGCTACGTAAGCTTCGCTCAGCCCCTCTTATAGCATTGCTAGTTGCAGGAGAAGATTTGAAGATTCTCGCTTCATGTTGAAGTTATTGTTGGGATATCACACTATATAACTCTTAAACTAAAATGGTCTATATATTGGTAATGGGTGGAAGGCTAAGACTCTTGCTTGGTGTTTTGTTCCACTCATGCCGCCCTAGGAACCGTATAAACCGGTGTTATGTTCCTTGATTATGCGTCCCTAACACGGTTGGGGTTTATGGGCCCCCCTTGATAACCCGCTTAGCGCTAAAGCTTTTCCAGCAAGGCCCAACATTGGTACTCCATTTGCCTAATAACTAAAACTTGCATAGGGACTAGCTATCCCGTGATCTTAATTAACAACCTTAGGGCCAGTGCTCCACATGAGTGTTGGTCCGATCTGAGCAGACTGCGGGGCCGCCTTGGGGAAACCCGAGGTATTTGGTATTCACCTGTAGGATGACTCATCCGGTCGTGGCCTGAGACTAGATACGCGCGACTACTGTCAGGGTGTCGGCACGTCGGGAGGTCTTGCTGGATTAGTTTTACCTTAGTCGAAATATCTTGAGTACGGGATTCCGAGAATACTCAGGTCTTCCCACCTTGGAGTTGCGACTCCGCAAATCGTGAGTTTGTGATGGGCTAAGTTGGGACACCCATGCAGGGTTTGATCTTTCGAAACCGTGCCCGCGTTTATGTGGCAGATGGAAATTTGTTAATATCCGATTGTAGAAAACTTGACACCATGTTCAGAACACACTACCAGCGTGAGTAACCGTGACGGTCATTTTCCGAAAGGGGTTCAGGAAGTGAACACGGCGGGGTTATAATTGACGTGCTTAGATAGGATCACTTCGTGATCACTTTGACGCTCGTGGCACTTCTCTTCTCGCTCTAAACACGTAAGCTAGTGTTTGAGCAGCTGCAACCTTTATTTTCTTTAGTCTTGTTCCACACCCAAGGCTTAGATAATTTTGCTACCCGGGAACGGGATTGCTGAGTCCTTCGTGGCTCACAGATTCTACACAACACCAGATGCAGGTACTATGGTGAACTACGCAGGTGACGGCACAAAGCTGTACTGGGAGTTCGACGAAGAACATGGGCGATACTACGTGTACTATCCCGATGATCAGTAGTGGTTTCTACTAGGGGCGATTCGGACCTTGTGGCTATATTTATTTGGTATCTTTCATTTGGATCTTCGTCCGTAGTCGGACTGTGATGTTATTTGGATGATGATTGCTTATGTAATGTATTGTGTGACGTGGCGAGTGTAAGCCAACTACTCTTTTATAATTTCATCCCTATTTTTACATAAGTCGTGCAAAGATACCATACTTGAGATCATTCTAGTATGAGCTTATACCTTTAAGTCGTGCCTCGACACGTAGGAGGTATAATCTCATACTGGGCATTACAGTCTCATAATTATTCGCTTTTTTATCAATTGCTCGACAGTAATTTGTTTATCCGCCGTAGAATATCGCTATCATGAGAAAAGCCACTAGAGAAAACTATGGCCCCCGGATCTATTCTCAACATATCAATCTACATCTACTTTACTTTTCTTGCTTTTATTTGCTGTTTTATTAAACTAAAAATACCAAAAATATAACTATCATCTCTATCAGATCTCACTCTCGTAAGTGACCGTAAAGGGATTGACAACCCCTTATCGCGTTGGCTGCGAAGTTCTTATTTGTTTGTGCAGGTGCGAGGGACTGGCGCGTGGTCTCATACTGGATTGATACCCTGGTTCTCAAAACTGAGGGAAATACTTACGCTACTGTGATGCATCTCCCTTTCCTTTTCGAGGAAATACAACGCAAGCTCAAGAGGTAGCACGGCGGAAAAGCAAGCGAGGATGCTCGAGGTCGAGGCCGCCAATGCCAAGACCAAGGTGAATGAAGTAGCCCTTGCTAGCATGATGACGGGGTGGAGATCATAAAGGTGGACCTTAACACCGTATCTCTGAAGAAGAGACCATGGTTCGAGAAGATGCAGGCCGACATGCTCAATTTCGACGACGAGTGATCTATGTCCGCATGTGCCATCCTTTTTGTATGCCAGCAAGCGTGGTGACATGACCACGGGACGAGATGGTGCCGGTTGCTGGCAAACGCGCCAACAAGGCTGTGTGATGCTCTTTTTGAAGGCTGGCATGGCGCCGGCATGAATTTTGGTTGACGGCATGGCCGTTGCCCTTTTAAATTTATGCGTGGACATGAAATAGGGCGTCTATGTCGGATCATGGTGGACCCAAAACGAAAACTATGCGGACGCCGAGCGGGCGGCCAATCCAAACGGATAAAAACCGAACAAAACCGATGTCTGTTTAGGTCGGCCAGTTGAAGTTTCTCTTATGATCATCCTTTTTTATAACTCTTTCTATTCATTTTGATAAGACGGTGTAGATAATTTAGACATCAACCGAAGCAATTCCATGTTAGCCGTCTGAAACGTCATTGAAGTGAGCGGAGGGAGTACCAAAAGAAAGACGTTCGCTACACCCTCCTCCCATAATATAAGAGCTAATATATTTTCTTTTTTGCGGGAAGTTGGCTAATATCCATTGTTCGTGGAGCTCAGTTTGATCTGTTCGCGGGACAGACGGACGGGGCACGCACGTCCTTGTCCGAAACCCCGCCAAATGGCATACACGCAGCCCAGTGTCAATCAGCCCGCACGCGCATAAGATTTCACATCAAAGGGGGACACACCTAAAACCCAACCAATTCAACGTGCAACAGTGCAGGGATTAATCGTCTGGATTATCCTACTTAAATTATACCCCGCGTGGAGACCGGTCTTCCGGTGCTTTCACACTTGGAGAAAGCTCCGTAACTTGCCAACCACAATTAACTACTGCGAGGTCGGCCTGCACCGTATTGCTGCTCCATGTTTCAGGACCGGGAAGCATTTGCGCCGCTGCCGTTCTGTACGCAGCAGCTAGCAGCCTGTCCGCCGATAAAAGATATCGCCAAACGGCAACGTTGCTGTCTACAGTACATTTATTTACGCGTCCAGAGGAGGTGTTTACATTGAACAAGCAAAAGGATACGGAGTATATCTGTGCGTATGGACCCGTGTGCGCCTCACCGAACGGTTCACACCCGACGCAATAATTGTGCGCGCGAGCGAACCTGCTTACTTCCGCAACGAACCTTTTGACCTGCAGCTGCCTTGCACGAGTATGAATCATCGTCAAAACCGACACAAGCAACGGCAAAAAAGAGAAAAGATTGAGCCATCGACCGACCGATCACGATCCCCGGAAATCCAAACACTGCTGCATGCAGCGTGGCTTTCAACGCCCAAGTTGCGGCCGCGAGTTGGGGCTCCTGAACCGTGGATAAAAATGATGTGAGTGCGTTCCGTTGCGTGCAGGAAAAGCTCCGCGACTGTGAGATGATAGCGCCGTTTCCCACGCGACCACGTGTGGAAAACCGAAACTGCGGCGCGCGCGCGGGGCTCCTACGTTACGTGGGCTGCATGCGCCCGTGCGCGGCGCCGTTCGAAACTTCCACTGTCAGCGATGGCTAGATTTCGTCTGCAGAATCTGCGATTGTTCGAGCCAATACAGGAGACGTGTTTCTGCTACTCAAGAATACTCCGTATCAAAATAAATGTCTTAATTTTAATAGTATATCTCTGTAAAAAAATACTATAAGATTTTTTTAAGTCACTACTTTAGTGATCTATAAACCCTCATACATTTCTTTACGAAGGAAGTACATAT
This sequence comes from Secale cereale, assembly GCA_902687465.1. Lineage (NCBI taxonomy): Eukaryota > Viridiplantae > Streptophyta > Magnoliopsida > Poales > Poaceae > Secale > Secale cereale. Next base: position 385,771,894 of record LR738709.1, on the reverse strand, counting down.
TAAATTTAAAATACTTATTTTAGGACAGAGGGGATAATTGACGGGTTATGGCTGCCGCTGACATCCGCCCGGGCATCTATATCCACTGTCAACAAAGCTAAATTGGTCAAGCCGGCGAATTACTGCTGGCAGCTAAACCATCACAGCGAAATGACCAAGAACGGGTCTTTTTACCAGCACGCGGCACGCCTGTCCTGATCGCTTTCGCGACGCGCAGCTGTCAGTTATTACTATCACTAGCATGTACTCCAGGCGAGGCCGACATGTCGTTGGTCAGTGACCGCTGTGAAACGTGGACTCCAGTCGAATTGAGCGATGAAGAAGGGTTCGTGCATGCACGGCGCGCAGGTACAGCCATTCTGTTTTTCTCGGGAGCGCTGACCAAGTCTCCGTCACTTTGACCTCGTGGTTGGCCGTGTCGTTTCCCGTTTTGTTGCATCCCTTTCCTCGCCCCTCCAACTGCTTTTTCAAACACAGTATAAATGAACCATGCAAGAGAGGCCTTGTATTGGCGCAGGAGATACAGGCAGAAAAGATTCATGTGAAGCTGGATTCACAAAGAGTAGTTAAGATGCTCAATAATCAGCACAAGGAGATGTCAACTGCTGGTCCATTGATTCAAGAGCTGAACACGTTGCTTTCTTCGTTTGTTAGCTCTAAAATCATTTGGGTTCGTCGTACTGCAAATGTTGCCGCTCATAAATTAGCCAAAATAGGTGTAGGAGATGAACTTTGCAATGTTTGGTTGGGGATACCTCGGATTGTGTGCTCGATGTAATCTCGGATGACATTCCGAATGCGTTTGATTAAATAAATGCGGCAATATTTTCCCCTAAAAAAAAATCTAGGATCTAAATTTGTGAGGAGAGGCGGAACTGGTGGATTTTTGGTAGTAGACCTTTGGTTGTAAGCCCAACTAAAATCTGAAAAATTCATGGTTCATTCATGCATGGCTCTGTTGATCCGCGACATTGAGACTACTACATTTTTTTTTTCTTTTTTGAGAAAAGGCATATAGGCATCTTACATCGCCCCAAGGGCAGGATTACAATCGTTTGCTAGAACCTCTCGCAGGTCATGTGGGACATCTGCTATACACATAACATCCCCTGTCCTCCTTGCATATGCGGCCATTTCATGAGCCAATTAGTTCCTGTTCCGTTTGACTGTGATGATCGACACCTCTTCAAAGCTATGCATAAGGTATCTCACGTCAGTAATCAAAGGGAATAGTGAGGAGAGATTAGCATCTTTGCTCTTCAGCAGTGTGGCTGCATTTGCACAGTCCGTCTCGATACATAGCTTCCCCCAGTAGCGCTTCCTTAATTCTGCTAAACCGTAGAGAATGGCGGCCATTTCAGCTTCCTCGGACGAGCTGCATGAAGTCAGTTTTTTACAGACGGACAGAGCAACACGTCTGTTACAATCTCTGACAAAAATGCCGGCATAAGTCTCTCCAGTACTAATTAAGAATGATGCGTCGCTGTTTAATTTCAAAGTCTCGTTATCTGGTGGCAGTCACCACTCAGTCTCGTCAGCGTTTCCTGAGAGTTTGGCATGATTGGGGTTCTTGCTTCTGCTTGTGATTGAACTGTCAGTCATGGGAGTAGTAATCTCAGGGAAGATCGGTTGTTTCCCTTTAACTCTTGCAGCTAGATCCTCACTACAGCATGGAGATGCATCCATATTGGAGGCCTGCATATTTGCCTCTGGATCGTTGTTGCCCATGTATGCAACGCCCAGCTCATTGTGGTATTTAACTAAGAATTGGACTGAAGCCCCAATCGTCGCTCTTCCTTTTGCATGAACGCAGTCCTCCCGTAGTCACCATGCACGCCACAGTAAGAGCATGATTTTCTGTCGTACGTCCATACTGCATGTGTCTAGCAGCAGTTGTAGCCAATCCACCCCTGTATATCTGAACTTCTCTTCTACCGGCAGGTCCCAGACCTTTCTCATCTCCATGCGGAGCGCCCTGTCCTTGGTGCATGCAACCGTAGCATGGTACTCGTCCTCTGTTTCCTTTCCACAGATATTACAGATGTTGTCAATCTCCAGTGTTCTTTTCCATTTGTTTTTCTTTGTGGCCAAAGTTTCAGTTACGACTCGCCAACCGAAAATGCGAATTTTCTCAGGGCATTTGGATTTCCAAACTAAGTCCCAAATACTTTTGTTGTCAGCTTCGCATACTGAACTTGATGCATCAGCCGCCACTAGCTGTTTGAGCTAGAATCCCAGTTTGTATGCACTTCGGACAGTGAATATACCATTTTTCTCACTATGCCAGGCCACACAATCCTCAGCATTGGTGTTAGGCAGTTTAATTTTGCATATTACTTCCGCATCAAACCCATGGAACAGATCCTTCACAAGGTTAACATTCCATTCCTTACCGTCAGACGTTAGGAGTTGGTTAACCCATCTCAAACGTGACCATCTCTTGAAGGTGGCCACTTTCAGTCCACTTTTCCTGGGTATCCATTGATCCCTTTAGATCTGAATCCTTCTTCCATTACCAACTCTCCAGATTAGACCTTTTTTGAGGAGCTCCAGTCCGTGCTCAATACCTCTCCATGCTTGAGAGGCGTCTGAAGCAAAGGATGTGTCGAGGAGTTCCCCGTTTGGGTAATATTTTGATTTTAAAACCCTCGCACACAGGCTCTCAGGGCGTTGTAGCAACCTCCATCCTTGTCTTGCTAGAAGTGCTTGATTAAAAATTTGCATGTCATAAAAGCCTATTCCTCCTGCCCTTTTTGGTTTCACCAGTTGGTCCCATGCCGTCCAGTGAACTTTCCTATGCCCTTCCTCCTCACCCCACCAGAATTCTCTGATTAGTCGCTCGTATTTGTCACAGAAACCGACTGAGAGTTTGAATACTCCCATTGTGAAGACCGGAAGGGCTTGCACTATGGATTTGACATGGACTTCTTTTGCTGCAAAAGACATGAATCTTCCATCCCAGTCGCTACATGTCTTCATAAATCTGTCCATGATCGGTTGGAAGTTAACATCTTTCATTCATCCTTCTAGTGTAGGTAGCCCAAGGTATTTGCTCTCAAAGGTTGATGTGTCAATAGCTAATATACTTTTAATTTCCTTTTGCACTTCTGGTGGGCAATGTTCACTGAATAATATTGAGCATTTGCTATTGCTTAGAAGCTGCCCTGTACATCTCTGAAAAAATGCCAATGCATCCTTCACTGCAAACGCTTGCTCTGTAGTAGCCTTGAAGAAGACAAGGCTATCATCCGCAAACAACAGGTTTGAAATTCCGGGGCTGTTACGTGCAACTTTCACCGGTGTAATACTTCCTCCCAACACTGCTTTCTTGAAGATATTTGCTAGTCCGTCCGCCACAAAGAGGAATAGGTAAGGGCTCAAGGGGTCACCCTGTCTAAGCCCCTTTGAAGGTGTGAATGGTTCAAGAACCTCTCCATTCATTCTCACTGAGAATCTCACTGAAGTTACACATTTCATCACCCAATCAATCCAAACCAGACTGAACCCGATCTTCTTCAGGGCACCTCGCAGGTAGTTCCAATCCACTCTATCATAAGCCTTTGCAAGATCCAACTTATATGCACAGTGGGTACTGTGCGGGTTTTTGCTATGTTGAATCTTGTGGAAACATTCGAATGCGATGATAGCATTATCAGTAATCAGCCTACCCGGAATGAAAGCACTTTGGGTTTCTGAGATTAACTCATCTAGGTAGGGGCGGAGTCGGTTGACCAGACACTTGGATATGACTTTGTAGATTACGTTACATAGACTGATTGGCCTGAAGTCCTTGAGACTTTGTGGATTCCTCCCTTTCGGGATGAGTACAATGACCGTGTCATTGATACCTTCAGGCATGATGCCATCCTCAAAAAAATTCAGAACCGCTTCTATAACATCCTTCTTGATTGTACTCAGTTTCGCTGGAAGAACCGAGCCGGAAAACCGTCTTGACCCGGTGCTTTTAGAGGGCCTATCTGAAACAAGGCATCACTCACTTCTTTCTCTGAATTTTTTTCCGTGAGTTTTATGTTCATATCATTTTGGATTGATTGGGGTAGCAGCTCAATCAATTCAAATGGAACGACTTCTTCATCTTTTGTATACAGTTTTTTAAAGAAGTTTATTGCCATTGCATTCAGTTCAGTCTTCTTCTCAATCCAGATCCCCTCCTCATTTTTCAACTTTCTTATTTGGTTTTTCTTTTGTCACCAAGTGGCTTTTTTGTGGAAATATCTTGTGTTTTGATCACCTTCTTTTATCGAAGTCGCTCGTGATCGTTGTTTCCACATAAGTTCCTCTCTGACTAGTAGCTCATCCAACTCGCCGGACACCTTTTTGATGCGTTGTGCGTTCTCTTCAGAATTGGCATTCTCATACAGTACTTTCAGTTCCTTCCGTTTCTTGTTCATACAACTAGATACAGAGCCAAAGTCCTTCTTAGACCAATTATGTAGTGATTTTTTAACCCCTTTGAGCTTCTCTGCTACTGTAGCTAGTGAGGCGCCTGACACGTTTCCTTCCCAGGCTTCATTTATTGCACTGTCTAGAGATGGAACTCGCTCCCACATCATTTCATACCGAAACAATGCAGGTTTTCTGGTGGTGTCTTCATTTCCGAGCGATAGTAATAAAGGAAAATGATCCGATCGGGATGTTGTGACGTGGAGTACACTTGCGTTTCGAAACAACTCGGACCATTCAGGTGAGGCCACTCCCCTATCCAGCCTAGCTCGGACGTTCTTTCGTCCTTGTTGCTTGTTATCGTATGTCCATTCAGGACCATGGTAGCCCAGATCATGAAGATTACAGTATGCTAGTACATCTCTGAAATTGCCCATATACCTTTCAGATCTTTTCGCTGCAGAGAAATGTTCACTTTGCCATAGTGTTTCGTTGAAATCTCCTATCATCATCCAAGGCTTGGTCGATTTTGGTTTTATTCTTTTCAGCAGGTTCCACATGTTATGTCTCTCATGTGCTCTAGGCTCGCCGTACACAAAGGTACCCCGCCACATTGGGCCATGGGGATTCATACGTATATGCACATCAATATACCTCAAACCATAGGAGAGCAACCTTATTTCGACACTTTCATCCCAAAACAGGGCTATACCAGCACCTTTTCCCATGCCATCGTGGGTGATGCAGTTTTTGAGGCCCAGCCTCCATCTTATTCTTTTGACGCTCTCCTCACACTGCCGCGTCTCAGAGATGAACACAACAGAGGGGCGGTGTGTGCGCACCAGGCACACAAGCTCACGAACTGTCTCGGGGTGGCCCAATCCCCAACAGTTCCAACATAGGATCGTCATTCCTCCTGACGGGCGCTCTCCGTCGCGCCCGTCAGTTCCCCGGCAGCCCCAATACCGGTAGCTTCCTTACCACCTATCTCTCCTACAGCTCTCTCATCCTCTTCCTCTACAACAGCTCTCTGTTTCTTATACATGTCCCCTGTTACATCAGACTCACTAGCCATAGCCCTAGTAGATGTGACCATGCCACCCGTACCTCTTTTTCCCAGAACTGAATTTGTCTCTCCTGGTCCCTTTCTTTCCTTGAAATGGTTAATATACTTTGCCTTGACTTTGAGACCTGCATTCTTGGTCGTGTCAGGAGCACTGCTCTGGGTGTCCAGCTCTCTGTCTTGGCTAGTAGATTCCCCCATCTTACCCGTTTCTTTTGATGCCTGCAACTTCCCTGACTTTGTCTCCGTCTCTACTGAGTTAATAGCAGCAGCGACAGGAGAGGCCTTAACAGAATCTGGCTCGAAACCCGGTGGGTAGGGAGGGGTTGCTGCATCCTCGATGGTGTGTGCGAGCGTGGTTTTGTCGATGTTGCCCCCCGCCCCTGTACCCGGTGGTGTAGATGGCAAAGTGTTCGCGTCAGCCATGGCTATGGTTGGAGTAGAAGCCGTGGTCGGCGCGGGTTTTGCCGGAGCCATCGTTGTGTTCTCACAGATGCTCGTCTTCCTAGCGCCTCCATTTCCTGTGTCTTTGCTCACTCTAAGCGCGCTAACCGCTGCGATTGCCGCTTGTACAGCCGGGTCCAGCAACACATCATCTGGAATATCCCTGCATCTTGCCATCTCCTGTGATCGAGCATGCATCACCTTCTTTTATCTGCCTAGCTTCTCCCAGGCCAACTTGGTCGGGGCTGTCCATGCCTCCCCGTCCAACTCAGACCCAAAGTGCAGGAAGCGTCTAGCACTACAAGCATCCGGTACTACAAAGCCGCACTTGTTTTTGCTTGATTTGTAGGGCGATGCTCTCATCGCCCCCGTGAACCTCTCTGCTTGATCATCTGTCGGCAGCCTGCAGCCCCTTTCTCCATGACCTATGTGCCCATAGTACATACAAAATCGTGGGGCTCTCTCATACTTGACCACTAGGTCCATATGCTCTTTCTCCCCTAATTCTCTAGGACTGATCTCACACAGGAGAGGAGTGTTTACATTATGTTCAACTCTTACACGAAGAAATTCAGAGAAAATATTCCCAAACTTATCCGCATCTACCCTTAGAACTTTCCCCAAGAGGCCACCTAGCTTCCACCCGATCTCTTCTGACAACATGAGCGGTGGCACATCATATATACGTGCCCAGATTGGCATTACGTTCACCGGTACGTCTGATGCCTTACCCTGTCCATCAACGGGAACAATGAGGAATGCATCCTTACGGTGTGTCCATGGGCCATTCTCCAGGAGGATTTCCTCGAGCTCATTGCTAAGGAATGGGCAGTGGAAACGAGAGGAGTTTCGAATATTGATAAATGGCAGTTTAAAATTCGACATCTTAGACAATTCTTGAGGGGATGGGCTAAGAATAACAGTGGGGTTTATAGGAAAGAAAAAGAACGGTTGTTGACCGTTATTAATGAGCTTGACATTAAGGCTGAAAACTGTTCATTAAGTATTGACGAACGGGTTCATAAAAGGGAGGCAGAAGTCAATTTGGCGAAGCTACTTCGGGAGGAAGAGTTAAAATGGGCACTCAGAGCGAAAGTGCGCCGGGTTGTTCAAGGTGATAACAACACACAATTTTTCCATATGATTGCCAATGGGAAGCATAGGAAAAAGAGAATTATTCAACTTGAACAGGATGAGGGAATGATTGTAGGCCACGATAATCTAAAAATATATATCACCAACTATTATAAAACGTTGTTTGGGGCTCCGGAAGAGAATCATGTTACTCTCGATGAGAGCTTGGTGGACGATATTCCACAACTCCGGGACGATGAGAATGAGGTGCTAACGGCACCTTTTTCTGAGAAGGAGGTGTTTGATGCTATAACACAAATGAAAAATAACAAAGCACTTGGTCCAGATGGCTTTCCGGTAGAGTTCTATAAGAAATGTTGGGGAATTATTAAAAGTGATTTGATGCCTATGTTCCATGACCTGTTTAATGGCCATCTTCAGCTTTTTAAGCTAAACTTTGGTACCATCACGTTGTTACCAAAGAAGTCGGAGGCAATTCGCATTGAGCAATTCAGACCGATATGCTTGCTTAATGTGAGTTTCAAGATTTTTACTAAGGTTGGCACTAATCGTCTGACACAGATTGCACATTCGGTAGTAAACCCAACCCAGACTGCCTTCATGCCAGGACGACACATCCTTGAGGGAGTGGTCGTACTTCATGAAACACTTCACGAAATACACTCGAAGAAGCTCGATGGGGTGGTACTCAAAGTGGATTTCGAAAAGGCGTATGATAAAGTTAAGTGGCCATATTTACAACAGGCTCTGCGTATGAAAGGATTTGATCAGGAATGGAGGAAACAAGTCGAATCTTTTATACAAGGGGGTAGTGTCGGAATTAAGGTAAATGATGATATCAGTCATTATTTTCAGACGCTAAAAGGGTTGAGACAGGGGGACCCAATGTCTCCAATCCTTTTTAATGTTGTGGTTGACATGTTGGCGGTTCTTGTTAATCGAGCGAAACAAGATGGCCAAGTCGGTGGTCTTATCCCACACTTAGTTGATGGTGGGGTCTCCATCCTCCAATATGCTGACGACACCATTATTTTCATGGAACATGATTTTACCAAGGCTAGAAACATGAAACTAGTACTGTGCCTCTTTGAACAATTGTCAGGTTTGAAAATCAATTTTAATAAGAGTGAGCTTTTCTGCTTTGGAAGAGCCAAAGAAGAAGCAGAAAATTATAAACAACTATTTGGGTGTGAATTAGGGCCGTTGCCCTTTACGTACTTAGGGATCCCAATTCATCATCGCAAGCTCACAAATAAATAATGAAAGTGCATTGAGGATTGGTTAAAAAAGAAATTGAGTTGCTGGAAGGGCAAACTTGTCAAGCCCAAGATGCGATTATATCACGATCACGTGACACTTACGTGATTGGGGCACAACCGCATTTCGGGCACTTAGCAAGATGGATATCATTACAACGTACCATTACATACATCCATGGGGGATACAACAATACATACAAATCTCATGAATACAACAACCTCAATACAAGACATCAGACTACGGATGCAAACATGAAAAACACACGACATCCATCTGCTATCCCAGGCTGCCGACCCGGAACCTAACCCAAGACTGAAGAAGAAGAAGAAAGAACTCCAACACAACGATCAACGCTCTCACGTCAAGACATCGGAAACCTGCACCTGCAACTGTTGTTGTAGTATCTGTGAGCCACGAGGACTCAGCAATCCCATAACCATGGGTAACAAGACTATCAAAGCTTAATAGGTAGGAAGAGGTAAAGTGGTGAGGTTGCAGCAGCGGCTAAGCATAAATATGGTGGCTAACTTACGAGTACAAGAATAAGATGAGCATCTACGCAAACGGTCGTAACTAGTAGTGATCGCTAAAGATCCTGAACTACATACGAGTCAAACATAACCCCATCGTGTTCTCTTCTCAAAGTGAAAAGAGATAGTGACGGTTACTCACACAGTTGTGTGTTTTACTTCGGATCCTCTGTCAAGTTTTCTACAACCGGACATTAACAAATTCCAATCTGCCACATAACCGCGGGCACGGCTTTCGAAAGATCATAACCCTGCAGGGGTGTCCCAACTTAGCCCATCACAAGCTCTCACGATTAGCTGAAGTGATAAATATAATATCATCACCCCTTATCTTACGGAAATCCGATCAGGCTCAACATCCCTGTGCACAAGACATTTCGACAATGGTAAAACAAGTCCAGCAAGACCTCCCGGCGTACCGACACCCTGATAGTAGCCGCGCGTATCTCGTCTCAGGCCACAACCGGATGGGACAAGCTACGAGTAAAACCAGCCCTCGGGTTTCCCCAAGGTGGCCCCGCAGGTTGCCCGTTTGGGACCAACACCATCAACACTGGCCCCCCTGCTATGTAGAAGAATCCTCGGGTAGCGCTAACTCCCTATGCAATTAATTAATTAATTAAGTTGTTATCATGAGCAAATTAAAATCAATGTTGGGCCTTGCTGGAGGAGTTTTATCAAAGTCAAAGTGTCAAGGGGTCCCCATATACCCATCGTGTAAGGAACGCAAAATCAAGGAACATAATGCCGGTTTATCGGCGCCTAAGGTGGCATGAGTGGAACAAAACACCGAGCAAAAGGCCAAGCCTTCCACCCATGCCCAGTATATAGGTGTGTTAATAATAATAATAGATATTGTGATATTCCAACAACAAGTTCCCTCCTGGAACGATCTTCATCTTCACCTGCAACTAACAACGCTATAAGAGGGGCTGAGCAAGCGGGTAACATAGCCAAACAATGGTTTTGCTAGGAAGGTTTCAAAGGTTAGAGGTTTCATGGCAACAAGGAGAGGCTGACAATAATGATGGGTAGCGTGACATGTAACGATAGCATCGAGACACTAAGAATGGCAATGATAGTAAAGGTATCCAAGGGTATGGTCATCTTGCCTGAGATCCCGCAAGGAAGAAGAACGGTTCCGTGAAGAAGACGGAGAAGAAGCCTTGAAGAAGAACCACGGGAAGACGAACGAATCCTCACGAACGCAACGGAACAAGCACTAACGAGAAGAAGCAAGCAATACGGTAAACAAACCACTCAAGAACATGACAATATGCACTACCAAGTAGGATGCCAAACAAGTCTACTTATGATGCACAGAAAGTCTACGCAGGAAGCAAAACATGGCAAGGGAGGAAGCACACCAAAACAACACAAGTCTATATATGATGCATTACATGGCAAGGTATGATGCATGACAATTATATACAGGAAGCAATACATGACAAGGTATGATGCATGACAAGTCTATACAGGAAGCACAACAAGTCTATGAAGCATAACATGGCAAGGTATGATGCATGACAAGTCTATACAGGAAGCACAACAAGTCTATACAGGAAGCATTACATGGCAAGGTAGGAAGCACAGAAAGCAACACAAGTTTATATGATGCAATACATGGCAAGGTATGATGCATGACAAGACTA
>LR738709.1:385648190-385761401 GCA_902687465.1 Secale cereale | reverse complement strand
AACAAGTCTATACAGGAAGCATAACATGGCAAGGTAGGAAGCACAGAAAGCAACACAAGTTTATATGATGCAATACATGGCAAGGTATGATGCATGACAAGACTATACAGGAAGCACAGCAAGTCTATACAGGAAGCATAACATGGCAAGGTAGGAAGCACAAAAAAACAACACAAGTTTATATGATGCATTACATGGCAAGGTATGATGCATGACAAATCTATACAGGAAGCACATCAAGTCTAGTGAGCAAGTAAGGGCATGAATGGATAGCCAACAACATATACAACAAGGAATGATCAATGGCCACCCCAAAACTAACATGGATTTGCCTAGAACAACAAGCAAACATAGCATCAGGATATTACAGATTCCAGACTTAGTGAAATTTCACTAAGTGTTAAAACAGTAATAACAACATGGCATGTTTACAAGCATGTTTAAGTCAACACAAGGCATATCATGGAAAGTTAAATGCACCATCTCAAAGACCACATCATGGAGAATCTAAAACATCTAGGCATGTGACATGGGGACAAACACAACAATAGCAACGAGCATGTGAAATCAGCATCTCATAACAAGTTACAAAACCTAACAGCCACATGCACTTTTGCAACAAAGATAAACATGGCAATATGGACTCAAACGAGCATGCTATAGCAACCAACATGTAGAGCATCTCATGATGAACATTTTGACATATCATTTGCATCATTTGGATAAACATGCACCAAGTTACCACATCTCAAACATGACAACAAAATAACAAGTAGCAGCAGTTTATAACAAGTAGCACCCTTGCAACAGAGATTAAGGCATCTAGATGAACTCAAATGAGCATGGCACAATGGAACAAAGTGTAGAGCATATCACCATGATCATATTGACATATCATACACTCAATTTGGACATACACACATCAAGTTATCACCATGCAAAGTAGCGACATTATATGCATTCTCTGGGACTTAGCAGTTTTCATGACTAAGGAAAAAAAAACAACAGAGAGCGTTGGAAACTAAAATACGCCTGGGGCGGGGATCTGGGGCTTACCAAAACGGGCCGAGCCCATACTGCAGAGGAGGAGGCTGGCTCGGTTGGGCCGTGGCCCACGTGATCCTACGGGCCGGCACAAGCGCTGGGAGGTCGGCCCAGCGACCCTCGTTGGATCGGGCGAGGAGGTCGACCCTGGTCGGGTCAACGCCCACGACGGGAAGGGGCGCCGGCGGCCATGGCGCATACGGCGGCGGGGAAGGGGCCGGAGAGGTCGGGGCCGGCTGGATCCAGCGGCTCCTCGCTGGATCTGGCCGGGGAGGTCCCCTGCGGCGGCGGCGAAGGGACAAAGCAGCGCGGGGAGCTGCGGCGTGAGGACCTCGGAGGCGGGGCGGCTGCGCGGAGGCAGAGCACTCCGGCAAGGCGCCGAACGGCGGTTGAGGAAGCTGGGCGGCGTGAATCCGGCGGGGCGCGGGCCACCGGCGGTCTTGGCGGCGAACGGAGATGCAGGGAAGCTCGGGAACGCGACCTTCGGCGGCGGCGAGGTCCAACGCGGCGGCGGCGGGGCATTGAAGGAAGAGCAGCGGAGGAGCTGGGGAGCTCGGGCCTGGCGGGGCCCGGTCGCGGCCTGGGGCGGGCTCCTCGCGGGCCTGGCGGCTGGAGGCGCTGGAGAGGGCCAGGTGGCGGCGTGCCAATGGCTACAGGCGGCGGGGAGGCCGAGGTGGCCCAATGGGGGCGCGCCAAGTGGCAAAAATGAGGTGGCTGCACCAGGAATTGGAGGAGGAGGGGGTTGGCTGCGCGGAAATTGATGCAGGGGGAGGCTAGAGGTAGGTGGAGACTAGGGGATGCCCAAAATGGCATGGGGTGTCCATATATAGCAAAATGCTAGGGTTTGGGGGGTTTGGAGGGGTTCCAGAGCCATCGGATCGCGATCCAACGGCAACGGAGCGAAGGGGGAGTAGGCTGGGCCTAGTGGGCTGTGTAGAAGACCTTGGGCTGAGGTGAGAGGAGAGGGAGAGAGGCCCGCGGGGGTTTTCGGAGACCGAAAACATCCGATGAAATAACCAGCGACTAGTGCCGCTATATATATCCGTTGGGCTATCAAACGGACTCCGAATGCGATGAAATTTGGCAGGCGGCCTGTCTACACTATAATAAGACCACACGCCAAGTTTCAACCCATTCCGAGAACATTTTTCGGCCACTCACAAAATAAATATTCGGAGGCACCGCGGGCGCGTGCGAGTGTGTCTGGGCTCAGAACGGACAACGGAAAGGACGAGAGGACTCGGGCGGATGCAAGTTTTGAAAACATGATGATGCAACACACATGATGACATGGCAAGATGCAACACGCAAGCAGATGACATGGCACTAACAACGAATAACTAGCTGACACCTGGCGCACCGGTCTCGGGGTGTCACAAAACTCTTGTCATATGGAGGAAGACTGATCCTTATAAATCCGGTTCTCACTAGCATGCCAATGTTTCTTCTATCTTTCTTTGAAGTCCCAGTGGGGGTAAGGAAACGATTAGACTTTTATAGATCGAGATTTTTTGGCAAATAGATGAGAATAAGGTTAAATATAGATCGACTAAGTGGGATGTAATTTGCCGACCCAAGGAACAGGGAGGGTTGGGGATTGAGAATCTGGAGGAGAAAAACAAGTGCTTATTGAGCAAATGGTTATACCGTTTATCGGTCGAAACCGAAGGGGTTTGGATTGAGTTATTGCAAAATAAATATCTCCATTCCAAATCGTTAGCACAGGTTACGGTGCAACCGTCTGATTCTCCGTTTTGGAAAGGGGTTTTGAAAACAAAGGTCGCCTTCTTCAACAGGACTAAATTCACGGTCGGAAATGGACAACACACCCGATTTTGGGAAGATACATGGCTAGGAGGAACGCCACTGCCCTTGCAATATCCTTCTCTTTACAACATTGCTCAACGAAGAGAGGTTTCTGTTGCATCGATGCTAGGATCCATTCCGATCAATATGCAGTTTAGGCGGTCTGTCATAGGGGAACGCTGGGATAGATGGCTACATGTAGTGCATAGGTTAAGACCTTTCAGATGTTCCAGACTCTATGCAATGGAAGTTATCCAGGTCAGGAGTTTTCTCGGTTAAATCAATGTACATAGATTTGATTAACACGGGAACTATCCCGAAGTCTGTTCATATTTGGAAAATCAAAGTTTCTCTTAAAGTAATTTTTTATGTGGTTCATGCATAAGGGCGTAATTCTTACGAAAGATGATTTAGCCAAGCGAAGATGGGAAGGCAGTAAAAGATGTGCTTTTTATGATCAGGGTGAAACAATAGAGCATCTCTTTATTAAATGTCCGCTTGCTAAGTTACTTTGGAGGACTATTCATGCATCGTTCAATGTCACTCCACCATCCACAATAGCTCACCTATTCGATGATTGGTTGGCTGGGGTAGCGCCTCAGTTAGCAGCACACATTCGCGTTGGAGATTGTGCTTTGCTTTGGGATATATGGAATTGTCAGAATGATGTTACCTTTAACAGACAAACTATCACAAATTTTTTGCAGGTGATCTTCAGAGCTTCCACTTGGATCCGTACGTGGTCCTTACTCACACATGCGGACCACAGGGCACATATGGATATTGGGTGCAGCCGATGGGAGATGGTTGCACGGCATACTTACAACCGGTTTGGATGGCGGTCCAATAATAGGATAGGAGTTTAATATATCCTATTTTGCCGGTTGTGGCCTTGCTTTTCTTTATTTTCAGACTATTTGTTTGTGCTTCGAGCAGACTTGTTGGAACCGTACTTGGATACCGTTGTTTAATAAATATGGCTGTGTGCATCGAAAGATGCAGAGGCCGGAGGCAAGCCTCCTTTTCGAAAAAATGCATGGCTCTGTGTAGTGTGCGTGCCACTAATGTTTAATCCCATACTGTTAGGTGAGAGTGAGTTGCACCACTCTATAAGATAAGCTCTTCTAACACTTGTATGAGTATTAGAAGAGTCACACTCGCCTCACCTCGCCCCGCCGTGCTGCGCCGGGTTTCAGGAATGAGACGAGCCGATGGCAAAGTTATGCATGTTGTCTATATTAATGTTTTACTGCCACGTCTTACCCGACCCGCACTATATAGGCTAGCAAACAACTAGCATATGGTTTCACACAGTTCCAGATAATTGTGCTGTCATGCAAGTCTTCTTCATCCCTTCCTCCGGCGTGCACCGCGAGAAAGGACAGCAGGCCTCCGAAACCCCGCCCCTCACGATCTTGTACGGGAGAGGGGCAATCAGATATTTGGGGAGCGCACTCGCGCGACAACTGACAGCGACGACTTCGCCGATGTCAACTTCTTCCCCGACCACGACAACCTCTTCATCAACGACATGGCCGACAACATCAATGACGGCGGTCCTACTCCCGCTGCACCGTATGTGATTTTGTCCTCCTTGTCGTGCAAAAATTCCTACTTCTAGTTTGTACCTTAGATTTGATATGTCGTCATTCCCCGACCTCGACAACCTCTTCATCAACGACATGGCCGACATCATCAACGATGGCGGTCCTACTCCCGCTGCACCATATGTGATTTTGTCCTCCTTGTTGTGCTATAATTCCTATTTCTAGTTCGTACCTTAGATTTGATATGTCGCCATGATTTATTTACTGTTTATTTGGATCAAATCTCATAGAAATTTGCTCATTTATTCAATAATTCAAAACCTGATTATAGGCAATTTACTCCGAGTGGTTTTGCTGTGCATTTGAAGCCGCCTACCATCAAGGGGGTGCAATATAAAGAGGTGGTGCACAACAGCAGTTTACATCAGACCATGTACTGCTATGACGCTAGTAAGGGCAAGCCGGAGGGCGATCTTAATCCTGAACACCGGGAAGCTTTTGAGAAGATCGATACCCTCTTCAAGGGCGCCTTTCTGGGTGTTCTTGATGATACCATTGTGGATTCGTATATGTCGTTTGACAAAGGGAATCCACTACCAAAAGAGAAAGAGTTCAGCTGCCCCGATTTCTCGAAGGGTAAGAAGAAAATAAGAAGTCTCTTGAGAAGTGAGGAGCACAACGATTTGTGCTCTGAGCGATAGAGGTCAAAAGTGCTACTAAAAGGGGGCAATGAGATAACAGCTTGAAATAATAGGAGAGAAGTGGCAGCTTCATGTCGGGGCGAACTGAAACATCTTAGCCGTAAAAAACCTTCCCTTTTCAAGTCCTTGCTATCCCTCTCACTCTACCCAACTATCTATAATGGGGCAGAGAAGGATAAGCAAAGTAGACGCACACATATTTATTAATTAAGAGTTTTTGAGACTTCATTCACTTTTTAGTTTTGACTCTGGGTCCGCTACAGGTTGACGCGGAGGATAGGGATGGGAAAAGAAGCCCTAGCTTTGGGAAAGACCGGATCATAACATGAATTTCAGGGCATACTTAGTAGATGCAGATCTAGGTACTCTTTCTTCCCTAGATGGGGAATGGGCCAAGCCAATCTGTCAAGGACATGTGGGCAACGCTGAGGCTAAGTTTGGGGCTTCAGATGCTGGCAGCAAGTTTTACGTCATGGAGCAATTCTATGACTACAAGATGACTGTAGAGCGCTCTGTTTTTTCAACAGGCTCATGAGATATAGTCGCTCGTAAAGGAACTTGAGTACTTCAAGTGTGTGTTGCCAGACAAATTTGTTGTTGAAGCATCATTGCTAAGCTTCCACCTTCGTGGAGCAATTTTACTACTTCCATGAAATACAAGAGAAAGTAGTTTTCCGTTTCGGATCTCATTGGTACTCTTGCTGTCGAAGAGAAGGCGAGAGCAGAGGACACACGTGATCGAGTTGCCGAGGGGGCTTCTAGTGCCCACATGGTACAGAAGAAGAACTTCTAGCCCAACAAGCCCCAAAACAACAAATCTCAGGGCAAAGGCAAGTGTGATGCTAAGAACAAGCCGTCACATTCTACCAACTTCAAGAACAATTCTCATAAGAAGGGGAAGGGATTATGCCATGTTTACGGAGATCCTAATCATTGGGCTCTGAGATATCATAACCGCTTTGAGGAGCGCGAACTTGAGAAGAGCGGCAAGTCCGCTAATGTTGTCATCGGTGATACCGATATGAAGGAATCTGCGTACGGTATTTTTTCTACCATCCTTTCAGTATATCATTCTCGTGATTAATTAATTGACATCGGTGCCAATGTACATGTTGTGTTGATGCATCCATGTTTTCTTCTTATTAGTTCACATGGACTTCTCCCGTGCTAATGGGGAATGGGTCACATGCCATTGTTTGACGTGTCAGTACATTCGATCTGAAGTTTAGTTCGGGGAGGTTCGTGCGCCTGAAGAACGTTCATGATGTTCCCTTCATCAATAAAAATCTCGTCAACGGTTCCCGTTTATGTCGAGATGGTTTTAAGTTAGTTTTTGAGTCCAATAAAGTTACAATTTCTCAGTATGGACAATTTGTTGGAAAAGGCTATTAGTGCGGAGGCTTGTTCCGCTTGTCTTTGTCAGATATTTGCACTAAAGTTATTTATCATGTTTTCCATGATAATGAGTCTAATATTTGGCATTCATGACTTTGTCATATTAATTTTGGTTGCATGACGCGGCTAGCCAATATGAGTTTAATTCCAAAACTCACTATTGTCAAGGGCTCCAAGTACAAAGTGTGTGTGCAAGCTAAGCAACCTTGCAAGTCTCATAAGGCTGCAGGCAAGACTCTTGACGCCACTAGAGCTTATACATTCTGATCTTTGTAAGATGAATGACGGTTTGACAAAAAGTGGACAAAAATACTTTATGACATTGATAGATGACTCCACTAGATATTGTTATGTGTATCTTCTGAAATCAAAAGATGAGGATTTCAATTTCTTCAAAAACTATAAAGATGAAGCAGAGAACCAGCAAAATCGAAAAATTAAACGACCTTGGTATGATCGTGGTGGAGAGTATTTTCCCAATGATTTTGATTTGTTTTGTTGCAGGACATGGTATAATCCATGAGAGGATGCCTCCCTACTCACCTTAGTCCAGTGGGGTGGCCGAAAGAAAGATCAAAACTCTAACTGATTTGGTTAACACCATGTTAGACACATCGAGTCTCTTCAAGGCATGGTGGGGAGGCGCTAATGACTACATGTCATGTCCTAAACCGAGTTCCCACAAAGCATAACATCGTGACTCCATTCGAGGAATGGTAAAGTAAAAGGTTGAAACTCTCTTATCTACATACTTGGGGTTGTTTGGCAAAAGACAATATACCAATCCCCAAGTAGCACGAGTCTGGACCCAAAACCGTTGATTGTGTTCTTCCGGGCTATGCTTTAGCATTGGTTGTAGATTTTTGGTAATAAAATCCGAGGTATCTGACATGCATGTTGGTACAATTATAGAGTCGAATGATGCAGATTTCTTTCAGGACATATTTTCTATAAAGGATATGTCGAGTTCATGAAATCAGGAGATACCTACTCTATCTAGTCAGGAATTAACTGTAATTCCTGAACCCATCATTGTGATGGAACAAGTTGAGAATCTTGTGGAGGATGACAATGAAACTCTTGTAAGGAGTAAGAGATAGAGGACTGGAAAGTCCTTTGGTGATGATTTCATTGCGTACCTCATGGATGACACACCCAGGACTATTTCAGAAAGCCTATGCATCTCCTGATGCTAACTAATGGAAGGAAGCTGTCCGTAGTGAGATGGATTCCATCCTAGCTAACGAAACATGGGAAATCACTGATCGTCCTTATGGTGTAAACCTGTAGGATGTAAGTTGGTGTTCAAGAAAAAGCTTAGACTTGATGGTACGATTGAAAGGTACAAGGCACGGCTTGTGGCCAAGGGTTATACCCAGAAAGAAGATGAAGACTTGTTTGATACTTACTCACGTGTGGCTAGACTAACCACCATTCGTGTTCTACTATCATTGGTTGCGTTACACGGTATTCTTGTTCATCAAATGGACGTTAAGACGACTTTCCTCAGTGGAGAGTTGAGCGAGGAAATTTATATAAATCAGCCAGATGGTTTTGTAGTACCTGGCCAGGAAGGAAAGGTGTGCAAGTTATTGAAGTCTTTATATGGCCTTAAACAAGCTCCTAAGGAGTGGCATGCAAAGTCTGAAAGAACATTAACTATTGCAGGCTTTATTGTAAACGAAGGTGACAAGTGTGTGTACTATCTCCATGGTGGGGGCGAATGAGTTATTTTTTTCTTTATGCCGATGATATACTAATCTTTGCAACCACACTTGATTTAATAAAGGAGGTTAAGGATTTCGTATCTCATTGTTTTGAGATGAAGGATCTAGGAGTAGCTGATGTTATTCTAAACATCAAGCTACTGAGGGATGACAATGGTGGGATTACACTGCTTCAATCTCACTCTGTGGAAAAGGTCTTGAGTCGTTTTGGGTATAGCAACTGCAAGCCCTCTCCAACTCCATATGATGCTAGTGTGTTGCTTCGGAAGAATCAACGGATTGATAGAGATCAACTTAGGTAATATCAGATTATTGGCTCGCTTATGTATTTGGCGAGTGCCACAAGGCCCGACATCTTGTTTGCTGTGAGCAAGCTGAGCCGGTTTGTCTCAAAACCGGGAGATGATAATTGGCATGCGCTTGAGAGAGTTATGTGCTATTTGAAAGGCACTACGAGCTATGGGATTCACTACTCAGGGTATCACATGGTACTGGAGGGTTATAGTGACTTAAACTGGATATCTGATGCTGATGAGGTTAAGTCCACAAGTGGTTATATTTTTATACTTGGTGGTGGCGCTGTTTCCTAGAAGTCTTGCAAGAAGACCATCATAACAAGGTAAACTATGGAAGCAGAACTCACCGCATTGGACACTACGACTGTTTAAGTGGAGTGGTTTCATTATCTCTTGATGGACTTACGTATGGTTGAAAAACCAATACACCATATTTCGATGAACTGTGATACTCAAATTGTGATCATCAAGATAAACAGTTCCGAGGATAATATGAAGTCCTCAAGGCATGTGAAAAGGAGATTAAAATATGTCGAATTACGTTGGATTGTATCCAAACATCTCGAAACTTGGAAGATCCCTTCACAAAGGGTTTATCACGTAGTGTGATAGATAATGCATCGATGAAGATGGGTTTAAGACCCACCGTATAAGTTGTCCACAGTGATAACCCACTCTTTGTGATCGAAGATCCCGTGAAGTAGAAGTGGGAGACAAGTTGTTGGTCAGTTGGGATGAGAGTATCCTATATTAATTATCCCACTCCATGAAGATGCAATACTCTTCTAATCTGCATGGCAGGTTGATACTTATCTTAATGTGTTCCAAGTGGCTTATCTATGTAAGCAGAGATGTTGTCCTGTAGAGCATCTTCTCAGGAACACACCTATATGAATTTTACTGTTAAACATCGCAGTCTATGAGAATTAGGTGTTCTCTAATAAATTCATGAAAGGCCCTGGAGTATGACATATACGCTCCACCGCGGGGAAGCCTTGCAGCATCCCAATATCGGTCAAGGAATTGTGTGAAACTAGTCTCGCAGAAAACTTGTAGTTCAAGGCCTAGTCCACTATTCAAGTTGTGATCTAGTGTGGCATAAGAATTCCAAGTGGAATTTCAACTTAATAGTCTCCGCTAAGCACCGGTATATAAAACAATGTTTTGGAACTAAATGATAGGATGCGCCAATGTGGGGGATTGTTGGATTTTTGCTAGTAGGACTTTGGCCTGAAGCCCAACCAAAATCTGAAATTCTCATGGCCCATTCATGCATGGTTCTGTGTGGTGTGAGTGGGACTACTATTTAGTCCCTAACTTCTAGATGAGAGTGAGTTGCACCACTTTATAAAGTAATCTCTTCTAGCACTTGTATGAGAATGAGAAGAGGAGACCTACATGCGCGTTCCTCCTCCTCGCTCGCCACGCCTTGCCTCATCATGACGCATCGAGATACGTCTCCAACTTATCCATAATTTTTAATTGTTCCATGATGTTATATTATCATTCTTGGATCATTTACAATCATTTTATAGCAGCTTTATATATTTTTTGGGACTAACCTATTGACATAGTGCCAAGTGTCAGTTGCTGTTTTTTGCTTGTTTTTTTTACTTCGCAAAACATCCCTAGCAAATGGAGTCCAAATGCACCAAAACTTTTTGGAGATTTTTTTGGACCAGAAGACAACTTGGGCACCAAGGAAGCACCAGGGGGGAGGCCCGTGGGGCCCACAAGACACCAGGGCACGCTAGAGGCCCCTGGCACGCCCTGATGGGTTCTGGGGCCCAGGGGGGTCTCCTCCACTGCCCCTTCACTCTATAAATCCTCAAAAATTCCAAAAACCCTAGGGGAGCATACGAAACACAATTCCAGCCGCCGCAAGTTCCAGAACCACGAGATCCAATCTAACACCATCATGGAGGGGTTCATCATCCTCGTTGGTGCCTCTCCGATGATGTATGAGTAGTCCACCATAGACCTACGGGTCTGTAGGCAGTAGCCAGATGGCTTCTTGTCTCTTTTTGATTCTCAATACAATGATTTCTTGGAGATCTATTTGATGTAATGACTTTTTGCGGTGTGTTTGTTGGGATTCGATGAATTTCGAGTTTATGATCAGATCTATATCCATGAATATTGTTTGAGTCTTATTTGATCTCTTATATGCATGATTACTTATAGCCTCGTATTTCTTCTTCGAATATTTGGTTTAGTTAGGCCAACTAGATTGATTTTTCTTGCCATGGGAAGAGGTCATTTATGATGGGTTTGATCTTACGGTGTCCTCACGTAGTGACAGAAGGGGTAGCGAGGCACATATGTATCATTGCTATTAAGGATGACACGATGGGTTCTATTACTACATGAATAGATCTTGTCTACATCATGTCACCGTTCTTATTGTATCACTCCATTTCTCCATGAACTTAATACACTAGATGCTTGCTGGATAGCGGTCGATGTGTGGAGTAATAGAAGTACCAGAGGGGGGCTCCGAGGGGAGCACTGTTGGGGAATGTAGTATTTCAAAAAAAAATCTACGCTCACTGTAATGCCCAGGATGGGACTATACCTCCTACGTGTCGAGGCACGACTTAAAGGTATAAGCCCATCCTAGAATGATCTCAAGTTTGGTATCCTTGCACGACTCGTGTAAAAATATGGATGAAATTGCAAAAGAATAGTTGGCTTACACTCGCCACTTCACCCAATACATTACATAAGCAAAATATCATCCAAAACATCACAACCCGACTACGGGCGAAGATCCAAAAGAAAGATACCAAACAACATAACGCCACAGGTCAGGATCGAATCCTAGTAGAAACCACTACTGATCGTCGAAATGTCACAAGCAAACGGCCAAACTCTTCCTCGAGCTCCCGGAAGTTCTGATCCATCTCCTGCTTCAAACTCGGCTGAACCTGCATCTGGTGTTATAGTATTTGTGAGCCACGAGGACTCAGCAATCCCATAACCATGGGTATCAAGACTAGCAAAGCTTATGGGTAGGAGGAGGTAAAGTGGTGAGGTTGTAGCAGTGGCTAAGCATAATAAGGTGGCTAACTTACGAGTACCAGAATAAGATGAGCATCTACGCAAACGGTCGCAAAAGGTGATCGCTAAAGATCCTAAATTACATACGAGTCAAACATAACCCCACCGTGTTCTCTTCTCAAAGTGAAAAGAGACAGTCACGGTTACTCACACAGTTGTGTGTTTTACTTCGGATCCTCTGTCAAGTTTTCTACAACCGGACATTAACAAATTCCAATCTGCCACATAACCGCGGGCACGGCTTTCGAAAGATTATAACCCTGCAGGGGTGTTCCAACTTAGCCCATCACAAGCTCTCACGATTAGCTGAAGTGATAAATATAATATCATCACCCCTTATCTTAGGGAAAACCGATCAGGCTCGGCTTCCCGGTGCACAAGACATTTCGACAATGGTAAAACAAGTCCAGCAAGACCTCCCGGCGTGCCGACACCCTGATAGTAGCCGCGCGTATCTCCTCTCAGGCCACGTCCGGATGAGCACAGCGTACAGCAGCCAAACCCCAAGTTTCCAAGGGGGGGATGCCGCACATGACTCTATTTGGGACCAACACCATCAGCACTGGCCCCTCCTGTTATGTAGAATTAAGAACCCGGGGACGCGACCCCCTATGCAAATTTAATTATTAATTAAGTTGTTATTATGAGGCAAATTAAAACCAATGTTGGGCCTTGCTGGAGGAGTTTTATTCAAAGTCGAACTGTCAAGGGGTCCCCATCCACCCATCGTGTAAGGAACGCAAAATCAAGGAACATAATGCCGGTTTATCGGTGCCTAAGGTGGCATGAGTGGAACAAAACACCGAGCAAAAGGCCAAGCCTTCCACCCATGCCCAGTATATAGATGTGTTAATAATAATTATAGATATTGTGATATACCAACAACAAGTTCCCTCCTGGAACGATCTTCATCTTCACCTGCAACTAACAACGCTATAAGAGGGGCTGAGCAAGCGGGTAACGTAGCCAAACAGTGGTTTTGCTAGGAAGGTTTCAAAGGTTAGAGGTTTCATGGCAACAAGGAGAGGCTGACATAAAAGATGGGTAACGCGACATGTAACGATAGCATCGAGACAACTAAGCATGGCAACGGTAGTAAAGGTATCCAAGGGTATGATCATCTTGCCTGGGATTCCGCAAGGAAGAAGAACAAGTCCATGAAGTAGACGAAGCAACATAGTCGAGCGAATCCTCACAACTCCGGAACGAAACCGAAGCTAACAAGAGAAGCAACCGGAAAGAAGCAAACAACACGGTAAACACACAATCATAAGCATGGCATACGATGCACATCCAAGTATGATGCATGTCCGGTTTAAATATGCATGGCATGGCAAGTGCACAAACAAATACTACAAGTTAAGTGGAGCTCAATATGCAACGAGTTGCATATTGACGAAACACCACATTTTAATTATTTAATTGACTCTCGTTTATTTACAAGACAAGGTTAAATGTTTGTTAACATAGCAAGAGGTGAATCAAAAGTAAACTACCTATCTAGGCAAGTTTAAATGAGGCCGGGAAATAGCAACAACAAATCCGGAAAATCCCCATGAGCATGTTTAGCAATTCTATTAAGCAAACAACAATCACACATTTAATGTTGTTAACATGATGCGGATGACATGATCAAGTTTTATGCAATTTTATTAAAAGTTGACATGAAGTTGATAAGGAGAATTTGTCACCGTGGTGGAAGGAAAAAGGTGCCACGGCAACGATCCGAAAATGATGCAACGCAACATCTCGGTTCCGGTAACTCGTTGAGAGACCGGTGCAAAAGCAAAGGCGGAGTGATCGAATCGAACAAGAAGAAAGGTGGGGTGATCCCGTTGCCGGGTTCCCACGGGTCGGCGACGAGGCAACCGAGGAGCACGACAAAAGATGATACGGGCTCGGAGCACACAAGGGAAACATTTCATACAACACATAGCATCACACGGGTCATCGTCTCGGGATTATACCTTCGGAACGAACGTTTCGGGGCGGTTCGAGATCGTAGTGGAAGTAGTGGAAGTAGTGGTACACGGCGACGGTACTTGTTCACGAGTCTTCGGCGACGGTAGTGGAAGTAGTTGTTCACGTCGGCGGTAGTTGTACATGTTCCGTAGTTGTACTTGAGGGTCTTCGGCGACGGTAGTCGTTCATGTTTCGTAGCCGTTCGGGTCGTCGTCGACGTAGGGGTACACGTTCGTAGAGGTACTTGGTGCATCTCCGAGTAGTCGTGGTACTTGGCGGAAAATTCTGCAACGGGAACTTGGTGCTACTCCCTCCACTGTAGTCGAACTTGGGGTATCCTCGAACTTGACGGAAAACAACAGCAACACAAAAACATGGCGGTCTCGGTCACGCCACGGCGAGGAGGAGAGACGCGGAGGCTGCTCGGGGCTGCTGGTCCTGCGACCGGACGCCGGGAAGGAGCCGATGCGAAGAGGAGGCAGGGCCTCGGGCGCTCGGAGCAGAGGATGCAGGGCCGAAGGATGAAGGTCGGCTTGGGACGAGGACGGGCGCTGGCTGGCCGACATGGTGACGAGGCGGAGTGTAATGCCCCGGATGTAATACTTTCCCTTTTGGGCATATAATATATCTCTGGCTTCATCTATTCCATTCCGGGTTCTTTGTCTTACGGGTTTTTCGTCGTTTTGTTGTGTGCGTGTGGCATTCATTCATATCATGTAGTCATGTGCATCGCATTGCATTTGTGTTATCGTTTGCATCCGGTTCCACGCGTTCCTTCCCGTTGTCTGTTTCGCGTTCCGGAGCTCCCTCACGTGTCCGTGGCGTCCCGTAGGCCTACTTTGTTGTTTGGCCGTGTAACGTTACCGGTTTGGCGCGTGACTTGTCGTGTGTTGTTGTTTTGGTGTGTGTAACCCGCTTGTCAAATCTCGTCGCGTTTCGAGTCCGTTTGCTACCCTAACAGTTATTCTCGTAGGCTCAAAGTGCCTCCACTTTGAGGCCCAAGACACCCCTCCAACAGCCCACCAAACCACTCCTAGCCACTTCTATCATCTAGGCCATCCAATCCTGATCGTGTGGCTGAAAACCGCACTCCATTTGGACAACCCTAGCTCCTTGTGCCTATATATTTGTCCACTCCCCCAAATTTTGCCCCAAAACAAGGAAACCCTAGCCCCCACTTCATCCCCTTCCTCCAGCCACCACCTCGCCGGAGACTTCGCCGGAATCTCGCCGGAGTTTCGCCGGAGTTCGCCGGAGTACACCTCCTCCACCTCATCCTCTCCTCCGCGCCGTTCCACTCCTCCCCGCAGCAAAAACCGCCGCCCCGGCCTCTCCCCGTTGCCAGGCCGGCCACCCCGCACCAGATCCGGCCGGCCAGGGCGCCGCCCGTCTCTTCCGTCGAATCCCGCCGGCCAATCTTCAAGTCAACGCCGCCGCTGTTGCCTGGAAACGATCGAGGAAACTTCCCCGATCTGATCCACTCGCCCTCCTGGGCCCCGAGCCAGGCGGCCCGATCGCCCAAGTCGGGCCCGGCCACCGATCTCCAGCGCCAAGCCGCCAGCGCCGATCTCCAGGCCGGCCACCCCCGCGACCGCAAGCCGCATCGCCAGGCCTCCCGAGCCGGCTCCCAGCCAGGCCGAGGCCCTCTCCAGCGGCTCCCTCCAGGCGCCCCGCCTTGGGCCTCCTCCTCTTGGGCCCGTCGCCAGCGCCGCCGCGGCTGGGCCGCTCCACCTCCCCCGCACCAGCCGGCCCGTTCTCTAGATTCCTCCCGCTGGGCCTCTCCGCGGGCCTGCGCGCTCGAAGGCCACCGCCTCCGCCTTCGCTCTCCAGCGCCAGCCGCCGGGTGGGCTGCGCCGCTCCCAGCCGGGCCGCCCCGCTGCGCCTTCTCCGCGGGCCGCGCCCGATGCGCCAGATCCAGCCTTTGTTTTTTTTTTTCAGATCTGTGAAAGGTTGCCCCCAAATCCCTAAGTCCCTGAGATGTTTATCTGTCTGATGCAATATTAGATCTGTGATAACTCCTTGTGTGTTGCTCCGATTTGCGCAAATGACATGTCCAGACGTTCGTGGTGATTAGCACTATGTTTCATCTCATTGTGCCATGCATGTTTGAGATCATCTAGATGCTTATTTTTCTGTTGCAAAAGTGCATCCCGATATAAACTGCTGCTATGTGTTGTTTTTATGCCATCTTTGCATAGTGATATCTTTTAGCCCGTTTGTCCGAATGATGCAAATGACATGTCCACGTGTTCGTCTTGCCATGCTCTACATGTTGCTTGTGTTAGGTTGCATGATAGGTTTATTCTTACCATGTATATCTTCGTTGCAAAGTGCTATGTGGCTGTTTAGTTATTTAACTTGTTATGAGATGCCATCTTGTCGAGCTCATTGCTATCGTTGTGTTTATCTCCATGATGCATGCTTGTATGTTTCGGAATCACCATCATGTGTACTTTGATGTGGTGCTTACCACTTGCCATGTTTTGTTTCGAGGTGACTTAAACTTGCTCTTATAGATGCCATGATGAAACTGCTGTTTTAACACCTAGTGGAATTTCACTAAGTCTGGTATCTGTTATTGTTCCGATGCCATGTTTGCTTGCTGTTCCAGGACAAACCATGATAGTTTTGGAGTGATTCTTGATGGTTCCTTGTAGTATATATATTGTTGGCTTTCCATTCATGTTCTCACATGCTTATTTGAGTGGCTGTAGCATATTTAACTTTTGCTCCAAAGTTTTAATAAAATTCTGCTGTCAGGATTTTGTTGTCAAGTTCAATATGTCCAAGCTTGTTGCTATTGATCCGTGGCTCCTTTGGGGGTGCACCTTTGGACTCATTTGCTGTAGGATATGTCTAGTTTATGTTCATGCTCTTTGCCATGATGTTTGAGTGCTGTAGCTTATTTATCTAGTGCTCCGAAGTTGCTATGTTGCTGTAATTTTCAGCTTTCGCATATTTCTTGTTTCGGGCATAACTTTTAGCCCGTAACTCCGTTTTCAGCGAGTCTTATACGAAACTTGATTGATTTTCTGTGTAGATTCATAATATCCTATTGTTATCATGTTTTGAGGTGTTTTGCTTGAGTGCTATTTTCCGTGCTCCGTGTGCTTCCGTAGTGCATCCATCATGCATCCATCATTTTGGTGTGCGCATTGCATCTTGTTGATTCGTGCCTTGTGTGATTGTATTGTTTAGAGCCGGAAGCTGAGACCGAGTACGAGTACGAGCACGAGGTTACCAACGAGGTTGAGCACGAGGACCCTTCTTACGATCCGAATGACAACTCTTCAGGCAAGATGACCGAACCCCGATAACATTACTATCTTTGCCTATTGCTAGTAGTCTCGATCTATAGTTTTGCCTCGATGCCCATGTCTTTCCTGTCAGCCTCCTACTTGTAACCATGACCATGTTTAACCACCCTACCTATGCAAACCGTTGCTTGGCTAAGTACGCTTCGCTCAGCCCCTCTTATAGCGTTGCTAGTTGCAGGTGAAGTTGAAGATGCTTGTTTCATGTTGAAGTTTGTTGGGTTATATCACACTATATAAATGCTTAAAATGAAATCATCTATATATTGGCAAGGGTGGAAGGCTAAGACTTTTGCTTGGTGATTTGTTCCACTCATGCCGTTAGGAACCGTTTAAACCGGTGTTATGTTCCTTGATTATGCGTTCCTCACACGGTTGGGGTGTATGGGACCCCCTCGATAAACCGCTAAGTGCGAAGCCTTTTCCAGCAAGTCCCAACATTGGTACTATTCGCCTAATAACTAAATAACTTGCATAGGGAGTAATTAACCCTCTTTCTTAATCAACAACCCCGGGCCAGTGCTCCACATGAGTGTTGGTCCGAAACGGGGGTTCTGCGGGGCCGCCTTGGGGAAACCCGAGGTATCTGGCATACACCTGTAGAATTGCCCATCCGGTCGTGGCCTGAGACGAGATACGCGCGGCTACTATCAGGGTGTCGGCACGCCGGGAGGATTTGCTGGATTAGCCTTACCTTAGTTCGGAGTATCTTGAGCACGGGATTCCGAGAATACTCGGGTCTTCCCACCTTGGAGTTGCGACTCCGCGGATCATGGGCTTGTCATGGGCCAAGTTGGAACACCCCTGCAGGGTTATGAACTTTCGAAAGCCGTGCCCGCGGTTATGTGGCAGATGGGAGCTTGTTAATATCCGGTTGTAGAAAACTTGACACATTGTTCTAATACACTAACAGCGTGTGTACCGTGACTGTCAATTTCTGGATAGGGATTCGGGAGTTGAACACGGTGGGGTTGTGTTTGTTGAGCTTTAGCTAGGATCACTTCGTGATCACCTCTTGACCGAGGCACTTCTTTTCTCGCACTCTTTCACGTAAGCTAGTGCTAGTTGCTGCTGCAGACACTTATTCTTTTTCTTCAGCCTTATCCTCTCCCAAGGCTTAAATAGTTATGTTACCCGGGAACGGGATTGCTGAGTCCTCTGTGGCTCACAGTTACTTCACCACACCAGATGTAGGTCCAGTGGTGAGCTATCCAAGCGATGGTACCGAGCTAGACTGGGAGTTTGACGAGGAGCGTAGTCGATACTATGTTCGTTATCCTGATGATCAGTAGTGGAGACTTCTACTAGGATTCGATCCGACCTGTGGATTTAAATTATGTTTGGTATCTTGGCATTTGGATTTTACCCTTAAAGGGCTGTGATGTTTTAATGTATGATGATTTGAGACATGTATTGTATTTGTGTGACGTGGCGAGTGTAAGGCAACTATTTTATGTTTTCCATCCCCATCTTTTACATGAGTTGTGCAAAGATACCAGACTTGCGATCATTCCAGCATGGGGTTATGTCTCTAAGTCGTGCCTCGACACATAGGAGATATAGTCCCATCCTGGGCATTACAAGTTGGTATTCAGAGCCTTCTCCGACCTAGGAGCCCCCACTGATTGATCGAATCGTTGACGGTCGAGTCTAGGCACACACTGAAAATATTTTGAGTCCTATATATTATATCGGAGAATAGGATTTCTTTGCTTCTCATCCCCTTTCTCTCTGGTGAGGACTCCTGACGACTACTCTTGCCTCTTCTACTTTCAAAAATTGCACCAATTTTTTTTTAGGAATCTCGCGAGTATTGTGGGATTGTTTCGATGTTCTTATGACGAGAATATTGTTCTTGATGCCTCCTAACATTAGGGGTTGTGGCAGTGTCCCGGGGAGTCGAGCTTCGGGGTATTGTCGTCACAAGCATATCGCGACAGTACTAAATACTTAAGACGGCCGACATCGAAAATCTCTCCTATAAGGTTAGTGGCAAGATAACCCCGACATCACCCAGTACTGGGGAGGTAATTCGGGAGTATTGCCATAGCTTGTTATAGTGGATGCTTTTTGAAGGTCCGAGGTAGACAGTTTCCGAGAAAGACTGGTTATGTGTTGAAGGATGGATACAGCTGGATGTAGGTTTAGAGTTGATTGCGCGGTGCTTCCCCTGTATCCCCAACACCTGATTGCATAACTGGAATCTTTCGGAAATTAATAGGTGGGTTTATCCAGTAGATCGTAGGCATTCTTCCAACGAATGCAGGTTAGCGAGTTCGGGGTTCTACATTGAGTGAAGTGGTTTATGACCTATGTTCCGATCGGGAGTTGCATCTTAAAGGGTCCTTGGCTATGCTGATCCGGGGATTGTAAAACCCTTTCGTAACGCGTTCATATGCTTTCAGCACAAAGATGTTTGAACGAAGCTCCTATCTTGTGTTTGTTTCCGTCTGTACCTTGTTGTTTTTTTTCTTATTTACCTTTTGTCCCCTATGTGGCTTCTCGTGAAGATTGTTGTTATCATTTAACTGAGAATTTCATTCATTCCTCTTGTTCGAATGATTATTGTGAAGACTTGTTGCAATTCATTCCATTGATTCAGCTTATACCTTCTTTCAATCAATTGCTGATTCGTGGTCATCTCTTTCAGGATGGCTCCGAAAAAAATTCCCAACGCTAACCCAGAGGCGGAAGAGGTCCCAGATCGTCCTCCTTCCCCTCCTCCTCCGTCTGAGGCATGGAGAGCGATTATGCAGACTACAACCCAGAACACCCAGATGTTGATGCAGATGATGTAGCAGATGCAAGCTAATCAAGCTAATCAGGGTGTTCCAGGGAATCAAAGCAATTTCTTCAACCAGCAGCACCATGCTACTCCCAACCAGTTCTTGGCTAATAATCCAAAAGCTTCAGTTACTGTGTCGACTCTGTTGATGCTGAAGATTGGTTAACCGATATCAAGAAGCATTTTGAGTGCAGTAACGTCAAGGAAGAGGACTATGTGAAGTTTGCAGCCTTCCAACTCAAAGACCAAGCAGCTGACTGGTGGCAGCAGTACAAAGACTCCAGGCCAGGTCGTGTGATCTCTTGGGAGGATTTCTGCAAGGACTTTCGCTCTCACCACATTCCTACAAGTGTCATCGAGGGCATGCGTGAGCAATTCCGCAACCTGAAGCAGGGCTCTATGACAGTCTACTAGTATAATGTCAAGTTCCAAAACCTCGCCCGCTATGCTAAGCAAGACATTCCTGACGCCAAGAGCAAAATCTATCAGTTTCGTGGTGGTCTCAAAGATGAACTTCAACTTGCTCTCACCTTGTTCGAGCCCGATGAATTCGACCAATTCTATAACATGGCTTTGAAACAAGAGGCAGCTCAACTCAAGATGGAGGCTTCTAAAAGAGGATTCGAGATGCCGTTCACTCTTCCTCATCGTCTCAGATGGTCTCGAAACAACAGAAATTTTGGCTTCCTCCTCCTCCAGTGATTCGAGCTCCCTACAACAACTACAGCAACAAGAACTCTAGTGGACGTGGTTTCTCCCACCCACCCAACCCGAGCAACCAGTCGAAGAACCAGTTTCAGTCTCAAGGCTCCAAGTCAAGTGGTTCTCATTTCCGTCCTTTCTCAGAAGTGGTGTGCAACAAGTGTGGCAAGAAGGGTCACTATGCCAACAAGTGCCCCAACCCGAAGCGTCTTCCACCTCCTCCACCTGTGAGTTCAGCTATTGTCAAGCATGATCCAAAGGCAGCAAGGGTCAATCTAATGAATGCAGCACAAGCGGAGAATTCTTCTGATGTCATTTTGGGTAACCTTCCAGTTAACTCTATCCCTGCTAAAGTGTTGTTTGATTCAGGTGCTACATGTTCTTTCATGTCATACCCATTTGCATCCAAGCATAGTGTGACCACAACAGCTTTACCAAGGCAATTGGCAATTTCTTCTCCGGCAAAGCAGATGCATTCCAGTATTTATGCTCCGAATGTTTCTATTCGCTTGGGTGATTATCGCTTTCTGGCTAATCCGGTGGTTCTTGGTAATTCCGACATCGACCTCATCCCCGGGATGGATTGGCTTTCTCAGCATGATGCTCACATTGATTGTGCACAGAAGGAAGTCAAGATGACTCATCCTGATGAAGATGTGATTATCTTTGCCTCCAGGGATAACACTATCAGGCTTTTCTCTCTCAATGATAAGGGCGAAATTAATGCCATATCTCAAATTCTGGTGGTTAATGAATATCAAGACGTCTTTTCTGAAGAACTTCCAGGCATGCCTCCACACCGTCAGGTGGAATTCGTCATTGAACTCGAGCCGGGTACTGAGCCAGCATGCCGGCGTCCGTACAAGCTCTCTCCTGAAGAATTGAATGAATTGAAGAAGCAGCTTGATGAACAGGAGCGTATGGGTCTCATCAGGCCTAGTACGTCTCCTTGGGGCTGTGGTGTCTTATTTGTCAAGAAGAAGGATGGCACGGAGCGTCTCTGCGTTGATTACCGGCCATTGAACAAGAAGACAATAAAGAACAAGTATCCGCTCCCCAACATCAACGAACTCTTCGAGCAGCTCAAGGGAGCTAAAGTGTTCTCTAAGCTCGACCTCCGAATGGGCTATCACCAAATTCGCATTCGCGAGGAGGACATTCCCAAGACTGCCTTCAGAACGAGCTACGGTTCCTATGAATATACAGTCATGTCCTTTGGTCTCGCCAATGCTCCTCCTACCTTCTCGAGAATGATGTACTACATCTTCAACCCCTATACTGGCGAGTTTGTGCTTGTGTATCTGGATGATATTCTGGTGTTTTCCAAGAATGAAGAAGATCACGAAAAGCACTTACGTCTGGTTCTTGATCGACTCCATGAGCATAAGTTCTATGCCAAGTTCTCCAAGTGCGAATTTTGGCTCGATAAGGTTTTGTACCTGGGCCATATCATCTCAGCTGACGGTATTGCGGTAAACCCCGAGAAAGTTGAAGCAATTGTCAACTGGGAAGCTCCTCAGAACGTCAAGCAACTCCGCAGTTTTCTGGGTCTTGCCAGCTATTGCAGAAGGTTCGTTGAGAACTTCTCCAAGATTGCCAAGCGTCTTTCCAACTTGCTTCAGAAGAATGTCAAATACTTTTGGTCTCCAGAGTGTGAAGTGGCATTCAAAACTCTCAAAGAAAAACTCGTCTCTGCTCCAGTTCTTACTCCTCCAGATGAATCCAAGCCCTATGAAGTATTCTGTGATGCTTCTCTTCAAGGTCTTGGTGGTGTGCTTATGCAAGATAAGAGAATTGTGGCATATACTTCTCGTCAGCTCAAGCCAAGTGAGAAGAACTATCCCACACATGATCTCGAACTAGCAGCTGTGGTACATGCTTTGATTACGTGGAGACATCTGTTGTTGGGCAGAAAAGTCGACATCTTCACTGATCATAAGAGCTTGAAGTACATCTTCACACAGCCGAATCTGAACCTCCGCCAGACTCGTTGGGTTGAAATGATACAAGAGTACAATCCCAGCATCGAATACACTCCTGGCAAGGCAAATGTGATTGCAGATGCTTTGAGCAGAAAGGCATATTGCAACAGCCTTCTTATCAAGCCGTTCCAGCCTGAGCTTTGTGAAGCATTCAGGAAACTCAACCTCCAAGTTGTTCCGCAAGGTTTTCTTGCAAATCTTCAAGTTGCTCCTACCTTGGAAGATCAGGTCCGTGAGGCCCAACTCAGTGATGCCATGTTGCAGAAGGTGAAACATGGTATTGCAAAGGGCACTCCAAAATACAAGTGCTTTCGTGTTGATGAGAGAGATACCTTGTTCTTCGAGGACAGACTCGTTGTTCCCAAAGGTGATCTCAGGAAGCTCATAATGGAAGAAGCACATGATTCTCTCCTTTCCATTCATCCTGGCAGTTCCAAGATGTACCAAGACCTCAAGCAATCGTACTGGTGGACACGCATGAAAAGGGAGATTGCCCAATTCGTGAACGAATGTGATGTTTGCAGAAGAGTGAAAGCAGAACATCAACGTCCAGCCGGTCTTCTCCAACCTCTTCCTATTCCCGAGTGGAAGTTCGACCACATTGAAATGGATTTCGTCACTGGCTTTCCTAAGTCCAAGCGAGGGAATGATTCTATCTTCGTGGTGATTGACAAGCTTACCAAAGTCGCTCACTTCCTTCCAGTCAAAGAATCAATCAATGCAGCTCAACTTGCAGAGTTGTACACTTCCAGAATTGTGTCCTTACATGGCATTCCTCAAGTTATCTCCTCAGACCGTGGAAGTTTGTTCACTTCAAAGTTCTGGGACTCCTTTCAGTCCGCCATGGGCACTAAGATCAGGTTCAGCACTGCTTTTCACCCTCAGACAAGTGGTTAAGTCGAGCGAGTGAATCAGATTCTAGAAGACATGCTCAGAGCCTGTGTCATATCTTTTGGCATGAAATGGGAAGATTGCCTTCCATTTGCCGAGTTCTCTTACAACAACAGCTTTCAAGCAAGTGCAGGCAAAGCCCCGTTTGAAATCCTCTATGGCAGGAAGTGCCGTACCCCTCTCAACTGGTCTGAAACAGGCGAACGTCAACTTCTTGGCAATGACTTGATCTCAGAAGCCGAAGAAATGTGCAAAGTCATACGTGAGAATCTCAAGGCCGCTCAGTCGCGTCAGAAGAGCTACTATGACGGCAAGCATCGTGATTTGGCATTCAACATTGGTGATCATGTCTATCTCCGTGTTTCTCCGATGAAAGGCACCCAAAGATTCGGTATCAAAGGAAAGCTTGCTCCTAGATACGTCGGGCCTTTCAAGATTCTTGGCAAAAGAGGCGATCTAGCCTATCAACTCGAGCTCCCTTCCAACTTCGCCAATGTTCATGATGTGTTTCATGTGTCTCAACTCCGCAAATGCTTCAAGGCACCTGAACGAATGATTCCGTTTGAAGAGATTGATCTTCAACAAGACCTGTCTTACCGAGAGCATCCCGTTGCTATTTCGAAGAGACCGAGCGCAAGACCCGCAACAAGTCCATCAAATTCTTGAAAGTCAAGTGGTCACATCACACCGACCGAGAAGCTACGTGGGAACGAGAAGATCATCTTCGTTCCGAGTACCCTTCCTTTTTCCAGTCCTAGATCTCGGGACAAGATCTTTTTGTAGTAGAGGAGAGTTTGTAATGCCCCGGATGTAATACTTTCCCTTTTGGGCATATAATATATCTCTGGCTTCATCTATTCCATTCCGGGTTCTTTGTCTTTCGGGTTTTTCGTCGTTTTGTTGTGTGCGTGTGGCATTCATTTATATCATGTAGTCATGTGCATCACATTGCATTTGTGTTATCGTTTGCATCCGGTTCCACGCGTTCCTTCCCGTTGTCCGTTTCGCGTTCCGGAGCTCCCTCACGTGTCCGTGGCGTCCCGTAGGCCTACTTTGTTGTTTGGCCGTGTAACATTACCGGTTTGGCGCGTGACTTGTCGTGTGTTGTTGTTTTGGTGTGTGTAACCCGCCTGTCAAATCTCGTCGCGTTTCGAGTCCGTTTGCTACCCCAACAGTTATTCTCGTGGGCTCAAAGTGCCTCCACTTTGAGGCCCAAGACACCCCTCCAACAGCCCACCAAACCACTCCTAGCCACTTCTATCATCTAGGCCATCTAATCCTGATCGTGTGGCTGAAAACCGCACTCCATTTGGACAACCCTAGCTCCTTGTGCCTATATATTTGTCCACTCCCCCAAATTTTGCCCCAAAACAAGGAAACACTAGCCCCCATTTCATCCCCTTCCTCCAGCCACCACCTCGCCGGAGACTTCGCCGGAATCTCGCCGGAGTTTCGCCTGAGTTCGCCGGAGTACACCTCCTCCACCTCATCCTCTCCTCCGCGCCGTTCCACTCCTCCCCGCAGCAAAAACCGCCGCCCCGGCCTCTCCCCGTCGCCTGGCCGGCCACCCCGCACCAGATCCGGCCGGCCAGGGCGCTGATGGGCCTCGAACCCCTCGTTGGTTACCCCAAGTGGAAGGTGTAAGATGCAGTATGTAGAAGTGTTTTCCCTTAGCAAATATGCCAAGGATCAAATCCCCAGAAACTCCTAGGTTCAACAAGTAGGTGTCAACTGCTAACGGCGCAATTAGCAATCAATGTGGACCTGCACACAGATACAAATAACTTTGCTCCCAGCGAGTACAGAGAGGTTGTCAATCCCTCCGGCCTTGTAGTTCACAAAGGATTAAAAGCAATTATAGTAGTGATAGATAATGTTTTGCAATAGTAAATAATAGCGAGAAGTAAATAGCGGATGTGAACAATGATGGTAATATGGACCGGAGTCACATGATGTTCACTAGTGATGTCTCTCTCCCAAAAGACGATAAAACAGCTATGTGAGGTAAACGAATTACAGCTGGGCAATTGACAGGACCACGAACGCAAACCAATGCTGACTACATTGCAAGAAAGGTTGATGTTCAAAGCATGGGCGGTACGCCAAAATAAGTAGACCGAAATCCATCAATATCTACTACTAATCATCCACCTTGAGATATCTATCCAGAACATCTCGTTGGTATTAAGTTGCGAGCCCCACCCATAGTGTAAACTCAATGCAACAGACAACTGCATTAAAAGAACTTTGCGTAAAGTAAACAATCCTTGCACCCGCGGGCACAAGCACCGTTGTTTTCCCCCTTGTGGCAATAGCACATCCCCTAGACTCATGTTTCTGTCACTCAAGTTAGTCATCGAGGGGCATGAACCCACAATCAAGCATAACGTTCCCTCTTGGAGTCACTACCTACTACTCGACCAAAGCAATAAATAACAACGGAGAACATGCAAGAATTACTTATGAACATAAATATAAAAGAGGTGAATCAAATATATTACTCAAGATCAATCTGAACATAATCTCATAATCCATCGGATCCCAGCAAACTCAACATAGCAACAGCATAAGGATTACATATGTGCCTCGATCATGTAGGGCAGCTCACGAGGACTAATTAGTGAAGCCCAAGAACGGGAGGAGAACATCACATAGCTACTGGTCATGGACCCATGGTCCAAGGGAGACTACTCACGAGTCATCCGGGAGGCGTCCATGGTGGTGGAGAAGCTCCCGGTGGTGATCCTCCCCTCCGACAGGGTGCCGGGAAGAGTTCTCCTGGTGCTCCCGATCTTGGAAGCGGCGGCGGCGGCGGAACAGAGATGGGATCGCGAAAAGAGTTCCTGTTCTGAGGGTTTCGGAGGATGCTTTAAATATATGCCAAAGGGGGGCATCGGGGAAGCTTCGGGGGGCCCAGGCGCCCCCCCGGCGCGGCCCAGGGGGGGGGGGCGCCGCCAGGGCGCCTGGAGCCTTGGTGGCCCCCCCGGCTGCCCTTCGGACGCACGGTTGTTTCCGGAACGCTGATTTTTTATATAATTTTTCTGGATTTTTCCTGGCAGTTCTCGTAACGTGAAAACCTGAAATACAAAAACAGCCGAAAACAGAAACTGGCACTGGGGTGCACTGGATTAGTAAGTTAGTCCAAATATGATCAAAAGTGTATGGAAGTGTATGAATATAATAGCAATATCACCCAAAAGTGGCATGGAGCAAGCAGAAATTATAGATACGTTTTGGACGTATCAACATCCCCAAGCATAATTCCTGCTCGTCCTCGAGTAGGTAAATGATAACAAGAATAATTTCTGTGGTGACATGCTATTAACCATATAGGACTTTTTCATAGTCATATGACAAAAGCTTATGAGACAATGATTCTATAGTAATTAAGTTGCCTCAAGAGAAAATCACAAATGACTGAAAGTTTTACAACATGACATTGAAGCATCAAATAGATTTGAAAAGAACATGATGTACAAATATGATAAAGTGATATCTAGCTTGCCCCCTTTAGTGATGCAAAACATAAATGCAGGGGCACCCTCAAGGTTTAAGTGATGACTAGATACAATGATTTCAAAATAAATGATATCACAATCATGCAAAAGACAATGCTACTTTGGGACAATGCACATTACACTCAGGATGAAAATCATGCTCTCAGTAGTTGGTGCTTTTAAAAGAAGGTGGAGACTCAACATAAAAGTAAAAGAATGGTTATGTGCTAGAGCTTTTTATAGAAGCAATTTTGTCAACGGTAGTAGTACTTCATATGTGTCATGCATAAGACATCCTATAAGTTGCAAGCTTCATGCATCGAATACCAATAGTGCTCGCACCTTGTCCTAATTAGCTTGGATTTCCATGGGTTATCATTGCATTACATATGTTTCAACCAAGTGTCACAATGGGGTACCTCTATGCCACCTGTACAAAGGTCCAAGGAGATAAATCGCATTTGATTTCTCGTTTTTGATAGATCTCAACTTGAGGACATCCATACCGGGACAACATAGAAAATAGATGATGGACTCCTCTTTAATGCATAAGCATATTCTCATAAGAGATTGAGGATTAAGGTCCAAGCTAAAACTTCCACCATGATACATGGCTTTGGTTGGCGGCCCAATGTTCTTCTCTAACAATATGCATTTTCATTCAACCCACAGCAAATCACCCTTACTTCAGACAAGACGAACATGTATAGCAACTCACATGATATTCAACAAAAGTCTGACAGTTGATGGCGTCCCCAAAAACATGGTTACCGCTCACGAGCAACTTATAAGAAATAAGATACATAAGCAACATATCCTTTACCACAATAGTTTTTAAGCTACTTTCCCATGAGCTATATATTGCAAAGATTGAAGGTTTTAAAGGTAGCACATGTAATTAATTGGAGTGGCGGTGAATACCACATATAGGTAGGTATGGTGGACTGGACTCGTATGGCATAACTGGTTTAAAAGGATATGGATGCACAAGCAGTATTCCGCTTAGTACAGGTGGAGGTTAGCAAAAGATTGGGAGCGACCAACTAAGGGAGCAATGACGGTCATAATCATGCAGAGCGACAAAGCAACATTGAATCAGGCATGGTAGTTATATCGCTACTCAGAAATAAAAGATCATCAAGGCTTGACAGACTTTCTTTACAGTCTTAAATATGCGTGAGCATACGCCAAGTCAATCAAAATAAATTCTCGAAGGAACATATTACTAAACCATACCACATCATAGGCAAACAAATCAAGTTGGTATTCCAATAACACATTGGGAATCCCCCAGCTATTTGAGACTAACCATAAGAAACCTGAACTACTAAGCACCATTATGCACGTAGCATCCTTATCATAGACATATTAACCAATGCAATGGAAGCAAACTCTCTTAATAAGGTGAGCATGGTAATTTAAAGAGAGTTCAAGCAACCAACTAAACAAAAGCGCTTGGAAAAGATAAGCATGAATACTAAGAGCAGAGCACGATAGTAGCTATTAAAAGACAAAGAACACACACAGCAAAGATAGATATGAAAATTCTATGTTATGTTCTAGGTAGAAGTGGAGCGTGTTTCTCTCCCACATAAAGGAATGCTGAGTTCCGACTCGTTATGAAAAACTAAAAAGAAAACTAAAAGCAAGACGCTCCAAGCATAGCACATAACACATGAAGTGATAAAAATATAGCGAAACGAAAGACGAACTGATAATGTTGATGGAGAAGGGGATGCACGGGGGCATCCCCAAGCTTAGACGCTTGAGTCTCCTTGAATATTTCTTGGGGGTGCACGGGGGCATCCCCAAGCTTGAGCGCTTGACACTCCTGAATCTTTTTATCATCTTCCCTCGCACACTTGAAAACTCCCTTCATACACAACTCATCATAATCTGATTAGCGAGGTTAGTACCCTTAATAAAATAATTATACCTTGCTGGAAATAATGATATTCTTGAAGTTCTACTGTTTCTCAAGATTGCCAAAATGTTTTTGCAAAGAAAAAGCAAGCTCTTGGTTTGCAAACTGAAGGAAAGGCAAAACAGGACAGAATCTATGAAAAACAGAACAACAGGTAGTAATCGATCTGTTCGGGATACTTCTGAAACTCAAATCAAAAAACTCAGAACAGGCGCACGAAAGACAATTATATAGAGAACTCTGTCGAAAAAATTCAGACCCAAAAGATGATCTGGTGATTTTATACGAATTTTTCTATCCAAGGACAGAATCTGTTTCCTGGACAGCACCTCACAACTTTTGAACTTTCTAGCAACCAGAGGCTATACTTGGCACAAATATGAAAAGTAAAGATACAATGATGATGCTACAGCAGTAAACAACATCAAGACTCAACAAAAGAAAAAAATTTATTCATGTGGGCTGCCTCCCAAAAGCGCTTTCTTTTATGCCTTTAAGCTAGGCATAATGCATAGAGGAATCAATAACCATCATAATAATCGGAGTTATAAATTGATTCATAAGGTTCCTCAACAAGTTCACTCTTGTTCCATCTAGGAAAGGGGTACACACCTTTTGCCTTCCCGCGTAAGAGGATTTGTCCCTTACCTATATCGATGAAGCCTTTTACTGCTCGGAGGAAGTCCCTTCCAAGCACTATATTTCCTTGGTTTGGCTCCATGATGAAGAAATCAACCATTGCAATCCCTTTAAGGAATTTGACTGGCACATCTTTTATTCTTCCCTGGATTTCAGAAATATCTCCATTAGTGTGTTCATGATAAGATGATAATCTATCCATGTTAAATTTTAAAGAATCATGAACAATTTTTGGCATAGTAGAAACCATAGATCCAATATTACAATAAGCAAGGAAGTCTTGATTAGAGATACTAATCCTAACAAGAGGCTCCCAGTCATTATCTATTTCCAAAATATCTCTCTTATTGGGTTTGGGTTCCTCTACCTTCATTAAGTCTAGAGCATCCATTCTCTTTTCAATAGTAGCAAGTCTATCTATGACAGTATCAAAATTATGATCATAAACAAAGTAACTAGATAGACCATGTATAATTTCAAGAGCTCTAGCTTCATCACACTCTAGGAAATCTCCCTCGGCTATAATATCAAGAGAGTCTTTAAACCATTTAAAAAGACCCTGGTAAAAATTCCTATGCACAATTTTTATGGGTATCCAAGGCATAATTCTCCTATGTGCGTCAGAAATTCTGTCCCATGCCTTCTTCATATTTTCTCCGTCCCTTTGATGGAAATCTAGAACTTCTGATTCCCTCAAAGCACCATATCCTAACATGTTTAGCTAAACAGATAGGACTACTAACAAGAAGGTAAAATAATTTTTTTTGTAATATTGTGATAAAGGATACTAAAGCAAAAACTGAAAGGTAAACTTACAAGACTAAAAAGCAAAGGTAAAAGATAGCATGCAACTCCCATATCCTGAAAAGTGGAGTCCCCGGCAACGGCGCCAGAAAATACTCCTTGATGGGCCTCGAACCCCTCGTTGGTTACCCCAAGTGGAAGGTGTAAGATGCAATATGTAGAAGTGTTTTCCCTTAGCAAAGATGCCAAGGATCGAATCCCCAGAGACTCCTAGGTTCAACAAGTAGGTGTCAACTGCTAACGGCGCAATTAGCAATCAACGTGGACCTGCACACAGATACAAATAACTTTGCTCCCAACGACTACAGAGAGGTTGTCAATCCCTCCGGCCTTGTAGTTCACAAAGGATTAAAAGCAATGATAGTAGTGATAGATAATGTTTTGCAATAGTAAATAATAGCGAGAAGTAAATAGCGGATGTGAACAATGATGGCAATATGGACCGGAGTCACATGATGTTCACTAGTGATGTCTCTCTCCCAAAAGACGATAAAACAGCTATGTGAGGTAAACGAATTACAGCTGGGCAATTGACAGGACCACGGACGCAAACCAATGCTGACTACATTGCAAGAAAGGTTGAGGTTCAAAGCATGGGCGGTACGCCAAAATAAGTAGACCGAAATCTATCAATATCTACTACTAATCATCCACCTTGAGATATCTATCCAGAACATCTCGCTGGTATTAAGTTGCGAGCCCCACCCATAGTGTAAACTCAATGCAACAGACAACTGCATTAAAAGAACTTTGCGTAAAGTAAACAATCCTTGCACCCGCGGGCACAAGCACCGTTGTTTCCCCCCTTGTGGCAACAACACATCCCCTAGACTCATGTTTCTGTCACTCAAGCTAGTCATCGAGGGGCATGAACCCACAATCAAGCATAACGTTCCCTCTTGGAGTCACTACCTACTACTCGGCCAAAGCAATAAATAACAACGGAGAACATGCAAGAATTACTTATGAACATAAATATAAAAGAGGTGAATCAAATATATTACTCAAGATCAATCTGAACATAATCTCATAATCCATCGGATCCCAGCAAACTCAACATAGCAACAGCATAAGGATTACATATGTGCCTCGATCATGTAGGGCAGCTCACGAGGACTAATTAGTGAAGCACAAGAACGGGAGGAGAACATCACATAGCTACTGGTCATGGACCCATGGTCCAAGGGAGACTACTCACGAGTCATCCGGGAGGCGTCCATGGTGGTGGAGAAGCTCCCGGTGGTGATCCTCCCCTCCGGCAGGGTGCCGGGAAGAGTTCTCCTGGTGCTCCCGATCTTGGAAGCGGCAGCGGCGGCGGAACAGAGATGGGATCGCTAAAAGAGATCCTGTTTTGATGGTTTCGGAGGACGCTTTAAATATATGCCAAAGGGGGGGATTGGGGAAGCTTCGGGGGGCCCAGGCGCCCCCCCCGGTGCGGCCCAGGGGGGGCGCGCCGCCAGGGCGCCTGGAGCCCTGGTGGCCCCCCCGGCTGCCCTTCGGACGCACGGTTGTTTCCTGAACGCTGATTTTTTATATAATTTTTCTGGATTTTTCCTGGCAGTTCTCGTAACGTGAAAACCTGAAATACAAAAACAGCCGAAAACAGAAACTGGCACTGGGGTGCACTGGATTAGTAAGTTAGTCCAAATATGATCAAAAGTGTATGGAAGTGTATGAATATCATAGCAATATCACCCAAAAGTGGCATGGAGCAAGCAGAAATATAGATACGTTTTGGACGTATCAGGCGCCGCCCGTCTCTTCCATCGAATCCCGCCGGCCAATCTTCAAGTCAACGCCGCCGCTGTTGCCTGGAAACGACCGAGGAAATTTCCCCGATCTGATCCACTCCGCAGGCCGCCTCCTCGCCAGCCGCATCACCCTCCTGGGCCCCGAGCCAGGCGGCCCGATCGCCCGAGTCGGGCCCGGCCACCGATCTCCAGCGCCAAGCCGCCAGCGCCGATCTCCAGGCCGGCCACCCCCGCGACCGCAAGCCGCATCGCCAGGCCTCCCGAGCCGGCTCCCAGCCAGGCCGAGGCCCTCTCCAGCGGCTCCCTCCAGGCGCCCCGCCTTGGGCCTCCTCCTCTTGGGCCCGTCGCCAGCGCCGCCGCGGCTGGGCCGCTCCACCTCCCCCGCACTAGCGGGCCCGTTCGCCAGACGCCTCCCGCTGGGCCTCTCCGCGGGCCTGCGCGCTCGAAGGCCACCGCCTCTGACTTCGCTCTCCAGCGCCAGCCGCCGGGTGGGCTGCGCTGCTCCCAGCCGGGCCGCCCCGCTGCGCCTTCTTCGCGGGCCGCGCCCGATCCGCCAGATCCAGCCCGTGTTTTTTTCAGATCTGTTAAAGGTTGCCCCCAAATCCCTAAGTCCCTGAGATGTTTATCTGTCTGATGCAATATTATATCTGTGATAACTCCTTGTGTGTTGCTCCGATTTGCGCAAATGACATGTCCAGACGTTCGTGGTGATTAGCACTACGTTTCATCTCATTGTGCCATGCATGTTTGAGATCATCTAGATGCTTATTTTTCTGTTGCAAAAGTGCATCCCGATATAAACTGCTGATATGTGTTGTTTTTATGCCATCTTTGCATAGTGATATCTTTTAGCCCGTTTGTCCGAATGATGCAAATGACATGTCCACGTGTTCGTCTTGCCATGCTCTACATGTTGCTTGTGTTAGGTTGCATGATAGGTTTATTCTTGCCATGTATATCTTCGTTGCAAAGTGCTATGTTGCTGTTTAGTTATTTAACTTGTTATGAGATGCCATCTTGTCGAGCTCATTGCTATCGTTGTGTTTATCTCCATGATGCATGCTTGTATGTTTCGGAATCACTATCATGTGTACTTTGATGTGGTGCTTACCACTTGCCATGTTTAGTTTCGAGGTGACTTAAACTTGCTCTTATAGATGCCATGATGAAACTGCTGTTTTAACACTTAGTGGAATTTCACTAAGTCTGGAATCTGTTATTGTTCCGATGCCATGTTTGCTTGCTGTTCTAGGACAAACCATGATAGTTTTGGAGTGATTCTTGATGGTTTCTTGTAGTATATATTGTTGGCTTTCCATTCATGTTCTTACATGTTTATTTGAGTGGCTGTAGCATATTTAACTTTTGCTCCAAAGTTTCAATAAAATTCTGCTGTCAGGATTTTGTTGTCAAGTTCAATATGTCCAAGCTTGTTGCTATTGATCCGTGGCTCCTTTGGGGGTGCACCTTTGGACTTATTTGCTGTAGGATATGTCTAGTTTATGTTCATGCTCTTTGCCATGATGTTTGAGTGCTGTAGCTTATTTATCTAGTGCTCCGAAGTTGCTATGTTGCTGTAATTTTCAGCTTTCGCATATTTCTTGTTTCGGGCATAACTTTTAGCCCGTAACTCCGTTTTCAGTGAGTGTTATACGAAACTTGATTGATTTTCCGTGTAGATTCATAGTATCCTATTGTTATCATGTTTTGAGGAGTTTTGCTTGAGTGCTATTTTCCGTGCTCCGTGTGCTTCCTTAGTGCATCCATCATGCATCCATCATTTTGGTGTGCGCATTGCATCTTGTTGATTCGTGCCTTGTGTGATTGTATTGTTTAGAGCCGGAAGCTGAGACCGAGTACGAGTACGAGCACGAGGTTACCAACGA
Source organism: Secale cereale (assembly GCA_902687465.1). Taxonomy (NCBI): domain Eukaryota; kingdom Viridiplantae; phylum Streptophyta; class Magnoliopsida; order Poales; family Poaceae; genus Secale; species Secale cereale. The sequence continues at coordinate 385,727,688 of LR738709.1, read as the reverse complement.
GGTTGAGCACGAGGACCCTTCTTACGATCCGAACGACAACTCTTCAGGCAAGATGACCGAACCCCGATAACATTACTATCTTTGCCTATTGCTAGTAGTCTCGATCTATAGTTTTGCCTCGATGCCCATGTCTTTCCTGTCAGCCTCCTACTTGTAACCATGACCATGTTTAACCACCCTACCTATGCAAACCGTTGCTTGGCTAAGTACGCTTCGCTCAACCCCTCTTATATCGTTGCTAGTTGCAGGTGAAGTTGAAGATGCTTGCTTCATGTTGAAGTTTGTTGGGTTATATCGCACTATATAAATGCTTAAAATGAAATCATCTATATATTGGCAAGGGTGGAAGGCTAAGCCTTTTGCTTGGTGATTTGTTCCACTCATGCCGTTAGGAACCGTTTAAACCGATGTTATGTTCCTTGATTATGCGTTCCTCACACGGTTGGGGTGTAAGGGACCCCCTCGATAAACCGCTAAGTGCTAAGCCTTTTCCAGCAAGTCCCAACATTGGTACTATTCGCCTAATAACTAAATAACTTGCATAGGGAGTAATTAACCCTCTTTCTTAATCAACAACCCCGGGCCAGTGCTCCACATGAGTGTTGGTCCGAAACGGGGGTTCTGCGGGGCCGCCTTGGGGAAACCCGAGGTATCTGGCATACACCTGTAGAATCTCCCATCCGGTCGTGGCCTGAGACGAGATACGCGCGGCTACTATCAGGGTGTCGGCACGCCGGGAGGATTTGCTGGATTAGCCTTACCTTAGTTCGGAGTATCTTGAGCACGGGATTCCGAGAATACTCGGGTCTTCCCACCTTGGAGTTGCGACTCCGCGGATCGCGGGCTTGTCATGGGCCAAGTTGGAACACCCCTGCAGGGTTATGAACTTTCGAAAGCCGTGCCCGCGGTTATGTGACAGATGGGAGCTTGTTAATATCCGGTTGTAGAAAACTTGACACATTGTTCTAATACACTACCAGCGTGTGTACCGTGACTGTCAATTTCCGGATAGGGATTCGGGAGTTGAACACGGTGGGGTTGTGTTTGTTGAGCTTTATCTAGGATCACTTCGTGATCACCTCTCGACCGAGGCACTTCTCTTCTCGCACTCTTTCACGTAAGCTAGTGCTAGTTGCTGCTGCAGACACCTTTTCTTTTTCTTCAGCCTTATCCTCTCCCAAGGCTTAAATAGTCATGTTACCCGGGAACGGGATTGCTGAGTCCTCTGTGGCTCACAGTTACTTCACCACACCAGATGCAGGTCCAGTGGTGAGCTATCCAAGCGATGGTACCGAGCTAGACTGGGAGTTTGACGAGGAGCGTAGTCGATACTATGTTCGTTATCCTGATGATCAGTAGTGGAGACTTCTACTAGGATTCGATACGACCTGTGGATTTAAATTATGTTTGGTATCTTGGCATTTGGATTTTACCCTTAGAGGGCTGTGATGTTTTAATGTATCATGATTTGAGACATGTATTGTATTTGTGTGACGTGGCGAGTGTAAGGCAACTATTTTATGTTTTCCATCCCCATCTTTTACATGAGTTGTGCAAAGATACCAGACTTGCGATCATTCCAACATGGGGTTATGTCTCTAAGTCGTGCCTCGACACGTAGGAGATATAGTCCCATCCTGGGCATTACACGGAGCGGCGGCCTTGGCACGCCAGACGGTGACGGAGGGGCGCGGCTGCTGGCTCGGGTTGAAGGGGGGCGAGGCCGCTGGGCCTGCGGGCGAGGAGGTCGGCCCGGGGGGAGTGGCGGCTCGGCTGGCTGGATCGGCGTCGAGGGAGGCGCTCGAGGGAGAGGGAGGGGTCGAGGAAATCAGCGCTGGGGGGACGAGGGTGCGGCTCCAGCTGCGGCTTCGGGCGTTGGAGAGGCGAGCGAGGGGCTCGGGCGAGAGGGGGAGTGCGGCGTTGGGAGGAAGCGAGAGGAGAGATCGAGGGACTCGGGGTCGGGGAGCGAGGGTGAGTGCGGCGGCGGCGCTGAGGGAGGAAAGGGAACGGGGTAGGTGCGGGCTAGGGTTTTAGGAGGGAATTTGGGCCGGCTGGCCTAGAAGGCTGAGGAAGGAGATGGGCCAGGAGGAAGTTTGGGCCAGGAGGGAAGGGAGGCTGGCCTCTGCGATGGCCTAGAGGCCAGCTGGGCTCTCTTCCTGCTATAACCAATTAAAACATAAAACCACAAAGAAAAGAAAAGAAAAGAGGAGTTAGGAATAGGCTTAAGGCAAAGGGTAAAATTCCCAGGACTCACAAAAATGTAAGGAATTTAATTAAATTGTTGGAGGGTTTTGGAAGAACCCCGATAAACGGGAAAAGAATATAGGGAGGTTTTAAGGCAAGGAATTGAGAAGAAAAGGCATGGGGAAATATATGCAAGTGTGTTGGGTTATTCCGAAGCAATGGAATATTAATATGATAGCTCCCTAAAATATTGGGAGTATATGTTATAAAGAGAAGACATTCTTCCCTCGATTTAAATGGACCGAAGGTCCACACGATTTATTTGGTTGAGATGCAAAAGAAATATGACATGATGGCATGATGACATGATGCAATGCAAAAATAAATAAATCAAGCGCAACTGAAACACACGGGAGAACCCGGAACATCTAGAATCTTCTGGAATCTTCTGGGACGTCGGTCTTCGGGCGTCACAACTCTCCCACACTAACAGAGGATCTCGACCCGAGATCCTAGAGATGGCACCGGGTAAAAACGGAAGAGGAAGAGGTAAAACAAAGTTCCTTCTTTGATAGACGAGTGAAACCAGGAACCTTGAGAGGTTGACCAAATTGAAAGAAGAATACAACAGAGATGAACGAAGATGAAACACTCCGATAGAAAAGAGGAACAAGGAGCACTATGAGAACCTTGCAGGTTGAAAGACATGAAACAAGAGCTCACGAATGACGAAAGAATTTCAAAACCACTCCGGTTAACCAAGATTGAGAAGGAATAAGAAGGAAATAATTTGGACAGCACTCCGTCTGAAAATGGAAGGAGTTAACATGAGTTTGAGGAGATGGAGTGATACTTGATGAAATCAACAGCAACACATTGCCTCCGAAACAATTAAAAGAATGGCACAAGGGGTAAGAAGATTCAGACATCACTCTGGTTGAAAAGAGAGGCAAAACTTGAAAAGATGATAGAACTTGAATGAAGAATACAACACTCCGGTTAAATGATAAGCAAGGGAAAGAACATGATCTTGATAAAAAAACGAGATGATGGTCAAAGAGAGCAACATCACAATGCCTCCGGAATGATAGATTATATGCTAGATCGTTGGGAAGAAAGAACGGAGAAGAAAATGACAACTTCTCTCAAAATTGAATTTGAAAGAGCATCCTTACGAAGAAGGGTTGACTGGAGTTGTTGGAAAAATCAACAGCAAAATAATAAGCTTGAAGTGGGCTTATGGAATTCATCTCAAAATTACGAGGTGACAACCAGCCACTTACGAAACATTTGATTGGATTGAGAACAACAAGGAGATGAAAAACTTATTTCACCGGGAGGATAAATGAAGGACTTGGGTCATTTATAAGCACCATAATAGCAACAATCCTTAGGGAAAGCTTTTAGGTGAAATACAACCCAAGATTACTCCAACGAATAATGGAAGGTTGAAAGGATCTCCTGAACAAGGAAAAATGATGGGTTTAAATATCTCATTCTTGATAACTTGTGAATCATAAAACATGAAAGAATTGACAAGAATGACATAACACCATCTGAAAAGATAAGGTAGAAAGAATTGCACTTGGAAATCATGATGAAGAATGCTTGAGGTCCAACAAGAATCTTGATGAAGACTTCAAGGATGAATTAAATCTTGATGAACCACCATGAAGAACTCCGGTAATGAAAAGCATGAGAAGTGAAAGATGAAAAGAATAAGATTCAAGGTCTGCGATGAATAAGATGGAGCTTTGAAATGATACTTGAAATAACTTGAAGCTCCGGAAAACAAGATGAACAACTTAGAACCAAGGATATGATATGATGAACAAGCTCCGAAGGAAGGGATTAACCTCTTGGAAGAAACTAGAATAAGATTTATGTTATGCATATCCTTCACCAATTTAAATTGGCGACAAGCAATGGATTTGGCATCCTACTTATTCTCGTTGGAAAGAATTAAGGAGAGATCTCGCACAAACTTGGGTAAATCTTCAACGAACCACCGGTAGGATTATGAAAAGAATGAGTGAATTAAAATGATAACAACGGAAATGTAATCTTGAAAGAACCACCGTAAGAATATGGAGACGAACGAAGAGACATCAATGAAGAATATTTGGAGGACGAAGTTGAAAACTGAGAACGAAGAAATCCTCTGAGATGATGGCCTTCGGAGGATCACAATGAAAAGAATTCATGAAATGCTTCGGATGGGTATGAAAATAATTCCTCACAATCGAAACAATAATGAGGATGGCATGAAGCTAGAACCACGAATCTTCAAGAGAACGGGCCAAGATTTAAGAGAAACACTTCTCCGGTCTTCAAATGCTGAAAATGACAACGAGAACCACTTTGAAGAATTGTGAGATGCTCCGGAAGAATAAAAGATGGAAGGTTTAACCAACCATGAAAAGAATTTGAAAACTATCTTGGAGAAGGCATGTGACTGATGGGAATCATTCTTACGTCACACTTTGAAAAGAATTCTCCGGAAAAAGAAGAGTCAGGTAAGATCCTGGGAAAATACCTGTGGGTTAGGGCCCACTAAAGAAAACACCGTTGAAAAGATTGCTTAAGAGATATTGCACCGGTTGAATTAAAAGGCTTGAATAAGATAGCAATCTCAAAATAGCTTGAACGGATTAAGAATGGAATTATGAATCTTCAGCACTCCGGGTATGAATAGCAAAAGGAGAATGAATAATTGGTGCACCGGAATAAGAAAGCATTGTGAAATGAGGAAAAGGATAAGATCAACACCGAAATCTTGAATTACATCCCCGACAGAATTTGAGAACAAAAGAATGATGAACTTGAAGCTCTTGACAACTTCCTGAGAATCACCGGATAAGAACATTGGAGGAAAAGAAAATGAAGAAATATCACATGAATAAAATGGATATTTCATTTGAGAATTACTTGCTCCAAGAAGAAGAAGGGTGGGAGGGCGGGTAAAACAAAGACAACTTGAGATGATTGAAACAGACAAATCGTCAGATTTCTCAACGGCGTCCGTATGGAATAACTTGAAGAGAAGGAACATTGGTTGAAAGAGATTAACATGAAGATCTCGATGGTCAAGAAGAATTAGCACTCCCATAGAAATATGAGAATACCGATTAGGAAGGTATGGAATCAACACTTGACATCGAAGCAACTCGAATACCAGAATCAAATCAAAACAAAGGAAAGATATGTTTATGAAGAAGATTATGTTGCAACATATCTATCCGAACAGAGAATTGAACAAATGAATTCTGCAGGTACATCAACTTGACGAGAAGCCACTTGGGAGAACAAAAGATAAATAAAAGCAACAAGGATCAGATAGAACAAATACAAGATAGAAGCTTCGTTCGACATATTCGTGCTGAAAGCTCATGGAACGTGTTACAAAAGGGTTTTGCAATCCCCGGATCAGCATAGCCAAGGACCCTTTAAGATGCAACTCCCGATCGGAACAAGCCCATAAAACCACTTCACTCAATGTAGAACCCCGAACTTCATATCATGCATCCGTTGGAAGAATGCCTAGAACTACAAGATGAACCCACCTATTAATTTCCGAAAGTTTCCAGTTATGCAATCAGGTGTTGGGGATACAGGGGAAGCATCGCGCACTCAACTCTAATCCTACATCCAGCTGTATCCATCCTTCAACACATAACCAGTTATCTCCGGAAACCGTTTACCTCGGACCTTCGAAACGCATCTACTATACAAGCTATGGCAATACTCCCAAACTACCTCCCCAGTAGTGGGTGATGTCGGGGTTATCTTGTCACTAACCGCATAGAAGAGTTTTCGATGTCGTCCGTCTTAAGTATTCTTGTACTGCCGCGATGAATTTGTGACGACAACACCTCGGAGCTCAACTCCCCGGGACACTGCCACAACCCCTAATGACAGGAGGCATCAAGAACAATGTTCTCGTCACAAAGACATCGGAACAATCCAAACAATACTCGCGTGATCCTAAAAAAATTTGGTGCAATTTTGAGAGTAGAAGAGACAAGAGTAATCGTCAGGAGTCCTCACCATAATGAAAAGAGACGAGGAGCAAAAGAAATCCTACTCTCCGATATATATATAGGACTCAAAACATTTTCAGTGTGTGCCTAGACTCAACCGTTAACGATTCGATCAATTAGTGGGGGCTTCTAGGTCAGAGAAGGCTCTGATACCAACTTATAATGCCCAGGATGGGACTATACCTCCTACGTGTCGAGGCACGACTTAAAGGTATAAGCCCATCCTTGAATGATCTCAAGTTTGGTATCTTTGCACGACTCATGTAAAAATATGGATGAAATTGCAAAAGAATAGTTGGCTTACACTTGCCACTTCACCCAATACATTACATAAGCAAAACATCATCCAAAACATCACAACCCGACTACGGGCGAAGATCCAAAAGAAAGATACCAAACAACATAACGCCACAGGCCAGGATCGAATCCTAGTAGAAACCACTACTGATCGTCTTGACCTCACAAGCAAACGGCCAAACTCTTCATCGAGCTCCCGGAAGTTCTGATCCATCTCCTGCTTCAAACTCGGCTGAACCTGCATCTGGTGTTATAGTATCTGTGAGCCACGAGGACTCAGCAATCCCATAACCATGGGTATCAAGACTAGCAAAGCTTATGGGTAGGAGGAGGTAAAGTGGTGAGGTTGCAGCAGCGGCTAAGCATAATAAGGTGGCTAACTTACGAGTACCGGAATAAGATGAGCATCTACGCAAACGGTCGCAAAAGGTGATCGCTAAAGATCCTAAACTACATACGAGTCAAACATAACCCCACCGTGTTCTCTTCTCAAAGTGAAAAGAGACAGTCACGGTTACTCACACAGTTGTGTGTTTTACTTCGGATCCTCTGTCAAGTTTTCTACAACCGGACATTAACAAATTCCAATCTGCCACATAACCGCGGGCACGGTTTCGAAAGATTATAACCCTGCAGGGGTGTTCCAACTTAGCCCATCACAAGCTCTCACGATTAGCTGAAGTGATAAATATAATATCATCACCCCTTATCTTAGGGAAAATCGATCAGGCTCGGCTTCCCGGTGCACAAGACATTTCGACAATGCTAAAACAACTCCAGCAAGAACTCCCGGTGGGCCGACACCCTGAGAGTACCCGCGCGTATCTCGTCTCAGGCCACGTCCGGATGAGCACAGCGTACAACAGCCAAACCCCAAGTTTCCAAGGGGGGGATGCCGCACACGACTCTATTTGGGACCAACACCATCAGCACTGCCCCCCCTGTAATGTAGAATTAAGAACCCGGTGACGCGACCCCCTATGCAAATTTAATTAATTAAGTTGTTATTATGAGGCAAATTAAAACCAATGTTGGGCCTTGCTGGAGGAGTTTTATTCCAAGTCGAACTGTTAAGGGGTCCCCATCCACCCACCGTGTAAGGAACGCAAAATCAAGGAACATAATGCCGGTTTATCGGCGCCTAAGGTGACATGAGTGGAACAAAACACCGAGCAAAAGGCCAAGCCTTCCACCCATGCCCAGTATATAGATGTGTTAATAATAATTATAGATATTGTGATATACCAACAACAAGTTCCCTCCTGGAACGATCTTCATCTTCACCTGCAACTAACAACGCTATAAGAGGGGCTGAGCAAGCGGGTAACGTAGCCAAACAGTGGTTTTGCTAGGAAGGTTTCAAAGGTTAGAGGTTTCATGGCAACAATGAGAGGCTGACATAAAAGATGGGTAGCGCGACATGTAACGATAGCATCGAGACAACTAAGCATGGCAATGGTAGTAAAGGTATCCAAGGGTATGATCATCTTGCCTGGGATTCCGCAAGGAAGAAGAACAAGTCCATGAAGTAGACGAAGCAACATAGTCGAGCGAATCCTCACAACTCCAGAACGAAACCGAAGCTAACAAGAGAAGCAACCGGAAAGAAGCAAACAACACGGTAAACACACAATCATAAGCATGGCATACGATGCACATCCAAGTATGATGCATGCCCGGTTTAAATATGCATGGCATGGCAAGTGCACAAACAAATACTACAAGTTAAGTGGAGCTCAATATGCAATGAGTTGCATATTGACGAAACACCACATTTTAACTATTTAATTGACTCTCGTTTATTTACAAGACAAGGTTAAATGTTTCTTAACATAGCAAGAGGTGAATCAAAAGTAAACTACCTATCTAGGCAAGTTTAAATGAGGCCGGGAAATAACAACAACAAATCCGGAAAATCCCCATGAGCATGTTTAGCAATTCTATTAAGCAAACAACAATCACACATTTAATGTTGTTAACATGATGCGGATGACATGATCAAGTTTTATGCAATTTTATTAAAAGTTGACATGAAGTTGATAAGGAGAATTTGTCACCGTGGTGGAAGGAAAAAGGTGCCACGGCAACGATCCGAAAATGATGCAACGCAACATCTCGGTTTCGGTAACTCGTTGAGAGACCGGTGCAAAAGCAAAGGCGGAGTGATCGAGTCGAACAAGAAGAAAGGTGGGGTGATCCCGTTGCCGGGTTCCCACGGGTCGGCGACGAGGCAACCGAGGAGCACGACAAAAGATGATACGGGCTCGGAGCACAATAGGGAAACATTTCATACAACACATAGCATCACACAGGTCATCGTCTCGGGGTTATACCTTCAGAACGAACGTGTCTGGGCGGTTCGAGATCGTAGTGGAAGTAGTGGAAGTAGTGGTACACGGCGACGGTACTTGTTCACGAGTCTTCGGCGACGGTAGTGGAAGTAGTTGTTCACGTCGGCGGTAGTTGTACATGTTCCGTAGTTGTACTTGAGGGTCTTTGGCGACGGTAGTTGTTCACGTTTCGTAGCCGTTTGGGTCGTCGTCGACGTAGGGGTACACGTTCGTAGAGGTACTTGGTGCGTCTCCGAGTAGTCGTGGTACTTGGCGAAAAATTCTGCAACGGGAACTTGGTGCTACTCCCTCTTCTGTAGTTGAACTTGGGGTATCCTCGAACTTGACGAAAAACAACAGCAACACAAAAACATGGCGGTCTCGGTCACGCCACGGCGAGGAGGAGAGACGCGGAGGCTGCTCGGGGCTGCTGGTCCTGCGACCGGACGCCGGGAAGGAGCCGATGCGAAGAGGAGGCAGGGCCTCGGGAGCTCGGAGCAGAGGATGCAGGGCCGAAGGATGGAGGTCGGCTTGGGACGAGGACGGGCGCTGGCTGGCCGACATGGTGACGAGGCGGAGCGGCGGCCTTGGCACGCCGGACGGTGACGGAGGGGCGCGGCTGCTGGCTCGGGCTGAAGGGGGGGCGAGGCCGCTGGGCCTGCGGGCGAGGAGGTTGGACCGGGGGGAGCGGCGGCTCGGCTGGCTGGATCGGCGTCGAGGGAGGCGCTCGAGGGAGAGGGAGGGGTCGAGGAAATCGGCGCTGGGGGGGACGAGGGTGCCGCTCCAGCTGCGGCTTCGGGCGTTGGAGAGGCGAGCGAGGGGCTCGGGCGAGAGGGGGAGTGCGGCGCTGGGAGGAAGCGAGAGGAGAGATCGAGGGACTCGGGGTCGGGGAGCGAGGGTGAGTGCGGCGGCGGCGCTGAGGGAGGAAAGGGAACGGGGTAGGTGCGGGCTAGGGTTTTAGGAGGGAATTTGGGCCGGCTGGCCTAGAAGGCTGAGGAAGGAGATGGGCCAGGAGGAAGTTTGGGCCAGGAGGGAAGGGAGGCTGGCCTCTGCGATGGCCTAGAGGCCGGCTGGGCTCTCTTCCTGCTATAACCAATTAAAACAGAAAACCACAAAGAAAAGAAAAGAAAAGAGGAGTTAGGAATAGGCTTAAGGCAAAGGGTAAAATTCCCAGGACTCACAAAAATGTAAGGAATTTAATTAAATTGTTGGAGGGTTTTTGGAAGAACCCCGATAAACGGGAAAAGAATATAGGGAGGGTTTAAGGCAAGGAATTGAGAAGAAAAGGCATGGGGAAATATATGCAAGTGTGTTGGGTTATTCCGAAGCAATGGAATATTATTATGATAGCTCCCTAAAATATTGGGAGTATATGTTATAAAGAGAAGACATTCTTCCCTTGATTTAAATGGACCGAAGGTCCACACGATTTATTTGGTTGAGATGCAAAAGAAATATGACATGATGGCATGATGACATGATGCAATGCAAAAATAAATAAAGCAAGCGCAACTGAAACACACGGGAGAACCCGGAACATATGGAATCTTCTGGAATCTTCTGGGACGTCGGTCTTCGGGCGTCACACTCACGCAAGATCTATATAGGAGAAGCATAGCAACGAGCCGGGAGAGTGTGTCTACGTACCCTCGTAGACAGAAAGCGGAAGCGTCTAGTGACGCGGTTGATGTAGTCGAACGTCTTCGCGATCCAACCGATCCAAGCACTAAACGTACGTCACCTCCGCATTCAGCACACGTTCAGCTCGATGACGTCCCACGAGCTCTTGATACAATTGAGCGTCACAGGAGAGTTTCGTCAGCACGACGGCGTGGTGACGGTGATGATGAAGCTACCAGCGCAGGGCTTCACCTAAGCACTGCAACGATATGACCGAGGTGTGTATCTTTGGAGGGGGGCACCGCACACGGCTAAAATCAACTTGTGTGTTCATGGGGTGCCCCCTGGCCACGTATATAAAGGATGGAGGGAGGAGGAGACGGGCCCTCAGAGGACGCGCCCAAGTGTGGAGTCCTACTAGGACTCCCTAGTCCTAGTAGGATTCCACCTCCCACATGGAATATGAAAAGGGGAAGAGAGAAGGAGAAGGAAGGAAGGGGCGCCCCCTTTCCCTAGTACAATTCGGACCAGTCATGGGGAAGGGACCCGGACACCCTTGAGGCCTTTCTCTCCTTTCCCGTATGGCCCATTAAGGCCCAATACGAATTCCCGTAACTCTCTGGTACTCCGAAAAATACCCGAATCACTCGGAAACTTTCCGATTTCCAAATATAGCCTTCCAATATATCAATCTTTATGTCAAGACCATTTCGAGAATGTTCGTCATGTCCGTGATCTCATCCGGGACTCCGAACAAACGTCGGTCATCAAATCACATAACTCATAATACAAATCATCATTGAACGTTAAGCGTGCGGACCCTACGGGTTCGAGGACTATGTAGACATGACCGAGACACATCTCCGGTCAATAACCAATAGCGGAACCTGGATGCTCATATTGGCTCCTACATATTCTATGAAGATCTTTATTGGTCAAACCACATAACAACATACGTTGTTCCCTTTGTCATCGGTATGTTACTTGCCCGAGATTCGATCATCGGTATCATCATACCTAGTTCAATCTCGTTACCGACAAGTCTCTTTACTCGTTTCGTAATGCATCATCCCGCAACTAACTCATTAGTCACATTGCTTGCAAGGCTTATAGTGAGGTGCATTACCGTGAGGGCCCAGAGACACCTCTCCGATAATCGGAGTGACAAATCCTAATCTCGATCTATGCCAACTCAACAAACACTATTGGAGACACATGTAGAGCATCTTTATAATCACCCAGTTACGTTGTGACATTTGATAGCACACAAAGTGTTCCTCCGGTATTCGGGAGTTGCATAATCATATAGTCATAGGAACATGTATAAGTCATGAAGAAGGCAATAGCAACGTACTAAACGATCAAGTGCTAAGCTAACGGAATGGGTCAAGTCAATCACATCATTCTCTAATGATGCGATCCCGTTCATCAAATGACAACTCATGTCTATGGCTTGGAAACTTAACCATCTTTGATTAACGAGCTAGTCAAGTAGAGGCATACTAGTGACATTATGTTTGTCTATGTATTCACACATGTACTAAGTTTCCGGTTAATACAATTCTAGCATGAATATTAAACATTTATCATGATATAAGGAAATAAATAATAACTTTATTATTGCCTCTAGGGCATATTTTCTTCAGTCTACCACTTGCACTAGAGTCAATAATCTAGTTCACATCACCATGTGATTTAACACCAATAGTTCACATCCTCATGTGACTTAACACTTTATAGTTCACATCTCCATGTGACCAATACCCAAAAGGTTTACTAGAGTCAATAATCTAGTTCACATCACCATGTGATTAACACCCGAAGAGTACTAAGGTGTGATCACGTTTTGCTTGTGAGAGAGGTTTAGTCAATGTGTCTGCCACATTCAGATCCGTATGTATTTTGCAAATTTCTATGTCTAAAATGCTCTCCATGGAGCTACTCTAGCTAAATGCTCCCACTTTCAATATGTATCCAGATCGAGACTCAGAGTCATCCAGATCGGTGTCAAAGCTTGCATTGACGTAACTCTTTATGACAAACTCTTTATCACCTCCATAATCGAGAAACATTTCCTTAGTCATCCAGTAACTAAGGATAACTTTGACTACTGTCCAGTGATCTACTCCTGGATCACTATTGTACCTCCTTGCCAAACTTATGGCAAGGTACACATCAGGTTTGGCACACAATATGGCATACTTTATAGAACCCATGGCTGAGGCATAGATAATTTCTTTCATTCTTTCTCTATCTTCTGTCGTGGTCGGGTTTTGAGTCTTACTCAACTTCATACCTTGTAAACAGGCAAAAACTCCTTCTCCGACTGATCCATTTTGAACTACTTCAAAAAAATTATCAAGGTATGTACTAATCGAAAGTCTTATCAAGCGTCATGACTATCTCTGTAGATCTAGGTGCCTAATATGTAAGCAACTTCACCGAGGTCTTTTATTGAAAAACTCCTTTTAAACAATCCTTTATGCTTTCCAGAAAATTCTACATCATTTCTGATCAACAATATGTCATTCACATATACTTATCAGAAAGGCTGAAGTGCTCCCACTCACGTTCTTGTAAATACAGGCTTCACCGCAAGTCTGTATAAAACCATATGCTTTGATCACACTATCAAAGCGTATAATCCAACTCCGAGAGGCTTGCACCGGTACATCAATGGATCGCTGGAGCTTGCACACTTTGTTAGCACCTTTAGGATCGACATAACCTTCTGGTTGCATCATATACAATTCTTCTTTAAGGAATCCATAAGGAATGCAGTTTTGACATCCATTTGACAGATTTCATAAAATGCGGCAATTGGTAACATGATTCGGACAAACTTTAAGCATTGCTACGAGTGAGAAAATCTCTTTGTAGTCAACACCTTGAACTTGTCGAAAAACTTTTTCGACAAGTTGAGCTTTGTAGATAGTAACACTACCATCACCGTCTGTCTTCCTCTTGAATATCCATTTATTCTGAGTGGCTTGCTGATCATCGGGAAAGTCCACCAAAGTCCACACTTTGTTCTCATACATGGATCCTATCTCAGATTTCATGGCCTCAAGCCATTTTGCGGAATCTGGGCTCATCATCGCTTCCTCATAGTTCACATGTTCATCCTGGTCTAGTAACATGACTTCGAGAACCGGATTACCGTACCACTCTGGTGCGGAACGCACTCTGGTTGACCTACGAGGTTGAGTAGAAACTTGATCTGAAGTTTCATGATCATCATCATGAGCTTCCTCACTGATTGGTGTAGGAATCACTGGAAGTAGTTTCTGTGATGTAATACTTTCCAATTCTGGAGAAGGTACAATTACCTCATCAAGTTCTACTTCCCCCCCACTCACTTATTTCGAGAGAAACTCCATCTCTAGAAAGGATCCATTCTTAGCAATGAATATCTTGCCTTCGGATATGTGATAGAAGGTGTACCGAATAGTTTCCTTTGGGTATCCTATGAAGACACATTTCTCCGATTTGGGTTCAAGCTTATCAGGTTGAAGCTTTTTGACATAAGCATCGCAGCCCCAAACTTTAAGAAACGACAACTTTGGTTTCTTGCCAAACAACAGTTCATACGATGTCGTCTCACCGGATTTAGATGGTGCCCTATTTAATGTGAATGCAATTGTCTCTAATGCATGACCCCAAAACGATAGTGGTAAATCGGTAAGAGACATCATAGATTGCACCATATCTAATAAAGTATGGTTACGATGTTCGGACACACCATTACGCTGTGGTGTCCCAGGTGGCGCGAGCTGTGAAACTATTCCACATTATTTCAAATGAAGACCAAACTCGTAGCTCAAATATTCGCCTCCGCGATCTGATCGTAGAAACTTTATTTTTCTTGTTACGATGATTCTCTAGTTCACTTTGAAATTCTTTGAACTTTTCAAATGTTTCAGACTTGTGATTCATTAAGTAGATATACCCATATCTTCTCAAATCATCAGTGAAGGTCAGAAAATAACGATACCCGCCGCGAGCCTCAACACTCATCGGTCCACATACATCAGTATGTATGATTTCCAACAAATTTGTTGCTCGCTCCATTGTTCTGGAGAATGGAGTTTTGGTCATCTTGCCCATGAGGCATCGTTCACATGCATCAAATGATTCATAATCAAGTGATTCCAAAAGCCCATCATCATGGAGTTTCTTCATGCGCTTTACATCTGTTGGGTAACGTAGCATAATTCAAAAAATTTCTACGCCTTCACCAAGATCCAACTATGGAGACATCTAGCAACGAGCAAGTAAGAGTACATCTACATACCGTTATGTAGATTGCGTGCGGAAGCTTTCAACGAAGTGTGGATGAAGTAGTCGTACTCTTCACGTTCTTCGTCATCGATGATCTAGCGCCGAACGGACGACACCTCCGCGTTCAACACACGTACGGTGCAGCAACGTCACCTCCTTCTTGATCCAGCAAGGGGGGAGGAGAAGTCGTCAGAGATCCGGCAGCATGACGGCGTGATGACGGATGCAGTGGAGATCGCAGCAGGGCTTCGCCGGGCGCCCTGCGTGGGAGTATGGAGGTGTGACGGGAGGGGGAGAGGCGCCAGGGCTTGGGTGTGGCTGCCCTCTCCCTCCCCACATATATATAAGGGCCAGGGGGTGCGCCTGGGCCCCCTGCAGATCCAATCTGCAAGGGGGCGGCGGCCAGGGGGGTTCCTTGCCCCCCCAAGGCAAGTGGAGCCCCCCTCCCCTTTAGGGTTTTAACCCTAGGCGCATGGGGAGGTGGGCCCCCTAGTGGTGCGCCAGCCCTGAGGGCTGGACACTTCCCCTTGTGGCCTAGGGGCCCCACCGGGATGGGTGGCCCCAACCGGTGGACCCCCAGGCCCCTCCGGTGGTCCCGGGACGCTCCCGGTGACCCCCGGAGATCACCCGTTGGCCGAAACTGGACTTCCTATATATCAATGTTTACCTCCGGACCATTCCGGAACTCCTCGTGACGTCCGGGATCTCATCCGGGACTCCGAACAACTTTCGAGTTTCCACGTGCATTTATCTCTACGACCCTAGCGTTACCGAACCTTAAGTGTGTAGACCCTACGGGTTCGGGAGACACGTAGACATGACCGAGACGACTCTCCGGTCAATAACCAACAGCGGGATCTGGATACCCATGTTGGTTACCACGTGTTCCTCGATGATCTTCATCGGATGAACCACCGTGTCAAGGATTCACTCAGTCCCGTATGTTATTCGCTTTGTCCATCGGTACGGTACTTGCCCGAGATTCGATCGTCGGTAGTCCCGATACCTTGTTCAATCTCGTTATGGCAAGTCTCTTTACTCGATCCGTAATCCATCATCCCGTGACTAACTACTTAGTCACATTGAGCTCAATATGATGATGTCTTACCGAGTGGGCCCAGAGGTACCTCTCCGTCATACGGAGTGACAACATCCCAGTCTCGGTTCGTACCAACTCAACAGACACTTTCGGAGATACCCGATGTGTACCTTTATGGCCACCCAGTTACGTTGTGACGGTTGGCACACCCAAAGTACTCCTACGGTATCCGGGAGTTGTACAACCTCATGGTCTAAGGAATAAATACTTGACACCGAAAAGCTTATGCATTACGAACTATACGATCTCGTATTATGCTCAAGTTTGGGTCTTGTCCATCACATCATTCTCCTAATGATGTGATCCCGTTATCACTGACATCCTATGTCCATGGTCAGGAAACCGTGACTATCTGTTGATCAACGAGCTAGTAACTAGAGGCCTACCAGGGACTCATTGTGGTCTGTGTATTCACACATGTATCGCTGTTTCCGTACAATACAATTCAAGCATGAATAACAGACAATTATCATGAACAAGGAGATATAATAATAATGCTTTTATTATTGCCTCTAGGGAATATCTCCAACAACATCTATATGACTTAGACGACAATGCCACAAATAAGTTACACTATCATTAGTAACTTTGCATCTTTTGGCTTCAATATTATGAATATGTATATCACTACAATCGGGATCCAACAAACTATTTTTATTGGGTGTATGACCATCGAAGGTTTTATTCATGTAAATAGAACAACAATTATTATATGACTTTAAATGAATAACCGTATTGCAATAAACATGATCAAATCATATTCATGCTTAATGCAAATGCCAAATAACATTTATATAGGTTCTACACTAATCCCGAAAGTATAGGGAGTGTGCGATGATGATCATATCAATCTTGGAACCACTTCCAACACACATCGTCACTTCACCCTTAACTAGTCTCTGTTCATTCCGCAACTCCCGTTTCGAGTTACTAATTTTAGCAACTGAACTGGTATCAAATACCCATGGGTTGCTATGAACACTAGTAAAGTACACATTAATAATCTGTATATCAAATATAACTTTGTTTACTTTGCCATCCTTCTTATCCGCCAAGTATCTAGGGCAGTTCCACTTCCAGTGACCATTTCCTTTGCAGTATAAGCACTTAGTTTCAGGCTTGAGTTTAGCTTTGGTTTTTTTTACGGGAGTGACAACTTGCTTGTCATTCTTCTTGAAGGTTCCCTTCTATTCCTTTGCCCTTTTTTGGAACTAGTGGTCTTGTTAACCATCAACACTTGATGCTCTTTCTTGATTTCTACCTTCGCCGATTTCAGCATCACAAAGATCTTGGGAATTACTTTCAGCATCCCTTGCATATTATAGTTCATCACGAAGTTCTAGTAACTTGGTGATAGTGACTAGAGAACTTTGTCAATTACTATCTTATCTGGAAGATGAACTCCCACTTGATTCAAGCAATTGTAGTACCCAGACAATCTGAGCACATGCTCAGTGGTTGAGCTATTCTTCTCCATCTTGTAGGAAAAGTACTGTCAGAGGTGTCATACCACTCGACACGGGCATGAGTCTGAAATACTAATTTCAACTCTTGGAACATCTCATATGCTCCGTGGCGTTCAAAACATTTTTGAAGTCCCGTTTCTTAGCCGTAAAGCATGGTGTACTGAACTATCAAGTAGTCATCATACCGAGCTTGTCAAAACGTTCATAACGTCTGCATATGCTCCTGCAATAGGTCTGTCACCTAGCGGTGCATAAAGGACATAATTCTTCTATGCAGCAATGATGATAATCCTCAGATCACGGACCTAGTCCATATAATTGCTACTGACATCTTTCAACTTAGTTTTCTCTAGGAACATATAAAAAACATAGGGAAGCTACAACGTGAGCTATTGATCGACAACATAATTTGCAAATACTATCAGGACTAAGTTCATGATAAGTTAAAGTTCAATTAATCCAAATGATCACGTGATCCAAATCAACTAAACCATGTCCGATCATCACGTGAGATGGAGTTTTCAATGGTGAACATCTTATGTTGATCATATCTACTATATGATTCACGCTCGACCTTTCGGCCTCGAGTGTTCCGAGGCCATGTCTGAACATGCTAGGCTCGTCAAGTTTAACCCGAGTATTCTGCATGTGCAAAGCTGTCTTACACCCGTTGTATTTGAACGTAGAGCTTATCACACCCGATCATCACGTGGTGTCTCGGCACGACGAACTTTTGCAACGGTGCATACTCAGGGAGAACATTTGTACCTTGAAATTTTTGTAAGGGATCATCTTATAATGCTATCGCCATACTAAGCAAAATAAGAAGCATAATAAGATAAACATCACATGCAATCAAAATATGTGACATGATATGGCCATCATCATCTTGTGCTTTTGATCTCCATCTCCAAAGCATCGTCATGATCTCCGTCGTCACCGGCTTGACACCATGATCTTCATCGTAGCGTCGTGGTCGTCTCGCCAACTATTGCTACTACTACTATCGCTAACTCATAGTGATGAAGTAAAGCAATTACATGGCCTTCGCAATTCATACAATAAAGAGACAACCATAAGGCTCCTGCTGGTTGCCGATAATTTACAAAACATGATCATCTCATACAATAACGTATAACTCATCACGTCATGACCATATCACATCACAACATGCCCTACAAAAAGAAGTTAGACATCCTCTGCTTTGTTGTTGCAAGTTTGACGTTGCTGCTACGGGCTTAGCAAGAACCATTCTTACCTACGCATACAAAACCACAACGATTTTTCGTCAAGTGTGTTGTTTCAACCTTCACAAGGACCGGGCGTAGCCACACTCGATTCAACTAAAGTGATAGAGACAGACACCCGCCGGTCACCTTTAAGCAACAAGTGCTCGTAACGGTGAAACCAGTCTCGTGTAAGCGTACGTGTAATGTCGGTCCGGGCCGCTTCATCTCACAATACCGCCGAATCTAAGTATGACATGCTGGTAAGCAGTATGAATATTATCGCCCACAACTCATTGTGTTCTAGTCGTGCATATCATCTATGCATAGACCTGTCTCATGATGCCACTATTGGGAAATGTAGTATTTCAAAAAATTTCCTACGATCACGCAAGATCTATCTAGGAGAAGCATAGCAACGAGCGGGGAGATTGTGTCTACGTACCCTCGTAGACCGAAAGCAGAAGCGTCTAGTGACGCGGTTGATGTAGTCAAACGTCTTCGCGATCCAACCGATCCAAGCACCGAACGTACAGCACCTCTGCGTTCAGCACACGTTCAGCTCGATGATGTCCCACGAGCTCTTGATCCAGTTGAGCGTCACGGGAGAGTTTCGCCAGCACGATGGCATGGTGACGGTGATGATGAAGCTACCGGCGTAGGGCTTCGCCTAAGCACTGCAACGATATGACCGAGGTGTGTAACTATGCAGGGGGGAACCGCACACGGCTAAAATCAACTTGTGTGTTCATGGGGTTCCCCCTGGCCACATATATAAAGGATGGAGGGAGGAGGAGGCCGACCCTCATAGGGCGCGCCCAAGTGTGGATTCCTACTAGGACTCCCTAGTCCTAGTAGGATTCCACCTCCCACATGGAATAGGAAAAGGGGAAGAGAGAAGGAGAAGGAAAGAAGGGGGCGCCCCCTTTCCCTAGTCCAATTCGGACCAGTCCATGGGGAAGGGGCGCAACCACCCTTGAGGCCTTTCTCTCCTTTCCCATAGGGCCCATTAAGGCCCAATACGAATTCCCGTAACTCTCCGGTACTCCGAACAATACCCGAATCACTCAGAACCTGTCCGATGTCCGAATATAGCCGTCCAATATATCGATCTTTACGTGTCGACCATTTGGAGACTGTTCGTCATGTCCGTGATCTCATCCGGTAGTCCGAACAAACGTCGGTCATCAAATCACATAACTCATAATACAAATCGTCATCGAACGTTAAGCATGCGGACCCTATGGGTTCGAGAACTATGTAGACATGACCGAGACACATCTCCGGTCAATAACCAATAGCGGAACCTGGATGCTCATATTGGCTCCTACATATTCTACGAAGATTTTTATCGGTCAAACCGCATAACAACATACGTTGTTCCCTTTGTCATCGGTATGTTACTTGCCCGAGATTCGATTGTCGGTATCATCATACCTAGTTCAATATCGTTACCGGCAAGTCTCTTTACTCGTTTCGTAATGCATCATCCCGCAACTAACTCATTAGTCACATTGCTTGTAAGGCTTATAGTGGGGTGCATTACCGAATGGGCCCAGAGATACCTCTCCGACAATCGGAGTGACAAATCGTAATCTCGATCTATGCCAACTCAATATACACCATCGGAGACACATGTAGAGCATTTTTATAATCACCCAGTTACGTTGTGACGTTTGATAGCACACAAAATGTTCCTCGGGTATTCGGGAGTTGCATAATCTCATAGTCATAGGAACATGTATAAGTCATGAAGAAAGCAATATCAACATACTAAATGATCAAGTGCTAAGCTAACGGAATGGGTCAAGTCAATCACATCATTCTCTAATAATGTGATCCCGTTCATCAAATGACAACTCATGTCTATGGCTAGGAAACTTAACCATCTTTGATTAACGAGCTAGTCAAGTAGAGGCATACTGGTGACACTCTGTTTGTCTATGTATTCACACATGTACTAAGTTTCCGGTTAATATAATTCTAGCATTAATAATAAAAATTTATCATGATATAAGGAAATAAATAATAACTTTATTATTGCCTCTAGAGCATATTTCCTTCAAGCACAACCCACTAGGGCGCTCCTGGGCCCCCTGGCGTCCCCAGGTTGGTTGTTCCCACCTCGGTGCCCTCCCGCACCACCTCTTCGCTCTATAAATACCCCAATATTCTAGAAAACCTAGGAGAGTCGAGAAATTTTATTCCAACTACCGCAAGTTCCAGAACCATGAGACCCAATCTAGAGCCCTTTTTGGGCACTCCGCCGGAGGGCAACACGATCACGAACGGGTTCATCATCCTCATTGGTGCCTCCAATGATGTGTGAGTAGTTCACCTCAGACCTACGGGTCCGTAGGCAGTAGCTAGATGGTTTGTTCTCTCTTTGTTTCTCAATACAATGGTATCTTGGAGATCTATTTCATGTAATGACTTTGTGCGGTGTGATTGTTGGGATCTGATGAATTGTGAGTTTATGATCAGATTTGCCTTGATTTAATATCCATTCATGATTATTATATCCTCGTATTTATTCTCCGATATTTGGGTTTTGTTTGGCCAACTTTATCTATTTATCTTGCAATGGGAAGAGGTGCTTTGTAATGGGTTCAATCTTACGGTGTCCTTTCCCAGTGACAGAAGGGGCACCAAGGCAAGCATGTATCGTTGCTATTAAGGATAACAAGATGGGGTATGTTCCTACATGAATCAATCTTGTCTATATCATGTCATCGTTCTTATTGCATTACTCTGTTTTTCCATGAACTTAATACACTAGATGCTTGTTGGATAGCGATTGATGTTTGGAGTAATAGTAGTACATGCAGGCAGGAGTCGGTCTACTAATCATGGACGTGATGCCTATATACATGATTATTGTCTTGGATATCGTCATAACTATTCGCTTTTCTATTAATTGCACAATAGTAATTTGTCTACCCACCATTGCTATTTTTTGAGAGAAGCCACTAGTGAAATCTACGGCCCCCAGCCCTATTTTCCTATCATATACTTTTAGATCTATATTGCTACTTGCTTTTTCCTCTATCTGTAACTTTTATTTTCAGATCTATATTATCAAAAACACAAAAATACCTTGCTGCGTTTTATTCGCCGTTCTTCCATTTGCATCTATCAATCTATCTATTTACCAATCTACTACCCGGGAGGAATTGACAACCCCTCTTACACGTCGGGTTTTCAAGTATTTGTTATTTGTGTGCAGGTACCGTTTACATAGTGTTGCGTGGTTCTCCTACTGGTTCGATAACCTTGGTTTCACCATTGAGGGAAATACCTACCATAGCTCTGCTGCATCATCCCTTCCTCTTTGGGGAAATACCGACACAGTTTCAAGCCGCATCAAAAGGAATTTCTGGCGTCGTTGCCGGGGAGACATCATCAACATCTATCAGGCTCCTAATCACAAATCTCATCTCTTGCAATTTACATTATTTGCCATTTTCTTCTCGTTTTCATCTCCCCCACCTCACAAAAATTTGCCGTTTTATTTGCCTTTTTTCGTTTGCCTTTTTCTCACCAGATCTATCTTTTTCTTGCAATCTTGCTTGTTACTCTCACTAGTTTTTCCTCTATTGCGTGCACCCCCGAGAAATAAGTTATCAATTTTATGTAAAGGGGAGGGGATAATCTTAAATATGCTTGGTATAGGACTTGCAATATGCTCACAATAGATCTATTCCTAAGCAATCTACCGTTGTTCTTCTTCATAGTTTATATGTGGGCATCACCACTTGGAATAGATGCGTCTTTGATATGATTACCGGTGGAAATCTCTTGATGTGTCCATCTTTGGATGCTTTTAATGCTTTGGGAGACCTTGTGGGTGCACCACCTATCATTATTAATGATTTTTTTTAACTCTTCAACATGTTATGCCAAGATTAGATGCCATCGAAAAGAAGATGATTATCGAAGAACAAATTGAAAATTTGGATAAAAGAATCATAATCTTGCTAATAAAATTGTGAAAGTATGTTATATCTACTAAAGGGGGATGAATAGGTGATTTTTACAAATTCGTCACTGGGGAAATACTTCTTGAGGAAATAGCAAAGTCACGAAATAGAAGCAGCGGATAAAGTACTCAAGTGCATGCATAACAAGACAGTAGCATAGTCATCATGATGATTTGAAACATGCACAGAGCACATGTAGCATGTAAGCAGGATAAGCAGACAGAAGACCGAATGACTGAAGAAATAGGATTGAGGAAATTGAGAAAGTTTTTAGTCAAAGTCTTCAAACAGTAACGATCAAATGCATCAACAAGTAAGCGATGAAATGAAAGATTTGAGGAAATAGAACCAGTAGCTCGGTGAAGAAAATGATTTGGTAGACCAGTTCCAACTGACGTGATAGTTGTACGTCTGGTTAGGGCAGCTTGGTATTTAAACCAAACAACATACAGTCCCAGGATACACGGTCATTACCGTATTCCCCTTGAGCTAAGGTCACACAAACCTCGCCCAATCATTCGTGGCAAGTCATCAAGGTGACTTCGAAACCTTCATAGACTTGGTCACCCAGCGATCCACAATACCTCATGGATGCTCTAGACCATAACGCCTAACCATTTGGAAGATGCACAGTCTTCAAAGGTAGCAGGCGTCGGTTCCACATAGGAACAATCTCTTCAATGATACTCAATCATTTTGGGTTTTAGGTGTTTGGGTTTCGTGTTTTTCCTCACTGATGGTTTTCTCTCAAAGTCCTCAGAGGATGGGTTGCTTTAAATGACAAGTGTCAGTTTCTCTCGGAGCAGCCAACCAGCTAGTGGTTGAAGGGGGCGGCTATTTATAGCCAGGGAGCAGCCCGACATGATAATACATAAATGCCCCCAATGATGACCGTTATGTGGATAAGATATTTGGGAAAGCTGACGCGAAGCACAATAATGGTCAGAAATTTGATCTCTCTAATTCCTCAGGGCTATCATGTTCCTCACTTGTAGGCAATCCGCACTAGCGAATTCTTAACTCCTCGACCAGAACAAATTCCTCAGAGACCAGAAGAACTTCGTCTGTGTCACTGGAGAATCGACTAAACTGTATGAGATTTCCAAAGGCTTCACTCGAAAGATTGGGGTATGTGTAGGCTTTGATATGAGCATCACATGGAAATTTTTCCTTAGTATTACCTTGAACCCCTTTAACTGTACGGTGTTTCCTAGGACTAAAAAAAGGAAAATGAAACTACGAAAACAAAAGTCTTCATGCTTCATAATCCTCGCATCAATATCAGTATCTTCAAGTTCACACCAATTTCCTCATTTTCAAAGTCTTCAAGAAAACCAAAGTCTTCAAATGAAGACATTCATTTTTAGGGGTCAACTTTCTCAGAAATATCAAACTCATCAGATACTTATATAACATGTGTACATTCACAAACACATTAGTCCCTTAACCTATAAGTCTTCAATACACCAAAATCACTAAGGGCACTAGATGCACTTGCAATCTCCCCCTTTTTGGTTACTGATGACAAATAGGTTAATTTTTCAACGGGGATAAACATATGAAGTGTGATTTTGTTGATGCCCTAGATATTGAGGAATTTGATTGCAAGATATAGAAGAACTCCCCCTGAAGATGTGCATATTTGGGGAATTTGGTTTGGATTGCAAGCACATTGTAGAATAAAATCACGGAGATATCCCCCTATACTTTGTAATCCATACACGCATTTAATATATAGTATGAAGAATTTGAAATGCATGATGGAAAATGGTGTCTGATGTAATTCAGCATGCATGCATTAAGGTACTTGAAGAAATAAGCATATAGAAAGCAGTTCAAAAGTATCAGACCACCATTGGACTTAAGTTTACAACTCATCAAATAAACACTTCAGAAGAACAAGAGTTGTAACATAAATAAAAACAACCCATATATAATACCCGCTTGAAGACTAAATCAAATCCCTCCTTGTCATCAAATGACCAAAAGGGATGAAACTTGAGGACTAACACCCCTGAAGAATATCATCATGAGGTCGATGGAGGAGTGCCAGCATTGTCGGGGTCGTTTGTTCATGTAGGGCCTGCTGTAGTGTCGTTGAGATCCTCAGCTTCATCCGTCTCATGCGATGAAGAATATGAACTTGTGATGAGCTGAGGAACTTTGACCTTCTTGAATTTCTTCGAGGGAGGTTGAGACCTGTCAAAGTTCTGCTGAAAGTCTATCTGCTCGAGGTCTTCTTCAGTGTAAAGATGTGACAATATGGCCCAAGTGCGGTTGAAGATTTCATGCATGTAATGATGGTTCTTCTGCACAATGTTCTGAAAAACAGTCATGTTCTGAAGAATTGAGCCAAATTAACGCTTGACCCACTTGCGATTATGATCGACTTTCTGGTGAAGACTTAGAAGAAGCTCACGATCAATCATCACACAAGGGGCAGTGGCTGGAGGATTTTGCTCGGTGGCTTTAGCAGCAGAGTCCTGAGTTGCAGAGTCATCACCGGTTGAGTAATATGCAGCCATGCGAAACTGACCATCCAGTGGATGAGTGCCTTCATCAATAATAGTATATTTGCCTTTTTCATCAACTGAGGAGATTGTCATTTTGAGGAATTCAATAGGAGGCAGAAAACTGAGGTGATTCTGAAAGTCAACCTTGTATGGAATTGAAGACCTGGTTCTGATGAATGTCATTATCCAAGGTGCATATGGATTCAATTCAAACCGCGATAATGCAACATTTGCCAAAGTCCTCATGAAGAAATCATGATAGTTATGTTGGGAAACGTAGTATTTTAAATTTTCCTACGATCACGCAAGATCTATCTACCAGATGCATAGCAACGAGAGGGAAGAGTGTGTCTACGTACCCTCGTAGACCGGAAGCGGAAGCGTCAACTGACGCGGTTGATGTAGTCGAACTTCTTCGCGATTCAACCGATCAAGCACCGAGCGTACGGCACCTCCGCGTTCAGCACACGTTCAGCTCGATGACGTCTCACGAGCTCTTGATCCAGTTGAGCTTCACGGGAGAGTTTCGTCAGCACGACGGCGTGGTGACGGATATGATGTATTCACCGGCGCAGGGCTTCGCCTAAGCTCCGCGACGGTTTGACTGAGGTGTGTTTCTGTGGAGGGGGGGCACCGCACACGGCTGGAACAATTCAACTTGTGTGTCTTTGGGTGCCCCCCTGCCCCCGTATATAAAGGAGCAAGAGGGGAGGGCCGGCCCGACTCCTATGGTGCGGCTAGGGCAATCCTACTAGGAATAGGATTGCAATCCTATTCCTAGTAGGAGTCCACCAAGAAGGAAGAGAGGGAAAGGAAAAAGGAGGGAGAGGTGGCGCCCCCCAATCCTATTCCAACTAGGATTTCCTGGTGGGGCGCCGGCCAGCCTCTATGGGCTGCCTCTCTCTTTTCCTTAAGGCCCACTATGGATCATCCCCCCTCGTAGGGGGTTCCGGTAACCCTCTCCGGCAATCCCGTTAAATCCGAAACTTTTCCGGAACACTTCCGGTGTCCGAATATAGTCGTCCAATATATCAATCTTTATGTCTCGGACATTCCGAGACTCCTCGTCATGTCCGTGATCTCATCCGGGACTCCGAACTACCTTCGGTACATCAAAACTCATAAACTCATAATACCGATCGTCATCAAACGTTAAGCGTGCGGACCCTACGGGTTCGAGAACTATGTAGACATGACCGAGACTCATCTCCGGTCAATAACCAATAGCGGAACCTGGATGTTCATATTGGCTCCTACATATTCTACGAAGATCTTTTATCGGTCAAAACCGCATAACAACATACGTTGTTCCTTTTGTCATCGGTATGTTACTTGCCCGAGATTCGATCGTCGGTATCTCCATACCTAGTTCAATATCGTTACCGGCAAGTCTCTTTACTCGTTCCGTAACACATCATCTCGTGACTAACTCATTAGTCTTTTGCTTGCAAGGCTTATTGTGATGTGTGTTACCGAGAGGGCCCAGAGATACCTCTCCGACACTCGGAGTGACAAATCCTAATCTTGATCTATGCCAACACCACGAATACTTTCGGAGACACCTGTAGAGCATCTTTATGATCATCCAGTTACGTTGTGACGTTTGATAGCACACAAGGTGTTCCTATGGTATTCGGGAGTTGCATAATCTCATAGTCATAGGAAGATGTATAAGTCATGAAGAAAGCAATAGCAGTAAAACTAAACGATCATAGTGCTATGCTAACGGATGGGTCTAGTCCATCACATCATTCTCCTAATGATGTGATCCCGTTGATCAAATGACAACTCATGTCTATGGCTAGGAAACATAACCATCTTTGATCAATGAGCTAGTCTAGTAGAGGCATACTAGGGACATACTGTTTTGTCTATGTATCCACACATGTATCAAGTTTCCGGTTAATACAATTCTAGCATGAATAAAAGACATTTATCATGATATAAGGAAATACAAATAACATCTTTATTATTGCCTCTAGGGCATATTTCCTTCAGTCTCCCACTTGCACTAGAGTCAATAATCTAGCTCACATCGCCTTGTGATTTAATACCGATAGTTCACATCGTTATGTGAATAACACCCATAGTTCACATCGCCATGTGACCAACACCCAAAGGGTTTACTAGAGTCAATAATCTAGTTCACATCGCTATGTGATTAATACCCAAGAGTAATAAGGTGTGATCATGTTTTGCTTGTGAGAGAAGTTTAGTCAACGGGTCTGTCACATTCAGATCCGTATGTATTTTGCAAATTTCTATGTCTACAATGCTCTGCATAGAGCTACTCTAGCTAATTGCTCCCACTTTCAATACGCATCCAGATTGATACTTAGAGTCATCTGGATTTAGTGTCAAAGCTTGCATCGGCGTAACCCTTTACGACGAACTCTTTATCACCTCCATAATCGAGAAACATTTCCTTAGTCATCCAGTTACTAAGGATAATTTTGACCGCTATACAGTGATCTACTCCTGGATCACTATTGTACCCCCTTAACAAACTCATGGCAAGGTACACAACATGTTTGGTACACAGCATGGCATACTTTATAGAACCTATGGCTGAGGCTTAGGGAATGACTTTCATTCTCTCTATATTTTTCTGCCGTGGTCTGGCTTTGAGTCTTACTCAACTTCACACCTTACAAGTCAGGCAAGAACTCCTTCTTTGACTGATCCATTTTGAACTACTTCAAAATCTTATCAAGGTATGTACTCATCGAAAGTCTTATCACTTGATCTATCTCTATAGATCTTGATGCCCAATATGTAAGCAGCTTCACCAAGGTCTTTCTTTGAAAAACTCCTTTCAAACACTCCTTTATGCTTTCCAGAAAATTCTACATCATTTCCGATCGACAATATGTCATTCACATATACTTATCAGAAAGGTTGTAGTGCTCCCACTCACTTCTTGTAAATACAGGCTTCACCGCAAGTCTGTATAAATCTATATGCTTTGATCAACTTATCAAAGCGTATATTCCAACTCCGAGATGCTTGCACCAGTCCATAGATGGATCGCTGGAGCTTGCACATTTTGTTAGCACCTTTTGGATCGACAAAACCTTCTGGTTGCATCATATACAACTCTTCTTTGAGATATCCATTCAGGATTGCAGTTTTGACATCCATTTGCCAGATTTCATAATCATAAAATGCGGCAATTGCTAACATGATTCGGACAGACTTAAGCATCGCTACAGGTGAGAAAGTCTCATCGTAGTCAACTCCTTGAACTTGTCGAAACCCTTTCGCAACAAGTCGAGCTTTGTAAACAGTAACATTACCGTCTGCGTCGGTCTTCCTCTTGAAGATCCATTTATTTTCGATGGCCTGCCGATCATCGGGCAAGTCAACCAAAGTCCACACTTTGTTCTCATACATGGATCCCATCTCAGATTTCATGGCTTCAAGCCATTTTGCGGAATCTGGGCTCATCATCGCTTCCTCATAGTTCGCAGGTTCATCATGGTCTAGTAACATGATTTCCAGAACTGGGTTGCCGTACCACTCTGGTGCGGAACGTACACTGGTTGATCTACGATGTTCAGCAGAAACTTGATCCGAAGTTTCGTGATCATCATCATTAACTTCCTCACTGATTGGTGTAGGAATCACTGGAACAATTTTCTGTGCTGTACTACTTTCCAATCCGGGAGAAGGTACAATTACCTCATCAAGTTCTACTTTCCTCCCACTCACTTCTTTCGAGAGAAACTCCTTCTCTAGAAAGGATCCACTCTTAGCAACAAAGACCTTGCCTTCGGATCTGTGATAGAAGGTGTACCCAACAGTTTCTTTTGGGTATCCTATGAAGATTTACTTCTCCGATTTGGGTTCAAGCTTATCATGTTGAAACTTTTTCACATAAGCATCGCAGTCGCAAACTTAAAGAAATGACAGCTTAGGTTTCTCATCAAACTACAGTTCATACGGTGTCATCTCCACGGATTTAGATGGTGCCCTATTTAACGTGAATGTAGCTGTCCCTAATGCATAACCCCAAAAGCGATAGTGGTAGATCGGTAAGAGACATCATTGACCGCACCATATCTAATAAAGTACGGTTATGACGTTCAGACACACCATTACACTGTGGTGTTCCAGGTGGCGTGAGTAGTGAAACTATTTCACATTGTTTCAAATGAAGATCAAACTCGTAACTCAAATATTCTCCTCCACGACCAGATCGTAGAAACTTTATTTTCTTGTTACGATGATTCTCTACTTCACTCTGAAATTCTTTGAACTTTTCAAATGTTTCAGACTTGTGCTTC
The DNA here is from genome assembly GCA_902687465.1 of Secale cereale. Classification (NCBI taxonomy): domain Eukaryota; kingdom Viridiplantae; phylum Streptophyta; class Magnoliopsida; order Poales; family Poaceae; genus Secale; species Secale cereale. The sequence goes on along the minus strand of LR738709.1, from coordinate 385,698,366 downwards.
ATTAAGTAGATATACCCATATCTGCTCAAATCATCAGTGAAGGTCAGAAAATAACGATACCTGCCGCGAGCTTCAACATTCATTGGCCCACATACATCGGTATGTATGATTTACAACAAATCTGTTGCTCGCTCCATAGTTCCGGAGAACGGAGTTTTAGTCATCTTGCCCATGAGGCATGGTTTGCAAGCACCAAGTGATTCATAATCAAGTGATTCCAAAAGTCCATCACTATGGAGTTTCTTCATGCGCTTTACACCAATATGACCTAAACGGCAGTGCCACAAATAAGTTGCACTATCATTATTAACCTTGCATCTTTTGGCTTCAATATTATTAATATGTGTATCACACGATCGAGATCCAACAAACCATTTTCATTGGGTGTATGACCATAGAAGGTTTTATTCATCTAAACAGAACAACAATTATTCTCTAACTTACATGAATAACCGTATTGCAATAAACATGATCAAATCATATTCATGCTCAACACAAACACCAAATAACACTTATTTAGGTTCAACACTAATCCCGAAAGTATAGGGAGTGTGCGATGATGATCATATCAATCTTGGAACTACTTCCAATACACATCGTCACTTCATCCTTTAACTAGTTTCTGTTCATTATGCAACTCCCATTTCGAGTTACTACTCTTTAGCAACTAAACCAGTATCAAATACCGAGGGGTTGCTATGAACACTAGTAAAATACACATCAATAATCTGTATATCAAATATACCTTTGTTCACTTTGCCATCCTTCTTATCCGCCAAGTATCTAGGGCAGTTGCACTTCCAGTGACCATTTCCTTTGCAGTAGAAGCACTTAGTTTCAGGCTTGAGTTTAGCTTTGGGTTTCTTCATAGGAGTGACAACTTTCTTGTCATTCTTCTTGAAGTTCCCCTTCTATCCCTTTGCTCTTTACTTGAAACAAGTGGTCTTATTAACCATCAACACTTGATGCTCTTTCTTGATTTCTACCTTCGCCGATTTCAGCATCGCGAAGAGCTCGGGAATTACCTTCGTCATCCCTTGCATATTATAGTTCATCACGAAGTTCTACTAACTTGGTGATAGTGACTAGAGAACTTTGTCAATTACTATCTTATCTGGAAGATTAACTCCCACTTGATTCAAGTAATTGTAGTACCCAAACAATTTGAGCACATGCTCACTGGTTGAGCTATTCTCCTCCATCTTGTAGGCAAAGTACTGTCAGAGGTCTTATACCTCTCGACACGGGCATGAGTATGAAATACTAATTTCAACTCTTGGAACATCTTATATGCTCCGTGGCGTTCAAAACGTTTTTGAAGTCCCGGTTCTAAGCCGTAAAGCATGGTGCACTTAAACTATCAAGTAGTCATCATACCGAGCTTTTGTCAAAAACGTTCATAACGTCTACATCTGCTCATGCAATAGGTATGTCACCTAGCGGTGCATCAAGGACATAATTCTTCTGTGCAGCAATGAGGATAATCCTCAGATCACGGAACAATTCTGCATCATTGCTACTAACATCTTTCAACTTAGTTTTCTCTAGGAACATATCAAAAAATAAACGTGGAGCAACATCGCGAGCTATCGATCTACAACATAGATATGCTAATACTACGAGGACTAAGTTCATGATAAATTAAAGTTCAATTTAATCATATTTATTAAAGAACTCCCACTTAGATAGACATCCCTCCGGTCATCTAAATGATCACGTGATCCAAATCAACTAAACCATGTCCGATCATCACGTGAGATGGAGTAGTATCAATGGTGAACATCTTATCTTGATCATATCTACTATATGATTCACGCTCGACCTTTCGGTCTCCAGTGTTCCGAGGCCATATCTGCATATGCTAGGCTCGTCAAGTTTAACCCGAGTATTCTGCGTGTGCAAAACTGGCTTACACCCGTTGTATTTGAACGTAGAGCTTATCACACCCGATCATCACGTGGTGTCTCGGCACGACGAACTTTCGCAACGGTGCATACTCAGGGAGAACACTTATACCTTGAAATTTAGTAAGGGATCATCTTATAATGCTACCGTCGTTCTATGCAAAATAAGAGGCATAATAAGATAAACATCACATGCAATCAAAATATGTGACATGATATGGCCATCATCATCTTGTGCTTTTGATCTCCATCTCCAAAGCACCGTCATGATCACCTTCGTCACCGGCACTACACCTTGATCTTCATCGTAGCATCGTTGTCGTCTCGCCAACTATTGCTTCTACGACTATCGCTACCGCTTAGTGATAAAGTAAAGCAATTACATGGCGATTGCATTTCATACAATAAAGCGACAACCATATGGCTCCTTCCAGTTGCCGGTAACATTACAAAACATGATCATCTCATACAAAACCGTATAACTCATCATGTCTTGACCATATCACATCACAACATGCCCTGCAAAAACAAGTTAGACGTCCTCTACTTTGTTGTTGCAAGTTTTACGTGGCTGCTACGGGCTTAGCAAGAACCGTTCTTACCTACGCATACAAAACCACAACGATGTTTCGTCAAGTATGTGCTGTTTTAACCTTCACAAGGACCGGGCGTAGCCACACTTGATTCAGCTAAAGTGAGAGAGGCAGACACCCGCCAGTCACCTTTAAGCAACGAGTGCTCGTAACAGTGAAACCAGTCTCGCGTAAGTGTACGCGTAATGTCGGTCCGGGCCGCTTCATCTCACAATACCGCCGAAGCAAAGTATGACATGCTGGTAAGCAGTATGACTAGTATCGCCCACAACTCATTGTGTTCTACTCGTGCATATCATCTACGCATAGACCTGGCTCATGATGCCACTGTTGGGAAACGTAGTATTTTAAATTTTCCTACGATCACGCAAGATCTATCTACCAGATGCATAGCAACGAAAGGGAAGAGTGTGTCTACGTACCCTCGTAGACCGGAAGCGGAAGCGTCAAGTGACGCGGTTGATGTAGTCGAACTTCTTCGCGATTCAACCGATCAAGCACCGAACGTACGACACCTCCGCGTTCAGCACACGTTCAGCTCGATGACGTCCCACGAGCTCTTGATACAGTTGAGATTCACGGGAGAGTTTCGTCAGCACGACGGCGTGGTGACGGATATGATGTATTCACCGGCGCAGGGCTTCGCCTAAGCTCCGCGACGGTATGACCGAGGTGTGTTTCTGTGGAGGGGGGGCACCGCACACGGCTGGAACAATTCAACTTGTGTGTCTTTGGGTGCCCCCCTGCCCCCGTATATAAAGGAGCAAGAGGGGAGGGCCGGCCGACCTCCTATGGTGCGGCTAGGTCAATCCTACTAGGAATAGGATTGCAATCCTATTCCTAGTAGGAGTCCACCAAGAAGGAAGAGAGGGAAAGGAAAAAGGAGGGAGAGGTGGCGCCCCCCAATCCTATTCCAACTAGGATCTCCTGGTGGGGCGCCGGCCAGCCTCTATGGGCTGCCTCTCTCTTTTCCTTAAGGCCCACTGTGGACCATCCCCCCTCGTAGGGGGTTCCGGTAACCCTCTCCGGCAATCCCGTTAAATCCGAAACTTTTCCGGAACACTTCCGGTGTCCGAATATAGTCGTCCAATATATCAATCTTTATGTCTCGAACATTCCGAGACTCCTCGTCATGTCAGTGATCTCATCCGGGACTCCGAACTACCTTTGGTACATCAAAACTCATAAACTCATAATACCGATCGTCATCAAACGTTAAGCGTGCGGACCCTACGGGTTCGAGAACTATGTAGACATGACCGAGACTCATCTCCGGTCAATAACCAATAGCGGAACCTGGATGTTCATATTGGCTCCTACATATTCTACGAAGATCTTTTATCGGTCAAAACCGCATAACAACATACGTTGTTCCTTTTGTCATCGGTATGTTACTTGCCCGAGATTCGATCGTCGGTATCTCCATACCTAGTTCAATATTGTTACCGGCAAGTCTCTTTACTCGTTCCGTAACACATCATCTCGTGACTAACTCATTAGTCTTTTGCTTGCAAGGCTTATTGTGATGTGTGTTACCGAGAGGGCCCAGAGATACCTCTCCGACACTCGGAGTGACAAATCCTAATCTTGATCTATGCCAACACCACGAATACTTTCGGAGACACCTGTAGAGCATCTTTATGATCACCCAGTTACATTGTGACGTTTGATAGCACACAAGGTGTTCCTACGGTATTCGGGAGTTGCATAATCTCATAGTCATAGGAACATGTATAAGTCATGAAGAAAGCAATAGCAGTAAAACTAAACGATCATAGTGCTATGCTAACGGATGGGTCTAGTCCATCACATCATTCTCCTAATGATGTGATCCCGTTGATCAAATGACAACTCATGTCTATGGCTAGGAAACATAACCATCTTTGATCAATGAGCTAGTCTAGTAGAGGCATACTAGGGACATACTGTTTTGTCTATGTATCCACACATGTATCAAGTTTCCGGTTAATACAATTCTAGCATGAATAAAAGACATTTATCATGATATAAGGAAATACAAATAACATCTTTATTATTGCCTCTAGGGCATATTTCCTTCAAGTTAATGGGAATCCCATGAAAGATGTTGAACAACAGATTTTTCATGACGCCAATAACTTCTTATTCATTAGAATTGGGGTCTTTGATCGGACTGAGGGTTTTGGTCAATATGCGATAGATGGTTCTTGGCACATACATCAAATCGTTTACTAGGAAGGTTCTTCTTGGAGCTTGGGCAGGCTGCAAAGGCTTCATCAGTACTTGCATGAGATGACTTTGAAGTTCAGGTTCTTCATAGATAAGCCTTTTGCCTTCGGCAGGGGGACTGACTGGGAAGTGCATGAAGTAATTTAGAGGCCGGAGCTTTATAGTGAGTGTTTTCAGTCATCAAGTCCAGAACCCATGAATTGACATTTGCAGCATTTCCAGTTAGGTGCAAAGTAGCATAGAACTGAAAAAGTAACTCTTCATTCTAGTCACATATGTCAGTGTAGAAACTAAGGAGCCCAGCTTCATGAAGAACATTCAGAATAGGTTGGAAGCACGGAATGGACTCCATATCCACATGAGGAATCTGGCAGTGCTGGAAGACTTTGTCTTTGTCAAACAAAACAAATGCGTAGAAGTTCATCTGACTTGCATTCCAAAACCTCTTGCGCCTAAGTCTTGTTGAGTCATAAGGATTTGCATCAGTGAAGAAATGATGCTCACCGAAGAAATCGGCATTCTTGAATTTAGGCCTCTTTGCATGCGGATTTTGAGGCTTGGGCTGAAGATTTGCAGTAGAAGGCCTCACAATCTCTTGTGTCTCAACTTCTGGTGCTGCTGACTGAGGAATTGAAGCTTCAATTTCTTCAGCAGTAGTCTGATTCTCCATTTCTTCAACCGTTGCAGCTGGAATATCTTCAGGAATAGATTGAAGAGGAGGTTGATGACCTTCAAACCCTATTAATATTTCTTCAGTCTGCACAGGGGACTAAGGAACTAGATGCAGAGGTGTGGCAATTGAAGAATTGGGGTGAAGATGTTTCCAATAATCATCATTCAGCACAGGGATGTAGAACCAATGTCCACATCTTCTTCAATTTCTTCAACACTCGCCTCTTCTCAGTGAACCGAGGCACATGCGATGATACCAGAGATGTGGAATTAACATCTTCCACATCTATTTCTACATCCAACTGCTCTAAGGAAGCAACAGAAGGGTTTTCTTCATCAATGTCATCATTAGGTATGACATAATCTTCACAAAACCGAACAATCTACTTTGATGGCACAACTGAAATTGGAACAACATCTCTTGGTTCAGTGAATGAGATCGTTAAAGTCATCACTTTCTTGGGAGTTGGGGACTCAGCAGAGGTTGATGCTCTTCGCTTCTTAGCGGCTTCCTTCTCTGCAACCTTTGTTTTCTTCACTTCTGATGCAGAAGGGAGTATGGGTTTCTTCATCCTTGAAGATTTTGCAGGAGGAGTAGATGAAGTAGGTGCGGTTTCTTCAGGCACGACTGTTGCAGTTGCCCTGGCATTCATAAATTCTTCAAGCACAACATTGGAAGTTGCCCTGACATTTTCTTCAGAGTTAGCAATTTCTTCAGCTACCATGGTAGCTTCTTCAGAAGACTGACTTTCTTCAGCTGCTCTTTCATTTTCATCAGCGAGCTGAGCAGGAGCTTTAGCCTAAGGAATTTGTTGTTGCGATGGGGCTGCAACATTTATCTTTATGTTTTTTGAGAGGTTTACAAATCTGACCTTGGCTCCTAGCTAATCAGCATGGAATCGGTTAAATTCATCACTAAGGACTTTGATTTTCTTCTGAACTGTGACAAGTTTGTCAGGAGTTATAGTGAGAACATTTTTCCTCAGAAGGCGCTCTTTCTAGATCCTTCTTGACCCTTCTGGTTTGTTCAAATTTCCACTTTTGTCGCCTATGAAGGCATCTAGCATATGACTTTGGCCAGGTGTCAGATCTAGGTCAGGAAGAGGAGTGTTGAGATCCTTATGCCATATGTCAATGAAATCGAGGATCTTCTTCGGATCAAGCATAAGGGGAACAACGCTGCCTTTGGCTCTAGCAGCCCTTTGTTGTCTGTCTCTGATGATTTCACCAAGTTCTTCATCATCAGCTTCATCGTCATCAGACGGAACATGGAATGTTACTTGCTTCTTGTGAGGACTTGGCCTTTTGTCGCGTCCAGCAGTGGACATAACCTTCAGCGGAGTGGCACCACTTGAGGATTGTGGTTGTGCTGAGGAAGTTGCAGATGCCCCTAATGCAATGGAAAATCCAGCAGTCCGCTGACACGTAGTGATATGTCTCCAACGTATCTACTTTTCTAAACCCTTTTGCCCTTGTTTTGGACTCTAACTTGCATGATTTGAATGGAACTAACCTGGACTAACGTTGTTTTTAGCAGAATTGCCATGATGTTGTTTTTGTGCAGAAATAAAAAGTTCTTGGAATTGCCTGAAAATCAGCGGAGAATTATTTTGGAAAATATAAAAAATACCTGCACGAAGATCCACACCAGGGGGCCTTGGGCCAGCCCACGAGGGTGGGGGCGCGCCCCCTACCCAGGATGCGTCCCCTACCCAGGGCGCGCCCCCTGCCTCGTGGGCCCCCTGGTGCTCCACCGACGTACCCCCAGATCCTATATCTTCCGTTTCGGGGAGAAAAAGAATAAAGGAGAATGAATTATCGCGTTTCACGAGATGGAGCCGCCGCCAAGCCCTAATCTCTCTCGGGAGGGCTGATCTGGAGTCCGTTCGGGGCTCCGGAGATTGGATATCGTCGCCATCGTCATAATCAACCTTCCTCCATCACCAATTCCATGATGCTCACCGCCGTGTGTGAGTAATTCCATCGTAGGCTTGCTGGACGGTGATGGGTTGGATGGGATCTATCAAGTAATCGCGTTAGTTTTGTTAGGGTTTGATCCCAAGTATCCACTATGTTCTGAGATTGATGATTCTATGACTTTGCTATGCTTAATGCTTGTCACTAGGGCCCGAGTGCCATGATTTCAGATCTGAACCTATTATGTTTTCATGAATATATGTGTGTTCTTGATCCTATCTTGCAAGTCTATAGTCACTTACTATGTGTCATGATCCGGCAACCCCGAAGTGACAATAATCGGGACCACTCCAGGTGATGACCATAGTTTGAGGAGTTCATGTATTCACTATGTGTTAATGCTTTGGTCCGGTACTCTTTTAAAAGGAGGCCTTAATATCCCTTAGTTTCCCATAGGACCCCGCTGCCACGGGAGGGCAGGACAAAAGATGTCATGCAAGTTCTTTTCCATAAGCACGTATGACTATATTCTGAATACATGCCTACATTGCATTGATGAACTAGAGCTAGTTCTGTGTCACCCTAGGTTATAACTTCTACATGATGAATTGCATCCGACATAATTTCTCATCACCGGTCCAAGGCCTATGAGATTTACCTATATTGCTAGCTGCTTATTTACTTTTCCGTTGCTATTATCACAAAAACTACAAAAACACTATCTTTACTTTTATTGCTGCTACCGCCACTATCATATTACTTTGCTACTAAACTATCTTGCTGCAGATACTAAGTTTCCAGGTGTGGTTGAATTGACAACTCAGCTGCTAATACTTAAGAGTATTCTTTGGCTCCCCTTGTGTCGAATCAACAAATTTGGGTTTAATACTTTACCCTCGAAAACTGTTGCGATCCCCTACACTTGTGGGTTATCAAGACTATTTTCTGGTGCGGTTGCCAGGGAGCATAGCTCTATTATTTAAGTCACTTGGGATTTATATCTGTTGATCACTATGAAGAATTTGAAAGACTCAAAAACCAAGATCTTACCCTCAACTACGAGGGGAGGTAAGGAACTGCCATCTAGCTCTGCACTTCATTCTCCTTCTGTGATGAGTAAACTTGCGACACCTACTCCTGCTATTGAATCTGATATGTCGTATGTTCTTGATGATGCTACTTCTGCTATGTGTGATGAAACTACCTCTATGCCTGATACTATGCCACTAGGTGAATTTATAGATGAACAAATTGCTATAGTGAGGGAGAGTGCAAATGTTGATGATATTTATGAAAGTGATGATGAAACTACTCCCAATAGATATGAATTGCCTGTTGTTTCTGAGGGTTATGTTATGGATGAAGAAACTGCTAGCGATTTTCTGCTTGCAATGATAGATATGATCTTAAGAAGTTATTAGCTAAGCTGAAAGAAAAGTCCTTGAATGCTAGAATGAAACATGACCCTGCTTTTGCTACTTCACCTATTTGTGTCACTGATAAGGATTATGAATTTTCTGTTGATCCTGAGTTAATTACTTTGGTTGAATCTGATCCTTTCCATGTCTATGAGTCTGAAATTGTTGTGGCACATCTTACTAAGTTGAATGATATAGCCACCCTGTTTACCAACGATGAAAGATTCGCTACTACTATATCCTTAAGCTATTTCCGTTCTCTTTAAAGGGTGATGCTAAGACTTGGTTTAATTCTCTTGATCCTGGTTGTGTGCGTAGTCCCCAGGATATGATGTATTACTTCTCTACTAAATATTTTCCCGCTCATAAGAAACAAGCTGCCTTATGGGAAATATATAACTTTTCTCAAACTGAAGAAGAGAGTCTCCCACAAGCTTGGGGGAGGCTTCTCTAGTTACTTAATGCTTTGCCTGATCATCCTCTTGAGATGCATGATATACTTGATGTCTTTTATAATGGACTAACCGATGCTTCCAGAGACCACCTGGATAGTTGTGCTGGTTGTGTTTTCAGGGAAAGAACAGTTGAACAAGCTGAATTACTATTGAATAATATGCTAGCCAATGAAAATAATTGGACACTTCCTAAACCAGCCCCTAAGACAACTCCGAAGAAAAGAGGTGTTCTATTTCTCAGTCCCGAAGATATGCAAGAGGCAAAGAAATCTATGAAAGAAAAAGGTATTAAAGCTGAAGATGTTAAGAATTTACCGCCTATTGAAGAAATACATGGTCTTGATAACCCGACACAGGTATTAAAGGTAAATTCTCTTTATAGATTTGATGAAGGTGATATTCCTCATTATAAGTCTGCTAGCCAATGCTTAGATGAGTTTGACAATTTTATTGTGAAACAAGAAAACTTCAATGCTTATGTCGATAGACAATTACAACACAATGCTTATATGATTGAACGCTTTAGTGATTATCTGTCTAGTGCTAAAAGTGAACTGAAACTTATTAGTAAACATGCTTCTATGGTTACCACTCAAGTAGAACAAGTACTTAAGGCTCAGAATGATTTGCTCGATGAATTGAATAGTAAGAATAATGACTATGCTGTTAGAGTTGCAACTAGAGGGGGTAAAATGACTCAGAAACCTCTGTACCCTGAGGGCCACCCTAAGAGGATTGAGCAAGATTCTCAGAGAGATAATTTAGATCCACCTAGTTCTTCTAAGAAGAAGAAAAAGAAAAATGATAGGACTTTGCATGATTCTAGTGAACCTGTAGCTCACCCACCTGAGAACCCCAATGACATATCTATTTCTGGTGCTGAGACACTATCTGGTAATGAACATGAACCTAGTGATAATATTAATAATGATGTTCATGATGATGCTCAAACTAGCAATGATAATGATGTAGAGATTGAACCTGTTGTTGATCTTGATAACCCACAATCAAAGAATCAATGTTATGATAAGAGAGACTTTGTTGCTAGGATGCACGGTAGGGAAAGAGAACCATGGGTTCAGAAACCCATGCCTTTTCCTCCAAAACCATCCAAGAAAAGGGATGATGAGGATTTTGAGCTCTTTGCTGAAATGATTAGACCTATCTTTTTGCGTATGCGTTTGACTGATGAGCTTAAAACAAATCCTTATGCTAAGTATATGAAAGATATTATTACCAACAAAACAAACATACATGAAGTAGAAATTTCCACCATGCTTGCCAATTACACTTTTGAGGGTGGAATGCCTAAGAAATTAGGAGATCCAGGAGTACCTACAATACCTTGCTCCATTAAGAGAAACTATGTTAAAACTGCTTTGTGTGATCTTGGAGCTGGTGTTAGTGTTATGCCTCTCTCTTTATATCGTAGACTTGACTTGAGTAAGTTGACACCTACTAAAATATCTTTGCAAATGGCCGATAAATCAACTGTTATACCTGTCGGTATTTGTGCGGATGTGCCTGTTGTAGTTGCGAATGTCACTATTCTAACGGACTTTGTTATACTTGATATTCCCGAGGACGATAGTATGTCTATTATTCTTGGAAGACCCTTTTTGAATACTGCAGGGGCTGTTATTGATTGCAACAAAGGCAATGTCACTTTTCATGTCAATGGTAATGAGCATACGGTACACTTTCCGAGGAAACAACCTTAGGTCCACAATATCAATTATATTGGAAAAACTTCAACTATTACTATTGTAGGTTTTGAGTTTCCTCTTCCTACTATCAAGAAGACATATGACATACTTATTGTTGGGGACATACATATCCCCATTGAGGTAACCTAGTGTTATTCGAAAATTCTCCGGTTTCATGTTACTCGGAAAGAGTTTATTAACAAGACTTAATCAACCTTGTTAATGGATTCCTTTTGATGAACATGGGATAGGTGAATCTAGATGGCACACCCTTCTGTACCCTCCTTTTACTTTCTGTTAATTAGGTTAAATAAAACAAAGATAGCATTGTTTGTCTGTTTCCAGACATATCCGTGCAATAAAAAAATATCCCGAATAGAAGTTCTCCAAATACCATGAAAATGAAATATGATTTTTTTTCTAGAATATTTAAGAAATTATGGCACTGAACACACAACGAGGGGAGCCAACACGTGGGCACGAGGGTCCATGGCGCGCCCCCTGCCCAGGGCGCGCCCCTGCATCGTGGGCCCCACGTGGCCCCCCTCCACTTATCCTTTCACCCATGCTCTTCTTCTTCCTCCCTAAAAAATCCCCAAACTGCTAAAACCCGAGTTCTAGCTCATCTTGCTGCCATTTCCGGTCTCCTTGCTCAAAGCACCATTCACAAAACTGTTTGGGGAGATTGTTCCTTGGTATGTGACTCCTCCATTGGTCCAATTAGTTTTTGTTCTAGTCCTTTATTTGTAGCAAATTTATGCTGCTGTGGTGACCTTGTTCTTGAGCTTGCATGTCAAATTTTCCTGGTCCCAAGTAATCCTAATGCATGATATAGTCTCTAGGCACTTATAGGAGTTGTTGCTATCAATCTTGTTGAGTTTGGTTAACTTTTATTTTGAAGTTACTAAAAATTTCAGAATTTTTCAGAAAAGGAAAATGTTAAAAAGATTATTGAGGGGCTCCTCTAGCAAGAGCTCGGAGGAGAAGAAGAAAGAAGAAAATAAGAAGCCCAAGTATCATCTTCCTCGCATGGAGGAAGTAGACCGTGCGAATGGCCTTGTAATAATTTCATGATGTCCGCCGGTATTTACGAAGACTTTTATTGGTTGGCGAATAATGCAGGCCTCACCGACATCCTCAACTACCAGAAAGAACAATATCTCTTACTCACCAATATTTTCACGCAAAGTTTTCATTTTCACTCTAGGAAAACACCACCTACTGTGGAGTTTCGCTTATATAACGCGGTTAAGGAGATATCACTCTTAGACTTTTGTGAAATATGCAAAGTACCCTTTGGAGGTAGACTTGATGAACCACGTCGTGAAGACGTTGAAGGGTTCATTGACATGATAGCCGTAGGGGAAACGAGACAAGTTTCAGGGGCAAGAATCACTAGTATACACTTCCCTGTTCTCCGCTACTTTGCTTTATTTGCTAGTAGATGTTTAATTGGTCGCGGGAATAGTGGGAATCTCAGTGCCCCGGATATTATCATTTTACGCCATGCCATGCTTCAAGACACAACTTTTAGCTTGGGCGCCGTCGTTGCCAAACGATTGAGTCTGAACCGCTCAAAGGGGCCCGTCTTTGGCGGCATCTTTGCTTCTCGCCTTGCTGAATATTTTAATATACCTATTAGGCATTATGAGAAGGAAGAAAAATTGCTTGCCCCTGTTTATCTAGATTACAAGAGTATGGTAGCTCATGATTTTATTGTTAAAGATAGGAACATGCAGCTTAATTATAAATGAAGGTTCGATGAAATATACTGTGAAATTGTTACATTGTCAGCATCATCTTTGTTTGATCTGTCCACACGCAAGTATCTCATTACATCAGATGCCTTCTACAAGTACCAAGGCCAGGCACAAGCTTCAGAGCCTGAGCACGAACCACCACTTGATCCTTCCCGTCAATCTGTTTATGGGTGGGAGCTGGATGAGCTCGCCAACCAGTGGCACCCAGAGGACACATCTCAGTACACTGGAGGTAGCGGCTTCGATCCATGGCCATAGACCAACTTAGGCCAAAAGCCTAAGCTTGGGGGAGTACGTGTTTCTCACCGACTTACATTCATGTTCACACTTATTCTAGTTGTCGGTGCTCACACTCTTTCATTGTATCATCCATGCTTAGTTTCAATTTCTTTTTCTTAGTCTTTTTCTTGTGTGCTAGAAAAACCCAGAAAAACAAAAAAATTAGTTGTAGCTTCTAGCTAGTTTACTTTCTTTGCTTGTAGTAGTAGTAACTAAAAATGAAAACCCAAAAAGATTTCTCGTTCTTCTTTTGCTTGTTGGGAGCTTTCCCGTGTAAATAGTTTCTTTTCTTTTCTTTAGGGGTTAAGAGTAGAAGACCATGAGTAAAATGCTTAGTGGCCCTCATATGCTTTGTTGTTGATTTAACCTTGAGCCATATTACCTTGTCATATCTCTTGTATTAAATGTCTGCAGATTCCAGCTTAGTCCAATGCACGTGCACTATTATTATTATCCACACCGTTTGGTCATGCAAGTGAAAGGCAATAAGGATGATATATGATGAACTAATTGAGATAAGAAAAGCTGGTATGAACTCGACCTCTCTTGTTTTTGTAAATATGATTGCTCGTCGTTCTAGATTCAGCTTGTTATGAATGAAACATGTTTGCGATGACAATTAGAGATCATAGCTGCTTATGCCATGCTTAATCAGCTGAGAGTTTATAATGGTCTATCTTGCATGCCAACATGATATTAAAATGGTTGTGATGTGGTATGATGGGTGGTATCCTCCTTTGAACGATTTATGTGACTTGACTTGGCACATGTTCACGCATGTAGTTGAAACAATCAACATAGCCTTCACGATATTTATGTTCATGGTGATTTATATCCTACTCATGCTTGCATTCATTGTTGATTAATTTTAATGCATGTCCATAACCGTTGTTGCTCTCTAGCTAGTCGCTTCCCAGTCTCTTTCTAACCTTCACCTGTACTAAGCGGGAATACTGCTTATGCATCCACTTCCATAAACCCCAAAGTTATTCCATATGAGTCCACCATACCTTCCTATATGTGGTATTTACCTGCCGTTCCAAGTAAATTTGTATGAGCCAAACTCTAAACCTTCAAATGAAATTCTGTTTTCTATGCTCGAATAGCTCATGTATCAACTAGGGCTGTCTATATCTTCCATGCTAGGCAGGTTATTATCATGATGAGTAGACTCTGCTCATCATTCATGAGAAAATGGCTGGTAATTGGGATGCCCAGTCCCATGCTCAAAATCATAATAATTAAACAATACTTCCCCAGGGCTGTTGCTGGTTTGGACGGTACCCATTGTTTCGGGCTAGCCGTGGAGTGTGCTTGTTGGTGGTTGGGGGAGTATAAACTTTACCATTCTGTTTGGGTACTTCCTACAATGTGCGTAGCATGGGAGATATCGAGATTCTTGGTTTTTATGTTGACAATGAAAGTATACCGCTCAAAATGTTATTCAATCTCTATTTAAAAATCGAGCTCTGGCGCCTCTACAAATCTCTGCTTCCCTCTACGAAGGGCCTATCTATTTACTTTTATGCAGAGTCATCATCCTCTTATCAAAGAGCACCAGTAGGAGAGCACCTCTGTCGTTGCATGTATTACTATTAATTTGCATTGAGTATGATCATGACTGGATCTCTTTTACCATGAATTACAATGTCTAGACAGTCCTTGATCTTTAAAGGTGCAATGCATTTATGTTTTGCGGTCTCAGAAAGGGCTAGAGAGATACCATCTTATTATATCGTATCATGATTGTTTTGAGAAGTGTTGTCATCCGAGGTTTATTATTATTGCTCGCTAGTTGATTATGCCATTGATGTGAGTAGTCTTGAGACCTGAAAGTTATTGTGAATGTGGTTAGTTCATGATATTGTTGAAAACCTGAATGCTAGCTTACATATTTACAACAACAAGAGCAAACAAAGTTTGTCAAAGTTTTTCTTTATCACTTTTAGTTTATCAACTGAATTTCCTGAGGACAAGCAAAGGTTTAAGCTTGGGGGAGTTGATACGTCTGCAACGTATCTACTTTTCCAAACCCTTTTGCCCTTGTTTTGGACTCTAACTTGCATGATATGAATGGAACTAACTCGGACTGACGTTGTTTTCAACAGAATTGCCATGATGTTGTTTTTGTGTAGAAATAAAAAGTTCTCGGAATCGCCTAAAAATCAACGGAGAATTATTTTGGAAAATATAAAAAATACCTGCACTAAGATCCACACCAGAGGGCCTTGGGCCAGCCCACGAGGGCGGGGGGCGCGCCCCCTGCCCAGGGCGCGCCCCCTGCCTCGTGGGCCCCCTGGTGCTCCACCGACGTACCTCCAGATCCTATATGTTCCGTTTCGGGGAGAAAAAAATAAAGGAGAAGGAATTATCGCGTTTCACGAGACGGAGCCGCCGCCAAGCCCTAATCTCTCTCGGGAGGGCTGATCTGGAGTCCGTTCGGGGCTCTGAAGAGTGGAGATCGTCGCCATCGTCATCATCAACATTCCTCCATCACCAATTCCATGATGCTCACCGCTGTGTGTGAGCAATTCCATCGTAGGCTTGCTGGACGGTGATGGGTTCGATGGGATCTATCATGTAATCGAGTTAGTTTTGTTAGGGTTTGATCCCTAGTATCCACTATGTTCTGAGATTGATGTTGCTATGACTTTGCTATGCTTAATGCTTGTCACTAGGGCCCGAGTGCCATGATTTCAGATCTGAACCTTATTATGTTTTCATGAATATATGTGTGTTCTAGATCCTATCTTGCAAGTCTATAGTCACCTACTATGTGTTATGATCTGGCAACCCCAAAGTGACAATAATCGGGACCACTCCCGGTGAAGAACATAGTTTGAGGAGTTCATGTATTCACTATGTGTTAATGCTTTGGTCCGGTACTCTATTAAAAGGAGGCCTTAATATCCCTTAGTTTCCAATAGGACCCCGCTGCCACGGGAGGGTAGGACAAAAGATGTCATGCAAGTTCTTTTCCATAAGCATGTATGACTATATTCAGAATAAATGCCTACATTGCATTGATGAACTGGAGCTAGTTCTGTGTCACCCTAGGTTATAACTTCTACATGATGAATTGCATCCGACATAATTTCCCATCACCGATCCAATGCCTACGAGCTTTACCTATATTGCTAGCTGCTTATTTAATTTTCTGTTGCTATTATCAAAAAAACTACAAAAACACTACCTTTACTTTTATTGCTGCTACCGCCACTATCATATTACTTTGCTACTTAACTATCTTGCTGCAGATACTAAGTTTCCAGGTGTGGTTGAATTGATAACTCAGCTGCTAATACGTAAGAGTATTCTTTGGCTCCCCTTGTGTCAAATCAACAAATTTGGGTTTAATACTTTACCCTCGAAAACTGTTGCGATCCCCTACACTTGTGGGTTATCACGTAGCAAGATGCACTGGTGTTGAGGACTTGGTGGCAACAACTAAGGATTTTGCAGCAACAGAGGGAATTGGTACTGCCCTTGAGGATATTGCATGAGGTATTTGCCCTGAGGGCATTGTACTTGAATATTTCTTCACATCAGACTTCTTCAGGATGGCCTTCTTTGGTGCAGGTTTTCTTGTAGAGGCCTCAGCGACAGCAGCTTGAGAATCGCCATTGAATTTCCTCACCGCTTCTTTTGCAAATTTCTGAAGCTTGGCTTGGCGCTTGGCCCATTCTTTAGGAAATTCTTCACCATGCTTGATGCTGGTGGGATCAGCTCGTTGGCCAGCAGCCAAAGGTGGTCTTGGACAGGGAGGGTTCTCAGCGAATTTCTTCATGTACTTAGGAGTAACATAGCGGTATTCCCTCCATTACTTTGCCTATATA
This sequence comes from Secale cereale, assembly GCA_902687465.1. Taxonomy (NCBI): domain Eukaryota; kingdom Viridiplantae; phylum Streptophyta; class Magnoliopsida; order Poales; family Poaceae; genus Secale; species Secale cereale. The sequence continues at coordinate 385,681,618 of LR738709.1, read as the reverse complement.
CTTTCAGTCCTCTGTATGCCCACTTTGCGCTGATTCGTGTTCTCCTTCCCATGAGTTTCTTCAACGGGTGTGCAATATTCATCATATATATCGTTAGGGATTTCAAACGCAATGTTTGTCTCTAATCTCTTTCTCCTTTCTGAGGTCTTTTCCCTTCTGCCATTTTCCTCACTTGAGGATTTTGAAATTTTGATGATTCTGAGGTATGTAAAGTTTCTTCTATGAACGCTTCGAATGAGTTAAGTTGATGAGAACCTAGTGATTCATCAGCAGACATTTTGTGCCTGTGAACAGAGTATAGGTGCGAAGGATTTGGAGAGGTCATATGCGTTTTCGGAAATTTTCAAAATGTATCAAGTTTGAGGAATTTGACCATAGATGTCTTGAGGAAGTTCACTAAGCATTCTTTACCCAGGTTCCAGAGTTGTACAGATTAGAAAATCCACACAATTGAGGAATCTTGAGGAAAATCATAGCTTAGGGAAACATATCAAGGAAAAGAAGCATTCCAATGTTTAAGGAGTGGGAAGTTGAAGAATAAACATCTTTTGAGGTTTTTTTTGAACAACATAAGAATCAAAGTAGAGTAGTAAAATTATATTTTAATTACCCTTGAGGAAGAACACGACGAACTGGGCGTGGAGAGTGATACGCAGTTCTTCTTCTTTGAGGACCAGCATACTAAGGATCGTCTGAGGAAATGGCATGCGCCTGATGTTGACTTGTGATCCACCTAATCACCAGCATAGTTCGAGTTAGAATATCCAATGAGATCAAAAGGGGATCCCTTGGGATACCATCATCCAAGTGTTGGTGTGTGAGTTAGATATCGAAGAATATGTTTCACAACCTTATGGTATGATTCCTTCGGTGTATCTTCAAAATGGGCACACATGCAAACACTAAGCATAATAACTGGCCTAGTTGCTCATATATACAGTAAAGAGCCAATCATGGAGCGATATACCTTTTGATCGAAATCATTACCATTTTCGTTGGTGCAGAGTTGGCTATTTGTGATTTTGACGCATTTGTAATCTTGCATGTCGAATTTCCTCAGAACATCCTTGAGGCATTTCTCTTGAGATATGAAGATGACATTGTGTTGTTGACGAATTTGTAGAGCCATGAAGAATTTCAATTCTCCCATCATAGACATTTGATATTCTTCACTCATCATGTAGGCAAATTCGTCACTGTAGCATTGGTTAGTACAGCCCAAGATAATATCATCCACATATATTTGGCACATGAATAATTCATCATCATAAGTTTTGGTGAATAGAGTTGGGTCAAGTGAACCAGATTTGAAGCCTTTCTTCATAAGGAATTCCTTCAGTGTATCATACCACGCCCGAGGGGCCTTCTTGAGGCCATAGAGGGCCTTGTTGAGTCTGAAGACTTTATCAGGATGCTTAGGATCTTCAAAACATGAGGGTTGAGAAACATATACTTTTTCCTCAAGCTTACCATTTAGGAATTCACTTTTCACATCCATTTGATATAATATATGATACTATGATGGTTAGAATAAGCAAGTAATATGCGAATAGCTTCAAGTCTAGCAACAGGTGTGAAAGTTTCATCAAAATCAATTCCCTCAACCTGTGTGTAGCCTTGAGCTACAAGACGAGCCTTATTCCATACCACTAGGCCATTTTCATCTTGCTTCTTGCGGTAGATCAATTTGGTACCGATGACATTGTGCTTGCGAGCATCTGGTCGCTTGATGTGTTCCCACATATTTTTTTAGCTTGAATTGATGCAATTACTCTTGCATTGCTTGAATTCACTCAGGCTCCAGAAATGCCTCATCAACTTTGGTGGGCTCTATGATAGAGACAAAAATGAAGTGTCCATAAAAGTTACATAAGTGTGAACCTTTTGAGCGTGTGAGAGGACCTGGTGCGTTGATGCCGTCGATGATTTTCTCAATCTTCACTTCATTTGCCACGCGAGGATGAGCAGGTTGACGATTTCGGTTTGGTTGAGCATTTTCTTCAGCGCCATTTTCTTCAGGAGCACCAGCATGAGTTTCTTCATTTTCTGAAATAACTTCTTCAGCAGGTTCTTCAATGGGTATAATATCCTCAGTAGCCTTATGCTTAATGGATTCCTCAGTAGGTATTTCATCTAGCACAGGAGGCAGGTTCTCTTTTTGCGAGCCATTAGTCTCATCGAACCACACATCTACAGTTTCAACAACCTTGTGATGATGGGTGTTGAAGACTCGGTAGGTATGCAAGTCCTTTCCGTAACCAAGCATAAAACCCTCATGTGCTTTCGGTGCAATTTTAGAACTGTGATGATGATCTCTAATCCAACATTAGCACTGAAGACTTTGAAATAACTCACATTGGGTTTCTTGTCAGTGAGGAGCTCATACGAGGTTTCCTTGAGGATATTATGGAGATATACCCTGTTGATGATGTGGCATGTAGTATCAATGGCATCAAGCCAGAAGTGAAGAGGCGTCTTGTATTCATCAAGCATAGTGCGAGCCATCTCAACAAGGGTCCTGTTCTTGCGCTCCACGATGCCATTCTGCTAAGGAGTGTATGGCGCAGATAACTCATGAGTAATACCAAGTTCATCAAGATAGTCATCGAGACCAGTGTTCTTGAACTCGGTCCCATTATCACTCTGGATATGCTTGATCTTCACATTAAACTTCGTAGAGGCCCTTGAGGAAAATCACTTGAAGATTTCATGCACTTCATGTTTAAATGTGATGATATGCAACCAAGTGTAACGAGAATAATCATCAACAATAACAAAGCCATATAGAGATGCTGCATTTGTTAGTGTTGAATAATGAGTGGGGCCAAAGAGGTCCATGTGAACCAATTCAAAAGGACAAGTGGTAGTCATGGTAATCTTCAAGGGGTGCTTGGATCTGGTCATCTTTCCAGACTCACAAGCCCCAAAGAGATGATCTTTGAGGAATTTGACACCCTCGACACCTATGATGTGCTTCTTCTTCGCAAGTGTGTGCAAGTTCCTCATGCATGCATGACCAAGTCGTTGATTCCATAGACAACTTCTGAAGCTTTTGCGAGTAGACATGTGGCAGGCTGTGGTCCTGTAGAGAAACAAAAATATACCTGTCTCATCTCCTAAAGCCTTCGAAGACTTTGGAGTTGTCAGATTCCAAGACTACTACACATCGATATTTGCGAAGGATGACAACCATATCAAAATCACAAAGCATTAAGACAAACATGGGGTTGAATCCAAGAGACTCGACAAGCATAACTTTGTCCATGTGTTGATCTTTTGAGATTGCAACCTTACCTAGACCCAATACCTTTCTCTTTCCTTTCTCAACATAGGTGATATGTTTCAGATGTGATGGAGTTAGAGCAGAGTCCATTAATAAGTTCTTGTCACCGGTCATGCGAATTGTACATCCACTCACTGGTATGCGTCGGTGCTATACAAACAGTTTTTAACCCCTTTCCGCGACAACATTTGGAACCGTCGCCAAGTGAGTGTGGGTGATGGGGGGGTCCTTCCCACACGACCCAGAAACTGTCAGGGATAGGCCCTCCTAACACATAGGCTGGGGCAAAATGAGCTTGTGTGCGATCGGGCGAGGCATCAAAACCCAATCATTTCCGATCGTATGTACATCCCACATGGTGAATCCTAGAAAAACATTTCCGTTCGTATGTATATCACACATAGTCAATCCAAGGAATACATTTCCATTCTTATGTACATCCCACATAGTCAATCTAGGGAAAACATTTCCATTTGTACGTACATCCACACAGTCAATCCAAAGAAAATGTGTAACTATCACACGTGCTGCCTTGGTTAATCATTTTATTTTATCAACTACATCACACACGATTTGATGAAGAAATATGTGTGACATTGGGCTATCCATCACAAGTGCTTTTACTGCTAGAACCGTTTGCAAAGTTCCATGACACATTTAGCAGGTTTATTAGTTTATAATTAATAATTCCAGCATTACGCAAATTCACATTTCATATCGAACAACTCTTTGCCAATTTCATAACAGGCACATAAATATATTTTAACGTCACATTACAATAGCTACCTGAAAACGGCACTGTGCAACATATAACTAGTTCAACTTCATAAGAACAATATTAGAACAATATATTCATTTCCCTAGTTGAGATCATCTAGGCTCGTCTTATCCACCTCCGCTTTTAGTTCAATAAGAACCTGTTTTGCACTGGCCAACTGGGAAAGTGCCTCCTCCTTTGTCAACACCATCTTAGCAAAGTCTGATTTCAAAAAATCTGAGCTCATTTTCCACCTTCCTCTTTTTATCCCGCATCTTCAAATATTCTTCAGCGTTGACAACACTTTATCTAAGCCTACCTCTCTTCTCTTCCTCATACATGATCTAGAGCTTTGCTAGGCACATCTTCAAAGACCGTGGCCACTCTTGATCAACCCACTCCAGGTAAGAACACTTTCATTCATCCTATAATATTTAAAACTAGATCAGTAACAATTGTAGGGGAAATGGGTTCATAGCAACATAGAAAATCACCTATGCTTATTTTGAAAAACTGAAGAAACATGTTAATTATGACATATCTTCTCAAAAAGATCAATATGCAAATGAATTAATTGCTACTGAGACAACAACCAAATTCTGAAACGTCATAAGCTATAATTAACTACAACAATGCTACAAGTTCTTACTAATGTACAATAAATAACAAATTGAACATTTAATGAGGAAGGTAAATATAACTGCAACAACATAGCGACAGTGTTTGGATGACAACAAATTGATACTAACAGGTGTGTACCTGCACAAATTTATTAACATAGAACTAATAGCACTAACACCGTCCACTATGTATGCCAAAACTGGTGTGAAGACAACTGTTGCTACATCTCGCACTGGTGCCCTACACTGGCGAGCCAATGCAGCGGAAAAAGATCAGGGACCCAGACTCCAGAGCACCTAGTTGCTCTGATGCCCAGTTCCTTTGTGCCATAAATATTTAGTATTTTACTGCTTGGCTTCTCGGATGTGTGGACCAAAGTTGGCTGCAGAAACTACTGAAGCGGTGCCATTTAATTTTCTAATGGCACCGCTGATGAGATGGCAACAATTTTAAATACTAGGTACAAACTGTGACACTGTCTTAGGATGCGTTTGGTTGAAGGTGTGGTATGAATGGGTTGGTACCGTGATAGTGTCTGAATCACATCTAACAAATGATTTGTTACAACGAAAGAGGATCTAACCTTTTCTGCACATGGCAGAAACTTCCTCCCACTGTCAACAGATTCAAACGCAACTAGCTTCACGCATGGATATTGATGGTGACAACGAGCAGATAGATCTTCAGCCACCCCGCTCCATTCATTGCAACTGATGGTCCTAGGGAGCTACAAGAGAAAGAAATGATTCAAGTCGATCGCCGGGTTAAAATCCTTCATTCCAAGTCATAGTCCGAGAGAGAGAAGAGAGGCATACCCGGGTGGTGAAGGAGTCATCGGAGGAGGAGGAACCGCTGGAGTGGTCTTTGAAGAAGACCATGGTGACCCCGGCAGTAGGATGCGAGATGGCGAGAGCAAGGAAGCAAGCGAGGAAGCGGCTATAGTTTAGGAAGGAAGGAAGGAAGGAATGAAGGAGGAAACATGGGAAATGTGAATTGTGGTTGGGGAGAAAAGGGGGTGGGGTAGATATTTCGGCGGTAGGCCAAAAATTTCGAAATGTGGAGGGAAACTTTGCGCGGGGTGCCGCCGGACACCATTCACTTTGAATGATTGTGCGCGTCGCAAACGATTCTTCTACTTTACGCGCATGGGATGAGCTTGATAATTCAAATTTTGATGGAAATTTCCCTGGGTACGTCATTGTATAATTTAAAATTGCTTGCTAATTTGGGCACACAAAAGAGCGTACAACAGACATACCACACTTACTGAATCGAGAATTTTTTGTAATTAAACAGAGTTAGTTGACCTATACATTGCTCTAACAAAAGACCAGCATTAAAAACAAAGCCTAAGTACGCATAATTTTAACAAATCCGCCGCCGCGCCGGCCTATGCATCGCCGGTGTGAGATGAGACGTCGATGACTTGTCCTGGCGACATGCCGCCTTTGGTGGACTCCGCGTCCCCCCTGTTGAAGTCGACCACGGCCTCGTCCTCGTCCTCGGCTCTGCCCTCAAGGTTGTAGTACTCGTAGTAGTGGTTGCACCAGAGCTCGCATTGGTACTCCACCGCCGATTCCTCGATGCATAGACTCTTCTCTACCTTGACCTCGGCCACACGCAACTCCTCCCTCCGGCGCTCCTCGATCTCCGTCGACTCCTGCATCTCCAGCTCCCACTCGGTGACCTCATGAGGAAGTAGGTGCTCCATGGCCACTGCCGCCTTTTCGGACGTGGGTTGCATGCTGGATTCCAAGGTGGCCTGGAATATCTTGGTATGGATGGCCTCACCCGGGCCAGGGAGACATCGGCGGCATGGACGACAGTTAGAGAGCTCCCGGCGTTTGCAGCCGCCGTCGCAGCAGCAGTTGCAGCCGTCTCGGCTGCTGAAGCTGCCGTGTCGGCTGCCACATATGCCCTCCCGGAGGAAGAGGACGAGATCAATGCGGATGCGGCGGCACTCTCGGTGTAGGTGGCCGTGCTCTCAGCGCAGGCGGGGGCGCTCGGGGTGGGGGGACGCGGCCATCCTACGGACCTTCATGAAGCGTTTCCATGACGTAATCTTTGCAAGAAGGGGGAGCGGGAACGGGGATCAAGATTCGGGGATTCGGGGGTTGCCGGCACTAGAGTAGACGAGCCGGCGAAGCTTAAGGAGGAAGACTTACACAAAAAAATTCATCGCAAACGGTTCCTATAAAACTACTGTGTGTGATGTTGTAGATATTTTTTATTAGCTGTGAAAGAAGAATTTGGAGTAAAGTAGCAATGGATGGTTGCTACTTCTTGAGCTTGCGTCGTTCTTCCCTTGAAGAGGAAAGGGTGATACAACACAGTAGTGTAAGTATTTCCCTCAGTTTTTGAGAACCAAGGTGTCAATGCAGTAGGAGACTACACGCGAGTCCCTCGTACCTACACAAACAAATAAGAACCTTGCAACCAACACGATAAAGGGGTTGTCAATCCCTTCTGGGCAACTTGAAAAAGTGAGATCTGATAGAGATAATAAGATAATATTTTGGTATTTTTGTTTTGGAGATTGAAAGTAAATATTGCAAAATAAAATTAAAGCAAAGATAAATAGTTGATGGAAGATAGACCCGGGGGCCATAGGTTTCACTAGAGGCTTCTCTCAAGATAGAAGATTTCTACGACGGGTGAACAAATTACTGTCGAGCAACTGATAGAAAAGTGCATAATTATGAGCATATCTAGGCATGATCATTGTATATAGGCATCACGTCCGTGACAAGTAGACCAAAACGATTCTGCATCTACTACTATTACTCCACACATCGACCGCTATCTAGCATGCATCTAGAGTATTAAGTTCATAAGAACAGAGTAACGCCTTAAGCAAGACGACATGATGTAGAGGGATAAACTCATGCAATATGATATAAACCCCATCTTTTTATCCTCGATGGCAACAATACCATACATACCTTGCTGCCCCTGCTGTCACTGGGAAAGGACACCGCAAGATTGAACCCAAAGCTAAGCACTTCTCCCATTGCAAGAAAGATCAATCTAGTAGGCCAAACAAAACTGATAATTTGAAGAGACTTGCAAAGATATTTCAATCATGCATAAAAGATTTCAAAGAAGAATCAAATATTGTGCATAGATAATCTTGATCATAAACCCACAATTCATCGAATCTCGACGAACACACCGCAAAAAGAATTACATCGAATAGATCTCCAAGAAGATCAAGGAGAACTTTGTATTGAGATCCAAAGAGAGAGAAGAAGCCACCTAGCTAATAACTATGGATCTGAAGGTCTGTGGTAAACTACTCACAACTCATCGGAGAGGCTACGGTGTTGATGTAGAAGCCCTCCGTGATCGATGCCCCCTCCGGTGGAGCTCCGGAATAGGCCCCAATATGGGATCTCATGGGTACATACGATTACGATGGTGGAATTAGGGTTTCGTGGTGCTCTCTGTTGTTATCAGGGTACGTGGACATCTATAGGAGGAAGAGGGACATCGGTGGAGCAACAGGTGGCCCACGAGGGTGGGGCGCGTCTACCCCCCTGGGACCGCCCTCCCCCCTCGTGGCCGCCTCGTTTCTTCCCCGACGTGTACTCCAAGTCTTCTGTGTTGTATTTATTCCAAAACGACTCTCCCGAAGGTTTCATTCCGTTTGGACTCCGTTTGATATTCCTTTTCTGCGAAACACTGAAATAGGCAAAAAACAACAATTTGCACTAGGCCTTGGGTTAGTAGGTTAGTCCCAAAAATCATATAAAAGTGTATAATAAAGCCCATTAAACATCCAAAACAGATAATATAATAGCATGGAACAATCAAAAATTATAGATACGTTTGAGACGTATCAGGCATCCCCAAGCATAATTCATGCTCGTCCTTGAGTAGGTAAATGATAAAAACAATTTTTTTGATGTGGAATGCTACCCAACATAATTCTCAATGTAATTTTCTTTATTGGGCATGAATTTTCAGATCCGAAAGATTCAAGACAAAGGTTTATATTGACATAAGAATAACAATACTTCAAGCATACTAACAAGGCAATTATGTATTCTCAAAATAGCATGGCCAAAGAAAGTTCATCCCTACAAAATCATATAGTTTGTCTATGTTCCATCTTCGTCACACAAAATACTCAAATCATGCACAACCCCGGTTTCAGCCAAGCAATTATTTCATACTAATTTTTCAAACTTTTTCAACTTGCACGCAATACATGAGAGTGAGCCATGGATATAGCACTATAGGTGGAATAGAGTGGTGGTTGTGGAGAAGACAAAAAGTGGAAGCTAGTCTCACATCAACTAGGCGTATCAATGGGCTATGGAGATGCCCCTCAATAGATATCAATGTGAGTGAGTAGGGATTGCCATGCAATGGATGCACTAGAGCTATAAATGTATGAAAGCTCTACAAAAGAAAATAAGTGGGTGTGCATCCAATTTGCTTTCTTACGAAGACCTAGGGCATTTGTGGAAGCCCATCGTTGGAATATACAAGCCAAGTTCTATAATGAAAATTCCCACTAGTATACGAAAATGACAAAACAAGAGACTCTCTTTCATGAAGATCATGGTGCTACTTTGAAGCACAAGTGTGGAAAAATATAGTAGCATTATCCCTTTTTTCTTTCTTTTTTCTTTTTTTTTGGGCCTTCCTTTTTTTCTTTGGCCTTTTTTTTCTCTTTTGGGACAATGCTCTAATAATGATGATCATCACACTTCCATATATTTACAACTCAAATATTACAACTCGATGCTAGAACAAAATAGGACTCTATATGAAGGCCTCCGGCGGTGTACCGGGATATGCAATGAATCAAGAGCGAAATGTATGAAAAATTATGCATGGTTGCTTAGCCACAAATACGATGTCAACTACATGATCATGCATGGCAATATGACAATGATGAAGCGTGTCATATGAACGGAGCGGTGGAAACTTGCATGGCAATATATCTCGGAATGGCTATGGAAATGCCATGATAGGTAGGTATGGTGGCTGTGTTGAGGAAGGTATATGGTACCAGCGAAAGTTGCGCGGTACTAGAGAGGCTAGCAATGGCGGAAGGGTGAGAGTGCGTATAATCCATGGTCTCAACATTAGTCATAAAGAACTCACATACTTATTGCAAAAATCTACAAGTCATCAAAACAAAGTATTCAACGCATGCTCCTAGGGGAAGGGTTGGTAGGAGTTAACCATCGCGCGATCCTGACCTCCACAAAAAGGATGACAATCAATGAAATACCTCATGCTTCAAATTTGTCACACAACGATTACCATACGTGCATGCTACGGGACTTGCAAATCTCAACACAAGTATTTACCAAATTCACAATTACTCTACTAGCATGACTGTAATATCACCATCCTCATATCTCAAAACAATCATCAAGTATCAAACTTCTCTTAATATTCAATGCACTTTGTATGAAAGTTTTTGTTATACCCATCTTGGATGCCTATCGTATTAGGACAAACTACCATGCTGTTCGAAAAGACTCTCAAAATAATATAAGTGAAGCATGAGAGATTAATAATTTCTATAAAGTAAAACCACCACCGTGCTCTAAAAAGATATAAGTGAAGCGCTAGAGCAAAACTTTCTAGCTCAAAAGATACAAGTGAAGCACATAGAGTATTCTAATAAATTCCGATTCATGTGTATCTCTCTCAAAAGGTGTGTACAGCAAGGATGATTGTGGCAAACTAAAAAGCAAAGACTCAAATCATACATGATGCTCCAAGCAAAACACATATCATGTGGTAAATAAAAATATAGTCTCAAGTAAAGTTACCGATAGACGAAGACGAAAGAGGGGATGCCTTCCCGAGGCATCCCCAAGCTTAGGATTTTGGTTGTCGTTGAATTTTACCTTGGTGTGCCTTGGGCATCCCCAAGCTTAGGCTCTTGCCACTCTTAGTTCCATAGTCCATCAAATCCTTACCCAAAAACTTGAAAACTTCACAACACAAAACTTAGCGAAAATCTCGTGAGCTTTGTTAGTATAAGAAAACAAACCACCACTTTAAGGTACTGTAATTAACTCATTCTTTATTTATATTCATGTTAAACCTACAGTATTCCAACTTCTCTATGGTTCATACCCCCCGATACTACTCATAAATTCATCAAAATAAGCAAACAACACACGAAAAACAGAATCTGTCAAAAACAGAATAGTCTGTAGCAATCTGTAACTTTTGAATACTTCTGTAACTCTATTTTTTTGTAAATAAATTGGTGGATGTGAGGAATTTGTATATTAATCATCTGCAAAAAGAATCAACTTAAAATCACTCTCCAGTAAAAAATCGTAGCTATTCTCGTGAGCGCAAAAGTTTCTATTGTTTACAGCAAGATCACAAAAAACTTCACCCAAGTCTTCCCAAAGGTTCTACTTGGCACAAACACTAATTAAAACACAAAACCACATATAATCATAAGCTAAATGCATTATTTATTACTAAACAGAAGTAAAAGCAAAGAAAATAAAATTGGGTTGCCTCCCAACAAGTGCTATCATTTAACGCCCTTAGCTAGGCATTGATAGTTCAATGATGCTCACATGAAAGATAAGAATTGAAGGACAAAGAAAGCATCATAAAATATGTGACAAACATATCTAAGTCTAACATGCTTCCTATGCATAGGCATTTTATAGGAATACAAATTAGCAAGACAAGCAAGATCTAGCATATGCAAGGAAGAAGAAAGAAACAAGATCAATCTCTACACGACGAGAGGTAATTTAGTAACATGAAGATTTCTACAACCATATTTTCCTCTCTCATAATAATTGCATGTAGGATCATAAGAACATTCAACAATATAGCTATCACAAAACATATTCTCAACACGATTGATACGTCCATTTTGCATCATGCTTATAAGCTGATATTTATTGCATTATGGGCTGTTCATACATGTTTTGTCACAATACTTATGCCTTTTCTCTCTTATTTTGCAAGGTTTACATGAAGAGGGAGAATGCCGGCAGCTGGAATTCTACGCTGGAAAATGAGCAAACTCTGGAAACCTATTCTGCACAACTCCAAAAGCCCCAAAACTCCACAGAACATCGTTTTGGAAAATATAAAAAATATCTGGCGAAAGAAACCCAAGAGAGGGGCCACCGGCTGGCCTCGAGGATGGGGGGAGCGCCCCCTTCCCAGGGTGCGCCCCCTGCCTTGAGGGCCAGCCGGCAGGCCCCCGGTGCCCATCTTCTCCTATATGAAGCGTTTTGACCTAGAAAAAAATTAGAACGAGGCTTTCGGGACCAGACGCCGCCGTCTCGAGGCGGAACCGAGGCGGAAACCAATCTAGGGCTCCGGCAGAGCTGTTCTGCCGGGGATACTTCCCTCTAGGAGGGGGAAATCGTCACCGCCGTCATCACCAACAACTCTCCCATATTGGGGAGGGCTATCTTCATCAACATCTTCACCAGCACCATCTCCTCTCAAACCCTAGTTCATCTCTTATATCCAATCTTTGTATCCAAACCTCAGATTGGTACCTGTGGGTTGCTAGTAGTGTTGATTACTCCTTGTAGTTGATGCTAGTTGGTTTATTTGGTGGAAGATCATATGTTCAGATCCATTATGCATATTAATACCCCTCTGATCATGAACAATATTATGTCTTTTGAGTAGTTACTTTTGTTCCTGAGGACATGGGAGAAGTCTTGCTATTAGTAGTCATGTGAATTTGGTCTTCGTTCGATATTTTGATGAGATGTATGTTGTCTCTCCTCTAGTGGTGTCATGTGAACATCGACTACATGACACTTCACCATTATTTGGGCCTATAGGAAGGCATTGGGAAGTAATAAGTAGATGACGGGTTGCTAGAGTGATAGAAGCTTAAACCCTAGTTTATGCATTGCTTCGTAAGGGGCTAATTTGGATCCATATGTTTCAGGCTATGGTTAGGTTTACCTTAATACTTCTCTTGTAGTTGCGGATGCTTGCATTAGAGGTTAATCATAAGTGGGAGGCTTGTCCAAGTAAGGGCATCACCCAAGCACCGGTACACCCACATACCAAATTATCAAAGTACCGAACGCGAATAAGATGATCGTGATGAAAACTAGCTTGGCGATAATTCCCATATGTCCTTGGGAGCACTTTACCTTGCATAAGAGTTTGTCCAGGCTTGTCCTTTGCTACACAAAGGATTGGGCCACCTTGCTGCATCTTATTTACTTTTAACGTTTGTTACTTGCTACAAATTATCTTATCACAAAACTATCTATTACCTATAATTTCAGTGCTTGCAGAAAATACCTTACTGAAAACTGCCTATCATTTCCTTCTGCTCCTCGTTGGGTTCGACACTCTTACTTATCAAAAGGACTACGATAGATCCCCCACACTTGTGGGTCATCAAGACTCTTTTCTGGCGCCGTTGTCGGGGAGTGAAGCGCCTTTGATAAGTGGAATTTGGTAAGGAAAAATTTATATAGTGTGCTGAAATTTATTGTCACTTGTTACTATGGCTCAAAATCCTTTGAGGGTCTTTTTCGGGGTATCTTCACCCCGAGCAGAAGAGAAAAGAGTTTCTCCTCAACCTACTGCACCTAATGAAAATGTTTTCTTTGATATACCTTCGGGTATCATAGAGAAACTGCTTGAAAATCCCTATACAGGAGACGGAACACTTCACCCCGATTTACACCTAATCTATGTGGATGAAGTTTGTGGATTGTTTAAGCTTGTAGGTATGCCCGAGGATGTTATCAAGAGGAAGGTCTTCCCTTTATCTTTGAAGGGAGATGCATTGACATGGTTTAGGCTATGCGATGATATGGGATCATGGAACTATAATCGTCTGAAGTTGGAATTTCATCAGAAGTTCTACCCTATGCACCAGGTTCATCGTGATCGCAATTATATTTATAATTTCTGGCCTCGCGAAGGAGAAAGCATCGCTCAAGCTTGGGGGAGGATTAAGTCAATGTTATATTCATGCCCCAATCATGAGCTTTCAAGAAAGATGATCATCCAAAAAATTTATGCTCGACTTTCACTCAATTATCGGACCATGCTCGATAATTCTTGTTCTGGCTCTTTTATGATGAAGACTATTGACTTCAAATGGGATTTATTGGAAAGAATTAAACGCAACTTTGAAGATTGGGATCTCGACGAAGGTAAGGAGTCACGTATGACCCCTAAGTTTGATAGTGTTAAAGCTTTTATGGATACCGATGTTTTTCGTGAGTTTAGCACTAAATATGGACTTGACTCTGAGATAGTAGATTCTTTCTGTGAATCTTTTGCTACTCATGTTGATCTCTCCAAGGAGAAGTGGTTTAAATACCATCCCCCTATTGAAGTAAAAGTAGTTGAACCGATTAAAGTTGAAGAAAAGACTATCACTTATAATGTTGATCCTGTTATTCCTATCGCTTATATTGAGAAACCACCTTTTCCTGTTAGGATAAAGGATCATGCTCAAGCTTCAAATGTAGTTCGTAAGAGTAATACTAGAACACCTACACCCTCTGAGCAAATTAAAGTTGAACCTAGTGTTGCTATGGTTAAGGATCTCTTGGTAGAAGATTTAGATGGACATGTTATTTACCTCCAAGAAGAGTCTGCTAGAATAGCCAATCCCAATGCTAGGAATAAACATAAACCTGTCGTAGGCTTGCCCGTTATCTCTGTTAAGATAGGAGATCATTGCTATCATGGTTTATGCGACGTAGTAGCTAGTGCGAGCATTATCCCTTTTGATCTGTACAACGAAATTATGCATGATATTGCACCTGTTGAGTTAGAAGGGATTGATGTTACTATTAAGCTTGCTAATAGAGATACTATTTCACCAGTTAGGATTGTTAGAGATATTGATGTTTTGCGTGGGAAGGTTAAATACCCTGCTGATTTTCTTGTTCTTAATTCCCCACAAGATGCTTTCTGTCCCATTATATTTGGTAGACCATTCTTGAATACTGTTAATGCCAAGATAGACTGCGTGAAAGATATTGTCACTGTCGGCTTAGGGGATATGTCTCATGATTTTAACTTTGCTAAATTCCGTAGACAACCCCTTGAAAAGGCACCACCCAGTAAAGATGAAATTATTAGTCTTGCTTCTATTGTGGTCCCACCTAGTGACCCTTTAGAACAATACTTGCTAGACCATGAAAATGATATGCATATGAATGAGAGAAGGGATATAGATGAAATATTCCTTACACATGGACCCGTATTGAAAAACAACTTGCCTGTTGAAATCCTAGGGGATCCTCCTCCACCCAAGGGAGATCCCGTGTTTGAACTTAAACCTTTGCCTGATAATCTTAAGTATGTTTATCTTGATGAAAAGAAGATATATCCTATTATTATTAGTGCTAATCTTTCAGAGCATGAAGAAGAAAGGTTATTGAAAACTCTGAAGAAGCACCGAGCTGCTATTGGATATACACTGGATGATCTTAAGGGCATTAGTCCCACTATATGCCAACACAAGATAAAATTGGAAGAAATGCTAAACCAGTTGTTGATCATCAGCGACGGTTAAATCCTAAGACGAAAGAAGTGGTGAGGAAGGAAATACTAAAGCTCCTAGAAGCAGGTATTATCTATCCAGTTGCTGATAGCCAGTAGGTAAGTCCTGTCCATTGTGTTCCTAAGAAAGGAGGTATGACTATTGTCCCTAATTGTAAAGATGAATTGATCCCGCAAAGAATAGTTACAGGTTATAGGATGGTAATTGATTTCCGTAAGTTAAATAAACCTACCAAGAAAGATCATTACCCCTTGCCATTTATTGATCAAATGCTAGAAAGGTTATCCAAACATACTCATTTCTGCTTTCTAGATGGTTATTTTGGTTTCTCTCAAATACCTGTGTCAAAAGGGGATCAAGAAAAGACCACCTTTACTTGTCCTTTCGGTACCTTTTCTTATAGACGTATGCCTTTTGGTTTATGTAATGCACCTGCTACCTTTCAAAGATGTATGATGGCTATATTCTCCGACTTCTGTGAAAAGATTGTTGACGTATTCATGGACGATTTCTCTGTTTACGGAACTTCTTTTGATGATTTCTTAAGCAACCTTGATCAATTTTTGCAGAGATGTGAAGGCACTAATCTGGTCTTGAATTGGGAGAAGTGCCACTTTATGGTTAATGAAGGCATTGTCTTGGGACATAAAATTTCTGAAAGAGGTATTGAAGTTGACAAAGCTAAAGTTGATGCTATTGAAAAGATGCCATGCCGTAAGGATATCAAAGGTATACGAAGTTTCCTTGGTCATGCCGGGTTTTATAGGAGGTTCATTAAGGACTTCTCCGAAATCTCCAGGCCTCTGACTAATCTCTTACAGAAAGATATTCCTTTTGTCTTTGATGATGATTGCCTAGAAGCATTTGAAATACTTAAGAAAGCATTGATCTCTGCACCTATTGTCCAGCCTCCTGACTGGAATTTACCCTTTGAGATTATGTGCGATGCTAGTAATTATGCTGTAGGTGCTGTTTTGGGGCAAAGAGTTGATAAGGTTATCCAGTATGCTAGTAAAACTCTAGATAGTGCCCAAAGAAATTATGCTACCACTGAGAAAGAATTTTTAGCAGTTGTGTTTGCTTGTGATAAGTTTAGACCCTATATCGTTGATTCTAAAGTAACTATTCACACTGATCATGCTGCTATCAAATACCTTATGGAAAAGAAAGATGCTAAACCTAGATTTATTAGATGGGTCCTCTTGCTGCAAGAATTTGACTTGCATATTATTGATAGAAAGGGAGCTGAGAACCTCGTAGCAGATAACTTGTCCAGGTTAGAGAATATACTTGATGACCCACAACCTATTGATGATAGCTTTCCTGATGAACAACTAGTTGTCATAAATACTTCTTGTACTGCTCCATGGTATGCTGATTATGCTAATTACATTGTTGCTACGTTTATACCTCCTAGCTTCACATACCAGCGAAAGAAAAAGTTCTTCTATGATTTGAGGCAATACTTTTGGGATGACCCACATCTTTATAAAGAAGGACTAGATGGTATTATTAGACGTTGTGTACCTGAGCATGAACAGGAACAGATCCTACGCAAGTGCCACTCCGAAGCTTATGGAGGACACCATGCGGGAGACAGAACTGCACATAAGGTATTGCAATCCGGTTTTTATTGGCCTACTCTCTTCAAGGATGCCCGTAAGTTTGTCTTATCATGTGATGAATGTTAAAGAATCGGTAATATTAGTAGACGTCAAGAAATGCCTATGAATTATTCACTTGTTATTGAACCATTTGATCTTTGGGGCTTTGATTATATGGGACCTTTTCCTGCCTCTAATGGGTACACACATATCCTAGTCGCTGTTGATTACGTTACTAAGTGGGTAGAAGCTATTCCAACTAGTAGTGCTGATCATAACACCTCTATTAAGATGCTTAAAGAAGTTATATTTCCGAGGTTTGGAGTCCCTAGATATCTAATGACTGATGGTGGTTCACACTTTATTCATGGTGGTCAAGTCAACCATAGAATTGCATCACCTTATCACCGACAGACTAGTGGTCAAGTTGAATTAAGTAATAGGGAGTTGAAATTAATCTTGCAAAAGACAGTTAATAGGTCTAGAAAGAATTGGTCCAAGAAACTAGATGATGCATTATGGGCCTATAGAACTGCATACAAAAATCCTATGGGTATGTCTCCATATAAGATGGTATATGGAAAAGCTTGCCACTTACCTCTTGGGCTAGAACATAAGGCATATTGGGCTATCAAAGAGCTCAATTATGATTGCAAACTTGCCGGTGAAAAGAGGCTATTTGATATTAGCTGTCTCGATGAATGGAGAACCCAGGGCTATGAGAATGCCAAGTTATTTAAAGAAAAAGTTAAAAGATGGCATGACAAAAGGATACATGAGGGGGTGCTGCACCTCCGTGATGTTGAGGGGCCGAGAAGGACTGGAAGCGTGGAGACAAGACTAGAAGCAATGGAGCAACAAGTTTTCAAGTGCCAAGGTATGGTGGAACGAGGACTCGACGCCAACCACATGATGATCTTGGAGCTTGCCAACAACCTCAAGATGGACTCGAGGATCTTCGGGGAAGCCATCACTAATCTTCAAGAGAAGATCGATCACCTCCAAGCCCAGATCTATGACCTGCAGAACCAAAACTGAGTATGAATATAGATTCAAGAACATGAGTTTGGCTGCAGATTTGAGTATCCCGGAGACTCGATCATCCTTCTACGATGGTGAGCCCATGCTTTGGAAGATGAGCAACAAGCCTACATTAGCAACAACTCCATCATCACCAACCCCGAAGAAGGAGATATAATCATATGGGTATGGGCACTCCCTTGGCAACTGCCAAGCTTGGGGGAGTGTCCCCGATATCGTATCACCATCACTCCTATTCTTACCGTTTTACTTAGTTCGATCCTTTTGGTAGTATCTTGATCTATTAGAATAAAGTTAGCATGATCTAGTCGTGAGCTTTTGCTTTGTGAGCTTTATCCTTTGTAATCGAGTCCGTGATCTATATAATAAAGATTAGTATTGCGTCAAGGGCTTGATTTCCTCACTTGGGTCATGATAAAAAGAAAGAAAACAAAAGTAGTATCAAAGAGATCATATCGATCTTATGGGAAGTAATGACCTCACATACAAGAGTATGATAAATAAAAGTTGTTGGGAGGTGACAAACATGGTTTTGGTCATCGTTGCAATTAATAGGAAGTAATAAAAGAAGAGAGGCTTCACATACAAATATACTATCTTGGACATCTTTTATGATTGTGAGCACTCATTAAAGTATGACATGCTAAAGAGTTGATGTTGGACAAGGAAGACAACATAATGGGTTATGTCTTCTTATATCCGAAATAAAGTATATTGTCATGGATCTTCCAACATGTTGAGCTTGCCTTTCTCCCTCATGCTAGCCAAAACTCCTCGCACTAAGTAGAGATACTACTTGTACTTCCATATATCCTTAAACCCAGTTTTGCCATGAGAGTCCACCATACCTACCTATGGATTGAGAAAGATCCTTCCAAGTAAGTTATCATGTTGCAAACCCGCTAAATATGTATGATTTATTAGTGTGGGAGAAATTAGCTTTATACGAACTTGTCAAAGGGAAGTAATAAAAGCGACGAACTGCATAATAAAGGTCCTTATCACAAGTGGCAATATAAAGTGAAGTTCCTCTATGCTAAGACTTTGTGCATCCAACCATAAAAACACATGACAACCTCTGCTTCCCTCTGCGAAGGGCCTATCTTTTATTCTTGTCTTATAAGTGTCAAGGTGAAATCCACCTTTCCTTCTTACATTTTATCCTTTGGTAAGCACATTGTGTTGGAAAGATCCAGAAATATATACCCACTTAGATGTAAGTTTTCATGATCTATTACTGTTGACATTACCCTTGAGGTAAAAGGTTGGGAGGCAACAACATAAGCCCCTATCTTTCTCCGTGTCCGATTAAAACTCCATAAACATAAGTATTGCATGAGTGTGAGCAATTGTGAAAGACTATATGATAGTTGAGTATGTAGGCTTGCTGAAAAGCTCTTATATTGACTCTTTCCGATGTTACGATAAATTGCAATTGCTTCAATGACCGAGATCAAAGTTTGTTAGTTTCTAATGAACTTTATGATTCATACTTGATATTGTGGATGAATTGTTACTTTAGCATAAGAATCATATGACTATATTTATATAAGTTGTTGTTATGAGAATGATCATGATGACCTCATGTCCGTATTTTGTTTTTATCGACACCTCTATCTCTAAACATTTGGACATATTTTTCGATATTGGCTTTCGTTTGAGGACAAGCGAGGTCTAAGCTTGGGGGAGTTGATACGTCCATTTTGCATCATGCTTATAAGTTGATATTTATTGCATTATGGACTGTTCATACATGTTTTGTCACAATACTTATGCCTTTTCTCTCTTATTTTGCAAGGTTTACATGAAGAGGGAGAATGCCGGCAGCTGGAATTCTGGGCTAGAAAAGGAGCAACCTCTGGAAACCTATTCTGCACAACTCCAAAAGCCCTGAAACTCCACAGAACATCGTTTCGGAAAATATAAAAAATATCTGGCGAAAGAAACACACGAGAGGGGCCACCCGCTGGCCTCGAGGGTGGGGGGCGCGCCCCCCTTCCCAGGGCGCGCCCCCCTGCCTCGAGGGCCAGCCGACAAGCCCCCTGTGCCCATCTTCTCCTATATGAAGCGTTTTGACCTGGAAAAAATTAGAAGGAGGCTTTCGGGACCAGACGCCACAGTCTCGAGGCGGAACCGAGGCTGAAACCAATCTAGGGCTCCGGCAGAGCTGTTCTGCCAGGGATACTTCCCTCCGGGAGGGGGAAATCATCACCGCTGTCATCACCAACAACTCTCCCATCTTGGGGAGGGCTATCTTCATCAACATCTTCACCAACACCATCTCCTCTCAAACCCTAGTTCATCTCTTGTATCCAATCTTTGTATCCAAACCTCAGATTGCTATCTGTGGGTTGCTAGTAGTGTTGATTACTCCTTGTAGTTGATGCTAGTTGGTTTATTTGGTTGAAGATCATATGTTCAGATCCATTATGCATATTAATTCCCCTCTGATCATGAACAATATTATGTCTTGTGACTAGTTACTTTTGTTCCTGAGGACATGGGAGAAGTCTTGCTATTAGTAGTCATGTGAATTTGGTCTTCATTCGATATTTTGATGAGATGTATGTTGTCTCTCCTCTAGTGGTGTCATGTGAACATCGACTACATGACACTTCACCATTATTTGGGCCTAGAGGGAGGCATTGGGAAGTAATAAGTAGATGATGGGTTGCTAGAGTGACAGAAGCTTAAACCCTAGTTTATGTGTTGCTTCGTAAGGGGCTGATTTGGATCCATATGTTTCAGGCTATGGTTAGGTTTAACTTAATACTTCTTTTGTAGTTGCGGATGCTTGCATTAGAGGTTAATCATAAGTGGGAGGCTTGTCCAAGCAAGGGCAGCACCCAAGCACCGGTCCACCCACATTCCAAATTATCAAAGTACCGAACGCGAATTAGATGATCGTGATGAAAACTAGCTTGACGATAATTCCCATCTGTCCTCGGGAGCACTTTACCTTGCATAAGAGTTTGTCCAGGCTTGTCCTTTGCTACACAAAGGATTGGGCCACCTTGCTGCACCTTATTTACTTTTACCGTTTGTTACTTGCTACCAATTATCTTATCACAAAACTATCTATTACCAAATAATTTCAGTGCTTGCAGAAAATACCTTACTGAAAACTGCTTATCATTTCCTTCTGCTCCTCGTTGGGTTCGACACTATTACTTATCGAAAGGACTATGATAGATCCCATACACTTGTGGGTCATCAACGATCCACATGCATACGAAGTTGACACTCTTCCAAAATAGTGGGATCAATATTAACTAAAGTCATGTCCTCTCCAAACCCACTTTTATCAACAAAAAATCATAACATTGATCATTCTACAAATATGTGGGATCTAAAGTTGACACTCTTCCAAACCCACTTGCAATATTTTTGCAAACATTATCAATCTCATATATATCATGGGGCTTAAATAAATTTTCAAGATCATAATAAGAATCACCCCAATCATGATCATTGCAACAAATAGTAGTCATAGCAAGACTAGCAGCCCCAAGCTTGAGGTTTTGCATATCATTAACACAATTGACATTCAGAGAATTTATAATAACATCATTGCAATCATGCTTTTTGTCGAAGGAACTATAAAGTATGGGTGCAATAGCAACGATCGCATGTTTAACATAAGGAACTATAGCAAATTCATCTTAATAAATATTGGCATCATGGCCACAAGAATAGCAAGTGTCATGTTCATCAAGGGATATTTCAATCAAATCATTGGAATCATAATTATCTATAGATTCATGCATATCATTATTTTCTTCCAAAGTAGCGGTCATTCTTTCAATAAATTCTTTGACATAGACATTATGAGCATAGTTTTCAAAGCAATATTTAAGTATGTCAAAATTTTCAGATTTATCGAGAGTAATATCATACTTTTCAATCAAAGAAGCAACTTCATAAGCACCCTTAAAAGCAACAAATTCTTCATGTTGTTCGATATCATAGTAACTATAAACACCCTTTGCATAAGAAGATAAGATTTCATTATCATTAAACTCACATAGGCAGGGGAGGTGTTTTTTAGGGTTCTTAGAGCAACAAGTAAAATCATAAATTTCAAAAAGATTCCAAGCATAACACATCAATCTGTTTATTTGATTCCATAAGAATTTCCCTTTTTCAGACAAACGGTGATGCACAAAATGAGCATGCTCATCTAAAGATTTCCCATCAACTAGGCTAGTTGGGGTTTCAGCACGAGCGCATAAGGATCGAAGATGATCCAAGTAGAACACTTTAAGTGGATCCATATCAATAGATTTTTAACAAGCAAAGATGCAAGCAAATAGAAGGCACATGGCAACACAAGCAAAGAAAAATACGAACGGAAAAAGGGTGGATAAAACGGCAAATGTGAAGTGGGGGAGAGGAAAACGAGAGGCAAATGGCAAATAATGTAATGCGAGGGATAAGAGTTTGTGATGGGTACTTGGTATATAACTTGTGCGTAGATCTCCCCGGCAACGGCGCCAGAAATTATTCTTGCTACCTCTTAAGCTTGCGTTGTTCTTCCCTTGAAGAGGAAAGGGTGATGCAGCATATTAGCGTAAGTATTTCCCTCAGTTTTTGAGAACCAAGGCATCAATCCAGTAGGAGACTACACGCGAGTCCCTCGTACCTACACAAACAAATAAGAACCTTGCAACCGACGAGATAAAGGGGTTGTCAATCCCTTCTCGACCACTTGCAAAAGTGAGATCTGATAGAGATAATAAGATAATGTTTTTGGCATTTTTGTTTTATAGATTGAAAGTAAAGATTGCAAAATAAAAGTAGAGCAAAGATAAATAGTTGATGGAAGATAGACCCGGGGGCCATAGATTTCACTAGTGGCATCTCTCAAGATAGCAGATTTCTACTGGTGGGTGAACAAATTACTGTCGAGCAATTGATAGAAAAGCGCATAGTTATGAGAATATCTAGGCATGATCATTTTATATAGGCATCACGTCCGTGACAAGTAGACCGGAACAATTCTGCATCTACTACTATTACTCCACACATCGACCGCTATCCAGCATGCATCTAGAGTATTAAGGTCAAAAGAATAGAGTAACGCCTTAAGCAAGATGACATGATGCAGAGGGATAAACTCATGCTATGATAGAAAACCCAACTTTTCATCCTCGATGGCAACAATACAATATGTGCCTTGTTGCCCCTGCTGTAACTGGGAAAGGACACCGCAAGATTGAACCCAAAGCTAAGCACTTCTCCCATTGCAAGAAAGATCAATCTAGTAGGCCAAACCAAACTATTAATTTGAAGAGGCTTGCGAAGATATTTAAGTCATGCATAAAAGATTTCAGAGAAGAATCAAATAGTGTTCATAGATAATCTTGATCATAAACCCACAATTCATCGGATCTCGACAAACACACCGCAAAAAGAATTACACCGAATAGATCTCCAAGAAGATCGAGGAGAACTTTGTATTGAGATCCAAAGAGAGAGAAGAAGCCATCTAGCTAATAACTATGGACCCGAAGGTCTGTGGTAAACTACTCACTACTCATCGGAGAGGCTATGGTGTTGATGTAGAAGCCCTCTGTGATCGATGCCCCCTCTGGAGCTCCAGAATAGGCCCCAAGATGGGATCTCATGGGCACAGAAGGTTACGGCGGTGGAATTAGGGTTTCGTGGTGCTCTATGATGTTTTCAGGGTACGTGGACATATATAGGAGGAAGAGGGACATCGGTGGAGCAACAGGTGGCCCACGAGGGTGGGGTGCGTGCCTACCCCCTGGGCGCGCTATCCCCACTCGTGGCCGCCTTGTTTCTTCCCTGACGTGTACTGCAAGTCTTCTATGTTGTATTTGTTCAAAAAATGACTCTCCCGAAGGTTTCATTCCGTTTGGACTCCGTTTGATATTCCTTTTTCGCGAAACACTAAAATAGGCAAAAAAACAGCAATTTGCACTCGGCCTTGGGTTAGTAGGTTAGTCCCAAAAATAATATAAAAGTGTATAATAAAGCCCATTAAACATCCAAAACAGATAATTTAATAGCATTGAACAATCAAAATTTATAGATACGTTGGAGACGTATCAATGGTGTTTTAAATGAACGAGAAAATTTCTAGTACTAATACAACTGTCATGTCAAAATTTGGAAAATTTCAGGGGTCGTTTGACCTTTTAAGACATTTAAGTGATTTTCTAGCCATTCAATGACCATAATTGAAATTTGAACTACATGTACATGTAACAGCTATCCATAACGGTTTGAAAAGTCATATTTTGTGTACTTATGTGTGATTTAATTCCACGTGCAGTAAATTGGAAGGAATTTTCAAACATATAGGTCTAACGGCTATGACACAATTAAGCATGGAGTGCCATGGCATTTAAATTCCAAAAAAAAAGATCAGAAACACATGAAACCTTAGTTGATGTAATGTCATGCCACCAAGATGATGTGATAAAAAATTGGCATGTTTGACGAAAGTTTGGACACACACCCCTCACAAACCGGAGCAACTCACTAGAAGGCTCGTGGTTTCGAGAGGGAAAAATGCATGTTTGATGACGAACGGGTGATAGCTTCCTCTTACGGTCTTCAAAAATTTTCTACGTGTAACGTGTACTAATACAACTGTCATGTCAAATTTTGGAAAGTTCCAGGGGTCATTTGACCTTTTGAAGACATTCAAGTTGTTTTTAAGTCATTTAATTACCGTAATTCAAATTAGAACTAGATGTACATACAACAGCTAACCATAACGGTTTGAAAAATCATATTTGTGTACTTGTGTGTGATTTAATTCCATGTGTAGTAAATTGGAAGTAATTTTCAAACATATTGGTCTAAAGGCTATGACACAATTAAGCTGGAGTGCCATGGCATTTAAATTTCGAAAAATTAAAAAAAGATCAGAAACACATGAAACCTTGGTTGATGTAATGTCATGCCATCAAGATGATGTGGTAAAAAATTGGCCAGTTTGATGAAACTTTAAACACACACCCCTCACAAACTGGAGCAACTCACTCGAAGTCTCGTGGTTACGAGAGGGAACAATGCATGTTTGATGACGAACGGGAGATAGCTTCCACTTACGGCCTTCAAATTTTTTCTACGTGTAACATGCACTAATACAACTATCATGTGAAATTTTGGAAAATTTCAGGGGTCATTTGACCTTTTGAATACATTTAAGTGATTTTCTAGCCATTTAATGACCATAATTCAAATTGGAACTACATCTACATACAACGGTTAACCATAACGGTTTTCAAAAATCATATTTGTGTACTTGTGTGCGAGTTAATTCCATGTGTAGTAAATTAGAAGGGATTTTCAAACATATTGGTCTCACGGCATGGACACATATGTACGCATGGAGTTCCATGGCATTTAAATTCCAAAAATTAAAAATGGTCAGAAAAACATGAAACCTTGCTTGATGTAATGACTGTAACATCCCAAATTTTCAATTTGGAATGTTATACATTAGATCATTATGCATATCATATTTTCTTGCTTTTGGTGATCCGAGAAAAATCCTAAGAAACTCAAGGACCCTCGGAGAGAGTTGGGGATTTCTAAATTATCATATTTGAGGTTTCTCAAATTTTGAAAATAGGATCGTTTGATTTTATTTATTTTTCTTCAAGTATTTCTATCATAAAGATATGAGAGAGGGAGTAAAATGACTCTCCCAAAATAAAGAAATATGAAAGATTTAATAAAAAGATCAAATAAGTTTTATTTGGAGTTTATTTAGATTTTATTTGAATTAGGAAAAATTGCATGTTTAAAAAAAATGCATTTTAGTGCCAAGAAAATGTTCATCTCGTTCTAAATGCATTTTAGATTTCTTTTTCGTAGTTATTTTCTTATCGCGATCTCTGATCCGATCTTCGTTTTAGTTTATCTTTTCGCTCGTTTATCAGAATCAGGTGATTCAAGCGCCTGGAGTTTCATCTCGAAATTCTCTTTCCGTTTAACCTAGTCGCTCAAGCGTTTGCCTCAGCTAAATTTGGACTTAGATCCAGATTGGTTCGGTAGTTGTTTCTCTTTCGCCGTTTGTCTTTCGTTGCTTTTCTTTCGCCGTTCTTTTGCAAACCGGAGTTCTTAAGTTGAACCTTCTGGTTAGATCTCTTATTCGAGTTTTACCCATGCATTAGTTAAGTACTTATTGTTTGCTTGTTTGATTTCGATAGAGTACCCGGAGTGCGCCGCTTGCTACTTTGAATCTCTAGATTTTGCGGATCATGAGCAAGGCAAGTAACACTTTGAACATACTTTCCAATTACCCAGTTTTCATTGCATTAGTCAAACCCTCACACCTTGCATGAGTAGGATCATTTAACTTGTGGGACTGGGAAGTAGATTGAGGTAGTACCTATTACCTGCATTACATTCAAACCTTTGGGAGTTACTTCTATGTTTGCTTTTAGGACATGCTATGCTCGTAGACGTGGATTGGGTGAGTGTATCCATGACAGATGTGAGTTGTTAATTAATGGTTCAACTTAAGGTGGCAACTTTAATACACATCTGGGTGGATTGAGGCATCTGGGTATTCCAGGGATTGCCTGTTTTTCTTCGGAACGCCACCTAGGCTCAAAGGGATCATGTTATTCATACTAGAAACTTCCGTGTGCAGCCACAATGCTATTATGGGCTCTAGCATAGTATGAGTAAGTCGTGCGAACTCTTACAGTGGTGGACTAGCAGATGTAGGGGATGTAGGTTGGTACGGTCCACCCGGGTGTAAGGGCTAGCGCCTCTGAAAGATTGTGTCTCGGTCATCCGTTTCTCAAACATCATGCAGTGCGAGAAATCAAACAGAGGAGATCGGGTCTTGTGGGGAAAAGTGCACAAACCTCTGCAGAGTGTACAAACTGATCATGATTAGCCATGTCCCCGGTTACGGACGTCTTGAGTATCTAGTACTTGGATATCATGTGAATCTCATCATGTTACTTTGATTAATTTTGCTGGGTTTTATGATGAACTTTAATTGGGGTTGAGAGGATGTCTATCTTCTCAACGATGTTTCAACTACCATGATAGTTAAACTAAAATTTATTCCTTTGAAGTAGGGAAAAACTGGCTTTACGCAAAAACTGTAACCATAGAGCTTTCCACCAGCCATATTGCATATAGTATAGCTTTACTTTCTTTTGCTCTCTTGTGTTACTTTGCCAGCATATTCCATGTGCTGACCCGTTTTCGGGATGCAACGTTTCATGTTGCAGACTTTTCAGACGACGAGTAAGGTGCCTTTTAGGTCGTGGTTCTATACTCAGTGATGCCGTTGGAGTTGATGGACTCACTTATCTTCCAAGCCTTCCCCTGTTATAGTGTTAGATGGCCTTCAGCCATTTTTATTGTAATAAGTTCATCGCCGGAACTATCGATGTAATAAGTGTGTGATTGCTACTCTGTTATAAATCCTTCAACTACTGTGCGTGTCAGCATTACTGATCCAGGGATGACACTGATGCACAGAGATCAGACTGTTTGAGGTCTGGTCTCTACAAGATGGTATCAGAGCACACGCTGACTGTAGGACACGACCACTAAGTTAAGCCCTAGAGCACTATTCACTCTTCTCTTTTCTGACTCCTCTTCTTTTCTACTCTTTTAGGATGGTGGATGCAAAGAACAAGTTCATGCAACCAGATGACGATACACCATTTGGACGACACCTGAAGGAAGTCACCAGATATCTAAACATGGACTACCAAGTTTCACCGGAACCTACAATGCCACTCTACCTGAGGAGGAGCGTTGGTTGATTCAAGCTCAAGTTCCAGGAAGGACGTTCAAGCCCGTCACCGCACTCATAGCATTTTCTTTAAATGTGCCTACATGGAGCCTAGGCAGGAGCATGGCAGCCCACATCGCTATGGGAAGGATTGGAGAAGTCTACAAGCAGGAGCTAAAGGACACCATCTACTAGATTTGT
This sequence comes from Secale cereale, assembly GCA_902687465.1. NCBI lineage: Eukaryota > Viridiplantae > Streptophyta > Magnoliopsida > Poales > Poaceae > Secale > Secale cereale. Next base: position 385,653,856 of record LR738709.1, on the reverse strand, counting down.
GGACGCCGAGATGAGAATTGGGATATGATCAACACCCGGAAGGATAGATCCATTGCAGCCTTCATCCAGGAGTTGAACCATCACATTCGTCGCCAGGAGCACCAGATGTGTGCAGGGATGATAGATTTTAAGAAAGCCCTAAATAGGAATTTGGAACTAGAGGAAGAACTCAAGTCTACACGCGACGGATATGAGGAGGAGATGATAATACTTGTGGAGAAGAACGATGACTTGACACGGAAGTTAGGGATACTCATGGGAGAAGAAGACGAGGAAGAAGAACCCAAGGAGATTCCACCCGAAGACTACATTATCATCGACGGCACGGATTCAGAACCCGATGATAGCAAAGATGAAGACTATGAAGATGAAGCTGGAACAGATATCATGGAATCCTATGTCGATCAAAATTTCTAGAAGACCCTCCCTTGACTAGTAGTTTTTCCATTTAGTAGACTTAGATCACTTTTGTAAACGATTAGATCCGTGTAAGCCCTTGTTTGAAATTGATTTTGGTGTGATGAATTGTGTGTTTGCCTAATGTGCATATGGGTAGTGATTTTCCCTTAGACCTTTTTTCTATTCTAATCTCTTCCCTCTACACCCATCAGATGCCTCCAAGACGTGAGCCCGGATTTGAGTTTCCCCCTGAGCTCACCCAATTGATCCAGCATCAGAACACCCTGACGCAACTTCTTGTCCAGAATACTCAGAACAACCAGAATAACAACAACAACCCTCCACCACCACCACCCATGGACAACCTGACACGTTTCTTAAGGTTGCAACCACCAGTGTTTGCTAGCAGCATCGAACCAATAGTGGCTGATGACTGGCTACGCAAGATTGGAAGGGATTTGACCACTGCCAATTGCCTGGATGCTGAGATGGTGCGATTTGCCGCACACCAGTTGTCTGGACCAGCCGCAGCATGGTGGGAGAATTACACAACCACTTACCCCATAGCCAATATGACTTGGGATCAGTTTCAGCAAGCTTTTCGTACCGCCCATGTCGCAACTGGAGCTATGAGTATGAAGAAGCAGGAGTTTCGCAATTTGCGCCAAGGCAACCGTACTGTGGCCCAGTACGTGGATGAGTTTAGTACCCTATCTCTTTATGCCCCAGATGATGTGGACACAGATGCCGCTAAGCAGGAGAGATTCATGGAAGGGCTGAATGATGAGATGAGTGTACAGTTGATGGTGGCAACTTTCAATAACTATCAGGATCTGTTTGATCGCGCCCTAATGATTGAAAGGAAGCATCAACAAATTTAAAGTCGCAAGAGGAAGCATGGGCATGGAACGTATAACTCTGGAGTACAGCAGAAGCCCCGTTTCACCCCTAAAACGGCAGGACATTTTCAACATACCCATGGAGGAGGTAGCTCGCACAATCATAATGGCCCTAAGAATAGAAATGGGAATGGAGCAAATGGTAACCAGAGCCGCCCTACCCCATCCACACCCACCAAGAAGGATTTAAACCATATCACTTGTTTCAAGTGCGGGAAGAATGGACACTATGCCACTGACTGCCCAGAAGCTAAGAATGGGAACGGCAATGGAAGCGCCACGAAGAAGCCCAACCCCTTCAACAAAGGACAAGTGGATCAAGTTAGCGTGGAGGAGGTTGAAGCTCAGCCAGATGCAGTAATAGGTAAGTTTTTAGTTAAGTCCTTTAATGCACTCGTTCTTTTTGATACTGATGCATCGCATTCATACATTTCAAGGGGATTTGTGGATAAGTATAAGCTGCCAACCCAAGCCCTTAGGTCGCCCATGTTAGTAACCTCACCAGGAGCGGAGTATATGGCTAAGTTATGGTGTGATCAGTTGCCATTAAGGGTTGGTAACTACATTTTCCCTTCGGACCTAATAGTATTGGAATCTCAAGGATTGGATGTGATATTAGGCATGGATTGGTTATCTAAGTATGAAGGGAATATTGAATGCGCCAGTAAGTCCATTTTCATTACTACACCAGAAGGGAGAAGGATCAAGTATGTATCCCGGCATGAGCCGAAGAGGAACAGATTAAATTCCTTATCGGGAGTTGTTCAGGAGGAAGTACCAGTGGTGAAGGATTTCCCTGACGTATTTCCAGAAGAACTGCCAGGAATGCCACCTGACGGAGATATAGAGTTTTTGATTGAGCTTTTGCCAGGCACCGGGCCAATTTCTAAGAGACCATATAGGATGCCAGCAAAGGATTTTGAGGAAATTAAGAAACATATTAAGGAGTTACTGGATAAAGGATTCATACGCCCAAGTTCTTCGCTTGGGGTTCGCCAGTACTTCTAGTAGAGAAGAAGGATGGATCATTAAGAATGGTTGTTGATTACCGAGGGCTGAACGAAGTAACGATCAAGAACAAGTACCCATTGCCGATGATCAATGACTTGTTCGATAGATTGCAAGGAGCTAAGGTATTTTCCAAGATCGATCTGCGATCAGGGTACGATCAATTGAAGATCCGAGAGCAGGATATACCTAAGACGGCCTTTACCACCAGGTACGGGTTGTACGAGTATACCGTTATGTCTTTTGGTCTGACTAACGCACCGGCATACTTTATGAACCCGATGAACAAAGTGTTTATGGAGTATTTGGATAAGTTCGTCGTAGTGTTCATAGATGATATATTGATCTTCTCGAAGGATGAAGAGGAGCATGCAGAGCATTTGCGTTTGGTATTGGAGAAGCTCCGAGAACATCAGTTATATGCCAAGTTTAGCAAATGTGAATTTTGGTTGAAGGAAGTCGGATTCCTCGGACACGTTATATCTGGAGAAGGAATAGTAGTTGATCCCGCCAAGGTGGACACTGTGACCCCTTGGGAAGCACCGACAATAGTTGGAGAGATCCGGAGTTTTCTTGGACTTGCAGGATACTAGCGGAGATTTATCGAGAATTTCTCAAAGATTGCAAAGCCAATGACGGAGTTGTTAAAGAAGGACACCAAGTTCATTTGGACAGAAGAATGTGAGGCCAGTTTCCAGGAATTAAAGAAACGTTTGGTCTCATCACCTGTGTTGATTCAGCCAGATCAACATAAGGACTATGAGGTGTACTGCGACGCTTCACGTCGAGGACTTGGAGCAGTTCTTATGCAAGAAGGAAGAGTTGTTTCGTATGCTTCACGACAACTGAAACCTCATGAGTTGAACTATGCCACTCATGATTTGGAGTTAGCAGCCGTAGTGCATGCCTTGAATATGTGGATACACTTTCTCATTGGAAACCATGGTGAAGTATATACGGATCACAAGAGTTTGAAGTATATATTCACTCAGAAGGAGTTGAATTTCAGGCAAAGGAGATGGCTGGAACTCATTAAGGACTACGACATGAGATTACATTATCATCCCAGAAAGGCTAACGTAGTAGCCGATGCGCTAAGCCGCAAGAGCCATGTCAATACCCTAATGATGGAAGAGTTTCCAAAGGAGTTAGACGAGGACTTACAAGAACTACGTTTGGAGATAGTTCTGAGAGGCTATGTAGCAACACTGGAGATCCAGTCTACCCTAATGGATAAAATCAGAGAAGCTCAGAAAACTGACAAGGAGGTTGTCTCTATAAAGGAGAGGATGAGCGAAGGTAAAGCCAAAGGATTTCGTGAGGATGAACACGACACCTTATGGTTTGAGGACCGCGTTTATGTGCCTAATGACCCGGAGATCAGGAAGTTGATTATATAGGAGGCCCATGATTCACCATACTCGATTCACCCAGGAAATACTAAGATGTATTTGGATTTGAAAGATATTTTCTGGTGGACCGGTATGAAGAAGGATATTGCGGAGTATGTAGCAGTTTGTGATGTATGTCAGAGAGTGAAGGCAGAACATCAGAAGCCGACAGGATTGTTACAACCATTGCCAATACCCGAATGGAAGTGGGATAAGCTAGGCATGGATTTTATTACGGGATTACCCAGAACTCGTTCTGGCTATGACTCGATTTGGGTCGTAGTCGATCGTTTAACAAAGGTAGCTCATTTCATCCCCGTAAAGACTACCTATACCAGTGCAAAGTTGGCAAAGATATACATGACCCGAATTGTATGTCTACATGGAGTTCCGAGGAGCATCGTATCAGATAGAGGAACCAAGTTTACCTCAAAGTTCTGGAATCAGTTACATGATACTTTGGGTACCAGGCTTGAGTTTAGCACAGCTTTTCACCCGCAGACAGATGGACAGACTGAAAGAGTTAATCAGATTTTGGAGGATATGCTGAGAGCCTGTGCACTATATTATGGATCTAGTTGGGACGACAATTTGCTGTATGCCGAGTTTTCTTACAACAACAGTTATCAATCCAGTTTGAAGATGGCCCCTTTCGAAGCGTTATACGGAAGGAGGTGTAGGACTCCGTTGTCGTGGGACGAAGTTGGAGACCGACAGTTGTTTGGACCAGATTTGATCAAAGAGTGTGAGGAGAAGGTGAAGTTGATTCAAGATAGACTGAAGGTAGCTCAGTCCAGGCAGAAAAGTTATGTAGACTCAAAGCGTAAGGAGATAACCTATGAGATCGGAGACAGAGCATACTTGAGAGTATCGCCTCTGCGAGGAGTCAAACGTTTTGGAGTTAAAGGAAAGCTAGCCCCGAGATTTGTGGGACCCTACCGTGTTTTTGAACGCATGGGAGAGGTTGCCTATAAGTTGGAATTGCCCGAAGGATTATCAGGAGTACACGACGTGTTTCATGTTTCGCAGCTTAAGAAGTGCCATGCGGAGATGGCCAATATACCACTTAGAGACACAGTACCCCTGGAAGAGATTCAGTTGGAAAGTGATCTGACCTACGAGGAGAAGCCTGTTAAGATCCTCGAATTTTCAAGCAGAGGTACCTGCAACAAGGTTATCAAGTTTTGCAAAGTTCAGTGGAGTCACCACACCGAGGAAGAAGCCACCTGGGAATGAGAAGATGATCTACGCAAGGACCACCCTCACCTATTTTCTAGCCAACCCGAATCTCGAGGGCGAGATTCATCTTAAGGGGGGTAGGTTTGTAACATCCCAAATTTTCAATTTGGAATGTTATACATTAGATCATTATGCATATCATATTTTCTTGCTTTTGGTGATCCGAGAAAAATCCTAAGCAACTCAAGGACCCTCGGAGAGAGTTGGGGATTTCTAAATTTTCATATTTGAGGTTTCTCAAATTTTGAAAATAGGATCGTTTGATTTTATTTATTTTTCTTCAAGTATTTCTATCATAAAGATATGAGAGAGGGAGTAAAATGACTCTCCCAAAATAAAGAAATACGAAAGATTTAATAAAAAAGATCAAATAAGTTTTATTTGGAGTTTATTTGAATTTTATTTGAATTAGGAAAAATTGCATGTTTTCAAAAAAATGCATTTTAGTGCCAAGAAAATGTTCATCTCGTTCTCAATATTCCATTTAGACGGTGAAAATTTGTTTTGGCAATTTCTAGATTTTATTTTATTTTTTTAGAGTTATTTTAGCGCCGGAATATATAAAAAAAATAAAAAAATAATAGGGGGACCCGACCCGACTGGGCCGAAGCCCAGCCGAGCAGGCCCATCGCCGCCACGCCGCCTTCCCCGCATCGTCGCCCGTGGCCGCATCGGACTCCACCTCCGCCGCCATGGCTTGCCCCTCCCCCAAGCTAGCCACCCCCTCCTA
>LR738709.1:385573324-385648085 GCA_902687465.1 Secale cereale | reverse complement strand
ATATATATATATATATATATATATATATATATATATATATATATATCTGCACCCCCCTCCAACCACCGCCGCCGCACCCCGCCCCTCGCCGCAAGCCACCGCCGTCGCGACGCCCGCCCCGCCGCCGCGACGACGCCACCCGCCGCCCTCGCCGCCGCCAGCCGCCGCCCTCGCCGCCGCTAGCCACCGCCCTCGTCGTCGCTGCCCACCGCCACCTCGCAGCAGCCCCGCCGCCACCCGCCGTCGCCGGAAGCCACCGCCGCCGTTTGTTCCGACGAGGTAGCCGCCGCCCGGTTTTCTTTAGAAGACCGTTGGTTTTTTTAGAACCCCTAGTCGTTTTTTAGATCGATTTTATTAGATCGGTTTTCTGTTTTTATTCTCTGGTTTAGTTAAGCAGTAAACGTTCACCCGTTCGTTCGTTCTAACAAACGAATTCGTCGTTTAGTCTCAGCTGACGAACGTCCGTTCGTTAAGCTGTTTTAGATTTCTTTTTCGCAGTTATTTTCTGATCAGATCTTCGTTTTATTTTATCTTTTCACTCGTTTATCGGAATCAGGTGATTCAAGCGCCTGGAGTTTCATCTCAAAATTATCTTTCTGTTTAACCTAGTCACTCAAGCATTTGCCTCAGCTAAATTTGGACTTAGATCCAGATTGGTTCGGTAGTTGTTTCTCTTTCGCCATTTGTCTTTCGTTGTTTTTCTTTCGCCGTTCTTTTGCAAACCGGAGTTCTTAAGTCGAACTTTCTGGTTAGATCTCTTATTCGAGTTTTACCCGTGCATTAGTTAAGTACTTATTGTGTGCTTGTTTGATTTCGATAGAGTACCCGGAGTGCGCCGCTTGGTACTTTGAATCTCTAGGTTTTGCGGATCATCAGCAAGGCAAGTAACACTTTGAACACACTTTCCCATTACCCAGTTTTCATTGCATTAGTCAAACCCTCACACCTTGCATGAGTAGGATCATTTAACTTGTGGGACTGGGAAGTAGATTGAGGTAGTACCTATTACCTGCATTACATTCAAACCTTTGGGAGTTACTTCTACGTTTGCTGTTAGGACATGCTATGCTCGTAGACGTGGATTGGGTGAGTGTATCCATGACAGATGTGAGTTGTTAATTAATGGTTCAACATAAGCTGGCAACTTTAATACACATCTGGGTGGATTGAGGCATCTGGTATTCCAGGGATTGCCTGTTTTTGTTCGGACCGCCACCTAGGCTCAAAGGGATCATGAGATTATTCATACTAGAAACTTCCGTGTGCAGCCACAATGCTATTATGGGCTCTAGCATAGTATGAGTAAGTTGTGCGAACTCTTACAGTGGTGGACTAGCAGATGTAGGGGATGTAGGTTGGTACGGTCCACCCGGGCGTAAGGGCTAGCGCTTCTGAAAGACTGTGTCTCGGTCATCCGTTTCTCAAACATCATGCAGTGCGAGAAATCAAACGGAGGAGATCGGGTCTTGTGGGGAAAAGTGCACTAACCTCTGCAGAGTGTACAAACGTATCATGATTAGCCGTGCCCCCGGTTACGGACGTCTTGAGTATCTAGTACTTGGATATCATGTGAATCTCATCATGTGACTTTAATTAATTTTGTTGGGTTTGATGATGAACTTTAATTGGGGTTGAGAGGATGTCTATCTTCTCAACGATGTTTCAACTACCATGATACTTAAACTAAAATTTATTCCTTTGAAGTAGGGAAAAACTGGCTTTACGCAAAAACTGTAACCATAGAGCTTTCCACCAGCCATATTGCAAATAGTATAGCTTTACTTTCTTTTGCTCTCTTGTGTTACTTTGCCAGCATATTCCATGTGCTGACCCGTTTTCGGGCTGCAACGTTTCATGTTGCAGACTTTTCAGACGACGAGTAAGGTGCCTTTTTGTGGGGACCCCGATTTAGAAGTCGAGATCACCGAATGCACGTGTACAGTGATCCCAGAGATCAATGCTTAGCCAATGAGTACTTTGAATGTACTCGCAAGCAACCCATGATTTGTTTCAAAGTAACAATGCAATTGAACAACAATGAGCAATCTAGCTATGAGCTAGAATAAATATTCTACCATCAAGTGTATGCATCAATAAACTCCCGTAACCTCGAAGACAGGTTACCGATATCAACATGAATATGATTCAACTCATCGAGTCAAGTCACCACCTTGACTCATCACACACACATACTTTCACCGATGTAGTAAAACTCTGGACATAGTTTAAGTAGCACCACCCAACTGTCCATGACCGTGGACATGGCTATTCGAATAGTTTTACACTCTGCAGAGGTTGCGCACTTTACCCACAAGATCCGAGAAGCTATCGTGTCACCCACGATCCCGGAGTACCTCAAGTACTCGGGGGAAGCACCCGGTCATTATCTTTCCTTAGACGACACTAACATAGAGTCCACTCGTTGGTACATGGCCCTCGAGTACAAACAATAAATCATGGGACTTGCCCTAATTTCAATGTCACGCGTACCCGAGGGGACCAACGGTGTGTCCGGTGCCCTGTGAAAACAGTCATGGTCGTCTATCCAAGCACGACCCCGTCCCGGGAAAGACCTCAAGTCTTCCCGTCACTAGTAATGCGGGCACCATGCTTGTATCGGCCTAAGTAATCAATAATGCCCCGTCCCATAAGGGGTAGAGTGGTTGCACATATTTGGTTGGGACGGTAGTCACACATAAATCTAATCCATCATTTCACCCATGCACAAGATTTTTACCGGCACATCACTTCTTCCTCAAGTGATGACCTAACTCAATATCACCCTCGGGCATTAGGGGCACCCGATGGGGTTTATGAAAAGATTTCAACCACGATGGTTTCATGACACACATGCATCACTAAACATCACTACTAACCATTTGCATGACATCTAGCACATAGCAAGATGATGAGTAAAGCATGCATCATATGGTGGTTTCAAACTAAGTCACCACCGTCATTCTTATCATCATGCATTTGGAAACAAACGGGTTCCGAAGGACACAAGTGTATCATGGTCAAAGGGCTGCTTGCCTGGATTGGCTTGGTCTTCAAAGTCTTCAAATCCTTCTCCACCTTCTTCCTCAGCAACTTTGTCAAATGCGGTATCTATACATCGCAAAATATCAACGGGAAAATAAGACCACAATGAAAACAGAAAAATCAAAGTGCTCAGAAAAATGTCAACTTATTTTTGTTAAATACTAGAGGGGAAACTAAGATGGCAAAAATTCTTAGTTGGAGTTTTGGAGTTACAGAATGGAATCTAAGGATTTTTGAACAGGAGTTTTAATGCTCAAATTTGAATTTAAATTTGAACAGAACAGAAAAGTTTCATGGATATGTGTGAAAGTGACACCATTAAATAGGTTGGATTTTTACAAGATTTTAGGAGTCAGAATCAATTCATTTGGACTAATATTTATTTCTGTAAAATTATTTGAAATTTTACAAAAAAGAAAAAGAGGAAATGGCCCGGCGGGCGGGGCCCGTCGGTCAGTGACTGCGAGGGGAGAGAGAGAGCGGTGAGGATGATAGGCGGGGCCCGCCTGTCATCTTCAACCTCACGGCCACGGCGACGGCGAGCTCACCGGCGACGATTCCGGGCACGGTGGGGCAAACGGAGGGCAGGAATGGGCTCAGCAGCGAGTCGCGGGTGTAGTGGTGGTGGTGCGGCTCGCCGAGGAGGCCTGGTTCGTCGGCGGCGAGGTGAGATGGCGGAGGGTTGTCGGGAGGTCACTGCTCCGGTCGATTCCGGTGACTGTAGAAGGGGAAAAGAGAGGGGAATGCATCAGTGGAGTGCTACGGTGCTAGATCGAGCAAAAGGAAGAGCTGAGAGGGGTCGTACTGCGAGATCTCCGGCTGCCCGACGCGGCAGAGCTCCAGTCGATCTCGAGCACTGAGGGCCTCTGGGGGCGAATGAGTGGTTCTGGAGCGCTACTGGGGACGTGGGGAGGAGCTGAGTGCTGTTGGAGGGGCTCGGGCGTGCTTATATAGCCGAGCCCACGGTCACCGTGGACTCGTGCGCCGGCGAGGTCGCAGACAAGGCCAGAGGCCGTGCAGGCGCTCGTGTTCGAGTCGGGGAGGATCGTGGACGAGTTCTACGCCTAGTAGAGGGGAGAGGAGGAGCGTGGAAGGCTCCAGACAGCATGCGCATGTGAGGCCGACGAGTGGAGGTTGAGGGCGGCCAGCGCGCGTGCGAAGGCGGCCACTGGAGGGAGGAGGAGGAGGGGGACAGCGCCGGGGGAGGTCGCGGACGTCGAGGTGCATCGACTGGCGCGAGGGGGGAGCACGAGGTGGTCGGCTGCGCTGGATTGGGCGAAGCTACAGTGCGGGGGCGCACTGTAGCGTGCTCTGGAGCGTGCTAATTGCATGCCATGGCATGCCATTGGCCCTCTCGGCGTGTCCGCCGTGTCTGGGGGGTCCAACGCGAAGCAGACGTCTCAGCTGAGGCCTTGGATGCTCTGGAGGTGCAGTGAGAGAGAGGTGAAGCTGGTAACTAGGTAGAAAGGGGCTGTCCAGCAAGGTGAGTTGGGGTTTTCACCCCTCAATCATGGAGCTGTGGACATGAGGGAGTTACTGGAGGTAGATTGTAACTAGTTGAAGCTGTGGTAGAAAGTTGAGGCAAAAGTAAAAAGTAAAAGGGGTCAAGATGGTAGTTTTGGTAAAAAGGCAGAAGGTGTTTGATCAAGTTTTGGTCAAGCAAATGATTCCACTTGCCATGACACTTAACAGGATTGAATGACATATGGAAATAGGGTGTTTCACCAAATTTGGGCTTATTTGAAGAAACTAGCCAATGTAACTTTGGTGAACCCTAGAAATCAACAGAAATGGCTTCATCTCGTTTGAGTAAAACTAATCATCTCCCCTTGATGCACCACTTGATGTAGTTTCATCATTTGGGGTAATGATCATGCCCACAAAGTTTGAAGCTCCAGATAAAAAGTTGGTAATGTAAAGTTGTTCAAATTTGCATTTGAACGGAAATGGTTTTGGGGTATTCTAATCAAGTTACCCTACTCCAAATCTTTTGCCATTTGCTCTAGATGCCTTATTAGGCCTTTCTAGCATGTGCATCAAGTTTGAGAGCATTTGGACAAGTTTGGCAATGTAAAGTTGCTCAAACTTCAAATATGGACAAAATGGTTTTGAAGGGTTTTGAGGATGTTATCTTGCTTCCCAAGGCATGGGACTTGGCAAGATCATCAAATATGTCACATATGACATGATGTAATTTCCCTGGAATGTTTGGAGAATATTTCCTTTGTAAATATTTCAAAAGCTTGAAATATCCAGAAAGGGTTTTAGAGGGATTAGCCCATTATTTTGAACATGACCAAGTGTTGAAACTCTTATATATGGACAATATATGTCCTATTAGTCTCTCTGAATTTTGGCAAATATTTTTGAAACACTTAAATAATTTTTCCCTATTAAAGACCATTTCTGGCCTTAAGAAATAGCTTTTAAATAAAATAGGAAAATAACTTTTAAAATTATACTTTTGTGGTTTCTGGGGGTCCTGTGACTACTAGGTCTCAAATATACTTTTTGAAATAATTTTCTCACCCTAAATCAAGCACTTGCAGTGCAAACCTCAATTCAGGGGTTTTTGGAATACTAAATTTTAAAAATACATTTTTGGCCAAATTAATTTTATAAGAAAATACCATACTGCTATATAACACTTGGTATGATTATTGGGCAGAAGTTTTGGGTATGGAGATGAATTCTACAAGAGGTAATAGTTGACTTTAATGAGCACAAGAAAAACATATGAAGGAAAACTCATTTCCAAATAAAAGCCAAATGATGCCAAAAAAAATTGCTGGTCCAAATTTTCATGCTTCATTGATGCAAATAACATGTTACAAAGTGCAGGGTGTGACACTTTTAGGTCGTGGTTCTATACTCAGTGATGCCGTTGGAGTTGATGGACTCACTTATCTTCCAAGCCTTCCGCTGTTATAGTGTTAGATGGCCTTCAACCATTTTTATTGTAATAAGTTCATCGCCGGAACTATCGATGTAATAAGTGTGTGATTGCTACTCTGTTATAAATCCTTCAAGTACTATGTGTGTCAGCATTACTGATCCAGGGAAGACACTGATGCACAGATATCAGACTGTTTGAGGTCTGGTCACTAAAAGATGGTATCAGAGCACACGCTGACTGTAGGACACGACCACTAAGATAAGCCCTAGAGCACTATTCACTCTTCTCTTTTCTGTCTCCTCTTCTTTTCTACTCTTTTAGGATGGTGGATGCAAAGAACAAGTTCATGCAACCAGATGACGATACACCATTTGGACGACACCTGATGGAAGTCACCAGATATCTAAACATTGGACTACCAAGTTTCACCGGAACCTACAATGCCACTCTACCTGAGGAGGAGCGTTGGTTGATTCAAGCTCAAGTTCCAGGAAGGACGTTCAAGCCTGTCACCGCACTCATAACATTTTCTTTTAATGCGCCTACATGGAGCCTAGGCAGGAGCATGGTAGCCCACATCGCTATGGGAAGGATTGTAGAAGTCTACAAGCAGGAGCTAAAGGACACCATCTACTAGATTTTGGACGCTGAGATGAGAATTGGGATATGATCAGCACCGGGAAGGATAGATCCATTGCAGCCTTCATCCAGGAGTTGAACCATCACATTCGTCGCCAGGAGCACCAGATGTGTGCAGGGATGATAGATTTGAAGAAAGCCCTAAATAGGAATTTGGAACTAGAAGAAGAACTCAAGTCTACACGCGACGGATATGAGGAGGAGATGATAATACTTGTGGAGAAGAACGATGACTTGACACAGAAGTTAGGGATACTCATGGGAGAAGAAGACGAGGAAGAAGAACCCAAGGAGATTCCACTCGAAGACTACATTATCATCGACGGCACGGATTCAGAACCCGATGATAGCAAAGATGAAGACTATGAAGATGAAGCTGGAGCAGATATCATGGAATCCTCTGTCGATCAAAATTTCTAGAAGACCCTCCCTTGACTAGTAGTTTTTCCATTTAGTAGAGTTAGATCACTTTTGTAAACGATTAGATCCATGTAAGCCCTTGTTTGAAATTGATTTTGGTGTGATGAATTGTGTGTTTGCCTCATGTGCATATGGGTAGTGTTTTTCCCTTAGACCTTTTTTCTATTCTAATCTCTTCCCTCTACACCCATCAGATGCCTCCAAGACGTGAGCCCGGATTTGAGTTTCCCCCTGAGCTCACCCAATTGATCCAGCAGCAGAACACCCTGATGCAACTTCTTGTCCAGAATACTCAGAACAACCAGAACAACAACAACAACCCTCCACCACCACCACCCGTGGACAACCTGACACGTTTATTAAGGTTGTAACCACCAGTGTTTGCTAGCAGCAATGAACCAATAGTGGCTGATGACTGGCTACGCAAGATTGGAAGGCATTTGACTACTGCCAATTGCTCGGATGCTGAGATGGTGCGATTCGCCGCACACCAGTTGTCTGGACCAGCCGCAGCATGGTGGGAGAATTACACAACCACTTACCCCATAGCCAATGTGACTTGGGATCAGTTTCAGCAAGCTTTTCGTACCGCCCATGTCTCAACTGGAGCTATGAGTATGAAGAAGCAGGAGTTTCGCAATTTGTGCCAAGGCAACCGTACTGTGGCCCAGTACGTGGATGAGTTTAGTACCCTATCTCGTTATGCCCCACATGATGTGGCCACAGATGCCGCTAAGCAGGAGAGATTCATGGAAGGTTGAATGATGAGATGAGTGTACAGTTGATGGTGGCAACTTTCAATAACTATCAGGAGCTGGTTGATCGCGCCCTAATGATTGAAAGGAAGCATCAACAGATTGAAAGTCGCAAGAGGAAGTATGGGGAAGGAAAGTATAACTCTGGAGTACAGCAGAAGCCCCGTTTCACCCCTAAAACGGTAGGACAGTTTCAACATACCCATGGAGGAGGTAGCTCACACAATCATAATGGCCCTAAGAATGGAAATGGGAATGGAGCAAATGGCAACCAGAGCAGCCCTACCCCATCCACACCTACCAAGAAGGATTTCAGCCATATCACTTGTTTCAAGTGCGGGAAGAATGGACACTATGCCACTGACTGCCCGGAAGCTAAGAATGGGAATGGCAATGGAAGCGCCACGAAGAAGCCCAACCCCTTCAACAAAGGACAAGTGAATCACGTTAGCATGGAGGAGGTTGAAGCTCAGCCAGATGCAGTAATAGGTAAGTTTTTAGTTAAGTCCTTTACTGCACTCGTTCTTTTCGATACTGGTGCATCGCATTCAGACATTTCAAGGGGATTTGTGGATAAGTATAAGCTGCCAACCCAAGCCCTTAGGTCGCCCATGTTAGTAACCTCACCAGGAGCGGAGTATATGGCTAAGTTATGGTGTGATCAGTTGCCATTAAGGATTGGTAACTACATTTTCCCTTCGGACCTAATAGTATTGGAATCTCAAGGATTGGATGTATTATTAGGTCTGGTCGCTACAATGACATGCCACCAAGATGATGTGGTAAAAAAAGTGGCTTGTTTGACGAAAGATTGGACACACACCCCTCACAAACTAGAGCAACTCACTAGAAGGCTAGTGGTTCCGAGAGGGAACAATGCATGTTTGATGACGAACGGGAGATAACTTCCCCTTACGGCCTTCAAATTGTTTCTACGTTTAACGTGCAGTAATACAACTATCATGTGAAAATTTAGAAAATTTCATGGGTCAATTAACCTTTTAAAGACATTTAAGTGATTTTGTAGCCATTTAATGACCGTAATTCTAATTTGAACTACATCTACATGCAATGGATAACCATAACGGTTTAAAAAAACATACTTTTTGTGTACTTGTGTGCGATTTAAAAAATCTTCAGACGATGTAAATATCTGGTGTTCAAAAAAGAAAATGTAAAGATCTGGCAAGACAACCGGCCCCCACACGATTGCTACTCTATTTTGCTCCTCGAGGTTTGGAAGATGAATGGCGGGGGTTATTAATCAGACACGGTTCTGTATTGGAAACCATCAGCTATTATGTTCACACACGGATTTTAATGTGGGAATCGTGTATAATTCAAACTACAGTACTCGTAAATTCTTGCGACCGGCGTGTGTACTGTTCCCGTCGATCTAGATTCCGACCGCCAATAAATACCACCTTGCTCACGTCATCCCGCGGGCATTCTCATCTACATCCTCCCCTCACTCGCCCTCTCTCTCTCTCAAAGCTCCGCCATGGCGCCGTCGATCTGCCCACGCGCCGGCGAGGAGTCGCCGCCCCCCCGAGGATGCTCAGTCGAAGAGCAGCGACGAGGAGGAGCCCTACGCGTCGCCGGACGACGTTGTGCCAGGCCCCCCAACTTTGGATTGGTTTTGGGGCCAGTACAATCTTTGTCTATGGAAGTCGCTGCCGCCGGGTGAGAAAGCCGGGCAAGTGGCGTTTAAGAAGGAGATGGCGGAGGAGGAAGCCAGGTACCAGGCGGCCTGTGAAGCCCGTGATGCCGCCTGCAAAAATAAGGTGGAGCTTTGGGGGTGGGCGCGTCGTCGTGCGGAGGAGGTGTACGAAG
Source organism: Secale cereale (assembly GCA_902687465.1). NCBI lineage: Eukaryota > Viridiplantae > Streptophyta > Magnoliopsida > Poales > Poaceae > Secale > Secale cereale. The sequence continues at coordinate 385,638,500 of LR738709.1, read as the reverse complement.
ATGGGTACTTCGCGAGGAAGGTCAAAGGCGCTAGGCGCCTCATCGCTGCATGGAGGTAGGCCGATAAGCTCCAGCGTGCCACCGATGAGGAGCTCCGATGGGCACCCAACAAAATGGCAAGATTGTCCACGCTTGTCCGCCAGCAAGAGGCAGATCGGTACGTCAAGCGCTGCGAGGCGGAGGAGGCGGAGTACTGCCTCCACGTTGGGAAGATGTCGCACATCAGGAGGGATTATTAGTTTTAGTATTGTTCGTTTTCAATTTTATGCATTGTACCTAGTAGTTAAGTATCATCACGAATATGTGATGATATTATATATATATTATGTGATGAACTAATGAACAATTAATATATATATATATATATATATATATATATATATATATATATATATATATATATATATATGTATGTATATAATGAATTTCATTTTCTATCTGTTTTTGTATACTAATTTGAATCTAACTGTTATCATCTACATATCCAGAATGGAAAGCGTATATAAATACATTGAAATAGACTATATAAGAACGGAAAACAGAGTACACACATTGAAACAGAGCGATTAATAAAGCAATACTATGATTGCTGTTAATACATAGCTATCCACGTTGAAACGACTCAACAAAATAAAACACGTCCATGAGACCATGACCAACAGCCCTTGCCTACGGTAGCTCTTGGCTCTGCCTAAACTCGTGCAGGCGTTCATCCAAGTGGTCGACACGCCCGCGGTACATCTGTAGCGCGATTAGAGCTCCAAGTTGGCTATTTCATCGGAGATCGCCAGCTCGAGGATGCGATGGCCATGTTCCTCTATTGCGCCCAGGTGGACACCTGGGCCAAGGAGGCGGTCGAGCCTACTGACCAACGCGTTGGCATCGAGCGGGCTGCGGACAAGGCAAACGGCGCGACCCATGCGAACAGCGAGGCAGGCGTCCGGTACAAGTACGGCGCGGCCGGCCTCTGGTGCAAGTACGGCGCAGAGGGCCTCTGCCCACTCCTGGCGAGGAATGGGGGTACTAACGGGACGTGTACCTAGCTGCGACGCCGTGTCACCAGCATGCAAGCGCCGATGGATCCGCCCTTGCTGTGCGGCGCGCCGTGCCTCTCGCTCTGCGGTGCTCAAATGGTCTCATCATACGGCCAGCCGCACGCTATCGGCATGGATGCGCCAAGCTTGCTCTGCGGCGCGCCATCGATCATGTTGTGCGGCGAGCTGCAGCCTCTCGGCACTGACATGCCTATCTTGATCCGCGGCGCTCAAGCGCCATGCACCAAGGGTCTGCTCATCCCTAGCGATGACGCGCATAACTGCGCCGTCCATCGCGTTGCCGGGGAGAGCCTCGGCCTCGACGAGCCTTGGCGCCTTCTCATTTTCCTCGTCAACGAGGTTGATGGCAGAGGCAGTGCTTTGGTGGGTTGGCATGCTTGGGGAAAGGTGGATGTGCTACAGGCTACGCTTGTTGCCTCCGTGCGTCGCGCGCCGCCTTGGTTTATGTGCAATATCGCTGGGTGGCGGGAAACATGTGAGGAAATGGCGGGAAACGGTGGCGTGTTCATAAAATGCCATCAATTAGCATATAAGGAACATCGAGCTAGCACAAGAAGTAGAGGATGATAAGATGAAAACGGACCACAGTACAGAACCCGTCGGTGATGAATTCATCAATGACAAACGGTTGTATACTAGCAAGCGTCTTCCCACAACACACACGACTTATTCCATCACAAACAGGTCAGATGGATCAACTGTATGCCACGTATCGCACATTGTCAAAAAGTAATGTTGTAGACCTTCTTTAACATGTGTTAAAAAATAAAAATAAAAATAAAAAACAAGGATCTCGAGGTTAACTTAACTGATGGGATGGATAATATAGGTCATTTAATTTGACCTCAATGATCCATCCCATCAGATAATTTAACATCAAGACAACTTCCTATCCAGTCACCCATCTGATGGCTGCTCTATCCTGAGCACAGTTAACTTGAGAGTTCTCTTAAATGAGCTATTGGTGGAACAGATAGTCCTTGCTGATATAGGATGCCTCTTCGCATCCTTATGGCGTACCCGGATGACTGCCGGTTGCTCAATGGCCAATAGATGTTGTGTAGATAGAGCATATCACATACGTCTTATTAGAAGCAATCGTCTTTGTTATTATCAGTCTTCGCACACATTTTTGTTTATAGACCTGTTTTTCGTGTATCGCACACATCCTGTTAAATTGAAGCATTTCTATTCTCTTGTCTCAAAGCAAACAGTTCATCCAAGTGAACCGTATGCCCTATATCGCACACACCTTAATCTGGCTGACCGTTTCTTCTGTGTTGCCCAATCACAAACAGTTCATCTGAGTGAACCGTATGTTGTACATCGCACACACCTTCATCTGGCTATCTGTCTCTGTTCTTCTTCCTAATCGCAAACAGTTCATTGAAATTAACCGTATGCCCTTCATCGCACACACAACTAAAATCTGAACCATGTTTGATGCATCCGTCATCGCAAACGTTTTGCACCTTTTGGGATGGTTTTATTAGATGACCATTTGTGATTATTGCATCGCATGCAGTTTTGTCGAAGGATCTCTGACCGTAGTGTCGTGTTAGCAGCATCCTGCAGTAGTGACTGTCGAGGACCCACTCAGTAGCTTTGGGAGATTCATTCTGCAGATGAATTAGTGCATCTTACAAACTCATATACTTCATAGTGAAGAATATGACATCAAATTCATCAAACTGAATTTCATCAAGTAGTGCAATAGATACAATAGTATAAGGACGTGAGAAATGAGTAATTCATTTCTTCATGATTAGCTTGCATCCTTTCATGCACACTCAGGTCTCCAGCACATTCTTCAAACGTTTAAGTTCGTTTGGCGACCTGACCCTGCATAAGAGATTAGTTCCTTTTCTTCACCACCCACACCTGGAGGGGTGGCAAAGAGTTCATCATTCCTCGAGCTCCATAGGAGAAAGGTGGCATTGAAGCCAGTGCACTTAGTTTCACAGAAGAGGGATTAGAGTATGTATATGAATAAGCAGATAAATTCTCCGAGGACTTTTGAATATAATGATTTGAAGAATAATGCACATATTCATAACTCTTAGATTTTTCCTTCGAAACAGAAGCATTAGCATGATTATGTTTATATGAGGACTTGGATCTATATGAGGAATTTGATCCACATGAGGTCTTTGGTCCATATGAACATTTTGATCCATATGAAGATTTTGATTTGGGGTTCCTATTCTTCACATGTGGTGTCATGAGGACATTCACCTGAAGATTTTCATGGCACCTTTTGGGAACCCCGATTTTCTTCATAGGGGGACCGTTCCTGCAGTTAGTTCCAACATATCTGGAAAATACTTCACCATTCTAATTTTTGAACAATTTATAGTTGGAGTTAAATGACTCATCAGACGAACATGAAGATTCACAAGTAAATCCAGATAAAGTAGATGGATCTATGGGAGTGATACGTCTCCAATGTATTTATAATTTTTTATTGTTCCATGTTGTTATATTATCATTCTGGGATGTTTTAATAATCACTAGCTAAATGCCCGTGCGTTGCTCCGGGCAACAATGTAGATACATGAATTAAAAATAAATCTAATAAATCTCGTTTAGCACTGAGATGACAAATAAAAACTGAATAGCGGTATGGGACGCTATCATTGGAATACTATGTGCATAAGAAAGTTCCCCGTGACTGTAAGTGAACACCGTTAGCTAATCGAAAAATCAATTAGAATGGTATAGAATGAAGGAGACACGCAACATGTCTCCCCGGTGAAGATGGAAAGACAAACAATAATGCTAATGGAGAGCATAAATTGTATCCTATTAATAGTACATATCACGGATGAAAAGTTTGAATGTATTACTGGTGGTTATATGACATGTCCATGATGTAACACACATATATGATCATAAGAACTGGTAAGATGCTGCACCTATTAACATGATGATCCTGAGTGTCTGATTTAACACATAGAGTCAAGTTAGAGACAATCCCCACTACGCCTTATCTTTCCTCCTCTAGAAGAAAAGATCTTACTCCTCCCATATAAGCAAATATCTATTTTATGCTCTTAAATATCTACTTTATTAAACAGCTAATGAACCATGGAAAACTAACTGATGCCAATACCATACCACAATAAAACGGATCTGATTAAAAAGAGCAAAAGGTAGACTGCTTCGCTTACGAGTGATAAGGGAGACTAAGGTGAGAGCCAATTTAAAGCCAACATCCACCCATCCATTAAGTACCTACTTCTTTGATATTCTGGAGGTCAAATCTATGCAAACGATCAGCTGCTCAAATAATATGTCCATTTTGTAAACCAGCAATGAAAAGCTAGCTAGTCAAACCTTGATAGAGCAAGAGTACTTATATATAACATAAAAAGAGAATGGCAAAGGGAGGACTCACATTGCTGCTTCTCTTTCCCTTGCGGCACATGTCACACATGCACAGACTTGTCCAAGGCACCAGCCAACTACTCCACGACATCTCTCCGACCGCCGCATCACCCGAGCCTAGCGCCTCCCAACCAAGCCCCAACACGCACATACGTGACCAACCCAACCCCTACAAATACACGTCCTCCCAGCCCCATCGCACGCCCCGGCAACCCAAGCCATCGCGTGTGCCTCCCTCCCAATGCATGATCTCCCCCCAGCTCACGTTTCCTCTATTCCAACTCCGGTGGCCACACCCCAATGCCTCTTGTCGCCATAGTCCGTCCTTGCAAGCACATCTCGTGGATGCATCATACGTGCTCGTCAATTCCCATGCGAGATAGTGGTGGGATCGACATAACTCACAAGTGCAAATTCGGTCGGGTAAAGCATGTAGATAGAAGAAAGGAATCTCTACCATAGTGATAGAAGAAAGGAATTGATCGAAAGAAGGAAGGAGATTGATCATGAGTTATTGTGTTATCAAATCAGATTTTTATTACCATGCATGAATTGATTGCGTTTGGTTACCATACGTGAAATTATTTGTTTATATCACATATACCAAAAATAGAAGAAAGGCATAGCAAACCAAAGAAAAACTGACAGGGAGAAAACTGATGGAGGGAGGAAAGTTTGATTGAGGGAAGTGGGGGTCGTACTAGAGGTTGGACGAAGCGAGGGGAACGTAAGAGGGGAGAGGAAATCTTACGTTTATTTTAGGTAGTAGGGATTTTATATCATTTTTGGGACTAACCTATTGACATAGTGCCCAGTTCTAGTTGCTGTTTTCTGCTTGTTTTTTACATCACAGAAAATCAATACCAAACGGAGTCCAAATGCAATAGAGCTTTTTGGAGATTATTTCTGGGCCAGAACGGCCCAGAACACACAGGATGGGCTGAAGAAGTACCAGAGGGGGCTCCAAGGGGAGCACAACCCACCAGGGCGCGCCTGGGCCCCCTGGCGCGCCCACGTGGGTTGTGCCCACCTTGGTGGCCTCCCACATCGTCTCTTTGCTCTATAAATACCGCAATATTCCAGAAAACATACGAGAGTCAACAAAATTTTATTCCAGCCGCCGCAAGTTCCAAAACCACAACATCCAATCTAGAGCCCTTTTCCAGCACTTCGCCGAAGGGGAGAAAAATCACGAAGGGGTTCATCATCCTCATTGGTGCCTCTCCAATGATGCGTGAGTAGTTCACCTCACACCTACGGTTCTGTAGGCAATAGCTAGATGGCTTCTTCTCTCTTTGTTTCTCAATACAATGGTCTCTTGGAGATCTGTGTCATGTAATGACTTTGTGCGCTGTGTTTGTTGGGATCCGATGTAATGTGAGTTTAAGATTAGATATGCCTATATTTAATATCCATTATTTATTATTATAGCCTCGTATTTCTTCAACGATATTTGGGTTTTGTTTGGTCAACTTTATCTATTTATCTTGCAATGGGAAGAGGTGTTGTGTAATGGGTTCGATCTTACGGTGCCCTTTCCCAGTGACAGAAGGGAAAGCAAGGCATGCATGTATCGTTGATATTAAGGATAAAAAGATGGGGTATGTTCCTACATGAATAGATCTTGTCTACATCATGTCATCGTTCTTATTGCATTACTCCGTTTTTCCATAAACTTAATACACTAGATGCTTGCTGGATAGCGGTCGATGTGTGTAGTAATAGTAATACACGTAGGCAGGAGTCGGTCTACTAATCTTGGACATGATTCCTATATACATGATCATTGTCTTGGATTTCTTCATAACTATTCTCTTTTCTATCAGTTGTCCAATAGTAATTTGTCTACCCACAGTTGCCATTTTTCGAGAGAAGCCACTAGTGAAATCTACGGCCCACAGGTCTATTTTCCTATCATATACTTTCAGATCTATATTGCTACTTGTTTTTTCCTCTATCTGTAACTTTTATTTTCATATCTATATTATCAAAAACAGAAAAATACCTTGCTGCGTTTTATTTTCCATTCTTCCATTTGCATCAATCAATCTATCTATTTACCAATCTACTACCCGGGAGGGATTGACAACCCCGCTTACACGTCGGGTTGCAAGTATTTGTTATTTGTGTGCACGTACCGTTTACACAGTGTTGCGTGGTTCTCCTACTAGTTCGATAACCTTGGTCTCATCCCTGAGGGAAATATCTATCATGGCTGTGCTGCATCATCCCTTCCTCTCTGGGGAAATACCGATGTAGTTCTAGCGACATCAGGGAGGTCCTTTCGCAGCAACCCATGAGGTTTTGGGATACTGCTCAGGTTTCTAGTAGGTCCCTTCAACATTGAGTTTCCTCTCAGAGACAATAACCTCTTTCCTAGGGTTCCTGTTCAGAATATGCTTTTAAGCACATTGCAAAGGATTTGATGCCCTTTGAGGCTTTTGTACATGCCTGTCACATACTATTCCTTCGACCCTGCATTTTCGTTAGTAGCATTGGTTGTTTCCTCAGTTGAGGAAATTGTCACCACAGAATCTTTTGAAGAAACTATAGCGATACAAGCATTTGAACATTCAGCAAAAGAATTTGAATTTTCTCGTTCAATGCATTTTAAGAACAGTGCATCAAATTCTTCATTTGCGAAACTTATCTATGGAGCAAGCAAAGAATCATTTTCCCTTTGAAGATCATCATGAGCCACCCTCAGTTTCTCAAGATCTTGCTTTCTCTAAAGAAATTCGTAAGAAAGCTTCTCATGATCAGCTAAGAGGGTTCCGTGATGATCTTGAAGGTTATTAAACTTAGACTGTAGTAGTTGAAGATTTTCAGTCAAGGTTTGAGTTTGATTCAGTTCGTCATCCAATAGGTCATCGCTTTTGTCTAGCAAATTTTGAACCCTTTGCGAAGCTTTTTGTTGTTTCATGGCAATATTAGCAAGTTTGGAATAGCTAGGTTTGAGCTTTTCATCAGATTCACCTTCACTAGAATCAGAGGAGGGATATTTGAGTACCTTGGCACCATCATGGCAATAGGTGGGAGCGAAGTCATCCTTGCCATTGTCAGGCAGTGTTGTGGTTGCCATGTTCCTCCGTGTTGAAGATGGACATGCTGGCGAAAGCAGTAGCGAGAGCTAGGATTGCCACACCAGAGTCTGACTCCTCAGATTCCTTCTCTTCCTCATTTTCTTCAGATTCAGCTTCAGAATCCATTTCCTTGCCAATGAATGTTGTCGTATTCAGGGCTCTGCAAAACCCTACTAGGTTCGAACTCTAGGGTGTGTGCGAAGACCTCAACCTCACCTATCTATCTACTCGCCATCTCACGAACTAGCACAATGAGCAAGAATGTAAAAGAGACACGAGGCAGTTTATCCTGGTTCAGGCCACTAGCGGTGAGTGGCCCTACTCCAGCAGTGTGGTGGATTAGCCTCAAGATGGGCTGGGGATGAACTAGTACATTGAGCGAACAACCTCCGGAGGAGAGGTGTTATTGGGCTCAGATGAGCTGGTGAGCTTGCCAGGGTGGAATGGATCCGATCCCCTTCCTGGGTGGTGGCTATCCTACTTATATAGTGGCTTTGGTCCTCTTCCTCGAAATGTTTGGCGGGAAGGGATTCCACAACGGCCAATTTTGAAGGGGGACAACTAGTACATCTTATCCTGACTAAAGGTGGTCTTCGCCTGTAAAGCCTCTGATCCTGACGCCATGGTGGGCGCTGCGATGACCTCCGTCCTGCCATCCTGGCGGTCTTGGTCTTGTTGCACTGGAATGGAAACCTTTGACACATTCCTCGGGACTCTGCGTCTGAGCCCGCTCCCTTAGCACCAAAGAGGAAACTATTGTACTGCGCCCACTAGCGCCCGCCTGGCCTTGGTCATCAGGGCTTGCGTCATGCAAACCTTGTGAGGTGGGAGGTTGTATAGAGTTCTCTTCTCCTCGGGAGCCAACCAACCGAGGTTGCCCCTTTCGGAGGTCTTGGTGTCGTCCGCCCCGCGAGGCTTGGTCCCTTGTGAGGGTCTTGAGTGTCGATGCTGAAGATGGGCCATACCAGGCCTGAAAGGGAGCCACATCATGGGCCGCAGGCAGGCAAGTATTGGTACCCTGGTTCCCATAATACCGACAGTAGCCCACAGGCCCAAGGCGCAATCGGACTTGGCTTCGAGGCGAAGCCAAAGGGCAAGGGCGAAGCGTCGCGGGCCCCAATCGCCTGCGGGCATGGTCGACGCGTGGCGCCTGGATTGCATGTGTGCGTCTCCACTCCCCATGTCGCCTCGGCAACCGTTCGACTTGACTGGAAGCCTGCTGCATGCAGAAAACGGTCATCATTACTTGTGATCGTGGGGGCTCACAGTTTGCCTCCCCCTTGATATAAATGAGGAGGGGCAGGATCTCCTCCGCTCATCTTCATCTCCCCGTTGCTTGCTTCTCCTCGCTTATCCACCTTCACGCTGTGTTCATGGCTCCGATTCGGAGGTTCTCCACGACGGAGAAAGACAAAGCCCCTGCGGAGGGGCCTGGGCCACTTCCGCCGAAGAAGAGGCCTGGTCGCTCCAGGGACGCCGCCAAAGGGCTTGAGGTGATGCGGCCTTGGCTGGAACGGCCGCCACCGGGCTTCCCGACCCCCTTGTATGCGCAAGGCCAAGGGCGTGAAGGCGGCGCCCGCCTTCGCCTTGGAGTCGACCATAGAGGACCAACCACGGCTGGGCGGCTAGTCCGCGATGGTGTCCATGCCGAGGGCACCTCTCGGGAGTTCGTGGTGTGGACGGCAATGCCACCGCCTTCTTGGATCCGGCTCCCGAGGTTCTTCACGAAGCTGATGCTGGCGAGGGTTCTTGCTGAGCTGTGGTTGCAGCATGCTGGGTGCTGCAGCCAGGCTTCTGAAGCGGAGGTTGAGGTCCCCCCCCCCCAGCCGGTGTCTTCATGACTCAAGGATGGGGCGAAATCACCTGCACGTGCCATCCTGAAGGAGCCTCCATCATCCACTTCAAGTTCAACGAAGCTTCCACGCTCTTCTACAAGATCTTCGGTGAAGATGGCCAACACCTAGAGTGCTGCCCCGGGAGGAGCGGGCCGCGTGACGTGGCCGCGGGCACTGAACTAGCCCTTGGACTTGTCAGCGGCTCTTCCTCCAACAGTGAATTGCCAGAGCCTAGCGATGATCCTGAGACCAGCGACGATGACAGCTATGAGGCCCCGAGCTCTCGTCGAGCCCACAGCAGGGCGCGTGCGCCCGTCTGGCGCCGCCGGTGACGTTCTTGGCCATGCTCTCCTCGGGTTCTCCCTTTTGTTCCCTACGAGGAATCGCGTCGAGCCCCGTGGGGGCATGTAAAAATCAAAATATTTTGGCTTTTATGTATTCACTCCTTTGTTTAATGTTGTTATTGCGTATTCCGCTTGTGCACCGCCCCCTTTTTTGTTCTTAAGGTAGCCTGGGGCTCTACGCTCACCGGACCCAGTCCCAAGGCAGGCTTCAGCCATCGCTGGTATGCCAGGTCGTGATGCCGTGGTCAAGGCCAGGAGGTGAGCGGCCCGAGGTCCGATAAGAGCCCCCAAGGCGCGATGCCCGAGAGGTCCCCTTTAGTGCACAAGCGACTCCGTAGAGGCCGAAAAAAGAGGGAGATGATGCCCAAGCGGGGCCGCGAGAGGAAAGGAGAGAGGCATCCAGCCGTGAGATCTTAGTCAATGCGCTAGGGTGACTTACCTTGTTGTGTATCCTCGTGGTGGGGGTTGTCCACGTCCTTGCTATAGCGTTCCCAGGCGAGGCCCACGCCGGTCTCTCCCTCTTTGGCTCACATGGGTGCTCTACGCCCTCGGGTCCTGGCCCTCGAGCGAGGCTCAGCCGCCGCTGGTATGCCAGGTCGCGATGCCGTGGTCAAGGCCAGGGGGTGAGTGATCGAGAGCTAGTAGGAACTCCTGAGACGCGATGCTCGGGTGCACCCCCTTTAGCGTGTAAGCTGGTTGCATCGGGGGGAGTGGCATGAGGGGCCACTCCTAGTTCGGCCATGGGGTCCTGCGAATCAATCTAGAAAAGAAGTCAGAGCATGGAGCGGTGCTTGCTCTGCTGTCATTGGTCTTTGCGTAGGAACGCGAAGACACTGAGAACCTGGTGAGGTGACGTGCGCGATGCTGGTCGCGAGCCAGAGCTTAGTCTCTCAGCTTTTTCGGTGCTGCAGGCACGAACCCGAGCACAAGCACCGTGCTGATGGTCTCTTGTAACGAGAAGTGGAATGTCAGCAGCGAGTGGGGACCGCGAGAGGTGCCGGGGCACAGGAGGTAATCACAAGATAACTCAAGCATGTGTAAGGCAAGTTTTGATAGATGCATAAACGATACATGCCATAGGGATGGACCCGCACGACCTGGGGATGATGCAGCCCGAGGGGCGCCCCAACTGAATTCAAATGAAAAGACGAGACGCGCCACAGGGACGGACCCATGCGGCCTGGGGATGATGCAGCCCGAGGGGCACCCCCAACTGAACAAAATGGGAAATGTCACCTGGCACCGTTGGAGGAGAAGTGTTGGTGTAGCCGAAGATGCTAGCTGCAGATGTCGCTCCTCATGAGTTGCTTGGCTCCGAGACATCGCTAGGCTCCTGAGGTTCCGGGAGCTTGCAAAGGACCAGTGCCCCATCCGCATGGATCTCCTGATGCCTGGCGTCATGAGCCACCAGGACGCCTCACATGTGGTGCTGGTGTAGGGCAGCTTGGTTCGGCAGGCCGAAAGGCGTGCGAACGAAGCTGTAAGGAGGACCCTTGCACCGGCCCACCTGGGACGACTGGTAGAGCTCCTGAGATGTGACTCTGTTGAGTCCTAGGATGTTGACGCAGACGCGCAGCCTGCCGCCCGAGCCTGGGACGACAGCTGCATTTGGTGGTGTGGGGCGACGCTCGCCTCGCATTGCTCTTCGTACCTGCAAGTCTTCGGTGATCTGGGTGATGAACTCTTGAGCACTTGGTGCCTCGCGCCTTGTGCCCTCCTCGCAGCAACATGCGCTGAAGCACGCCTCCAGATGGTGCCTGAGCGCCTCCCTCGTGGCATTGGCTAGGTCAGAGGCCCTCCAGAGGACAACCCCCGAGCCCAGCTGGAGAGGGACGCCGGGCGCGCCTTCCTATGCGAGGGAGCAAGGCACCCCATTCACGGGGGCGGATCCTGAGGTGAGGCTGCCGGGTGCTGCTTCCTCGTGAGGCTCGAGGGCGAGCAACTGCTTCTTCTTCATTGGTATGGCTTCAGGAGGGTAGGCAAGGCCCTTGGTGTCGGGGTTCTCCAGTGCCGAAGCTTGGTAGGTGCGCTCGAGAGCGCACATTACATCCTTCTCATCACAGGTAACCACGATGACGCTGTCGCTTCCCGGCATCTTGAGGACGTTCTAGCCGTGGTGGGCGCCACCATGAACTTGGCTAAAGTTGGGTAGCAAGGGATGGCGTTGTATGGGAGCCGACTGTGGGCGACGTCGAATATGATAAGCTCTGTGCGGTAGTTCTGGCGGTCGCTAAAGGTGACAGGAAGGCGGATATGTCCTATTGGTGTTGTCGAGTTGTCGGTCACTTCGGAGAAAGGCCTGGTGGGTTGGAGCTGGCCGTACGGCACCTGGAGCGTGTCGAAGGTCTCTACGAAGAGGACATTGAGTCCTGCCCTGCCATCAATGAGGGTCCTGGTGACGAGCACGTTGCTGATGTAGGTGAGCAGAACAGAGGTAGGGCGCTGGCCGCGACCGCGCACTTGAGCTGGTCAGCGGAGTTGAAGGTGTTGGCGCACTTGGACCATCTGAGAGGACGCGTTCTCTTGAGCTTGGGGAGGACTGCATTCACTTCTCGGGCAAACTGCTTGAAGACGCGATGGGATGCAGGGGCCTGAGCGCCTCCCAGGATGCATGCCACTGCGCGCGGCTCCTGAAAGCCCCCAACCCCTTCATCCTGGTGGTGGTTATGGTTCCTTCTCGGTGGTGGTGGCAGTGGAGTAAGGGATGCGTTGTCTCGGGGTGATCTTCACACTGTTGGTCCCTCCAATGATCCTTGCGAGGCTGGTCTCTCCATGGGCCCTCACGAGGCTGGCCCTGCCAGTGAACCTCGCGAGGCCCCTCACGCCAGCCTTGGCGTGAGTCACGGTTCTCCCAGCGTCCTCCTCCACGACCACCTCCACGACCATAGCCTCGTTCGCCGCACTCGGGACGGCATCTGAAGCGTCCGTCACGGATGGCCCTGATTTCCTGGCAGTCGTTGGTGTTGTGGCTGTGCACACTGTGGAAGGCACAGAACGGGCGGCTGCCCTTAGAGGAATCGGGGTAACCGCACCCGCGTTTCATCTCAGGGTAAGCCGGGAGTACTGCCGGTCCTTTGCGCTTGGCGTCCTTGGTCTTGGCCTTCTTATCTTCTGGGTCGGCCTCAGGAGGCTCGACGAGTGAGAGGCAACCCTCTTCTGCCTTTGCGCACTTGATCACGAGGTTGAACATCTCCAGAGCTGAGCACAGGTTCTCCTGAATGGCGAGTTCCTCTTTCACGCTGACGTCCCGGACGCCATCAATGAACATTGAGATGATGGCATCATCAGATATCTTGGGGATCTTGATGCGGACATTGGTCAAACGCTGCATGTACTTGCGCAGGGTCTGTCCTAGCTTTTGATTGATGCACCGCAGGTCTCCTACCGTCGAGGCACGATCACGGGTCCCTTCGAAGTTGGAAACAAAGCGTTCGCGCAGCTCACCCCAGGAGGAGATCGATTCCTTTGGGATGTTCAGGAGCCATGAACGAGCGCCATCTTTGAGAGCCATGGGAAATCAGTTGGCCATGACCTTCTCGTCACCATTGGCCGCTTCGATGCTAAGCTCGTAGAGCTGCAGGAATTCTGTTGGGTCTGGTGTTCCATCTTAACGGCGGTAGATCTGCCTTGAACTTGCCGGGCCAGATGAGACGACGGAGCTCCGGGGTGAACACCTTGCAGCCCGTCATGCTGACTGGTGCTTGCTGCTGAGGTGGAGCCTGGTCTAGGTGTTCGTGTGCCATTGCGTGGGGAGGCGTGCGACCCTGACGAGGTGGAGCGTGAAGCATGTGTGCCTCGCCTTGTGGACGCTACACCACTTGACAGCTTTCTTCATCTCGCGCGGCCACCCTGCGCGGCTAGTCACGCTGGGGGGCCTCACACCTTGGCTCGGGGAAGACGTCTCTCCTGAGCGGTGGAGGAGGTGCGCCACGAGCCTCATCGTCTGCCTGAGGTTGTGGAAGAGGCAGCAAACGGCACATCGCATGAGCTTCTCCCGCGGTGCTGACGAACTTGACGATGCAGTCCAGCCATTCTTCGTAGAGGTCGTTGGCCGGGCGGTAGCGCAGGAGCTCACACGCCATGAGCAGCGCGGCCTGCGAGTTTGCCGGAGCCTGAAGGGCATGGGAGGACGAAGAAGCAGGTGGAGTCAGTGACGGGGTGGCGGGGCGACCATCGCGCCACGCGTAGAGCGGGAATGACGAATCCTGCTGCTCGTGGGCAATGGGGCCAGTGGCAGCGTTTGCCGCTGGTGATGGAGAGCGGCGGGGGATGCCATCGCTAGGGGGTGTCGTCTGGGCCACGCGAGCGGTGACAGTGGTCCGGCGCTCGGCACGGACGCGGCAGGCGTCAGCTATTGGGCGGTGAAACGACGATGGACTGAACAGACGAAGAGGAGCTTGAACTCACCCCTACGTGGCGCGCCAAATGTCGGATTCAAGGCTCCGCAAAACCCTAGTAGGTTCAAACTCTGGGGTGCGTGCAAAGATGTCAACCTCGCCTATCTATGTACTTGCCATCTCACAAACTAGCACGATGAGCAAGAATGTAAAAGAGACACGAGGCAGTTTATCCTGGTTCAGGCCACCTAGCGGTGAGTGGCCCTACTCCAGCAGTGTGGTGGATTAGCCTCGAGATGGGCTGTGGGTGAACTAGTATAATGAGCGAACAACCCCAGAGGAGAGGTGTTCTTGGGCTCGGATGAGCTAGTGAGCATGTCAGAGTGGAATGGATTCGATCCCCTTTCTGGGTGGTGGATATCCTACTTATATAGTGGCCTTGGTCCTCTTCCCGGAAATGTTTGGCAGGAAGGGATCCCACAACGGCCAATTTTGAAGGGGGACAGCTAGTACATCTTATCCTGACTAAAGGTGGTCTTCGCATGCAAAGCCTCTGATCCTGACGCCATGGTGGGCTCGGCGATGACCTCCGTCCTGCCATCCTGGCGGTCTTGGTCTTGTTGCACCGGAATGGAAACCTTTGGCAGATTGCTCGAGACTCTGCATCTAAGCCCACTCCCATAGAACCAAAGAGGAAACTGTTGTACTGCGCCCGCTGGCGCCCGCCTGGCCTTGGTCGTCATGGCTTGCGTCATGCAAACCTTCCGAGGTAGGGGGTTGTATAGAGTTCTCTGCTCCTCGGGAGCCAGCTAGCCGAGGCTGACCCTTCCGGAGGTCTTGGTGTCGTCCGCCCCGCGAGGCTTGGTCCCACGCAAAGGTCTTCAGTGTCGATGCTCAAGATGGGTTGTACCAGGCCTGAAAGGGAGCCACGTCATGGGCCGCAGGCAGACAAGTCTAGGTACCCTGGTTCCAAGAACACCGAGAAATGTCCGTGCCTTTCTAGAAATGCTCTTCTTGCGAGATGAAGACTTTGAAGATTTTGACGATGAGGACTTTGAAGATTTATTCTTTTTCTTCGAGTCATCAGAACTGTCATCCTTTTACTTCTTCTTCAACCCCTGAGTGAAATCAGCCATATAGTGACCAGGTTTCTTGCACTTGTGGCAAGTCCTCTTCTTGTAGTCGTGGGATGAAGAATCTAATCTCATGTCATCACCTCTTGAGGATTTTCTGAAGCGGCCACGTCTAGAGAACTTCTGGAATTTTCTCACGAGCATTACTAGCTCCTGGCTTATTTCCTTAGGATCACCAAGGCTGTTGTCAGAATCTTCCCCTTCAGATGAGTAAATTGCCTTGGCCTTCAGTGCACGTGATCTTCCATAGCTTGGCCAGTAAAGGTCTCTCTTCTCATCTTGTTGGAATTCATGAGTGTTCAGTCTCTCGAGGATATCAGCAGGATCTAGTGACTTGTAGTCTCCATGTTCTTGAATCATCAGTGCAAGTGTATTGAATGAGGAATCAACTGATCTCAGCAATTTCTTCACCACCTCATGGTCAGTGATGTCAGTGGCGCCAAGAGCTTGGAGCTCATTTGAGATATCAGTGAGGCGATCAAAGGTTTGCTGAACATTTTCATTGTCGAGTCTTTTGAAGCGGTTCAAGAGATTGCAAAGAACGTCAACTCGATAAACACGTTGGGTTGAGATTCATTCGTTGACCTAGGACAGCCTATCCCAGATAAGCTTTACAGTTTCCAAAGCACTCACTCTGTCATGCTGTCCTTTGCTCAGATGACCACATATGATATTCTTCGCTTGAGAGTCAAGTTGCTTGAATCTCTTCACGTCAGCAGCGTGCACTGAAGGAGAGATGGAGGGAACACCAGTTTCCACAACGTGCCAGAGATCATTGTCAATTGCCTCAAGATGCACGCGCATCTTGTTCTTCTAGTAGGGGTAGTCTGTCCCATCGAAGGTAGGACACCGAGCCGAAACTTTGATCATGCCTGCAGTTGACATAACTAAAAATCCACGTGGTTAAACCAAAATCACAGAGAACAAGGGAGTACCTTGCTCTGATACCAATTGAAAGTGCGTTATATCGACTAAAGGGGGTGAATAGGTGATTTTTACAAATTCGCCATTGAGGAAATACTTCTTGAGGAAATAACTAAGTGAAAAAAATACATGCAGGGGATAAAGTACTCAATTGCACGCATAACAAGACAGTAGCATAGTCATCATGATGATTTGAAACATGCACAAAGCACAGGTAGCGTGTAAGCAGGATAAGCAGGCGGAAGACAGAATGACATAATAAATAGGATCGAGGAAATTGAGAAAGTCTTCAGTCAAAGTCTTCAAACAATAACGATCAAATGCGTCATGAAAGAGTTGAGGAAATAGAACCAGTAGCTCGGTGAAGACAATGATTTGGTAGACCAATTCCAACTGTTGTGACAGTTGTACGTCTGGTTAGGGCGGTTTGGTATTTAAACCAAAGGACACACAGTCCCAGGACACATAGTCCTTACCGATTTCCCTTGAGCTAAGGTCACACATACCTCGCCCAATCACTCGTGGTAAGTCTTCAAGGTGACTTCCAAACCTTCATAGAATTGGTCACCTAGTGATCCACAATTCCTCTTGGATGCTCTAGACCATGATGCCTAACCGTATGGAAGATGCACTGTCTTCAAAGGTAACAAGCGTTGGTTCCACACAGGAACAATCTCTTCAGTGATGCTCAATCACTTTGGGTTTTAGGTGTTCGGGTTATGGGTTTTTCCTCACTGATGATTTTCTCTCAAAGTCCTTAGAGGATGGGTTGCTCTAAATGACAAGTGTCAGTTTCTCTCAGAGCAGTCAACCAGCTAGTGGTTGAAGGGGGGAGCTATTTATATCCAGGGAGTAGCCCGGCATGATAAGACATAAATGCCCCAAATGATATGATCGTTACGTGGAGAATATATTTGGTACAGCTGGCACGAATGATGCGGAGCATCCCAAGCTCATCCCCATGGACCATCAATCGCCTCACCAAGTGCTCCAAGGACCAATGACACGTGCTCGTGCTAGAGCACTTGAATCCCAGGTTAACTCTCTCCTTGTTGAATTCCCATTTGACCACCTTGAGACATGGCTGCTACCTCAAGCGGAGATACTTTGTGTGCTTAGGTGCCAAGGAGAAGTTACGGTGCAATACGAAGGCCAAGAGCATGGTCCAGGATTCTCCCAGCGCAGAGAAACCGGTACTATCGGTCCAACTACCGGTCCACCGGTACTACCGGTCCAACTACCGGCCAACTACCGCTACACCTTCTGTGATCGACCGGTGCAAGGCCGGTGCAAGGCCGGAACTTCCGGTAAAACAGCCAAGACCGGTACTACCGGTCCCAGTACCGGTACTACTGCCCTGCCTGCGCACAGTTGAAGGGTTTTCACCCATGTATCCCCCCAACTTACCCCCTTGGACTATAAGTACTCATTCCCTAGCTCCGTACTAGGGTTAGCTTTTGGATAGCTCATCATAGACCTTTGTGGATTCTCTCCTACGAGACCACGAGCCTCTTCGGAGAAGATCCACCTCGGATTCAAGACCTCCACATCGGGGAAGATCCCAAGGGATATCCAAGACCTCCTCCGGGAGAAGACTACCTTTGTACCACCATGATTTGACTATGGATCGTGTATCTTGATGTGTCTCGTGGATCTAGCACTTGTGTGACCGTATTTGTGTTGATTTGAGTGTTTTCCCCTTGTGTTTTCCTCCATATCTTCCTTGTGTTCTCCGTGTTCATCGTGGGATAACCTCTTTTCGTGAAAGATCTGCCGATTAGGTTTCCACCCTACATCATTATGGTATCTAGAGCATAGGTTGATCACGAATTTGGAGCCCCACATCTTGTTTTCTAGCTTGTTTTTGTTGTGTTCTTCCCAATTTCGAAAATTCCCCACAAAAATAGCCCCAATTTTTTTGTGATCTGTTGATTTGGCAAGATTTTGTTGAAATTGTTCCATGGATTGCTGTGCCACGAGTGGATCTAGCATTTCCCCAAGTTTCCCCACTTTCCATCCACTAAATCCACCCAATTTCGATCCCGAAATCATCCATTTCCGCTCATATTTCCGCCCAACCCAGTTCTGAGAAGTTTCCCGACACCAACGGTACCACCGGTGGCACTAGCGGTACTTCCGCTGAGCATCTCAACCGGTACTACCGGTCTTCCTAGCGGTACTTCCGCCCCACCCAGTTTCAGCCTTCCGAGTTACACCGTTTCGACCATAACTTTCACTCCCGAACTCCGATTTGAGTGTTCTTTGGCTCGTTGAAAAGGTAGCGACGTGCCCGAGCTGCTCATCTTGGTTTTACCACCTTTGCACTCCTTCAAATTTTGTCAAATTTGGCAAGTTTGCTTAGGCCCTCCACCATATACACCTTCCGCATACCACCACCACTTCCGCAACCACCATCGTTTCTACCCTTCGATTTTGACAATTTTGTCTCACTTTGCCTTGGATACTTGAGTTGTGGTTTCACCGTTTCCTTGGATGTTTTGGCTACCTTGGAACGGAACGACATCGACAACACCACCTTTCACCCTCGGCAAGGACGGTAACATCGACGACACCTTGTTCATTCTACCTTGCAATTGCATTGTCACCCTATGGACCATCTTTGCGTAGCTTTTCCATTGAGACTAGCCATTTGAGTATTGCCGGGCCACGACACTTGTGCACATTAGTGATAGTCATAGATATTGCATACTACATCATCATATCTCCGTGTGACAAAAGAGTGTCCCGCATACACAATAGCTACCTTGATCCGAGAAGCATGCATAAGTGCCCAAAGAAAGAGCTCACAAGCTTTTAAGCAAAAGAGCCAACCAAAGCTTATAAGCAAAAGGAAAATAGCATCATACGCCTTGCATCAAAAGAGATCATATGACATAGCAATACCATCTTGTGCTCAAGCATCGGCACATCATACACTCATAGTATACTTGTGATAGGAAGTCGTTACGTTTTGCCTCTTATAGGTTGTGCACAAGTGCGTATCCGCCTATTAAGCAATCGGTTAGCGTCTCTCTAGTGTTGTGCAACACGAGCATTTTCCGTGGATTCCACATTTTCGCTCACCCTTGGTTGCACAACCACATTTATCTATCCGTGCGTGTGTTCCGTGTGCTATTTCTTGCTTGTGATCTACTTGTTGCATGAGAAAATTGTGAACCATTTTCAACATCATTGAGTCACTTTGACGATTGCATTGAATTTATGCCACCATCCTAACCAAGCTCCTCTCAAAGCTTTACTTGTGTAGGTGTGAGAATCGACACGAAGTGGTACCAATAGTGCTATTTCCGGGTTACATTATTGAGTGATCATTGATCCATTTTCAACTTCGGTTAAAGTACATTTGGTATTGTCTTCTCCTTTCTCCCACTCACATACTTGCTTGTGATGATGGATAGGCCAAGTACATCTTCCAACCCGATCTTCCACGATCCTCAAGAAGCGAACAGCTACGTCACCAAACTACATCTCTTCGGTGTCCAACGAGCTATACATCAAGAAAGTGAAGCTATGCGCGAGTACATTGGTCAAGTCGCCGAGGACGCGCGCCAATTTGAAGCAAGAACAAAAGAGCAATTCGACATCATCAACACCAACATGTCGACTCAATTCAATGAGCTCCGGACATTGATAGTCAACCGATGTTCTTCATCAACATCCTCTCAAAGACGAAGCCGCTCAAGTCGAAATTCCGACTCCACGCAAGACTCAAGTACACCTATGTCCAACACTCTTCGTCAAGCCGCATGTCAAGCTCGACATGACAACCGGCAGCCTCTTCATGACAAGAGTTCACAAGAGCTATTCGACGAGCAAGAAAGCCGACGTCGTCAAAACCAAGCTACACTTGAGCAAGCACAAGAACGGCAACGACTACGCCAACAACAACAAGAGCGAGCACGTCAATACCAAGAAGAACAAGACGCCGAGGCTAACCGCCAAGAACAACAACGTCGATAAGCTCAAGCTATGGAGGCGCAACGAGCATTACAAGATGCACATCGCAATGTGGCAGTCCGCACTCGACACACTCGTCAAGAAGAGGATTTCCTTCGCGATGAGATGCAAGTGAGAGGCCACCAAGCAAGAATGCAATGAGAAGCTCCTCCTCAAGCGCGACACGAGCAACTACCCCAACAAGAACATCTACCTCGACAAGAGCAACATGTTATGGTAAACCGCCAAAATTAAGACCGCCCTCCCAATAGGCAAGGAAACAATGACGAGCATCGCTATGGCAAGCTCAAGTTCACCATGCCAAAGTTTTCCGGAAGCATTGACCCCGAAGACTATCTCTCATGGGCATTGAAGGTTGACAAGATCTTTCGCCTTCACAACTTCGATGAAGAGAAGAAGATCTCCATGGCATCCCTTGAGTTCCAAGACTATGTTCTCATTTGGTGGGAGCAAATCATAGAGAGAAGAGAAGCAAAAGGCGAACCTCCTAATACCACTTGGGCTCAGATGAAGGAAGTCATGAGAGCATGCTTTGTGCCTACACACTACAACCGTGACTTGTTCAAGAAGCTACAACTCCTCAAGCAAGGTACCAAGTCCGTTGAAGAGTACTACAAGGAGATGGAGATTGCCATGATAAGAGCCAACATCACGGAAGATGAAGAGCAATCAATGGCGAGATTCTTGAATGGACTCAACTATCACATCAAGAAGATTGCGGACATCCAACCATACAACAATCTCCTAGAGCTAGTACATCAAGCAACCAAAGCGGAGCGACAAGTTCAAGAGGACTACAAGTACTCCAAGTTCAACTCCAAGAACTTTGGCTCCTACAACCAAGCTTCAACAACTTCGCCTACTCCTCCTACCTCTACCAAGCCATCTACAAACTTCGGCGACAATTCAAGCTACAAGAATGCGACTACATCGAGTCGTCCACCTTCTACCAACAACTTCAAGCCAAGAGCTTCCTCAACTACAACTCCAACCGAAGACAACAACAAGACGAGCTCCATCAAATGCTTTAAGTGCCAAGGACGAGGCCACAAGTCATTTGAGTGCAAGACCGTTCGCACCATGATCATCAGCGATGACGGATCTTATGACTCCATGAGCGATGATGAGATGGAAGCACTTGAGCATGTCGCTATGCATCGCCAAGTGAATGAAGAAGAAGACCGTCAAGTGTTTTGCGACAATGACTCAAGCCCCAATGTTGTTGTCTCCAAAGTCTTGACACTCCAACACCAACAAGATGACGACCAACGATGTCACATTTTCCATACAAAGGCCGGCATTAATGGACGCTCCGTCAAGGTTATCATCGATGGAGGAAGTTGTCACAACTTGGAAAGCGAAGAGCTATGCGACAAGCTTCATTTGGTCAAGACGAAGCATCCTCACCCCTACAAGGTCCAGTGGCTCAACGACGCCGGAATTCTTCGAGTCGAGCACACAGTGCAAGTCTCTTTCAAGATTGGCGCCTATGAGGACACTCTTGAATGTGATGTGATACACATGTCCGTGTGCCACCTTATTCTTGGACGTCCATGGCAATATGATCGTGGAGTCACACACAATGGACGGACAAATCACTATAGCTTCAAGATGAAGGGCAAGGAATTCGTGCTCCGACCAATGACTCCAAGTCAAGTAGCCGCCGACAAGCTTTTACCTACCAACCATCGTGGAGAGATTGGTGAGAGAGTGAGCCACCAAAAAGAGAGTGAGAGCCACAAGCCAAATATGAGAGACTCCACGATGAGCGACAAGAAGCAACTAGTCCTATTTGCCACCAAAAGCGAGATGAGAGAAGTGTGTGAGAACCCATCGAGTGTCTTCCACCTTGTGCTTTTATGCAAAGGGGAAGCCAAACCTGCTAACACTTCACCACCTCTACCTTTAGTGTTGTCTAATTTGTTGCAGGAATTCTCGGACGTCTTTCCCGATGAACTACCTCCAGGTCTACCTCCACTTCGCGGAATAGAACACCGCATCGACCTCATACCCGGCGCACCACTTCCAAACAAGGCTCCTTACCGCGTCAACCCTGAGGAAACAAAGGAGATACCACGGCAAGTACAACAACTCATCGACAAAGGTCATGTACGTGAAAGCTTAAGCCCTTGTGCAGTTCCCGTTATTCTCGTGCCTAAGAAAGATGGAAGTTTTCGCATGTGCTCCGATTGTCGACCCATAAATGCTATCACCGTTAGATACCGTTATCCTATCCCACGCTTAGACGACATGCTTGATGAATTATGTGGTGCCACCATCTTTTCAAAAATTGATCTTAAAAGTGGTTACTACCAAATTTGCATTCAAGAGGGTGATGAGTGGAAAACGGCTTTCAAAACCAAGTTTGGATTATATGAATGGCTTGTCATGCCAATGGGTTTATCGGAAGCACCCGGCTCATTCATGCGTCTTATGCATTTTTGTCTTAGACCCTACATAGGCATCTTTGTCGTGCTTTACTTTGATGACATCCTCGTTTTTAGCAAGACGCTAGAGGACCATGTGACACACATCGGTTTGGTTTTACAAACCCTTCGGAAAGAGCGCTTATATGCTAATATGGAGAAATGCACCTTTAGCGTTGACAAGGTTGTCTTCCTAGGATTTGTCGTTTCTTCACAAGGTGTTCACGTTGATGAAACTAAAATTGAAGCAATTAAAACTTGGCCTCAACCAACGAATCTCATGCAAGTGCGTAGTTTCCTTGGTTTAGCCGGTTTCTACCGACGTTTTGTGAAGGACTTTAGCACTATTGCTATGCCCCTACACGCCTTGAGCAAGAAGAACGCACCCTTCATTTGGGGTCCTTCACAAGACACCGCGTTCAATGAGCTAAAAAGCTTGCTCATGCACGCACCACTTCTAGCCCTACCAAACTTTGATAAACCTTTTGAGATTCATTGTGACGCTAGTGGTACCGGCATAGGTGGCGTGCTCACGCAAGAAAAGCGCCCAATTGCGTACTTTAGTGAGAAGCTATCCGGAGTGCAACTTAACTATCCCATTTATGATAAAGAGCTTTATGCCTTGGTGAGAATTTTACGTGTTTGGGAACATTATCTTAGACCTCATGAATTCATTCTTCACACGGACCATGAGACTCTCAAGTATCTCAAAGGTCAAACTAAGTTGAACAAGCAACATGCTAAGTGGAGTGAGTTCATTGAGTCTTTTCCCTATGTCATCAAATACATCAAAGGCAAAGAAAATGTTGTGGCAGACGCGCTTTCACGAAAATGCATGCTTGTAACACAACTTGAGTTGAAAGTGATTGGCTTTGAGCACATAAAAGATTTATATGAGCATGATCCTTTCTTTGCAAATGCTTATGCTAAGTGCTTGACTCACACTTCTTGGGAACATTACTACATCAAGGATGGATATCTTATGAGAGCTAACAAACTTTGCATTCCCGAGTCTTCGCTTCGTTTGCTCCTTTTGCAGGAATCTCATGGAGGAGGACTCATGGGACACTTTGGACGCGACAAGACGTTTGCTACCCTCTCTAAGAACTATTTTTGGCCCAAGATGCTCCGTGACGTCTCACGCCTCACCAACCGATGTTCTACATGCCGCAAAGCTAAGTCCAAAGCTCAATCTCATGGTCTTTACATGCCTCTTCCCATTCCATACCATCCATGGGAAGACATAAGCATGGATTTTGTACTTGGATTGCCTAGGACTCAAAATGGCAAAGATTCTGTGCTAGTTGTCGTGGATATATTCTCTAAAATGGCTCATTTCATTCCTTGTAACAAGATAGACGATGCTTCACATGTTGCAAATCTCTTTTGTAGGGAGGTCATTCGTCTACATGGCGTGCCCAAAACGATCGTGTCGGACCGGGACATCAAGTTCTTGAGCTACTTTTGGAAAACCCTCTGCGCTAAGCTCGGAATCAAGCTACTATTTTCTTCGGCGTACCATCCACAAACGAACGGCCAAACGGAGGTGACGAACCGCACGCTTTCGACGCTTTTTCGTGTGTTGATCAAGAAGAACATCACGGAATGGGAGCAATGCTTGCCCATCGCCGAGTACGCCTACAACCGCGCAAGACATTCGACCACCGGCAAGTCTCCCTTCGAGGTCGTCTACGGCTTCAACCCGTTGTCCCCATTGGAAATCCTACCTCTACCTCTACAAGAGCGCACGAACATGGCCGCAAGTCCACGAGCAAGCTATCTCAAGAAGGTGCACGAAGATACAAGAGCAATAACCGAGCGACAAGTCCATCGTCTCACCAACAAGCTCAACGTAAACAAAACACCAATGGTGTTCCAACCAGGAGATCTTGTTTGGCTTCATCTTCACAAGGACCGCTTCCCACACGAACGCAAGTCCAAACTACTACCTCGCGCCGACGGACCTTTCAAGGTGCTAGCACGCTACAACGACAACGCCTACAAGATCGACATCCCACGAGACAAGTACTCCGTGAGCGACACCTTCAATGTCAAAGATCTCTCTCCGTTCCATGGTGATGAAGATTTTGATCCGAGGTCGGATCTTTCCCAAGGGAGGGGAGATGATCCAGAGCATCCCATGCTCATCCCCATGGACCATCAATCGCCTCACCAAGTGCTCCAAGGACCAATGACACGTGCTCGTGCTAGAGCACTTGAATCCCAGGTTAACTCTCTCCTTGTTGAATTCCCATTTGACCACCTTGAGACATGGCTACTACCTCAAGCGGAGATACTTTGTGTGCTTAGGTGCCAAGGAGAAGTTACGGTGCAAGACGGAGGCCAAGAGCATGGTCCAGGATTCTCCCAGCGCAGAGAAACCGGTACTACCGGTCCAACTACCGGTCCACCGGTACTACCGGTCCAACTACCGGCCAACTACCGCTACACCTTCTGTGATCGACCGGTGCAAGACCGGAACTTCCGGTAAAACACCCAAGACCAGTACTACCGGTCCCAGGACCGGTACTACCGCCCTGCCTGCGCGCAGTTGAAGGGTTTTCACGCATGTATCCCCCCAACTTACCCCCTTGGACTATAAGTACTCATTCCCTAGCTCCGTACTAGGGTTAGCTTTTGGATAGCTCATCATAGACCTTTGTGGATTCTCTCCTACGAGACCGCGAGCCTCTTAGGAGAGGATCCACCTCGGATTCAAGACCTCCACATCGGGGAAGATCCCAAGGGATATCCAAGACCTCCTCCAGGAGAAGACTACCTTTGTACCACCGTGATTTGACTATGGATCATGTATCTCGATGTGTATCGTGGATCTAGCACTTGTGTGACCGTATTTGTGTTGATTTGAGTGTTTTCCCCTCGTGTTTTCCTCCATATCTTCCTTGTGTTCTCTGTGTTCATCGTGGGATAACCTCCTTTCTTGAAAGATCTGCCGATTAGGTTTCCACCCTACATCAATGAAGCACAACAACGGTCGGAAATTTGAGGTCTCAAATTCCTCAGGGCTATCATGTTCCTCACTTGTAGGCAATCTGCACTGGCGAATTCCTAACTCCACTGTCAGAACAAGTTCCTTATAGACAAGAAGAACTTTGTCTCTGTCACTGAAGAATTGACTAAACTGTATGAGATTTCCAAAGGCTTCACTCAAAAGATTGCGTATGTGTAGGCTTTTATATGAGCATCACTTGAAATTTTTTCCTTAGTATTACCCCGACCCCCTTTAACAATACGGTGTTTCATATGACTCAAGAAAGGAAAATAAAACTACGGAAACAAAAGTCTTCGCTCTACATAATCCTCGCATCAATATCAATATCTTCAAGGTCACACCAATTTCCTCATTTTCAAAGTCTTCAAGAAAACCAAAGTCTTCAAATGAAAAAAATCATTTTTAGGGGGCGACTTTCTTCGGAAATATCAAACTCCTCAGACAATTATAGAACCCGTGTACACTCACAAACACATTAGTCCCTTAACCTATAACTCTTCAATACACCAAAATCACTAAGGGGCACTAGATGTACTTACAAATTGGATCAAAAGCGGGAGATGTTTTTAAATTACTAAGTGAAAATTAAGCCGTAGTTAACGAAAGAATAGGAGAAAGCCCATCTCGAATTAATAAGTTGGAAGAAATTTTTAGTAACTTAAGCTCGGCCTTTTCTTCTATTAAAACTATTGAAAAAACTCCCGTGAAAATTTGCAAGTATACACAAGTCACTGAGAACAAGGGTGCTACTTCTAATATCCACATGGAAGATCTTAAAATGATTAGTATTCGTCCCAATTTTATTGAAGTAGTAAAAAGCCCTACTTGAAATGATGAATTTTTAAATCTAATTCCTAGAAGTATTTTCATTGAAAATTTGCATGCTAAAACCTTAAAGAATTCTAGTTGTGTGATTGAGGAGTTGGAAACTAAAGATCACAATACTTGAATCTATGCATTATGCCTAGATAGGGGCATTAAACGATAGCGCTTGTTGGGAAGCAACCCAATAGTTATATTTTGCCTTTTATTCTGTTTTTTCAATAAATACACATTATTACTTTTAATTATTGTGTTTTTGGTGTTTTAGTTAGTGTTTGTGCCAAGAAAAGCCTTTGGGATTGATTTGGGTGAGAGTTGATTTGATTCGGTGCATCAACAGAAATTTTCTCGTCCAGGGCCAGAATTGTTATCATTTGCCGGAGCCTGAAAAATTGCTCAAATTTGTGCACGGAATTGATATAAAAAATTCCCACGTTGTCCTATTTTTTATAATTTTTAGAGTTACAGAAGTATGACCAAAAATTATGTCTTTACAGACTGTTCTGTTTTTTGACAGAATCTATTTTTGTTGTATTATATGCTTATTTTGATGAATCTATGGTTTGTATCGGGGGGTATAAGCCATGGTAAAGTTAGAATACAATGGATATACAGTGTAATAACAAAATTTGAATTGGTTTACGACAATACTTATAGTAAATATTATTTTTATTATACTAATGGGTCTCATGAGGTTTTGTTAAGTTTTGTGTGATTGTAGTTTTCAAGTTTTTGGTGAAATCACGATGGATGAAAGAATAAGGAGTGAAAAGAACCTAAGCTCGGGGATGCCCATGGCACCCCAAGATAATATTCAAGAAGTATCAAGCAACTAAGCTTGGGGAAGGCATCCCCTCTTTCTTCTAATGACCATCAGTATTTTACTTGTAGTTATATTTTTATTCGTCACATATCATGAGTTTTGCTTGGAGCGTCTTGTATTATATGAGTCTTAGCTTGTTTTGCTTTTTATTTTGTCACAAGTATCCTTGTTGGACACACATATTTGAGAGAGCCAAAATTATGCTATGATTTGTTAGAATTGCTCTTTATGCTTCACTTAAATATTTTGAGCTACGAAATTGCTCTAGTGCTTCACTTATATCTTTTTGAGCATGGTGTGCTTTAGTATTTTTGAAGAAATACACTCATGCTTCACTTAGATTTATTTGAGAGTTAGTAATTTTTTTAATAAACTCTCTCTTGCTTCACTTATATTATTTGGAGAGATGAAAAATTTATGGTCATGTTCTTCACATAAATTTGTTTGAGCTTGTCAAAAGCAATTGCGACATATGAAATTAGTCCGAAAGTGATAGATATTCAAGAGGGATATAATAAAAAAATTCATGAAGATCATTGGACAAAATAAACTTGATTCCTTGTAATAGTTTTGAGATATGATGACAGTAATTTATGAGACATGTTGGTGAGTAATTATGCTCTAATAGAATATTGGTGTTAAGGTTTGTGATTACCTATGCAAGAACGAAAGTCAATAGTTATGCAATGAAATTACATCCTACTTATGTTGTATTATTCAGTGTTAGTTATACTACTGCAGGATGCTGCTAACGTGACACTACGATCAGAGACCCTTCGACGAAATTGTGTGTGATGCAATAATCATAAACGGTGGTGTAAAAAACCGTCAAAAAAGGTGCAAAATGTTTGCGATGACGGATGCATCAAACATGATTCAGATTTTGGTTGCGTGTGCGATGATGGGCATATGGTTCAGCTCAATTAACTATTTGCGATGAGGAGGAACAAAAGAAACGGGCTACCAGATGAAGGCGTGTGCAATGTACAACATACGGTTCACTCGGATGAACTGTTTGTGATTAGGCAACACAAAAGAAACGGTCAGCCAGATCAAGGTGTGTGCGATATATGGCATGCGGTTCACTCGGATGAACTGTTTGTGTCGAGACAAGAGAACAGAAATGGTTCAACATAAGAAGATGTGATATGCTCTGTCTGCAGAACATCTATGCTCTATGTACAGAAGAACAACATATATATACTTGTAACATGACATGATTGCAATACCAAATTAAACATCCAATTACGTTATATAACAAATACCATAAATATTGCATGGTTCAAATTCAAAGATTACAATACCCAAATTCAAACATTACAAACCTCATCATTTCTGCAAAGGGATCAGCCACTAACAAGTCATGTGTTGGTTTGACACAATGACTTCCAATAACTCTATCATATGCTCTTCCAATACGAAGTTTAGCTTTTTTGGAGCCTCTTCCATTCTGCAGTACTTGCCGGCTCTGATCAACATACCATTCATCTTTCCTAATTAAATGCGTGTTCAACCTCAGTACTCTCAGCACCCTTGCTCTAGCAAGAAAGAAGCTGGCGAGTGTAATCTTCGGTAAGGTCCCTCGGTAGGATTTCAAAGTAATATTTGAGAGATGCAGATCCAGGCATTCGATGTGATTTTCGTTATAAACATTATCCACCTCTAGTCCTATTATTAAATGCAAAATAAGAGAACGTGTTGGTGCCTACATGCAGTTTTGAAAAGTACTACACGCCTATTTGGTTTGCAGGATTTGTAAAATGCACCAACGTGCCATCTTCGATCTGACATGATTAACATGGGCATTTGATTACAATCTAGAAAAATGTAGCCTTCTTCACAAGAGGATGGATTGGATGGAAAATTCCCTAAGAAAACTAGTACAGATGAATCCAGTGAAATGCTTATGGATTGTAACCATATGAATCAAGCAACCAATATGGGGTGGGGTGTATGTCCTGAAATCCTCCAAAATTCCTTCAGAAATCATAGTACATTGTCATTGTAAACTTGAGATAAGGTGCAAAAAATTGAACTCCCTTAAGGTTAACATTTAACAGGAAAGGAACATCACCTCGATATACAGCTTCTTGACGCACGGAAAGCATCTCAGGCAACTGACAACTTGGTCCAGGTTGGGGCCGACAGATTCTAGTGCCAAGACCTTCACTGTACCCATAATTTGGGTGAAGCTTTGCTGGATGACATATGAACATACATCTTCAAAACTAGAAATAATGTTGATATCAACAAGGAAAGGTATAAGGCGACTGTTGTACCTGAAAGTAGTAGTATGTGATAGACGAGTAGCCCACCGCTGTCAATTTTGGCGCAGAAATGACATTGATTCTTGTTGGACCATGTTGCTCAACTACAAGTAATCTCTCAAGTGAATGTGTGTCCTCAATGACAATATTGTGGTCCACCTTTTGTGATCTCTCGTTGCAGCACCAGCAACACATATAAATAGTCCGGAGAGTCCTGGAGGTGATGTGGAAGGTACTCAACCAATTCATCGCCTGAAGACGAAGGAACTCAAGAGCAGTACAGTCGCGGAGCAGGCGCTCCATGTCATCCTTTGGGATGCAGACGGCGATGAGCTCGAGGTGCTTCAGTCGTGGTAGAAAAAGAGCAGATGTGCCATTAAGTGGTGGGAAATGGCGGTTCATGAAGTTGGTGAGGCGCAGCGTGGGGGCGAAGTGGAGCTCAGACGTTGGTAGCAAGTGCATATGCCCATCATTAAAACTGAGCTCCTTGAGCTGATCTATGGTGGAGGATTGGAACCACTCGTAAAGCTTGGCTCGGTCCTTGCCATTGGAACGGAACCTTCCCGTGATAAGGCCTCTGATTGGGCCATGGTGACTGCCGAGGATCTGGGAGAACACACCCAAGCTTTTGCGATAGCCATGGCAGAGCTCGTGGGCGTCGAGGAGGTCCACAGGGGTGAGGAGCCATAGGGGACGCCACCGCCGAGAAAGGGTGGTTGTCCTCACCCATATTTGATTGGGAGGAGGGATATGATTACTTTCAACATATCATCGGGGAGGTTGCTGATGAAGTCTAGGCATGCTGGAGTCGATTGCGGTTTTTGCTCGACCCGCCTCTGCTTGTTGGCAGACTCGTTCTCCACCTCGTCGGCAGCGATGGAAATCTCTGTCTCCATATTCACGCCGTGCTCGAGTGATTTAGCAGCCCCGGTGTCGCCTCTCCCTCCGATGGGGCGCTTCGGCGGCATCCTCATACACTGACGACTTTGAGGACTGAGAGTGGCGTCGAGGATGCGGGCGGAGAGAGAGGATTGTGTGTGTGGCGAGGATGGGAGGGGTCCGGCCGGTCGGGCGCGCCATTAATATAGACTAGTGGGAGCGTAGTGGGCGGCAGACAAAGGCTGCCTCGCTTCCCTGTGAGAAGGACTGCTTAATGTTTTGCCACCGGTCAAATGTTTGTGATGCGGGGCTAACCCGATCTAGGCCGGTCTTTCACGAAATGGAGGGGATCCCACAAAGAACACGATGAACACGGGGAAGAACAAGGAGAAATCACAAGGGAAAACACTCAAGAACAAGTCCAATCACACATCCACTAGACAATTAAACACACAAGATCATAAGGTACATGAACAACAAAGGGAAAGATACAAGGTAGAGTTCATCTCAAATCCAAAGGAGATGGGGCCTTGAATCCTAGAAGGATCTTCTCCGTGTGGACGTCTTGAATCCGGTGTGGACCTTCTCCGTAGAGGGGCCGCAGTCTCTCCTAGGAGTAGAACCACTAAGATGAGCAAAACTCTAGTCTAAAGGCCCGCGGCTGCGCACAAGCAGGTACCGGACGTCCGGTAGGGGTCAGACGTCCGACAGTTCGTGGGGGACTGGACGTCCGCCGGGTGTCGGAAGTTAGTCATTTTGCTTCTGGATAGGTGGCACCGGATTTCCGGTATGTGTCAGACGCCCGGTGGTCGCCGGTCGTCCTGGCGGTGTAGAGGGTCGGACGTCCGGTGGCTTTCGGTTGTCCGGTCGATGTAGACCTTGTAGCTCCTTCTTCTTCCGTCTTCTCTTCCACGCTTCCCTCGCAGATGGTGTAGGTGATCCTTGGCTCTTGCACTCCTCCGCGTCATCCGTGAAGCTCCGACAATACCTATGCATGCACACGAGTGGAGTGTCAAGTAGTATACAATCCTCGAAGGGGTCAAGTGAACATTTGTAAAGGAGATGATTCAACTTTATGTATGAGAAGTAGAGGTCGCACGTGTCACTTGCCAAGCGGACTCTTGACATGGTGATGTCCATAGGATGCTCCACATCATCCCCTCCCCCTTGGGAAAGATCCGACCTCGAATCTAAAACCAAATCACCATGGGAAAGAGATGGCGTCGCCGTGTAGAAGTCGACGATCACGAAGTACTCGTCATCTTGAAGCTCTTGACGGGCACTCACCAATGTCACACCATCTAGTGATTCCTTCAAAAGGAGCAAGGACAACAAACACTTGGAAAAACAAATGTGATTAGCGTTAGTGCAAAACCAAGCATTCAAGAGGTGATTCACCCAACAAGTGTTGTCATCAAGCATAGCATAGGGTGTGACGAAGGGTTGTGGCCTGGCATGTAAGCACATCAATTGAGCACAAGAAAAGATATCATGGGGCCAAGTATGCTATTGGGAGGTAGTGATGCAAGTATGTTTGACAATAGAATAAGCATCTACCTCATGGTCATAGCAAGCATGCATAAAGCACTCAATGAAAGGTCTATGGTAGGCATAAGGATCATTAACAACACCATGTAAAATGAAGTGTCTAAACACATGAGTCAAGTGCAAGACAATCCAAGCATAACGTGCATAGGGTGTAGTGAAAATCGTGTGGCACTCAACACAATAGAAAGAGCAATTGTTCAACATGTGTGAGGCAATCAAGTTAAGCATGTGGCAAGCAATGGGACATGGCATATTTGGAGAGATGACATTGTTGCAACCAATCATATGATAGGGACAAGTAATCCACAAGTCGGGTGCAACACACAAGACATATATATCATGATGCATGGAGATGTGAAAATGGCAAGTCGAAGCGAGATCTCTAAGATGTGTGCAATCAAGGGGTCCAAGATGACAAGTAAGTCTCATGGTGCAAGCAACACAAGTAGTGTGATCCACAGTATCCATGCTCTGGTGTTGGGTGTCTCTAAAGAGGAAGATATCACCTTGAAAGCATGTCCTCGTGCATTCTTCACAATGTCGTAGCACAAGCAAGTCCGATGTAGAAGCGTCGTGGTAGAAGATGGTTCTCTCTCGAGATCTTGAATGGTTAACTCACATGAAGTGGAAGTCGACACGAAGACCAAGTATCCTACACATGCACAAAACAAAACAAAGAACGTATGCGCATGGTAGATAAACACATCATCCATCATGATGGTTCTCTTCTCTTGCACATAACCATTAGAAGCAAGAGTGCATGAATAATATGATGCAACAATGGCTATATTCGTGGC
Organism: Secale cereale; assembly: GCA_902687465.1. Taxonomy (NCBI): domain Eukaryota; kingdom Viridiplantae; phylum Streptophyta; class Magnoliopsida; order Poales; family Poaceae; genus Secale; species Secale cereale. The sequence continues at coordinate 385,605,849 of LR738709.1, read as the reverse complement.
ACTAGGCATATGGTGCAAAGAGGTAAGACAAGCATGCCACAAGAAATATGTCAAAATCTCCAAATAAATGCAAGAATGCTATGGGGGCAATCTCATTGGCAAGACTAAAATCATGGTTGTGCTCAATACATGGACAATCATATAGCATGAGAGAGGCAACATGTGGAGACATATGACAACAATCAATAGTACTCGTGTGAAAAGCATGGCAATAGTGGCTATCAACCGCATGAAATGAGCATGTATGAATCATGGGTGATGCACTACATGAAGCAAGCATGGTAATCAAGTCGTGCAAACTAGTGGAGCGAAGATGCAACACACTAGGAGAAGGCATGGCAATCATGTCATGTGAGGAAATAGTGGGTATATGTAATGCACATGACATATCGCAAGCACGAACACAAAGCAAGATCAAAGCATCATAATAGGCATGGAGTACAAAGGCATCATGGCAATAACAAGCAATATCTCCACCAAGCTTGCAAATACACATACAAGTATGAGAATCAATCATCATGTTTAATGCAGAGCATGGCAAAGGCATATAAATGAGCATATAATGCAAAGTTAATATGGCAAGATGGTCAAAAGAGATATAATGGACAATAACCCATAACCATGTGAGGGCCATGTAGAATAAATACGCGAAGTCTTTGCACGAAGGGAGCGGTGGGAAAGATAATCCATGGAATCCCAAGTCATCGATGCTCTCTAGAGCTCGTTTCGTCAACTCATGCTCTTGCGAGGTTGACGAGTGAGTATGTGGACCTACACAAAATAGACACAAACTAAAGAAATTGCGTGCGTGGTAAATGTACACATCATCCATCATGATGTGTATGTGCATGTGTGAGTTAGCACAAGATAAGCATCACTCAAAGAAATTTGATGCATGGTATAATAACATGTCGTCCATCATGAATGAATAGTTATTATGTATAGCATGATGTGCATGCAAATTGAGCTTACAATTATATGGCATATCTATAGCATGTTCATTCATGGGGAGCATATTTTGCATACACGTATGGGGAGCATGCCAAGGATGGGATGGATTAAAATCTCCTAAAATGTATGAGGAAACTATGGGGGTCTCCTCATCAGCAATATCGGAAGCATAATGTGGAGAAGTGGAACAACATCCAAAACAATGCATGTCTGAAGCTAGGTAATCATGGCATGTCATATGATGGATATGATGCAATGGAAGCATGTCAATATCATGACATGAAAAACAAATGCCAATAACCATGGGCTTGTCATCTATGCCATAAGTGCAAATTGGATTTATCTTAATGGCATATGCATAGTTACTACGATGATATTGCAAATGTGGCATATTGTTGATCTCAAGCATAGCATACGACAAGTCAAGCGGATTATCAAACATGATGTGACCAAGAGAATTATCACAAGAAATCCTATGCAACATGGCATCACAACTAATAGACTCCACATGGCAGTCATCAAACTCATCATAAATGGGTAAATCATCGCATGGGGAAATCATACTAGAATGAAGCATGGCAATAGGTGGATCAACATCATGCAAGCAATCAATTTCAACATAGTCCACTATTGGGACGAGAGCATCACCTTCACCTTTGTTACCTTTCTCATTACACTCATGTGATGTAGGTGAAGTGGAAAAGACCAAATGGTGGTCATCATAATCAACATGATGGAACCATGTGGGGGTGCATCATATTCCACCATGGCCATCGTCTTGTCCAAAGGAAGGACGAAGTCGTCGAGTATCGGCGCGTCATCATAAATGGGACTGATACGTCTTCAACGTATCTATAATTTTTTATTGTTCAATGCTATTATTTAAGATGTTTTGGATGTTTAATGGGCTTTGTTATACACTTTTATATTATTTTTGGGACTAACCTATTAACCCAAAGGCCCAGTCCAGATTACTGTTTTTTGCCCGTTTTAGGGTTTTACAGAAAAGGAATATCAAACGGAGTCCAAACGGAATGAAACCTTCGGGAGAGATATTTTTGGAGCAAAATATGCACAGGATACTTGAGAACCACGGAGTAGGGCTGACGTGGCGTCCACGAGGGTGGGGGGCGCACCCCCCCTATAGGGCGCGCCCCCCTGCCTAGTGGGCACCCCGTCTGGCCCCCGGTACCCTCCTTCCTCCTATATATACCTACGTACCCCGAAACTACCAGAACCACAGAGAAAACCCTAGTTCCACTGCCGCAACCTTCTATTCCCGTGAGATCCCATCTTGGGGCCTGTTCAGGAGCTCCGCCGGAGGGGGGATCTACCACAGAGTGCTTCTACATCATCATCATCGCCTCACCATGAGTTGTGAGTAGTTTACCACATACCTTCGGGTCCATAGCTAGTATCTAGATGGCTTCTTCTCTTTCTTTGGTGTCCTTTCCCAGTGACAGTAGGGGCAGCAAGGCACGTATTGTATTGTTGCCATCGAGGATAAAAAGATGGGGTTTATATCACTATGTTTGAGTTTATCCCTCTACATCATGTCATCTTGCTTAAGGTGTTACTCCGTTCTGATGAACTTAATACTCTAGATGCATGCTGGATAGCGGTCGATGTGTGGAGTAATAGTAGTAGATGCAGAATCGTTTCGGTCTCCTTGTCTCGGACGTGATGCCTATATATAATGATCATGCCTAGATAGTCTCATAATTATTCACTTTTCTATCAATTGCTCGACAGTAATTTGTTTACCCGCCGTAGAATATCTCTATCATGAGAGAAGCCACTAGAGAAAACTATGGCCCCCGGGTCTATTCTCAACATATCAATATACAATCTACTTTACTTTTTAGCTTTTACTTTATGTTCTTATATCCAAAAATACCAAAAAATATCAAACTATCATCTCTTTCAGATCTCACTTTCGTAAGTGATCGTAAAGGGATTGACAACCCCTTATCACGTTGGCTGTGAAGTTCTTATTTGTTTGTGCAGGTGCGAGGGACTCGCGCCTGGTCTCATACTAGATTGATACCTTGGTTCTCAAAAACTGACGGAAATACTTATGCTACTGTGCTGCATCACCCTTTCCTCTTCGAGGGAATACAACGCAAGCTCGAGAAGTAGCAGGGACCTAGCACCAAATGAGAAGACACAATAGAGGTAGAGGTCAAGTTGTTAGTGTAGGAAGTGGCCTCACATGACCTATCAACTATCTCACACTCTCTATGTGGTGGCTCACTCACTCCCTCAAGTTAGGTGCACTCATTGTCGCATATGATGGAGTCACTCATATCACTCAAGTGGTGGGGGCTGTGGCTCTCCTCACATGGGAATTGGGGAAACTCGTCATATATGGGGCTAGTGGTGAACTCGCTCTCACTCTCAATATGGTGGCACAAGTCACTCAAGTCATCATACGCCGTCGTGGTCGAAGGGAAAATCCCATGCTCAATCATCTCGTCACTGTCGCCGTGGATGAAGGCCAAAGATGGCACATCATCACTCTCGCCTCCAAAGATGGAAGCATCATCCTTGCTCGTCACCATGTCGTTCGCCTCCAAAGCTTGGTCCTCGGATGGCTTCGTAGTCGTTGTCGTCACCGCACCGTCGTGAAAAAGAGTCAAAGGAGACTCGGCATCATCAATGCAACAAGGAGGGATGGCAGTGAACTCGAACTTGGGAGCATCATCTTGGAGCTTGTTGGGCTTGGACATCATGGTGGTACTAGCCTCACGCTCGCCATCTTGATCTTGGTCTCCAAGAAGTGCGCTTGCGGTGGAGAAGCCTTGGCCTTCATGAGTTCTTGTTCAACCTTGCGAGAACCAATGTAGTTGTCGTCGAGGGACTTGTAGTTCTCGAGGAAGATAGTCTTGGAGATGTCGTTGTTTGATCCCATCATGAAGTGGAACTTCATAGAAATGGGGTCGTCCACGCCGGCTCGTCGCAAGGTATTCTTCATCTCCTTGAAGTACTCGTCGATGGACTTGGATCCTTGTATGGTGTTCTCCAATTGGCTAGAAGATGTTCCGTGCAGGTGGGAGGCACGAACTCTCATTGCAAATCTCTCTTTGTCTTGGGCCAACTCGTGTCATAGTCCACCAAAGGTGTGTCAAACCACCATGTCGATGCGAAGTCGTGGAAGTTTCTTGTGGCGCAGTTCACTTGATATCCGGAGGAACTTGATGTAGCATGAGGTAGTCGTCCATCAAGAATTCCCACTCGAGATACTCCTTGGGTTCTTGAGTCCCATAGAAAGGAACCTTGTGGTCATTGTCGAGGTCGTAGTAGCTCGTGGAAGTAGCAGAATTGAGCTTGGGGAGCTTCTCTTGAGCATAAGCTTGAGGTGCTTGCGGGCGAAGATGTTGTATGTCGAAAGGCGAAGATGCCTTGAAGTCGCTTAGCGAAGATGACAAGGTACATGGTGAAGTCGTTGAGAGGTTGTTGATGTTGAGCTCGTGACCTTCACGTTCTTGTTTTTGATGGTTTCGATGCCGATGTGATCTTGCCGGAGATGGTAGCTTGGAGGGATGTGCACTTGAGCATCTTCTCGAAGATGAGGGAGACCTCTTGCGGTTCTTGATGAGGGATTTGAACTCCTCTATTTGAGCACACATCTTGGCATTGAAGAAGGGGTTCGTAGCATCAAAGTCCTCGTTGTTGGTGTAGACCGGAGATGAAATGCTTTGCCTATCCATCACAAGACTCGAGCAAAGGTGAGTAGGAAATGAGATAAACAATACCAAGTTACCTTTTTCTGAATGTTGAGGATGTATCCCGTTTCACTAAATGTGAAATGAAAGAATAGTGGAATTGGTACAGGACTTGTTCACTCACACCTATCAAGTAAAGCTTATCGAGTGGCTTGGTTAGGATAAGTGGCACAAAAATTTGATGCAATTATTAGAAAGAGTCAATAATGTTGAAAGTGCTTCACAAATTTGCAGGCAAAACAAGTAGACCAATAGCAATGAGTGGCACACGGAAACACACACATGATAGATAAATGGGGTCGTGCAACCAGGGAATGAGCACAAAATGTGGAATCCATGGAAAACGCTCGTGTTGCACAACTCAAGAGAGACGCTAGCACGATTGCTCAATAGGCGGATAGGACACTTGTGCACAACCTATGAGATGCAAAATGTATCAACTTTCTTCCCAAGTATGCTATTTGTGTATGGTGTTCCGGTGTTCTTCTCAAGAAGATCCCAGATGATCGGATATGATAATTTTATATGCAATGTGGTATGATGCTATGGCTATTGCCTACAAGCTCTTTTGTCTTTCTCTTTTTGCTTAAAAGCTTATTCCTTTTTTGTATGGCGACGATGTGAAATGCACAAACCAAGATAGCAATGATGTATATGCGGGAACAATCTTGTGACACAAGGGATGATATGATGATACCAAGGTGAGATGGTATGTAAGTAATGGATGGGCGGATCGATGATCACTAATGTGCACAAGTAACGTTGCCGGCAATACTCAAAGGCTAGTCTCGATAGGCAAGTGACGCAAATGGGCTAGGGGTTAACAATGCAAAGGCAAGGGGAATATACAATGATGTCGTCAGAGTTACCATCCGATGATGATGATGAGAGGCGGTGTTCTTGATGTAGACCCGTTCCTAATTAGCCGAAACACATTAGGAAACGAAAAAACCACAACTCAAAATCTCAAGGACAAATGTCAAATGATGGTAGCGGTACTGCGGTGGTGGTTGCGGAATTGTTAGTGGAAACCCGGTCAAAATGGGTTATGATGGCGGAAGGTTATGACGATGGGCTATACACGCTGTCGGGGTTGAAGGCACGGTCCCTAAGTAGCTGAAACACCTTAGGAGACACAACCCACAAATCAAACAATCTTAAACAAAATTGGGTTAAGTTGGGTTGGCGGAAATGTATAGTGGGCAATGGGTATGCGGAGGTGGTGGTGGTGGTTGATGAAGAAGCAATTGTCCCTAAGTAGCCGAAACACCTTAGGAGACTCAAATCACTACTCAAGCAACCACAAATGCGATTGGGAACAAAATGGGTTAGGTTGCGGAAGGTTATGGTGGCTATACGGATGATATGGTGGAAGACCTAGGCAAACTTGCCAAATTTCACAAAACTTGATGGAGTCAAATGATGATGGTAGTATTTTTGTGGTATGGGGGATGTCAAGAGCTTCAAAACGAGCTAAAGAATGTCAAAGTCGGAGTTCGGATTAGTTATGGACAAAACAAAAATCAGCGAAGTGGGAATCTATAGGTACCAGACGTCCGGAATTCATCGGAAATCCGCTATTTTCTTCTATAAAGTGGTTCTGGTCGTCCGGTGGGTTGCGGACGTCTAGTGCTTCGAGGAGGTCTAGACGACCGGTAAAACGCCGGCCGTCCGGTGGGTTGGGGTCAACGCGGGATTTGAGTTTCGGGACGCGATTTTGGGCGGAAAATGGTGATTTTGGGCTCGAAATTGATGATATTTCATGGGTGAAAGATGGACAAACTTGGGGAAATGCTAGATCCACTTGAAACCAAGCAAATCCATGGATCAAAATCAACAAAACATCATCAAACAACAAATCACAACAAAATGAGGCTATTTTGGTGAGGATTTTCGAATTTTAGGATGAAAACAAGCACAAGAGGGCTAGAAAACGGTGGGGGAGACTCCAAATTCGTGATAAATGTGGCTCATGATATCATATGATGTGGGGCTAACCCTATCTAGGTCGGTCTTTCACGAAATGGAGGGGATCCCACGAAGAACACGATGAACACGGGGAAGAACAAGGAGAAATCACAAGGGAAAACACTCAAGAACAAGTCCAATCACACATCCACTAGACAATCAAACACACAAGATCACAAGGTACATGAACAACAAAGGGAAATATACAAGTTATAGTTCATCCCAAATCCAAAGATGATGGGGCCTTGAATCCTAGAAGGATCTTCTCTGTGTGGAGGTCTTGAACCGGTGTGGATCTTCTCCGTAGAGGGGCCGCAGTCTCTCCTAGGAGTAGAACCACTAAGATGAGCAAACCTCTAGTCTAAACTGAGCTATCTCATTTGCTAACCCTAGAAATGAGGTGGGGTGGTCTATTTATAGTCATAGCCACGAAGGGGTAAGTGGAAGAGGGATACAAGGCCAAAGGCCCGCGGCTGCGCACAGGCAGGTACCGGACGTCTGGTAGGGGTCGGACGTCCGAAGGCTCGTGGGGGACCGGACGTCCGGCGGGCGTCGAAAGTTCGTCCTTTTGCTTCTGGATAGGTGGCACCGGATTTCCGGTATGTGCCGGACGTCCGGTGGCTGGGACTTGTCGGACGTCCGGTGGTCGCCGGTCGTCCGGGCACTGTAGAGCGTCAGACGTCTGGTGGCTTCCTGTCGTCCGATCGCTGTAGACTCTGCAGCTCCTTCTTCATCTGTCTTCTCTTCCACACTTCCCTCGCAGATGGTGTAGGTGATCCTTGGCGCTTGCACTCCTCCTCGTCATCCGTGAAGCTCCGACAATACCTATGCATGCACACGAGTGGAGTGTCAAGTAGTATACCATCCTCGAAGGGGTCAAGTGAACACGTGTAAAGGAGATGATTCACCTTTATGTATGAGAAGTAGAGGTCGCACGTGTCACTTGCCAAGCGGACTCTTGACATGGTGATGTCCATAGGATGCTCCGCATCAGTTTGTTTGTTGGGTTTTCAACTATAGAAAAAATGAAATAAATGCTTAAAAAACATGACGCCTGGCATGGTGCCATGGTATGACCTCACCATGCCCTGGTAATTTTTTTTGAAGGTTTGGCTTATGTCGTCATGCACGCCCTTCATAAATCGAACCATCACCGAGGATGTTCCATGCTTTCGCGAGGGAAATCCCCAAGATTGAAGGGTAATCCAAATTTCTGTCCTAATTTGTCATTCAGTTTTTTTCCAACAATCAATACACCGCCTCAAATGCAATGTCTTCAAATTTGACATTTTTCCGGTCTCATTTACCATATTTATGGGATTAAGTGCATTTTCTAGGTATTAATGGACATAATTCGAATTCGAACAATCGGTGCATGAAAAGGTGCACAAGAATGGTCAGGAAAACCATGCTCGTGTTATTTAGTACATTCTTATGCCTTTTACAAGGAATGGGCAGATATTTCAAGGAAATGTGTGGCAATAGTTAACCATAAACGCGTCGTTTACTGGGTTAGCAACTATACAAAAAAATTAAACACATGGTTGGAAAACATGACGCCTCGCGTGGTGCCATGGTATGGCCTCACCATGCCCTGGTAAAAATTGGAGAATGTTTTCCTTATGACATGATGCACGCCTTTCATAAATCGAACCATCACTGAGGAAGCTTCATGGTTTCGAGGGGGAAATCACCAAGATTGAAGGGGGATCCAAATTTCCTTTGTCCTTTGTCCACGAGTTTTTTTTCTACGAAGAATATACAACCTGCAAATCACTGTGTTCAAATTTGGCACTTTTCCGGGTTTATTTGCCATATTTAGGGGATTAGGTGTATTTCCTAGGCATTAATTCACATAATTCAAGTTCAAACAATCGGTGCATGGAAGGGTCCACAAGAACGGCCTGGAAAACCATGCTCATGCCATTTAGTAAATTCTCATGCATTTTACAAGGAAGGGGCAGATATTTCGATTAAATGTGTGGTAACAGTCAACCACAAATGTTTGTTTGTTGGGTTTTCAACTATAGAAAAAATGAAATAAATGCTTAAAAACATGACTCCTGGCATGGTGCCATGGTATGACCTCACCATGCACTGGTAAAAATTAGAGAAGGTTTGGCTTATGTTGTCATACACGCCCTTCATAACTCGAACTATCACCGAGGAAGTTCCATGCTTTCGAGAGGGAAATCCCCAAGATTGAAGGGGAATCCAAATTTCCGTCCTAGTTTGTCATTCAATTTTTTTCCAACGATGAACACTGCTACTTATCGAGCTAGCGTTGTATTCCCTCGAAGAGGAAAGGGTGATGCAGCATAGTAGCGTAAGTATTCCCCTCAATTTTTGAGAACCAAGGTATCAATCCAATAAGAGACCACGCGCGAGTCCCTCTTACCTGCACAAACAAATAAGAACTTCGCAGCCAATCCGATAAAAGGGGTTGTCAATCCCTTCTCGGTCACTTACGAGAGTGAGATCTGATAGATATGATAAGATAATATTTTTGGTATAGAAACAGAAAGTAAATAAAGCAAATAAATAACGGCGGTAGAAATTGGCTAGTTGATGGGAGATTAATATGATAAAGATAGACCCGGGGGCCATAGGTTTCACTAGTGGCTTCTCTCATGATAGCAGAATTCTACGGTGGGTGAACAAATTAATGTCGAGCAATTCATAGAAAAGCGCATAGTTATGAGAATATCTAGGCATGATCATTATATATAGGCATCACATCTGTGACAACTAGACAGAAATGATTCTGCATCTACTACTATTAATCCACACATCGACCGCTATCCAACATGCATCTAGAGTATTAAGTTCATAAGAACAGAGTAACGCCTTAAGCAAGATGACATGATGTAGAGGGATAAACTCATGCAATATGATATAAACCCCATCTTTTTATCCTCGATGGCAACAATACAATATGTGCCTTGCTGCCCCTGCTGTCACTGGGAAAGGACACCGCAAGATTGAACCTAAAGCCAAGCACTTCTCCCATTGCAAGAACTATAGGTCTAGTAGGCCAAACCAAACCAATAATTCGAAGAGACTTGCAAGGATATTATAATCATACATAAAAGATTTCTGAAAAGAATCAAATATTGTTCATAGATAATCTTGATCATAAACCCACAATTCATCGGATCTCGACAAACACACAGCAAAAATATTACATCGAATAGATCTCCTCGAAGATCGAGGAGAACTTTGTATTGAGATCCAAAAAGAGAGATGAAGCCATCTAGCTAATAACTATGGACCCGAAGGTCTGTGGTAAACTACTCACAACTCATCGGAGGAGTTATGGTGTTGATGTAGAAGCCCTCCAGGATCGATCCCCCTCCGGTAGAGCTCCGAAACAAGCTCCAAGATGGGATCTCATAGGAACAGAAGGTTGAGGTGGTGGAATTAGAGTTTCGTCTGTTGCCTCGATGTTTTCAGGGTATGAGAGAATATATAGGCTGAAGAGAGGCATCAGGGGAGCAACAGGTGGCCCACGAGGGTGGGAGGCTCGCCTACCCCCCCTGGGCGTGCCCCTGCCCTCGTGGCCACCTCTTTCGCTCCCTGGCATGTACTCCAAGTCTCTTGCGTTGATATTGTTACAAAAATAACTCTCCCAAAGGTTTCATTCCGTTTGGACTCCGTTTGATATTCCTTTTCTGCGAAGCACTGAAATAGGCAAAAAAAACAGCAATCTGCACTGGGCCATGGGTTAGTAGGTTAGTCCCAAAAATAATATAAAAGCGTATAATAAAGCCCATTAAACATCTGCTACTTCTCGAGCTTGCGTTGTATTCCCTCGAAGAGAAAAGGGTGATGTAGCACAGTAACGTATGTATTTCCCTTAGTGTTTGAGAACCAAAGTATCACTCCAGTAGGAGACCACGTGCGAGTCCCTCGCACCTACACAAACAAATAAGAACTTCGCAGCCAACACGATAAGGGGTTGTCAATCCCTTTATGGTCACTTACGAAAGTGAGATCTGATAGATAGGATAGTTTGATATTTTTGGTATTTTTGGATATAAGAACAGAAAGTAAAAAAAGCAAATTAAAGTAGATTGTAGATTAATATGTTGAGAATAGATCCGGGGGCATAGGTTTCACTAGTGGCTTCTCCCATGATAGCAGAATTCTACGGTGGGTGAACAAATTACTGTCGAGCAATTGATAGAAAAGCGAATAATTATGAGAATATCTAGGAATGATCATTATATATAGGCATCACGTCCGTGACAAGTAGACCGAAACGATTTTGCATCTACTACTAGTACTCCACACATCGACCGCTATCCAGCATGCATCTAGAGTATTAAGTACATAAGAATAGAGTAATGCTTTAGGCAAGATGACATGATGTAGAGGGATAAACTCAAGCAATATGATATAAACCCCATCTTTGTATCCTCGATGGCAACAGTACAATACGTGCCTTGCTGCCCCTACTGTCACTGGGAAAGGACACATCAAGATTGAACCCAAAGCCAAGCACTTCTCCCATTACAAGAACTATAGATCTAGTAGGCCAAACCAAACCGATAATTCGAAGAGACTTGCAAGGATATTATAATCATACATAAAAGAATTTAGAAAAGAACCAAATATTTCTCATAGATAATCTTGATCATAAACCCACAATTCATCGAATCTCGACAAACACACCGCAAAAATATTACATCGAATAGATCTCCTCGAAGACCAAGGAGAACTTGGTATTGAGTTCCAAAAAGTGAGAAGAAGCCATCTGGCTAATAACTATGGACCCGAAGGTCTGTGGTAAACTACTCACAACTCATGGTGAGGCAATGGTGTTGATGTAGAAGCACTCCTTGGAAGATCCTCCCTCCGGAGGAGCTCCGGAACCGGCCCCAAGGTGGGATCTCACGGGAACAGAAGGTTGCGGCCGTGGAATTACGATTTTCTCTGTTGCCTCGATGTTTTCAGGGTATATGGGTATATATAGGAGGAAGGAGGGCATCGGGGGAGCCAAAGGGGGCCCACGAGGGTGGGGGGCACGCCCTGTAGGAGGGGGCGCGCACTAGACTCTCGTGGCCGCCTCCTTCGTTACCTCGCGTGTACTCTAAGTCTTCTGTTTTGATATCATTCCAAAAATAACTCTCGCGAAGGTTTCATTCCGTTTGGACTCCGTTTGATATTCCTTTTAAGTGAAACCCTGAAATAAGCAAAAAACAACAATCTGCACTGGGCCTTTGGGTTAATAGGTTGGTCCCAAAAATAATATAAAGTGTATGATAAAGCCCATTAAACATCCAAAACATCATATATAATAGCATGGAACAATAAACAATTATAGATACCTTGGAGACGTATCAAGCATCCCCAAGCTTAATTCCTGCTCGTCCTCGAGTAGGTAAATTGTAAAAACAGAATTTTTGATGTGGAATGCTAACCAACATAATTTTCAATGTTATTTCTTTACTGTGGAATGAATGTTCAGATCCGAAAGATTCAAGAAAAAAGTCTATATTGACATAAGAAATAATAATACTTCAAGCATACTAACAAAGCAATCATGTCTTCTCAAAATAACATGGCCAAAGAAAGTTATCCCTACAAAATCATATAGTCTGGCTATGCTTCCTCTTCATCACACAAAATATTCATATCATGCACAACCCCGTTTTCAGCCAAGCACTTGTTTTCATACTCAATTTTTTCAAACCTTTCAACTTTCACACAATACATGAGCATGAGCCATGGATATAGCAATATAGGTGGAATAGAGTGGTGGTTGTGGGGAAGACAAAAAGGAGGAAGATAGTCTCATATCGACTAGGCGTATCAACGGGCTAGGGAGAATCCCATCAATAGATATCAATGTGAGTGAGTAGGAATTGCCATGCAACAGATGCACTACAGCTATAAATGTATGAAAGCTCAACAAAAGAAACTAAGTGGGTGTGCATCCAACTTGCTTTCTCACGAAGACCTAGGGCATTTGAGGAAGCCCATTGTTGGAATATACAAGCCAAGTTCTATAATGAAGATTCCAGTAGTATATGAAAGTGACTAAACAAGGGACTCTCTATCATGAAGAACATGGTGCTACTTTGAAGCACAAGTGTGAAAAAAGATAGTACCATTGTCCCTTTTTTTGGGCCCTTCTTTTTCTTGGCCTTTCCTTCTTTTTTTCTTCTTTTTTTCTTCTTTTTTCTTTTTTTCTTTGGGACAATGCTCTAATAATGATGATCATCACACTTATATTGATTTACAACTCGATATTACAACTCGATACTAGAACAAAGTATGACTCTATATGAATGCCTCCGGTGGTGTACCGGGATGTGCAATGAATCAAGAGTGACATGTATGAAAAATTATGCATGGTGGCCAAGCCACAAATACGATTTCAACTACATGATCATGCATGGAAATATGACAATATGAAGCGTGTCATATGAACGAAACGGTGGAAAGTTGCATGGCAATATATCTCGGAATGGCTATGGAAATGCCGTGATAGGTAGGTACGGTGGATGTTTTGAGGAAGGTATATGTTGGGTGTATGGTACCGGCGAAAGTTGTGCGGTACAAGAGAGGCTAGCAACGGTGGAAGGGTGAGAGTGCGTATAATCCATGGACTTAACATTAGTCATAAAGAACTCATATACTTATTGCAAAAATTTACGAGTCATCAGAACAAAGCAATCAACGCATGCTCCTAGGGGGGGGGGGGGGTTGGTAGCAATTAACCATCGCGCGCCCCCGACCTCCACACAAAGGATGACACTCAACAAATACTTCATGCTCTGACTTCGTCACATAGCGGTTCACCATACGTGCATGCTACGGGAATCACAAACTTTAACACAAGTATTTCTAAAATTCATAATTACTCCACTAGCATGACTCTAATGTCACCATCCTCATATCTCAAAACAATCATCAAGTATCAAACTTCTCATCATATTCAATGCACATTTTCTATGAAAGTTTTTACTACATTCATCTTGGATGCCTATCATATTAGGACTAGTTTTATAACCAAAGCACATTACCATGCTGTTCTAAAAGACTCTAAAAAGGATATAAATGAAGCATGAGAGATCAACAATTTCTACAAAATAAAATCACCACCGTGCTCTAAAAGATATAAGTGAAGCACTAGAGCAAAACTATTTAGCTCAAAAGATATAAGTGAAGCACATAGACTGTTCTAACAAATTCTAGACCATATTTATCTCTCTCAAAAACGTGCGTCTAGCAAGGATGATTGTGGCAAACTAACAAGCAAAGACTCAAATCATACATGACGCTCCAAGCAAAACACATATCATGTGGTGAATAAAAATATAGTCCCGAGTATAGTTACCGATAAATGAAGACAAAAGAGGGGATGCCTTCCCGGGGCATCCCCAAGCTTAGGCTTTTGATTGTCCTTGAATTTTACCTTGGGGTGCCTTGGGAATCCCCAAGCTTAGTGTCTTGCCACTCTTTGTTCCATAGTCCATCAAAGCCATACTCAAAACTTGAAAACTTCACAACACAAAACTTAGCCCAAAATCTCGTGAGCTCCGTTAGTATAAGAAAACAAACCACCACTCAAAGGTACTGTAATGAACTCATTCTTTGTTATATTGGTGTTAAACCTACTGTATTCCAACTTCTCTATGATTCATACCCCCCCCCCCCGATACTACTCATAGATTCATCAAAATAAGCAAACAATACACGAAAAACAGAATATGTCAAAAACAGAACAGTCTGTAGTAATCTATAACTTTCGAATACTTCTGTAACTCCAAAAAAATTGAAATATATTGGTGGATGTGAGGAATTTGTCTATTAATCATCTGCAAAAATAATCAACTAAAAAACACTCTCCAGTAAAAAATGATAGCTAATCTCGTGAGCGCTAAAGTTTCTGTTTTTTACAGCATGATCGCATAAACTTCACACAAGTCTTCCCAAAGGTTCTACTTGGCACAAACACTAATTAAAACAAAACCACATCTAAACAGAAGCTAGATGCAATATTTATTCCTAAACAGAAGCAAAAACAAAGAAAATAAAATTTGGTTGCCTCCCAACAAGCGCTATCGTTTAACGCCCCTAGCTAGGCACGATAGAAGAATAGATCTACGTATTGCCATCTTTGGTAGGCAATTCTTCAATTGAACACTTGTAATTCTTTGGAGTATCTTCCTTCCTATTAATGATCAAACTTCTGGGAAAGAAATCAAGAAATTCATTTGTAGCAAAAGGTTCCCTTATGATAGAGAGAAAATTGGGGTGAGCACTTATCGATTTAAGATCCGCAGTCTCCTTACTAGAAGATTCACCCTTATTTTTAGGAACTTACAAAAACTTGGCCATTTTAGTGGTAGAGGGGTTCGAAGTGTTTCTAAAAGCAGAAAAAGTAGATCCTACACTAGTAATAATATCCTCAAGTTTATCAATTGTAGTGGAATCTTGATCTATTCTCTTTTTAACTATGGGTTCTTTTTCTTTAAAAAAAATTAGAATAACTCCTACCATAGATCCATATTGGGTAATTTGGTTGTGGATCTTTTTATCCACACTCTCAACCAACTCTACAGTGGCAACTTTATTTTCAATAATTTCAAGCCTTTGCAAAACATGTTCTAAAGTTTAGACAGTTCCATTAACCAGGAGAGGTGGTGGGCCAAACAATTCTGTCATAGCGTTATAAGAATCAAAAGTATGGCTACCCAAGAAATTCCCTCAGGTAATGGTATCAAGAATATATCTATTTCAAGGAGTGATGCCAACATAAATATTGCGAAGAAGCACGGAAGTGGAAAGCTTCCTAGTAGATCTATTTTGAGCATTGCAAATTCTATACCAAGCATCTTTTAGATTTTATTCCTCCCTTTGTTTAAAATTAAGAACTTCACTCTCGGGAGTATTGATAATGATAGGCATGCTGGCCATGACGGCAAAGCAAACGATAAAATACACGGAAGAAGAAGGGCGAATAAAACGGCAAGGGTGAAGTGGGGAAGAGGAAAATGAGAGGCAAATAATGTAATGCGAAGGATAAGGGTTTGTGATAGCTACTTGGTAAATAACTTTTGCGTAGATCACTGCTACTTCTCGAGCTTGCGTTGTATTCCCTCGAAGAGGAAAGGGAGATGCATCACAGTAGCGTAACTATTTCCCTCAGTTTTTTAGAACCAAGGTATCAATCTAGTAGGAGACCACGCGCAAGTCCCTCGCACCTACACAAACAAATAAGAACTTCGCAGCCAACGCGATAAGGGGTTGTCAATCCCTTTACGGTCACTTACGAAAGTGAGATTTGATAGAGATGATAGTTTATATTTTTGGTATTTTTGTGTTTATAAGAACATAAAGTAAAAGCGAAAAAAGTAAAGTAGAGTTAGATTGATATGTTGAGAATAGACGCGGGGGCCATAGTGTTATCTAGTGGCTTCTATCATAATAGCGATATTCTATGGCGGGTAAACAAATTACTGTCGAGCAATTGATAGAAAAGCGAATAATTATGAGACTATCTAGGCATGATCATTGTATATAGGCATCACGTCCGAGACAAGTAGACCGACTTCTGCCTGCATCTACTACTATTACTCCACACATCGACCGCTATCCAGCATGCATCCAGTGTATTGAGTTCATAAGAACAGAGTAACGCCTTAAGCAAGATGACATGATGTAGAGGGATAAACTCAAGCAATATGATGTAAACCCCATCTTTTTATCCTCAATGGCAACAATACAATACGTGCCTTGCTGCCCCTACTGTCACTGGGAAAGGACACCGCAAGATTGAACCCAAAGCCAAGCACTTCTCCCATTGCAAGAACTATAAATCTAGTAGGCCAAACCAAACCAATAATTCGAAGAGACTTGCAAGGATATTATGAGCACACATAAAGAGTTCAGAAAAGAACCAAATATTTATCATAGATAATCTTGATCATAAACCCACAATTCATCGGATCTCGACAAACACACCGCAAAAAGAGATTACATCGAATAGATCTCCTCGAAGACCGAGGAGAACTTTGTATTGAGATCCAAAGAGAGAGAAGAAGCCATATAGATACTAACTATGGACCCGAAGGTCTGTGGTAAACTACTCACAACTCACGGTGAGGCGATGATGATGATGTAGAAGCACTCCGTGGAAGATCCCCCCTCCGACGGAGCTCCGGAACAGGCACCAAGATCGGATCTCATGGGAACAGAAGGTTAAGGCGGTGGAACTAGGGTTTTCTCTGTTGCTTTGTTGGTTTCCGCGTACATAGGCTTATATAGGAGGAAGGAGAGCACTATGGGCCTCACGAGGGGTCCACGAGGTAGGGGGGCGCGCCCCCACCCTCGTGGGCACCCCGTGGCCCCTACTCTGTGGTTCACAAGTCTCCCATGCGTGATTTTCTCCAAAAATATCTCTCCCGAAGGTTTCATTCAATTTGGACTCCGTTTGATATTCCTTTTCTGCAAAACCCAGAAACAGGCAAAAAACAACAATCTGGACTGGCCTTTGGGTTAGTAGGTTAGTCCCAAAAATAATATAAAAGTGTATGACAAAGCCCATTAAACATCCAAAACATCATAAATAATAACATGGAACAATAAAAAATTATAGATACGTTGGGGACGTATCAAGCATCCCCAAGCTTAAGTCCTGCTCGTCCTCGAGTAGGTAAATGATAAAAACATAATTTTTGATGTGGAATGCTAACCAACATAGTTTTTCAATGTAATTATCTTAATTGTGGCATGAATGTTCAGATCTAAAAGATTCAAGATAAAAGTCTATATTGACATAAGAAATTATAATACTTCAAGCATACTAACAAAGCAATCGTGTCTTCTCAAATACTATGGCTAAAGAAAGTTATCCCTACAAAATCATATAGTCTGGCTATGCTCCCTCTTCATCACACAAAATATTCATATCATGCACAACCCCGATTTCAGCCAAGCACTTGTTTTGATATTCTATTCTTTCAAACCTTTCAACTTTCACGCAATACATGAGCATGAGCCATGGACATAGCACTATGGGTGGAATAGAGAGGTGGTTGTGGAGAAGACAAAAAGGAGGGAGATAGTCTCAGATCGACTAGGCGTATCAACGGGCTATGGAGATGCCAATTAATAGATATCAATGTGTGTGAGTAGGGATTGCAATGCAATGGATGCACTAGAGCTAAATATTTATGAAAGCTCAACAAAAGAAACTAGTGGGTGTGCATCCAACTTGCTTGCTCATGAAGACCTAGGGCATTTGAGGAAGCCCATCGTTGGAATATACAGTCCAAGTTCTATAATGAAAATTCCCACTAGTATATGAAAGTGACTAAACATGAGACTCTCTATCATGAAGAACATGGTGCTACTTTGAAGCACAAGTGTGGAAAAAGAGATAATAGCAATTGTCCCTTTTTTCTTTTTTCTTTTTCTTTTTTTGGGCCTTTCTTTTTTTCTTTGGCCTTTCCTTTTTTTTGTGGAGTGGCTTTATTGATTTAGCCTTTCCTCCCATGGGACAATGCTCTAATAATGATGATCATCACACTTTCATTGAATTACAACTTGATATTACAACTCGGTAATAGAACAAGTATGACTCTATATGAATGCCTCCGGCGGTGTACCGGGATGTGCAATGAATCAATAGTGACATGTATGAAAAATTATGCATGGTGGCTTTGCCACAAATACGATGTCAACTACATGATCATGCATGGTAATATGACAATATGATGCGTGTCATATGAATGGAACGGTGGAAAGATGCATGGAAATATATCTCGGAGTGGCTATGGAAATGCCATGATAGGTAGGTATGGTGGCTGTTTTGAGGAATAATATATAGTGGGTGTATGGTACCGGCGAGAGTTGCGTGGTACAAGAGAGGCTGGCAATGGTGGAAGGGTGAGAGTGTGTATAATCCATGGACTCAGCATTAGTCATAAGAACTCATATACTTATTGCAAAAATCTAAAAGTCATCAAAACAAAGCAATCAACGCATGCTCCTAGGGGGGAGGTTGGTAGGAGTTAACCATCGCGCGCCCCCGACCTCCACACAAAGGTTTGCACTTTACAAATACCTCATGCTCTAACTTCGTCACCTAGCGGTTCACCATACGTGCATGCTACGGGAATCACTAATCTTAACACAAGTATTTCTCAATTTCATAATAACTCCACTAGCATGACTCTAATATCACTATCCTCATATCCCAAAACAATTACCATGCATCCAACTTCTCATCATATTCAATGCACTTAGTGTGAAAGTTTTTACTACATTGATATTGGATGTCTATCATGTGAAGACTTGTATGTTAGCCTAAACACATTACCATGCCATTTTAATAGACTCTCAAAAGGATATAAGTGAAGCATGAGAGTTCAACAATTTCTTCAAAATATTATCACCACTGTGCTCTAAAAGATATAAGTGAAGCACTAGAGCAAAACTATTTGACTCAAAAGATATAAGTGAAGCACATAGTGTGTTCTATCAATTCCTAGGCCATATTTAACTCTCTCAAATATGTGTGTCCAGCAAGGATAATTGAGGCAAACTAACAAGCAAAGACTCAAATTATACAAGACACTCCAAGCAAAACACATATCATGTGGTGAATAAAAATATAGCTCCAAGTATAGTTACCGATGGATGAAGACGAAAGAGGGGATGCCTTCCCGGGGCATCCCCAAGCTTAGGCTTTTGGTTGTCCTTGAATTTTACTTGGGGTGAATTGGGCATCCCCAAGCTTAGACCCTTTCCACTCTTTGTTCCATAGTCCATCAAAGCAATACTCAAAACTTGAAAACTTCACAACACAAAACTTAGACAAAAATCTCGTGAGCTCCGTTAGTATAAGAAAGCAAACCACTACTCAAAGGTACTGCAATGAATTCATTATTTGTTTATATTTGTGTTAAACCTACTGTATTCCAACTTCTCTATGGTTCATACTTCCCAATATTACTCATAGATGCATTGAAATAAGCAAACAACACACGAAAAACAGAATCTGTCAAAAACAGAACAGTTTGTAGTAATCTGCAGGTTTCACATACTTCTGTAACTCCAAAAAATTCAACCTAATTTGGTAAACGTGAGTAATTTATCTATTAATCATCTGCAAAAAGAATCAACTAAATAGCAAGCTCCAGTAAAATCTGATAACCATTCTAGCGAGCGCTAACGATTTTGTTTTTCATAGCAAGATCAAATAAACTTCACACAAGTCTTCCCAAAGGTTCTACTTGGCACAAACACTAAAAAAAACACAAAACCACATCTAAACAGCTGCTAGATGCAATATTTATTCCCTAACAGCAGCAAAAACAAAAAAAATGTAAAATTGGGTTGCCTCCCAACAAGCTCTTTTTTTATAGCCATTAAGATAGGCTTGAGAATTCAATGATGCTCACATGAAAGATAAGAATTGAAGCACAAAGAGAGCATCATAAAACATGTGACAAAAACATCTAAGTCTAACATACTTCCTATGCATAGACATTTTATAAGCAAACAAATTATCATAGCAAGCAAGATCTAGCGTATGCAAGGAAGAAGAAAGAAACAAGATCAATCTCAACATGAAGAGAGGTAATTTAGTAACATGAAGATTTCTTTGACCATATTTTCCTCTCTCGTAATAATAATTGCATGTAGGATCATAAGCAAATTCAACAATATAGATATCACATAACATACTCTCAACACAATCCTCATGCATACTAAGTTGACACTCTTCCCAAATAGTGGGAGCAACATTAACTGTCGGTGTACTAGAGTAGGGGTACCCTAGTATCCCGAACTTGTGCACGGGCAGTCGCAGCACCCCGCGGCAAGGCTTGCTGGGTTACCGCCAAGGTCCTCCGTGGTTCCTTTGGAGCCATTCAAGAACAAAGTATTCAAGCCAAGGAGACAAGGCCCCGGCAAGAGGAGCTTGCCGGGAAGGCCACTCAAGGCACAAGACCCCGACGAGAGGAGCTTGCCGAGAAGGCCAACCAAGGCATCTCAAGGAACTTGCCACGATGCGCCACGCGTCCCGGCAAGGCCCGGTGAGCGACAAGCTCCCGGACGCGACAAGACAACGACCGCGGCAAGGTGCTTGCCGCGGCAAGCTACCACTCTGTACCCACGCTCCAGCACATCCGCCAACATGTCGCTCTAGGACCCTTCCAGGCGTACGTGGCGGGAGGCTGTGCAGCCAGCGGTGCGCGGTGGCAAGCGGTGCTGACAAGGTTGCCGTCGTGGTGAACGGTGGCGTCCCTGACGGTCCCTTTTTTTTGCACTGTTTGGGCGACGCAGACGGGCATTTAATGCCCTTGTCCCCTGCCGTCAGGGTTAGGTATGATACACTGTACAGGTGGTTGTACCAACTACAACACCTTTCCATTTTTACCCTCATCTGCGTTGCCACCTGTCGTTGACCCCTTGAGCATATAAAAGGAGGCCCATGCGCAACGTAGAGAGGGGGTTTGAAGCAGAAGAACGCTAACGCTCGGTCTCGTTAGCTGTTGGTGTGTACTGTAGCACTCAGCGCTCCCGAGCAAGAACTCAATACAAACCACAAAGCAGGAGTAGGGTTTTACGCATCCGTGCGGCCCGAACCTGGGTAAACTGCTCGTGTGCTTCGCCTCGATCTGCTCTTCGTGCGATCTCCGCCCCCGCCGAACCAAAAGGGGCTCGGTCCGCCGGTCCCCATAGGTGCTCGTGGATTAGTTTCCCCGACATCTTTGGCGCGCTAGGTAGGGGGCGTCGAGGTTGTGTGAACCTGATCCGGCGTTCGCACGAGCTAGATCTTCATCATCTTCATCAACATACCGCCAAAGAAGAAGGCTTCGGAGGCAGCTGCTCCGTCCGCACCGAACCCACCACCGCCGGAGCAAACGGCTGGTGGGACAGACGCCGGCGGAAGAACGGGCATCGACGAGGGAGCTCACGGTGCTGCCAGGTCCAAGGACAAGGCTGCACTGCCCATCGGCAGCGTAGCCGGCTCCCACAACGACCGGGCGCACTCCAAGACCTCGGCGTCCGTGCATGCACCGCGCCCATCTCACGAGGCGCGGGACCGGCAGCGTCATGGTACTCACGGTACCATACGTTTGCTGGACCAAGATCGAGCTGGTGGGTATCGGAATGCTCAAGACCAGCATGCGCGCCAACATGCTGGCACGAGCGAGGCACGGTCGCTTAGACGGGATACTGCTCCTTCTAATATAGTTAGAAGTCTGAGCATATCCCGCTCCTCACACCGTTCGCCACCGCTACCCGCCACTCCAGCGGAAGCTTTGGTACGAGCTCAACTGCTCCTAGATTGCCCTCCAGCGGCAGATAAGATCGACGACTGGAGGGCCACCATTCAGACTCTCATCGGCTTCGCCAACGGCGACACTCCGCGGCAGCCAAGTACATCGCAGCCGCGGCAAGTTAGCCAGGCACATGCAGGTGGCGACAAGACCGGTGGGGGTGCACCCACCGTGCACGCTCCGCCCCGAAGGCCAAGGTCGTCGACTCGCCGGATCCACCTCGACAGCGACTTCACGAACGACAGCAAGAAGACGCTCGTACTCGCATCGAGCGATGTAGAGAAGCACGGCGTCAATCGGACCAGCGCGCTGGGCCCTCTGTCGACATGCATGCGCCAGGGGAACCAGGCGACTTGCCGTACACGGTAGGTTGCCCTGCGTTTACTCGTGAGCTGCGGCAAGTCTAGTGGCCCAGCACGAAGAATTTCAAACCAGACGTACCCGAGAAGTACGACGGCAAGTCGCATCCGTCGGAGTTCCTCAGCATCTCACCATCGTGGTGCAAGCTGCCGGGGGCGGGACGACAAGATCCTTGCCAACTACTTCCCGCTGGTGCTCAAACCCAACGTCAGGTCCTGGCTCATGCACTTGCCGGACAACTCCATATCCTCCTGGGCAGACCTATGCCATCAGTTTGTCGACGCCTTTACAGGCGGCCACAAACCTCATGGCCAAGAGAGTGACCTTCATCTGCTCGCCCAGAAGGAAGGAGAGCCCCTGCGCAAGTACATTCAGAGATTCAGCCATGTACAGCACAACATCCCAAACGTCCACCTTGCCGCGGTCATCAGCGCGTTCCATCAGAACGTGCATAACCGCAGGATGCGGGAGGAGATGGCGATGTGCAAGATCAAAGACGTCAGTGAGCTGTATGCCCTGGCCGACAAGTGTGCATGTGCTGAGGAAGGAAGGAGACTCCCCAGAGAGAATACAGGATCCGGAGGATCTGACATCGAGGATGCCGCCCCGGCAAAGAAAAACTGGCGGCGGAACAACAGGAAGAAGAAAGCCAAAGATGTGCTAGTCGTTGAGCAGTCCGGCAACGAAGGTGGCGCCAAGAAAGCCAAAGTTGGTAGCTCTGGCAAGGAGATTGCCGCATGCACCAACTACCAGGCTATGGCGGTCGCCGACAAGCAGGACCGCATCGACAAGCAGTACTGCAAGATCCACCGCACCAAGGGTCATGACCTCCAGAACTGCAAGAGGGTCGAGCAGCTTGTTGAGCAGCAAAAGGCTGAATACGAGCGACGCGACAAGGAGAAGGCCCAAGGAGGCGCTGGAGGATCCGGCCAGAAACGCCCCGGCCGGGGAGGACGCCGCGACAAGGCCAAGCAGCGGCAAGGAGACAGACCTCCCCGCGGCCGCGACAAGGATGAAGACGACGACGACGACGAAGACATGGATGATGTCGAGACCAGTGAGCAGGAGTTCCAGAAAGCCACAGAGGTCTTGTGCGTTGACGGCGGTGCTTCTCTGCATACTTCACACCGCCAACTCAAGCAGTGGGTGCGGGAAGTCAATGCGGCGGAACCACCTGTCGAATCGCGCAAGCTTCTGAAATGGTCCAGCACGCCTATCATTTTTGATATTGAGGACCACCCTGATCGCACAACTGCGGTCGGGTGCTTGCCGATGTTGGTTTCACCAACTATCTGCAACCTCAAGGTCACTAAGATGCTAGTTGACGGCAGGGCCGGCTTGAACCTGATCTCCTTCGATGTACTCCAGAAACTCCAGATCCCTGACGGCGAGCTCGAAGAGACCGGCACATTCCAAGGAATCAACCCGGGAAGGAGCAACCCGAATGGGAAGATCACGTTGCCAGTGACATTTGGCGGCGAGCTGAACTTTAGGACTGAGAGGGTCACTTTTGACGTTGCCGATTTTCCATTGCCTTACAATGGGATACTCGGCCGTCCAGCACTCGCCAAGTTTATGGCAGCCTCTCACTACGCATACAACATGCTGAAGATGCCAGGCCCGATAAGCGTCATCTCTGTCCCTGGCGACAAGAAGGATGCCCTTATCTGCGCCGACAAGATCTACGGGGAAGCAGCGGCCGCAACAGATCGCAAGACACCTACCGTTGAAGCTCCCGGGGGGAAGAAGAAGACCAAGTCCGGCAAGACCTCTGATGCCCACTCCGGCAAGCGCACCTCTTCGGAGTGCTGCGCTACCGTCGAGGACGCACCATCGAGCTCCACCGGCAAGTGTAAGAAGGCAATGGCAGCTCCACCAGAGACCAAGAAGGTGTCCGTCAAGGAGGACGGCACTGGTGGTACCTTCACCATCAGTGCCACTCTTGACCCTAAATAGGAAAGCGCGCTCATTGCTTTCCTACGGGCGAACGTCGACGTATTTGCTGGCAACCGTCTGACATCCCCGGTGTTCCCAGGAAAGTAATTGAGCACCATCTTGCCGTCTGTCCTCATGCGCGGCCCGTCAAGCAGAAAGTCGGGAAACAAGCAGTGGAGCGCCAAGAATTCGTCGCAGAAGAGATCAAGAAGTTGGAAGCAGCAGGCCTTGTCAGAGGGGTGCTCCATCCTACGTGGTTGGCCAATCCTGTGGTCGTGCGCAAGGCGAATGGGAAATGGAGGCTTTGTATCGACTTTACCGATGTCAATAAAGCTTGTCCCAAAGACCCATTTCCCTTGCCGCGCATTGACCAGATTGTTGACTCCACGGCCGGATGTGATTTGCTTTCATTTCTTGACGCATACTCAGGATACCATCAAATCTTCATGGCAGAAGAGGATGAGGAAAAGACCGCATTCATTACTCCATGTGGCACGTATTGTTTCATACGGATGCCTTTCGGTTTAAAGAATGCTGGTTCAACATTTGCAAGGGTAGTCCATACAGCTTTTGAGCCACAGATACAAAGAAATGTGGAAGCCTACATGGATGACATAATGGTCAAGAGCAAGGACAAGGCAACCCTGATTCAAGATTTAGACGAGACCTTTGCAAATCTGCGCAAGATCAGCCTCAAGCTCAACCCCGAGAAGTGTGTGTTTGGAGTCCCTTCCGGCAAGCTTCTCGGGTTCTTCGTGTCTCAACGGGGAATTGAAGCCAATCCCGACAAGATCAAGGCCATTGAGCAGATTGAAGCACCAAAGCGCGTCAAGGATGTACGAAGACTTGCCGGTTGCGTGGCTGCTCTCAGCAGGTTTATCTCTAAGTCTGCTGAGTGGGCCCTGCCATTTTTCAAAATATTGAGAAAGGCAGGTCCAATGAAATGGACTCCGGAAGCGGAGGCTGCGCTGCAAGACTTGAAGATATACCTGTCCTCCACTCCAATACTTGTCGCACCTAAGCCACAAGAGAAGTTGTTGCTGTATAAAGCGGCAACCAATCAAGTGGTTAGTGCTGCGTTAGTAGCGGAGAGGGAGGCAGATGATGAGCCAGCAACTGCGGCAGGCGCGTCCAGCGACAAGCAGGGGGCTTCCCCGACAAGCTCTTGTCCCGACAACGATGGATCTGCGCAGGCGTGCGAGGAGATACAGAAGAGAATGGTGCAGCGCCCAATTTACTTTGTCAGTTCCCTTCTGCAGGGGGCTAGGTCGAGGTACTCTGGTGTGCAGGAATTGCTTTTCGGCCTTCTCATGGCTTCGAGAAAGCCGCGCCATTACTTCCAAGCACATGAGATCACAGTTGTCACTCGCTTTCCGCTGAAGAGGATACTGCAGAATCCAGAAGCAACAGGCAGGATTGTTGAGTGGGCACTGGAACTGTCAAGCTTTGGCCTCAAGTTTGAGAGCACTTCAACTATCCAAAGCAGAGCATTGGCAGAATTCATAGCAGAGTGGATGCCAACACCAGATGAAGAAGTTCCAGAAACGAGCATCCCCGTCAAGGAAGCAAGCAAAGAGTGGTTGATGTACTTTGATGGTGCCTTCTCGCTGCAAGGCGCCGGTGCTGGCGTGCTGCTTGTCGCACCCACCGGAGAGCACCTCAAGTACGTAGTCCAGATGCACTTTCCCAAGGAGCAAGCAACAAACAATACCGCAGAGTATGAAGGTTTGCTTGCCGGTCTCAGGATCGCGGCAGACCTTGGGATCAAGAAGCTCATTGTCAGGGGTGACTCACAGCTTGTCGTCCGCCAAGTGAACAAGAGTTATCAGAGTCCGTTGATGGAAGCCTACGTCGATGAGGTGAGAAAGCTAGAAGAGCACTTTGACGGCCTACAGATGGAGCATGTTCCAAGAGCTCAGAATGACATTGTCGATAGCCTGTCGAAGTGCGCCGCACTTAAGTTACCTATGGAACCAGGGATCTTTGTGCTCAAGCTGACTCAACCGTCTGTAACGCCATCAACTGGACAGAGCAAAAAGAGGAAGTTGATTTTTGGTGACTATTTTCCGGCAGAGCTTCCCGAAGCCGCCGCCAAGAAGGTCCCAAGATCAACGCCAAGAATGCTGAGGAGCAGTCTGCTCCGGCAAGCCCTAGGGTTTGTTCCGTTGAAGCAGACACTCCCGACAAGTTTTGCTCCGGCAAGCTTGCCGGGGAACATCAAGCTCCGACTGAACCACAGGTTCTCGCCGTAGAAGCGGATGTTCCCGCAGCAGCAGATGTGCCTTTAGTCCTTGTTGTCGAGCCACAGGCTCCAGCGTGGGCACAACAGATTGTCCGTTTCCTTCAGACAGGAGAACTTCCCGAAGAGCAAGAAGAAGCAGAAAGAGTAGCCCGGCAGTCAAGTATGTACCAGTTTGTTGACAACACACTGTACAGAAGAAGACTCAACGGTGTGAAATTGAAGTGTATTCACCGGGAAGACGGACAAAAGCTGTTGGCAGAGATACATGGAGGCATATGTGTCCACCACATTGGCGCAAGAGCACTTGCCGGCAAAGCATTCCGGCAAGGTTTCTTTTGGCCGACAGCCCTCCAGGATGCAACTGCACAAGTAACCAAGTGTGAAGCGTGCCAGTTCCATTCCAAGCAGATACACCAGCCATCTCAAGCTCTCCAGACGATCCCTTTATCCTGGCCATTTTCGGTCTGGGGGCTTGACATCCTCGGCCCCTTTCCCCGAGCAATCGGGGGCTTTGAGTACTTGTACGTTGCAATCGACAAGTTCACAAAGTGGCTGGAAGTGGAAGCAGTGAGGAAGGTGACAACACAGTCAGTAGTCAAGTTCTTCAGGTCGATTGTTTGCCGCTTTGGGATCCCCAACAGGATCATCACCGACAACGGTACGCAATTCACGAGCCGCACCTTCATGCAGTACGTCCAAGATGTTGGCGCCAAGGTCTGCTTCGCTTCTATTGCTCACCCGAGAAGAAACGGTCAAGCGGAGAGGGCAAATGCTGAAGTGCTGCGTGGGCTCAAGACCAGGACTTTCGACAGGCTGCACAAGTGCGGAAGAAACTGGATTGAGGAGCTGCCAGTGGTTCTTTGGTCGATTAGGACGACGCCAAATCGAGCCACTGTCCAGACACCTTTCGCTCTAGTCTATGGAGCAGAGGCAGTTCTCCCCACGGAACTCGTATACGGGTCACCTCGAGTGCTCGCTTATGATGAGCTTGAGCAAGAGCAGCTGCGACAAGATGACACCCTGCTCCTTGAGGAAGACCGTCTTCAGGCTGCTGTGCGAGTTGCTCGCTACCAGCAAGCTTTGCGCCGCTACCATAGCCACAAAGTTAACGCCAGAAGTCTCGAGGAAGGCGACCTTGTTCTTCGGCGCGTTCAGTCCGCCAAGAATTCCAACAAGTTGACGCCGAAGTGGGAAGGCCCTTACCGGGTGAAACGAGTCACTAGGCCCGGCGCTGTCCGCCTTGAGACCGAAGATGGCTTTCCGGTGAGCAACTCCTGGAACATTGAGCATCTTCGTAAGTTTTACCCGTAAGGCGCGGTTGCCGGAACCCGTTCCGGCAACCACCTTTTGTACAAGTCTTGCCGCTGTTGCATGTAATCCTTTGTACAAAGCCGGGCGCAGACCCCGTGCATAAGTAAAGCTCATGTGCTCCGCGCATCTTGTCAATTTCATGCTTCCTATTTTTTGCATGCGTTATCTGACACTTTGTGCAGCACCTACCCCCGGTAAGCAATAACAAGCCGTAAGGCTCCATATCTTTATTTTCTCCTTTTTCTTTTTCTCAAGGAAAGGAAGGTTCCCTCGCCCACAAGTTTGCCAGGGGGGAAGGAGAAGATAATGGTTTGGACCAGGCATCATTCAAGAAAGTTTCGCCTTGCCGGGAAGCAAACAATAGAAAAGCTAAGTTGCCAAAGCTTGAGCAATCAGATTTTTAATTTTTAAGTTATCTTCCTTGAACGACCGTGCTTTGTATGGAAAACCTGTGCGCGGAGGAACCAACTCGTAGCTAGTTGCGCCCTTAACTTTGTTTCGAGCCCACTCAACAACTTTGTTTCGAGTCCGCTCAACAACTTTGTTTCGACTTCGCTCAACAACTTAAGTGAGTTGCGACTAGTTGCGACAAGGTTTCTTGTCGGTAACGGCACCGCCAGCAGGCTGCTGACGTCCCGCACTCAGCGCTCGCGGCTAAGGTGCCTACGCCGGCAAGTTCCCTAAAAGCGTAGGGCAAAAACATACAAAGGAAGGAATAAAGTAAAGGAAATAACGTTGCAATCATTACCCAAAATAGAGTTATATTACAAGGTAGCTTGTCGCAGCTCTAACAGATTGTTCTTATAACACGACAAGCAGCGACAAGGAAAGAAGAAAACAGGTGGCCTAGTCTACGCGATCGCCCTCAACCCTCTTGATCCCGCTCACCTTGTCCACAATGGGTGCGACAAGGGCCTTGAGCGCCTCCAGATTGGCATCCGACGGCAGGGACTTGAGGACGTTGGTGAGGTTGAGGCCCGGGTTGCGGAAGACCACCTTCACCAACACCTTTTGGAGAGCTCCCGCGCAGATTTTGCGTGACTCGTCGGCCAGCCGCTTTGGAGTCGTCTCCTGGAGTCGCTGGAGGGCCGTCGCCAGGCCTTTGAAGAACAAAGTGAGCTTGGCGCTGGGTTGGAGGTTCTCATCGGAGGGATACCCGAGATCCTCCATCCCCAGCTGCGCCAGCTTCTTGTCAATATCTGTGGCAGCATTCACAAGCCCCTCCGTCCAGTGCTCCACAGTCTCCCTAAAAGTTATGGGCGGCAGCAGCACTCTCCAGCAGCGCCTTGTCGGCTTTGATCTCCTCCTTCAGGGCCACCTCCCGTTCCCTGGCGCCGTCCAGCGTCTTGGTCAAAGTGGTCAGCTTCAACTCAAGATCGGCGTTGGAGTCCTTGGCGGCGCTAAGCTCCTTGCCCTTCTCAGCGAGACGAACCTGCAGCTCTGAGTTGCTGTGGGCGTCCTTCTCCCGCTCATGCTTAAGCGCGGCAAGCTCTTCACCTCTCGCCCTGAGATCGGCCTCCAGCTGCGCCACCTTCATCTCCAACTCCTTCTTGGCGGCCTCGGCAGCTGCGGCAGCATCCTCCGCTTGCTTGAGGGCTCCGCAAAGTGATTGCTCGTGCGCGGCAAGCTCCTCCTCGTGGCTGTCGAGGTTAATCTTCCGCTGCGCCAGCTCGCCTTCCTGCGCAGACAGCTTCTCAGCGGCAAGCCGCTGTTGCTCTACGACTTCAGCCTTCTCGAGGAAGAAGGCCATCTGCTCCTCGGCAAGTTGCTCCCGCTCCTCTGCCAGGGACCGGAGAGCTGCCTGGTGAAGACCCCGGAGCTCCTTCGCGCGCTTCTCGATGTCTGCTCCCGCCTTCACGGCAAGCGCCTCTCAGGACTCCAACTTGGCTTGCCGGGCGCGGTAGACCGACAATAGCTTCCGCAGCAGCCGCTCCTCCTCAGGCTCGCCGCTGCTGCTGCTTGGCGCGTTAACTAGCGTCAGCCCGGCGGAGGCGAGCACCTCTCCGTCAAAGCTTTCTCCTTCGACTGACGCCCTGGACATTGACGCCCAGGGGAGGTTTATGAAGACGCCATCGCTGGCCTTCACGTAGACGCCTGGCTGGGGCTCTTCGGAGCCTGGCGCTGCGGCAGCGGCGGAGGGATCGGCGGTCGGTGTAGCGCCTGACGCTCCTGCGGCCTCAGGGCCGTCAGTGCGATCGCCGGACCCCTCGCCAGCTGCTGCGGCGGCAGCCTTGGCGGCCTCATCGCCGGCGGGATCGTCAGCGCCGGCTGCTTCTTCGGTGACAGCGGCGTCGCCGGTGTTGTCGCGGGTGTTCTCCTCGCTAACAACCTCCGTCTCCATCGGCTCCGCAGCAGATGGGTCTGACGGTCGGAAAGGGGAGAAGAGTCAAGCAAATATCCAAAAAAAAAAGAAGATCAAAAGAAGAAGAACACAAGGGAAGTTTTGAAGCAAGAGGATTACCTGCACCAGTTTGTGCAGTTGTAGTCTCCGCCGCCGGGGGGCCGCTGGTGCTGTCCCTTGCCAGAGACTTCTCCCTTGCCGGAGAGCTCTCCCTTGTCGGAGGACTCTCCCTTGGCGGAGAACTCTCCCTTGCCGGAGAGACCCTTGCCGGAGAACTCTCCCTTGGCGATGTGGTCGAAGCAGATGGCATGTCAGGGGCGGTCTCCGGGCGCTCCTGGTGGGGCTGCTCTGCTCCTACACAAACCAAGATCAGATGTCAGCAAAGTAAAGAGCATTCATGCGCGCCTAACAGCGGAAAGTGGACCATATACTTACGCTGGGGGCTGCGCTGGGGGCTGCTCTGAAGATTAGTTGCCGGGTCCGGCAAGGTGGTCTCGGTGGGTTCGTCCTCGACAATGATCACCTCCTCTCTCCTCGCTGGGACCTTGGCTCTCTTCGCCGCTCTCTGGGCCAGAGTCCTGAAAAGGAAAAGTTCAGAGCAAGGCAAATGAGATACAAGACAAAATAGCAAGAATTGCAGAAATACAAGTACAACAAGAATCTTCCTCGTCGGAGCTGAGCGCAAAGAAGTCGAAGTCCGGCTCACGTCCAGCGCGAGGAGGCGGAGGAGTAGGCTCCCTTGGCCGCTTGGCGGGAGAAGTGGCGGTGGTCTGAGACGACCCTGCTCCGGCTGCCGCCGCGGCATGAGAAGCGGCAGGAGCAGAAGCGGCGGTCCGGGAAGACCCCGCTCCAGTTGCCGCAGCAGCGCGAGGTGCTCCCGTGGCAACACTACTTGCCGCGGTGGAGCGTGTCGCGCGGCACGCCGGCTGTCGACTCGTCTGCCGCTCCGCTGCGTCCCCGGCCTTGCGAAGACGCCTTGGTGGATCTGGGGGCTCTGCTTGCGGCGAGCTGTCCGAAGATGAGGAGGAAGAAGAGTCTATCTCCAACGAGCCGCTCGTATCCTCGGCGGGCTCGCTTGACTCAACGTCATGCCCGGCGGGCTCGCTTGACTCAACGTCATGCCCGGCAAGCCCTTCCTCGCTGGCAAACTCCTCTCGCTCGGCAAGGCTTGCCGCCTCCGCTGCCTCTGCCTCCTCCACGGTGAATCCGAACTCGCCCGCGGCAGCGGCTGCCGCCGCCTCTTCCAGCCTAGTGGCGATGCGCTTCATCTCCTCATCAGTGGTGTCGCGAGTGAGGCCTTTCTTTTCGTCGGAGCGAATCGGCACTTCTTCCAAGCCGTCAAAGAACTCATGCACGGCGTCATCTGCAGGCTCTTGCCAAGTTGGGTCAATCCCATGTGAGTCGCACAGCGGCATCATTGCGCGAATGCGGCTGAGCGCGGAGTTGTTGCACAGCGAACGACACCCTTCGACAACCTGAACACTTCGGGATGTTGAGGGTCGTACTTGAACAGCTCCTGGAGCATCTCGTTAAGCTCCATAACAGTGAAGTTGAAGTTGAGGCCCGGGCGCAGCCTCATGATGTCCGCCGCATTCTCGGACTCCCAGGCGGGTCTCTTCCTCTCCTACAGGGGGCGATGCGGCGGCGTAGGAAATCTGCGCCAACCGCACCAACAGTGAGCCCGGCAAGCCTGAGGCGTTGGATCCGGGCGATGGCGATCTTCAGCCTAACGTCTTCCGGGGCCACGTTGCTCCAATCGTTGCCGCGTACTACTGGGGCTTGCGCCGGGCGGTAAATGGCTACGGGTTCTCCTCGACAATCCAGCACCAGTTTGCTCTCAATTCCTCCCATTTGCTGCGGAGCTCTCCCTCCAGATAAGCTTCCTTCTTGTGGGCTCTCGAGATCCAGGAGACTCCGCCGGATAAAGGCTCTCCTCTCTCAACTCGGGGCATAAAGAAGTGGCGAAAAAGGGCTACATTGGGATAGACTCCGACAAAGTTTTCGCAGAGATGTGCGAAAACTGCCATGGTCAGAACGGCATTAGGGGTGAAATCAAGGAGGTGGAACCCGTAGGTGTTCATAATGTCGTAGAAAAATTCAGAGAAAGGCGGGAAGAGCCCGCAGTAGAAGAACAAGGCGAAGAAAGGGTATCCATTCGGAGCCATTTTCCAAGCGGCGGCTGGGAGTACCTTCGTGCGCGGATGCGCCCGCGTCTCCCCCGACCAGAAGAGGTAATAGTACTCCCTCAGCTCCCTCGCGGCAAGCTTGGGGGGGGGGGAAGATTGCCCGCTCCTTTCGCAGCGCCGCAAGCCGCTGCGCCTCTGCTGACTTCACGCCCTTCCCCTTCTCGGCTTTCGAAGCCATGATGGAAGTGGTGAGGGAGGTCG
>LR738709.1:385465858-385573190 GCA_902687465.1 Secale cereale | reverse complement strand
GAGGTCGACGGCGTTGGTGGTGCTGGTGGCGATGGGGGGGGGGGGCGGAGCGCTGCTCTCTTTCAGCTTTGGGAAGAAGGGGAGCGGCGAAGGTTTTCAAGGTTGGAGTAGCAAATGGAGGATGGACGAACTGCCCCTGTTTCCCCTGCTTATAAGGAGGGAGGGGGCGGACGTTCTGCCTTTCCGAATAAAGAAACCGCCCACGATCTCTCCCACGACGCCGCAATCAACGCGTGCCGTTCGGGGAGGGCGCGGTGGATACGGAGTAAGATACGGCGTAACCCAGGCCGCGCATGCCCGTGCCCTGTTTTGGGCCTGGCCCAACAGCGCTTGGCACCGTGTATGGCCCAGGCCCGGTGGCTCCTGTCGGTGTACTAGAGTAGGGGTACCCTAGTATCCCGAACTTGTGCACGGGCAGTCGCAGCACCCCGCAGCAAGGCTTGCCGGGTGACCGCCAAGGTCCTCCGTGGTTCCTTTGGAGCCATTCAAGAACAAAGTATTCAAGCCAAGGAGACAAGGCCCCGGCAAGAGGAGCTTGCCGGGAAGGCCATTCAAGGCACAAGACCCCGGCGAGAGGAGCTTGCCGGGAAGGCCAACCAAGGCATCTGAAGGAACTTGGCACGACGCGCCACGCGTCCCGGCAAGGCCCGGTGAGCGACAAGTTCCCGGACGCGACAAGACAACGACCGCGGCAAGGCGCTTGCCGCGGCAAGCTACCACTCTGTACCCACGCTCCAGCACATCCGCCAACGTGTCGCTCTAGGACCCTTCCAGGCATACGTGGCGGGAGGCTGTGCAGCCAGCGGTGCGCGGTGGCAAGCGGTGCTGACAAGGTTGCCGTCGTGGCGAACGGTGGCGTCCCTGACGGTCCCTTTTTTTGCACTGTTTGGGCGACGTAGATGGGCATTTAATGCCCTTGTCCCCTGCCGTCAGGGTTAGGTATGATACACTGTACAGGTGGTTGTACCAACTACAACACCTTTCCATTTTTACCCTCATCTGCATTGCCACCTGTCGGTGACCACTTGAGCATATAAAAGGAGGCCCATGCGCAACGTAGAGAGGGGGTTCGAAGCAGAAGAACGCTCACGCTCGGTCTCGTTAGCTGCTGGTGTGTACTGTAGCACTCAGCGCTCCCGAGCAAGAACTCAATACAAACCACAAAGCAGGAGTAGGGTTTTACGCATACGTGCGGCCTGAACCTGGGTAAACTGCTCGTGTGCTTCACCTCGATCTGCTCTTCGTGCGATCTCCGCCCCCCCCCGCCGAACCGAAAGGTGCTCGGTCCGCCGGTCCCCATAGGTGCTCGTGGATCAGTTTCCCCGACATTAACTAAAGTCATGACCTTTCCAAACCCACTTTCAATATTATGGCAAACATTATTATCAATCTCATATTCATGATGGGGTTTAAATAAATTTTCAAGATCGTAAGAATCATTACCCCAATCATGATCATTGCAACAAGTAGTGGGCATAGCAAAATAAGCATCCCCAAGATTAGGGTTTTCCATATCTTTAGCGCAATTGACATTAATAGAGTTTACAATAACATCATTTCAATCATGCTTTTTATTTAACAAGCTATCATGAATCACTTTTGCTTTTAATAATTCCTCACAATTTTCAGATTCATAAATTTCAAGCAAAACCCCATAAAGATAATCTAGTGCACGCAGCTCACTAGCAATAGGTTCAACATAATTTGATATCTTAAAGAGATTAGCAAGTGGATGAGGATCCATACTTTAGCAAGCGAAGATGCAAGCTAATAAAGGGCACATAGCACACAAGCAAACAGAAGGCAAGCAAATGATAAACACATGGCAGAAGAAGGGCAAATAAAATTGCAAGGGTGAAGTGGGGGAGAGGAAAACGAGTGGCAACAAATGTAATGCGAAGGATAAGGGTTTGTGATGGGTACTTGGTATATGACTTTTGCGTAAGCTTCCCCGACAACGGCGCCAGAAATTCTTCTTGCTACTTCTCGAGATTGCGTTGTATTCCCTCGAAGAGGAAAGGGAGATGCAGCACAGTAGCGTAAGTATTTCCCTCAGTTTTTTAGAACCAAGGTATCAATCCAGTAGGAGACCACGCGCGAGTCCCTCGCACCTGCACAAACAAATAAGAACTTCGCAGCCAACGCGATAAGGGGTTGTCAATCCCTTTACGGTCACTTACGAAAGTGAGATCTGATAGAGATGATAGTTTCTATTTTTAGTCTTTTTGTGTTTATAAGAACAGAAAGTAAAAGCGGAAAAAGTAAAGTAGAGGTAGATTGATATGTTGAGAATAGACCCGGGGGCCATAGTGTTCTCTAGTGGCTTCTCTCATGATAGCGATATTCTACGGCGGGTAAACAAATTATTGTCGATCAATTGATAGAAAAGCGAATAATTATGAGACTATCTAGGCATGATCATTGTATATAGGCATCACGTCCGAGACAAGTAGACCGACTTCGTCCTGCATCTACTACTATTACTCCACACATCGACCTCTATCCAGCACGCACCTAGTGTATTGAGTTCATAAGAACAGAGTAACGCCTTAAGCAAGATGACATGATGTAGAGGGATAAACTCAAGCAATATGATGTAAACCCTATCTTTTTATCCTCGATGGCAACAATACAATACGTGCCTTGCTGCCCCTTCTGTCACCGGGAAAGGACACCACAAGATTGAACCCAAAGCCAAGCACTTCTCCCATTGCAAGAACTATAGATCTAGTAGGCCAAACCAAACCAATAATTCGAAGAGACTTGCAAGGATATTATGAGCACACATAAAGAGTTCAGAAAAGAACCAAATATTTCTCATAGATAATCTTGATCATAAACCCACAATTCATCGGATCTCGACAAACACACCGCAAAAAGAGATTACATCGAATAGATCTCCTCGAAGACCAAGGAGAACTTTGTATTGAGATCCAAAGAGAGAGAAGAAGCCATCTAGATACTAGCTATGGACCCGAAGGTCTGTGGTAAACTACTCACAACTCATGGTGAGGCGATGATGATGATGTAGAAGCACTCCGTGGAAGATCCCCCCTCCGGCGGACCTCCAGAACAGGCCCCAAAATGGGATCTCGCGGGAACAGAAGTTTACGGCGGTGGAACTAGGGTTTTCTCTGTTGCTTTGTTGGTTTCGGGGTACATAGGCTTATATAGGAGGAAGCAGGGCACCGGGGGCCTCACGAGCGGTCCACGAGGCACGGGGCGTGCCCCCACCCTCGTGGGCACCTCGTGGCCCCTACTCCGTGGTTCTCAAGTCTCCCGTGCGTGATTTTCTCCAAAAATATCTCTCCCGAAGGTTTCATTCTGTTTGGACTCCGTTTGATATTCCTTTTCTGCAAAACCCTGAAAGGAACAAAACTGCAATCTGGACTGGGCCTTTGGGTTAGTAGGTTAGTCCCAAAAATAATATAAAAGTGTATGACAAAGCCCATTAAACATCCAAAACATCATAAATAATAGCACGGAATAATCAAAAGTTATAAATACGTTGGAGATGTATCAATCTCCCCGGCAACGGCGCCATAAATTCTTCTTGCTACTTCTCGAGCTTGCGTTGTATTCCCTCGAAGACGAAAGGGTGATGCACCACAGTAGCGTAAGTATTACCCTCCATTTTTTAGAACCAATGTATCAATCCAGTAGGAGACCACGCGCGAGTCCCTCGCACCTACACAAACAAATAAGAACTTCGCAGCCAACGCAATAAAAGGGGTTGTCAATCCCTTCTCGGTCACTTACGAGAGTGAGATATGATAGATATGATAAGATAATATTTTTAGTATTTTTGGTATAGAAACAGAAAGTAAATAAAGCAAATAAATAACGGCGGTGGAAATTGGCTAGTTGATGGGAAATTAATATGATAAAGATAGACCCGGGGGGCATAGGTTTCACTAGTGGCTTCTCTCATGATAGTAGAATTCAGCGGTGGGTGAACAAATTACTGTCGAGCAATTGATAGAAAAGCGCATAGTTATGAGAATATCTAGGTATGATCTTTATATATCGGCATCACGTCTGTGACAAGTAGACCGAAACGATTTTGCATCAACTATTATTACACCACACATCAACCGCTATCCAACATGCATCTAGAGTATTAATTTCATAAGAACAGAGTAATGCCTTAAGCAAGATGACATGATGTGGAGGGATAAACTCATGCAATATGATATAAACCCCATCTTTTTATCCTCGATGGCAACAATACAATACCCGCCTTGCGGTCACTGATGTCACTGGGAAAGGACATCGCAAGATTGAACCCAAAGCCAAGCACTTCTCCCATTGCAAGAACTATAGATCTAGTAGGCCAAACCAAACCAATAATTCGAAGAGACTTGCGAGGATATTATACTCATACATAAAAGAGTTCAGAAAAGAATCAAATATTGTTCATAGATAATCTAGATCATAAACCCACAATTCATCGGATCTCGACAAACACACCGCAAAAAGATTATATCGAATAGATCTCCTCGAAGATCACGGAGAACTTTGTATTGAGATCCAAAAAGAGAGAAGAAGCCATTGATGTCTACTACGCAACCTTCTTATTGTAGACGTTGTTGGGCCTCCAAGTGCAGAGGTTTGTTGGACAGTAGCAAATTTCCCTCAAGTGGATGACCTAAGGTTTATCTATCGGTGGGAGGCCTAGGATGAAGATGGTCTCTCTCAAACAACCCTGCAACCAAATAACAAAGAGTCTCTTGTGTCCCCAATACACCCAATACAATGGTAAATTGTATAGGTGCACTAGTTTGGCGAAGAGATGGTGATACAAGTGCAATATGGATAGTAGATATAGGTTTTTGTAATCTGAAAGTATAAAAAAGCAAGGTAACTAAAGATAAAAGTGAGCATAAACGGTGCTACAATGATAGGAAACAAGGCATAGGGTTCATACTTTCACTAGTGCAAGTTCATTCAACAATAATAACATAATTGGATCATATAACTATCCCTCAACATGCAACAAAGAGTCACTCCAAAGTCACTAATAGCGGAGAACAAACGAAAAGATTATGGTAGGGTACGAAACCACCTCAAAGTTATTCTTTCTGGTCGATCTATTCAAGAGTCCGTAGTAAAATAACACGAAGCTATTCTTTCCGTTCGATCTATCATAGAGTTTGTACTAGAATAACACCTTAAGAAACAAATCAACCAAAACCCTAATGTCACCTAGATACTCCATTGTCACCTCAAGTATCTGTGGGTATGATTATACGATATGCATCACATAATCTCAGATTCATCTATTCAACCAACGCAAAGTACTTCAAAGAGTGCCCCAAAGTTTCTACCGGAGAGTCAAGACGAAAACGTGTGCCAACCCCTATCTATAGATTCCCAAGGTCACGGGTCCCGCAAGTTCAACACCAAAACATACATCAAGTAGATCACGTGATATCCCATTGTCACCACAGATAAGCACATGCAAGACATATATCAAGTGTTCTAAAATCCTTAAAGACTCAATCTGATAAGATAACTTCAAAGGGAAAACTCAATCCATTACAAGAAGGTAGAGGGGGAGAAACATCATAAGATCCCACTGTAATAGCAAAGCTCGCGATACATCAAGATCGTGCCATCTCAAGAACGTTGAGAGAGAGAGAGAGAGATCAAACGCATAGCTACTGATACATACCCTCAGCCCCGAGGGTGAACTACTCCTCCCTCATCATGGAGAGCGCCGAGATGATGAAGATGGCCACCGTAGAGGGATCCCCCCTCCGGCAGGGTGCCATAAGGGGGTCTAGATTGGTTTTCGGTGGCAACAGAGGCTTTCGGCGACGGAACTCCTGATCTAGGTTATTTTCCGGAGGTTTCAGTATATATAGGAGGTGTTGGAGTCGAGGACAAGTAAAGGGGGTCTCCGGGCTGTCCACGAGGCAGGGGGCACGCACCCCCCCCACCCACGTGGGCAGTCCGTGGACCTTCTGGTCCCCCTCCCGCACTTTCTGGGCTTCTTCTGGTCCAAAAATAACCTCTGTTGAGTTTCAGGTCAATTGGGCTCTGTTTGATATTCCTTTTCTGTGATACTCTAAAACAGGAGAAAAACAGAAACTGGCACTGGGCTCTGGGTTAATAGGATAGTCCCAAAAATCATATAAAAGTGTATATAAAAGCCCATAAAACATCCTAGAACGATAATATAATAGCAAGGAACAATAAAAAATTATAGATACGTTGGAGACGTATGAAGCATCCCCAAGCATAATTCCTGCTCATCCTCGAGTAGGGAAATGATAAAAACAGAATTTTTGATGTGGAATGCTACCTAACATAATTCTCAATGTAATTTTCTTTATTGTGGCATGAATGTTCAGATCCGAAAGATTCAAGACAAAAGTGTATATTGACATAATAATAATAATACTTCAAGCATACTAACAACGCAATCATGTCTTCTCAAAATAACATGGCCAAAGAAAGTTCATCCCTACAAACATATAGTTAGGCTATGCTCCATCTTCGTCACACAAAATACTTAAATCACGCCAACCCCGGTTTCAGCCAAGCACCTGTTTCATACTTTAATTTTTTTTCAAACTCTTTCAACTTGCATGCAATACATGAGCGTGAGCCATGGATATAGCACTATGTGGAATGGAGTGGTGGTTGTGGATAAGACAAAAGAGGAAGATGGTCTCACATCAACTAGGCGTATCAATGGGCTATGGAGAT
This sequence comes from Secale cereale, assembly GCA_902687465.1. Lineage (NCBI taxonomy): Eukaryota > Viridiplantae > Streptophyta > Magnoliopsida > Poales > Poaceae > Secale > Secale cereale. Next base: position 385,566,476 of record LR738709.1, on the reverse strand, counting down.
GCCCATCAATAGATATCAATGTGAGTGAGTAGGGATTGCCATGCAACGGATGCACTAGAGCTATAAATGTATGAAAGCTCAACAAAAGAAACTAAGTGGGTGTGCATCCAACTTGCTTGATCACGAAGACCTAGGGCATTTGAGGAAGCCCATCGTTGGAAGATACAAGGCAAGTTCTATAATGAAAATCCCCACTAGTATAAGAAAGTGACAAAACAAGAGGCTCTCTATCATGAAGATCATGGTGCCATTTTGAAGCACAAGTGTGGAAAAAAGATAGTAGCACTGTCCCTTTTTTTCTTTTCTTTTCTTTTTTTTCCTTTTTTTTCTTTTACTTTTTTTTTCTTTTTTGGGCCTTTTTTGGCCTTTCCTTCTTTTTTCTTTTCTTTCCTTTTTTTCTTCTTTTTTTTCTTTTGGACAATGCTCTAATAATGATGATCATCACACTTCTATTGATTTACAACTCGATATTACAACTCAATACTAGAACAAAGTATGACTCTATATGAATGCCTCCGGAAGTGTATCGGGATGTGCAATGAATCAAGAGTGACATTTATGAAAAATTATGCATGGTGGCCTAGCCACGAATACGATGTCAACTACATGATCATGCATGGCAATATGACAATGATGAAGCGTGTCATACAAACGGAACGGTGGAAAGTTGCATGGAAATATATCCTAGAATGGCTATGTAAATGCCATGATAGGTAGGTATGGTGGCTGTTTTAAGGAAGGTATATGGTGGGTGTATGGTATCGGTGAAAGTTGCGCGGTACAAGAGGGGCTAGCAATGGTGGAAGGGTGAGAGTGCGTATAATCCATGGACTCAACATTAGTCATAAAGAACTCACATACTTATTGCAAAAATCTACAAGTCATCAAAACAAAGTACTACATGCATGCTCCTAGGGGAAGGGTTGGTAGGAGTTAACCATCGCGCCCGACCTGCACACAAACGGTTACCATATGTGCATGCTACGGGACATGCAAACCTCAACACAAGTATTTCTCAAATTCACAACTACTCTACTAGCATGACTCTAATATCACCATCCTCATATCTCAAAACAATCATCAAGTATCAAACTTCTCATAATATTCAATGCACTTTATATGAAAGTTTTTATTATACCCATCTTGGATGCCCATCGTATTAGGACTAAATTCATAACCAAAGCAAATTACCATGCTGTTCTAAATGACTCTCAAAATAATATAAGTGAAGCATGAGAGTTCATCTATTTCTTCAAAATAAAACCACCGCCGTGCTTTAAAAGATATAAGTGAAACACTAGAGCAAAAGACAAACTACTCCAAACGATATAAGTGAAGAACAATGAGTAGTTGAATAATCATGTAACTATGTGAAGACTCTCTAACATTTAAGAATTTCAGATCTTGGGATATTATTCAAACAACAGGAAAAAATCAATAAATTAAATTGATGCTCCAAGCAAAACACATATCATGTGGTGAATAAAAATATAGCCTCAAGTAACCTTACCGATGAAGGAAGACGAAAGAGGGGATGCCTTCTCGGGGCATCCCCAAGCTTAGTCTCTTGGTTGTCCTTGGATATTACCTTGGGGTGCCTTGGGCAGCCCAAAGCTTAGGTTCTTTCCACTCCTTATTCCATAGTCCATCGAATCTTTACCCAAAACATGAAAACTTCACAACACAAAACTCAACAGAAACTCATAAGCTCCGTTAGTATAAGAAAATAAAACCACTACTTAGGTACTGTTGTGAACTCATTCTAAATTCATATTGGTGTAATATCTACTTTATTCCAACTTCTCTATGGTTCATACCCTCCGATACTACTCATAGATTCATCAAAATAAGCAAACAACACATAGAAAACAGAATCTGTCAAAAACAGAACAGTCTGTAGCAATCTGTAGCTTTCGAATACTTCTATAACTCTAAAAATTCGGAAATAAATTGGTGGACGTGAGGAATTTGTCTATTAATCATCTGCAAAAAGAATCAACTAAAAAGCACTCTCCGGTAAAAAAATGGTAGACAATCTCGTGAGCGCTAAAGTTTCTGTTTTTTACAGCATGATCAAGTAAACTTCACACAAGTCTTCCCAAAGGTTGTACTTGGCACAAACACTAAATAAAACACAAAATCACATCTAAAAATAAGCTAGATGCAATATTTATTCCTAAACAGAACAAAAAACAAAGAAAATAAAATTGGGTTGCCTCCCAACAAGCGCTATCGTTTAACGCCCCTAGCTAGGCATGATAATTTCAAAGATGCTCGCATAAAAGATAAGAATTGAAACATAACGGGAGCATCATGAAGAATATAACTAGCAAATTTAAGTATAACCCACTTCCTATGCATAGGGAATTTGTGAGCAAACAACTTATGGGAACGATAATCAACTAGCATCGGAAAGCAAAACAAGCATAGCTTCAAAACTTTAAGCACATAGAGAGGAAACTTGATATTATTGCAATATGTAGAAGCATATGATCCTCTCTCATAATAATTTTCAGTAGCATCATGAATGAATTAAACCATATAACTAGCACATAAAGCATTCTTTTCATGATCTACTTGCATGGAAATTTTACTACTCTCCACATAAGCAAAATTATTCTCATTCATAGTAGTGGGAGAAAACTCAACAAAATAATTATCATGTGAAGCATAATCCAATTGAAAATTAAAATCATGATGACAAGTTTCATGCTTGTCATTATTCTTAATAGCATACAAGTCATCACAATAATCATCATAAATAGGAGGCATGCCTTCATCATAATAAATTTGCACATCAAAACTTGGGGGACTAAAAATATCATCTTCATCAAACATAGCTTCCCCAAGCTTGTGGATTTGCATATGATACGTCTCCAACGTATCTATAATTTTTTATTGTTCCATGCTATTATTTATGATGTTTTGGATGTTTAATGGGCTTTGTCATACACTTTTATATTATTTTTGGGACTAACCTACTAACCCAAAGGCCCAGTCCAGATTGTTGTTTTTTGCCTGTTTCAGGGTTTTGCAAAAAAGGAATATCAAACGGAGTCCAAACAGAATGAAACCTTCGGGAGAGATATTTTTGGAGAAAATCACGCACGGGAGACTTGATAACCACGGAGTAGGGGCCACAAGGTGCCCATAAGGGAGGGGGCGCGCCCCCTGCCTCGTGGGTCCCTCGTGAGGCCCTCGGTGCCCTCCTTCCTCATATATAAGCCTACGTACCCTGAAACCAACAAAGCAACAGAGAAAACCCTAGTTCCACCGCCGTAACCTTCTGTTCGCGTGAGATCCCATCCTGGGGCCTGTTCCGGAGCTTCCACGGAGTGCTTCTACATCATCATCATCGCCTCACCATGAGTTGTGAGAAGTTTACCATAGACCTTCGGGTCCATAGCTAGTATCTAGATGGCTTCTTCTCTCTCTTTGGATGTCAATACAAAGTTCTCCTCGGTCTTTGAGGAGATCTATTCGATGTAATCTCTTTTTGTGGTGTGTTTGTCGAGATCCGATGAATTGTGGGTTTATGATCAAGATTATCTATGAGAAATATTTGGTTCTTTTCTGAACTCTTTATGTGTGCTCATAATATCCTTGCAAGTCTCTTCGAATTATTGGTTTGGTTTGGCCTACTAGATCTATAGTTCTTGCAATGGGAGAAGTGTTTGGCTTTGGGTTCAATCTTGCGGTGTCCTTTCCCAGTGACAGTAGGGGCAGCAAGGCACGTATTGTATTGTTGCCATCGAGGATAAAAGATGGAGTTTACATCATATTGCTTGAGTTTATCCCTCTAGATCATGTCATCTTGCTTAAGGCGTTACTCTGTTCTTATGAACTCAATACACTAGATGCATGCTGGATAGCGGTCGATGTGTGGAGTAATAGTAGTAGATGTAGGCAAGAGTCGGTCTACTTGTCTCGGACGTGATGCCTATATACAATAATCATGCCTAGATAGGCTCATAATTATTCGCTTTTCTATCAATTGCTCGACAGTAATTTGTTTACCCGTCGTAGAATATCGCTATCATGAGAGAAGCCACTAGAGAACACTATGGCCCCCGGGTCTATTCTCAACATATCAATCTACATCTACATTACTTATTTTGCTTTTACTTTCTGTTCTTATAAACAAAAATACCAAAAATATAAACTATCATCTCTATCAGATCTCACTTTCGTAAGTGACCATAAAGGGATTGACAACCCCTTATCGCGTTGGCTGCGAAGTTCTTATTTGTTTGTGCAGGTGCGAGGGACTCGCGCGTGGTCTCCTACTGGATTGATACCTTGGTTCTCAAAAACTGAGGGAAATACTTACGCTATTGTGTTGCATCTCCCTTTCCTCTTCGAGGGAATACAACGCAAGCTCGAAAAGTAGCAAGAATAATTTTTGGCGCCATTGCCGGGGAGGCTTATGCAAAAGTCATATACCAAGTACCTATCACAAACCCTTATCCTTCGCATTACATTTTTTGCCTCTCGTTTTCCTCTCCCCCACTTCACCCTTGTTGTTTTATTTGCCGTTCTTCTGCCGTGTGTTTCTCGTTCGCTTGCTTCTTGTTTGCTTGTGTGAGTTGGATTGCTTGCTTGTCACTATGGCTCAGAACAATACCAAATTGTGTGACTTCTCCAATACCAACAATAATGATTTTATTAGCACTCTGATTGCTCCTATTACTGATGTTGAATCTTGTGTGATCAATGCTGCTTTGTTGAATCTTGTCATGAAAGATCAATTCTCCGGCCTTCCTAGTAAAGATGCCGCTACCCATCTAAACAACTTTGTTGATTTGTGTGATATGCGAAATAAAAGGGATACGGATAATGATATTATTAAATTGAAGTTATTTCCGTTTTCACTTAGAGATCGTGCTAAAACTTGGTTTTCTTCTTTGCCTAGAAATAGTATTGATTCATGGAATAAGTGCAAAGATGCTTTTATCTCTGAGTATTTCCCTCCTGCTAAGATCATCTCTCTTAGAAACGATATTATGAATTTTAAGCAACTAGATCCTGAGCATGTTGCACAAGCTTGGGAGAAAATGAAATTAATGATACGTAATTGCCCTACACATGGTTTGAATCTATGGATGATTATTCAGAACTTTTATGCTGGCTTGAATTTTGCTTCTAGAAATCTTTTAGATTCAGCCGCACGAGGCACTTTCATGGAAACTACCTTAGGAGAAGCTACCAAACTCCTCGATAATATTATGGTTAATTATTCTCAATGGCACACCGAAAGATCCACTAGTAAAAAAGTGCATGCTATTGAAGAAATTAGTGTTTTGAGTGGAAAGACGGATGAACTTATGAAATTATTTGCTGCTAAGAGTGCTTCTTCTGATCCTAATGATATGCCTTTGTCCACTTTGATTGAAAATAACAACGAATCTTTGGATGTGAATTTTGTTGGTAGGAATAATTTTTGTAACAATGCTTATAGACGGAACTTTAATCCTAGGCTTTTTCCTAGTAATTCCTCCAATAATTATGGTAATTCCTACAACAACTCTTATGGAAAGATGCCTTCTGAATTTGAAACTAGTGTTAAGGAGTTTATGATATCACAAAAGAATTTCAATGCTATGCTTGAAGAAAAATTGCTTAAGGTTGATGAATTGGCTAGAAGTGTGGATATAATTACTCTTGATGTTGATTCTTTGAAACTTAGATCTATCCAACCTAAGCATGATATCAATGAGTCTCTCAAAGCCATGAGAATTTCCATTGATGAATGCAAAGAGAGAACCGCTAGGATGCGTGCCAAAAGAAATAATTATATAAAAGTGTGTTCTTCTAGTTATCATGAAAATAAAAATGAAGATCTGAAAATTATTGATGTGTCTCCTATTAGATCCTTGTTTTCTAGCATAAATCTTGATGAAGATAGGATTGGAGATGATTCTGCTTTAAGGTGTCCCAATGATTCAGAGTTTTTAGATCTTGATGCTAAAATTGTTAAAAGTGGGAGTGAAGAGATTAAAACTTTGCATAGTGATGAACCCACTACTTTGGATTTCAAGGGATTCAATTATGATAATTGCCCTTTGATTGATTGTATTTCCTTGTTGCAATCTGTACTAAACTCTCCGCATGCTTATAGTCAAAATAAAGCTTTCACCAAACACATAGTTGATGCTTTGATGCAATCTTATGAAGAAAAACTTAAGTTAGAAGTTTCTATCCCTAGAAAGCTTTATGATGAGTGGGAACCTACTATCAAAATAAAAATTAAAGATCATGAATGATATGCTTTCTATGATTAGGGTGCAAGTGTCTCCACTATCCCAAAAACTTTGTGTGATTTGCTAGGTTTCCATGAGCTTAATGACTGTTCTTTAAATTTGCATCTTGCGGATTCCACTATTAAGAAACCTATGGTAAAGATTAATGATGTTCTTATTGTTGCCAATAGGAATCATGTGCCCGTAGATTTCATTGTTGTTGATATAGATTGCAATCCTTCATGTCCTATTATTCTTGGTAGACCTTTCCTTAGAACGATTGGTGCAATTATTGATATGAAGGAAGGAAATATTAGATTCCAATTTCCATTTAGGAAAGGCATGGAACACTTTCCTAGAAAGAAAATCAAATTACCATATGAATCTATTATGAGAGTCACTTATGGATTTCCTTCCAAAGATGGCAATACCTAGATCTATCATGTATCGTGCCTAGCTAGGGGCGTAAAACGATAGCGCTTGTTGGGAGGCAACCCAATTTTATATTTTTTGTTTTTGCTGCTGTTAGGGAAGAAATATTGCATATAGCTGCTGTTTAGATGTGGTTTTGTGTTTTGTTTAGTGTTTGTGCCAAGTAGAACCTTTGGGAAGACTTGTGTGAAGTTTATTTGATCTTGCTCTAAAAAACAGAATCGTTAGCGCTCGCTAGAATGGTCATCAGATTTTACTGGAGCGTGCTATTTAGTTGATTTTTTATTGCAGATGATTAATAGACAAATTCCTCATGTTTACCAATTTAGTTTGAACATTTTGGAGTTACAGAAGTATGCGAAACCTGCAGATTACTACAGACTGTTCTGTTTTTGACAGAATCTGTTTTTCGTATGTTGTTTGCTTATTTCAATGCATCTATGTGTAATATCTGGAGGTATGAACCAAAGAGAAATTGGAATACAGTAGGTTTAACACCAATATAAACAAAGAATGAATTCATTGCAGTACTTTGAGTACTGGTTTGCTTTCTTATACTAACGGAACTCACGTGATTTTTGTTTAAGTTTTGTGTTGTGAAGTTTTCAAGTTTTGAGTATTGCTTTGATGGACTATGGAACAAAGAGTGCAAAGGGCATAAGCTTGGGGATGCCCAATTCACCCCAAGTAAAATTCAAGGACAACCAAAAGCCTAAGCTTGGGGATGCCCCGGGAAGGCATCCCCTCTTTCGCCTTCATCCATTGGTAACTATACTTGGAGCTATACTTTTATTCACCACATGATATGTGTTTTGCTTGGAGCGTCTTGTATAATTTGAGTCTTTGCTTGTTAGTTTGCCACAATTATCCTTGCTGGATACACCTATTTGAGAGAGTTAAATATGGCCTAGGAATTGTTAGAACACTCTATGTGCTTAACTTATATCTTTTGAGTCGAATAGTTTTGCTCTAGTACTTCACTTATATCTTTTAGAGCAAGGTGGTGATAATATTTTGAAGAAATTTTTGAACTCTCATGCTTCACTTATATCCTTTTGAGAATCTATTAAAACAGCATGGTAATGTGTTTAGTCTAAAAAACTAGTCTTCACATGATAGACATCCAATATCAATATAGTAAAAACTTTCACACTAAGTGCACTGAATATGATGAGAAGTTGGATGCCTGATAAGTGTTTCGAAATATGAGGATAGTGATATTAGAGTCATGCTAGTGTAGTTATTATGAAATTGAGAAATACTTGTGTTAAGGTTAATGATTCCCGTAGCATGCACATATGGTGAACCGTTATGTGACGAAGTTAGAGCATGAGGTATTTGTAAAGTGTCAACATTTGTGTGGAGGTCGGGGGCACGCGATGGATAACTCCTATCAACCTCCCCCCGAAGAGCATGCGTTGATTGCTTTGTTTTGATGAATCGTAGATTTTTTCAATAAGTATACAAGTTCTTATGACTAATGATGAGTCCATGGATTATACGCACTCTCACCCTTCCACCATTGCAAGCCTCTCTTGTACCGCGTAACTTTCGCCGGTACCATACACCCACTATATATTATTCCTCAAAACAGCCACCATACCTACCTATCATGGCATTTCCAAAGCCATTCCGAGATATATTGCCATGCAACTTTCCACCGTTCCGTTCATATGACACGCATCATATTGTCATATTGCCATGCATGATCATGTAGTTGACATCGTATTTGTGGCAAAGCCACCATGCATAATTTTTCATACATGTCACTCTTGTTTCATTGCACATCCCGGTACACCGTCGGAGGCATTCATATAGAGTCATACTTTGTTCTAGTATCGAGTTGTAATATCGAGTTGTAATTCAATGAAAGTGTGATGATCATCATCATTACAGCATTGTCCCATGGGAGGAAAGGCTAAATCAATAAAGCCCATCCACAAAAAAAAGAAAAAAAGGAAAGGCGAAAGAAAAAAAGAAAGGCCCAAAAAAAGAGAAAAAGAAAACAAAAAAGGGGACAATTGCTACTATATCTTTTTCCACACTTGTGCTTCAAAGTGGGAATTTTCATTATAGAACTTGGCTTGTATATTCCAATGATGGGCTTCCTCAAATTCCCTAGGTCTTCGTGAGCAAGCAAGTTGGATGCACACCCACTAGTTTCTTTTGTTGAGATTTCATACATATTTAGCTCTAGTGCATCCGTTGCATGGCAATCCCTACTCACTCACATTGGTATCTATTAATGGGCATCTCCATAGCCCGTTGATACGCCTAGTCGATGTGAGACTATCTCCCTCCTTTTTGTCTTCTCCACAACCACCTCTCTATTCCACCCATAGTGCTATTTCCATGGCTCACGCTCATGTATTGCATGAAAGTTGAAAGGTTTGAAACAATAGCGTATGAAAACAAGTTCTTGGCTGAAATCGGGGTTGTGCATGATATGAATATTTTGTGTGATGAAGAGGGAGCATAGCCAGACTATATGACTTTGTAGGGACGACTTTCTTTAGCCATAGTATTTTGAGAAGACATGATTGCTTTGTTAGTATGCTTGAAGTATTATTATTTCTTATGTCAATATAGACTTTTAACTTGAATCTTTCAGATCTGAACATGCATGCCACAATTAAGAGAATTACATTGAAAAACTATGTTGGTTAGCATTTCACATCAAAAATTCTTTTTTTATCATTTACCTACTCGAGGACGAGCAGGAATTAAGCTTGGGGATGGTTGATACGTCTCCAACTTATCTATAATTTTTTATTGTTCCATGCTATTATTTATGATGTTTTGGATGTTTAATGGGCTTTGTCATACACTTTTATAGTATTATTTTTGGGACTAACCTACTAACCCAAAGGCCTAGTCTCGATTGTTGTTTTTTGCATGTTTCAGGGTTTTGTTGAAAAGGAATACCCAACGGAGTCCAAACGGAATGAAACCTTCGGGAGAGATATTTTTGGAGAAAATCACGCACAGGAGACTTGAGAACCACGTAGTAGGGGGCACGAGGTGCCCATGAGGGTGGGGGCGCGCCCCCCTGCCCAGGGCGAGCCACCCTGTCTCATGGGTCCGTCGTGAGGCCCCCGGTGCCCTCCTTCCTCCTATATAAGCCTACGTACCCCGAAACCAATAGAGCAAGAGAGAAAACCCTAGTTCCATCGCCGTAACCTTCTGTTCCCGAGAGATCCCATCTTAGGGCCTGTTCCGGAGCTCCGACGGAGGGGGGATCTTCCACGGAGTGCTTCCACATCATCATCATCGCCTCACCATGAGTTGTGAGTAGTTTACCATAGACCTTCGGGTCCATAGCTAGTATCTAGATGGCTTCTTCTCTCTCTTTGGATCTCTATACAAAGTTCTCCTCGGTCTTCGAGGAGATGTATTCGATGTAATCTCTTTTTGCGGTGTGTTTGTCGAGATCCGATGAATTGTGGGTTTATGATCAAGATTATCTATGAGAAATATTTGGTTTTTTTCTGAACTCTTTATGTGTGCTCATAATATCCTTGCAAGTCTCTTCGAATTATTGGTTTGGTTTGGCCTACTAGATCTATAGTTCTTGCAATGGGAGAAGTGTTTGGCTTTGGGTTCAATCTTGCGGTGTCCTTTCCTAGTGATAGTAGGGGTAGCAAGGCACGTATTGTATTGTTGCCATCGAGGATAAAAATATGGGGTTTACATCATATTGCTTGAGTTTATCCCTCTACATCATGTCATCTTGCTTAAGGTGTTACTCTGTTCTTATGAACTCAATACACTAGATGCATGCTGGATAGCGGTCGGTGTGTGGAGTAATAGTAGTAGATGCAGTCGGGAGTCGGTCTACTTGTCTCGGACGTGATGCCTATATACAATGATCATTCCTAGATAGTCTCATAATTTTTTGCTTTTCTATCAATTGCTCGACGGTAATTTGTTTACCCATCGTAGAATATCGCTATCATGAGAGAAGCCACTAGAGAACACTATGTCCCCCGGGTCTATTCTCAACATATCAATCTACATCTACTTTACTTTTTCCGGTTTTACTTTCTGTGCTTATAAACAAAAATACCAAAAATATAAACTATCATCTCTATCAGATTTCACTTTAGTAAGTGACAGTAAAGGGATTGACAACACGTTATCGCGTTGGCTGTGAAGTTCTTATTTGTTTGTGCAGGTGCGAGGGACTCACGCATGGTCTCCTACTGGATTGATACCTTGGTTCTCAAAAACTGAGGGAAATACTTACACTACTGTGTTGCATCTCCCTTTCCTCTTCGAGGGAATACAACGCAAGCTCGAGAAGTAGCAAGAAGAATTTCTGGTGCCGTTGCCGGGGAAGCTTACGCAAAAGTCATATACCAAGTACCTATCACAAACCCTTATCCTTCGCATTACATTTTTTGCCTCTCGTTTTCCTGTCCCCCACTTCACCCTTGCCGTTTTATTTGCCCTTCTTCTACCGTGTGTTTATCGTTCGCTTGCTTCTTGTTTGCTTGTGTGAGTTGGATTGCTTGCTTGTCACTATGGCTCAGAACCATACCAAATTGTGTGACTTCTCCAATACCAACAATAATGATTTTATTAGCACTCCGATTGCTCCTATTACCGATGCTCAATCTTGTGAGATCAATGCTGCTTTGTTGAATCTTGTCATGAAAGATTAATTCTCAGGCCTTCCTAGTGAAGATGACGCTACCCATCTAAACAACTTTGTTGATTTGTGTGATATGCAAAATAAAAGGGATACGGATAATGATATTGTTAAATTGAAGCTATTTCCGTTTTCACTTAGAGATCGTGCTAAAACTTGGTTTTCTTCTTTGCCTAGAAATAGTATTGATTCGTGGAATAAGTGCAAAGATGCTTTTATCTCTAAGTATTTCCCTCCTGCTAACATCATCTCTCTTAGAAACGATATTATGAATTTTAAGCAACTAGATCCTGAGCATGTTGCACAAGCTTGGGAGAAAATGAAATTAATGATACGTAATTGCCCTACACATGGTTTGAATATGTGGATGATTATTCAGAACTTTTATGCTGGCTTGAATTTTGCTTCTAGAAATCTTTTAAATTCGGCCGTAGGAGGCACTTTCATGGAAACTACCTTAGGAGAAGCTACCAAACTCCGAGATAATATTATGGTTAATTATTCTCAATGGCACACCAAAAGATCCACTAGTAAAAAAGTGCATGCTATTTAAGATATTAGTGTTTTGAGTGGAAAGATGGATGAACTTATGAAATTATTTGCTGCTAAGAGTGCTTCTTCTGATCCTAATGATATGCCTTTGTCCAATTTGATTGAAAATAACAACGAATCGTTGGATGTGAATTTTGTTGGTAGGAATAATTTTGGTAACAATGCTTATAGAGGGAACTTTAATCCTAGGCCTTTTCCTAGTAATTCCTCTAATAATTATGGTAATTCCTACAACAACTCTTATGGAAAGATGACTTCTGAATTTGAAACTAGTGTTAAGGAGTTTATGATATCGCAAAAGAATTTCAATGCTAGGCTTGAAGAAAAATTGCTTAAGGTTGATGAATTGGCTAGAAGTGTGGATAGAATTACTCTTGATGATGATTCTTTGAAACTTACATCTATCCCACCTAAGCATGATATCAGTGAGTCTCTCAAAGCCATGATAATTTCCATTGATGAATGCAAAGAGAGAACCGCTAGGATGCATGCTAAAAGAGAGAATTGAATAAAAGCATGTTCTTCTAGTTATCATGAAAATAAAAATGAAGATCTGAAAGTTATTGATGTGTCTCCTATTAGATCCTTGTTTTCTAGCAGAAATCTTGATGAAGATAGGATTGGAGATGATTCTGCTTTAAGGTGTCCCAATGATTCGGAGTTTTTAGATCTTGATGCTAAAATTGTTAAAAGTGGGAGTGAAGAGATTAAAACTTTGCATAGTGATGAACCCACTACTTTGGATTTCAAGGGATTCAATTATAATAATTGCTCTGTGATTGATTGTATTTCCTTGTTGCAATCCGTACTAAACTCTCTGCATGCTTATAGTCAAAATAAAGCTTTCACCAAACACATAGTTGATGCTTTGATTCAATCTTATGAAGAAAAACTTGAACTAGAAGTTTCTATCCCTAGAAAGATTTATGATGAGTGGGAACCTACTATCGAAATAAAAATTATAGATCATGAATGCTTTGCTTTGTGTGATTTGGGTGCAAGTGTCTCCACTATCCCAAAAACTTTGTGTGATTTGCTAGGTTTCCATGTGCTTAATGATTGTTCTTTAAATTTGCATCTTGCGGATTCCACTATTAAGAAACCTATGGGAAGGATTAATGATGTTCTTATTGTTGCCAATAGGAATTATGTTCCCATAGATTTGATTGTTCTTGATATAGATTGCAATCCTTCATGTCCTATTATTCTTGGTAGACCTTTCCTTAGAACGATTGGTGCAATTATTGATATGAAGGAAGGAAATATTAGATTCCAATTTCCATTAAGGAAAGGCATGGAACACTTTCCTAGAAAGAAAATCAAATTATCATATGAATCTATTATGAGAGCCACTTATGGATTGCCTTCCAAAGATGGAAGTACCTAGATCTATCATGTATCGTGCCTAGCTAGGGGCGTAAAATGATAGCGCTTGTTGGGAGGCAACCCAATTTTATATTTTTTGTTTTGCTGCTGATTTTTTTTTTGCAGGATAAGTTTCAGATCTAGTCATCTTCAATCATGGTAGTACAACGAACATTAGAAATAATTAAAATTACATCCAGATCCGTAGACCACCTAGAGACGACTACAAGCACTGAAGCGAGCCGAAGGCGCGCCGCTGTCATCGCCCCTCCCTCGCCGGAGTCTGGCAAACCTTGTTGTAGTAGGCAGTAGGCAGTCGGGAAGTCATCGTGCTAAGGCCCCGTAGAACCAACACACCATAACAGCAACCGCCGCCGATGAAGAGTGTAGACAAGAAGGATCCAAGCTGAAGACACACGAACAAAGTCGAACGACGAACAGATCCGAGCATATCCACCAGAGACAGATCCACCGAAGACACACCTCCACACGCCCACCGATGATGGTAGACGCATCACCGGAACGGGGACTAGGCGGGGAGACCTTTATTCCATCTTCAGGTAGTTCCCGCCGTCTCGTCTTCCTGAGTAGGACACAAACCCTAACAAACCTCGAAAAAAGGTCTAAAGACGATGCCCTCCCACAGGCAAGGGCCGGGATCCACTCCGTCCGCATGGCCCTAAGGCCATGGTACACGGGACGGACCGACACCAGCGTCGGCGGCAGGCAGAGAAACCCTAGGTTTTTTGGCTAGGCGGCGGCTGGCAAAAAAAAAATTGTTTTTGCTGCTGTAAGGAAATAAATATTGCATCTAGCTGCTGTTTAGATGTGGTTTTGTGTATTTTTTAGTGTTTGTTCCAAGTAGAACCTTTGGGAAGACTTGTGTGAAGTTTATTTGATCTTGCTGTGAAAAACAGAATCGTTAGCACTCGCTAGAATGGTCATCAGATTTTACTAGAGCGTGCTATTTAGTTGATTCTTTTTGCAGATGATAAATAGACAAATTCCTCACGTTTACCAATTTAGTTTGAATTTTTTGGAGTTACAGAAGTATGCGAAACCTGTAAATTACTACAGACTGTTCTGTTTTTGACAAATTCTGTTTTTCGTGTGTTGTTTGCTTATTTCAGTGCATCTATGAGTAATATTGGGAGGTATGAACCATAGAGAAGTTGGAATACAGTAGGTTTAACACCAATATAAACAAAGAATGAATTCATTGCAGTACCTTTGAGTAGTGGTTTGCTTTCTTATACTAACGGAGTTCACGAGATTTTTGTCTAAGTTTTGTGTTGTGAAGTTTTCAGTTTTGAGTATTGCTTTGATGGACTATGGAACAAAGAGTAGCAAGGGCCTAAGCTTGGGGATGCCCGTGGCACCCCAAGTAAAATTCAAGGACAATCAAAAGCCTAAGCTTAGGGATGCCCCGGGAAGGCATCCCCTCTTTCGTCTTCATCCATCGATAACTATACTTGGAGCTATATTTTTATTCACCACATGATATGTGTTTTGCTTGGAGCGTCTTGTATAATTTGAGTCTTTGCTTGTTAGTTTGCCACAATTATCCTTGCTGGACACACCTATTTGAGAGAGTTAAATATGGCCTAGGAACTGTTAGAACACTCTATGTGCTTCACTTACATCTTTTGAGTCGAATATTTTTGCTCTAGTGCTTCACTTATATCTTTTAGAGCACGGTGGTGATAATATTTTGAAGAAATTGTTGAACTCTCATGCTTCACTTATATCCTTTTGAGAGTCTATTAAAACAGCATGGTAATGTGTTTAGGCTAAAAAACTAGTCTTCACATGATAGACATCCAATATCAATGTAGTAAAAACTTTCACACTAAGTGCATTGAATATGATGAGAAGTTGGATGCTTGATAAGTGTTCTGAGATATGAGGATAGTGATATTAGAGTCATGCTAGTGGAGTTATTATGAAATTGAGAAATACTTGTGTTAAAGTTAGTGATTCCCGTAGCATGCACATATGGTGAACCGCTATGTGACGAAGTTAGAGCATGAGGTATTTGTAAAGTGTCAACATTTGTGTGGAGGTCGGGGGCACACGATGGATAACTCCTATCAACCTCCCCCCTAAGAGCATGCGTTGATTTCTTTGTTTTGATGAATCGTAGATTTTTGCAATAAGTATACAAGTTCTTATGACTAATGATGAGTCCATGGATTATACGCACTCTCACCCTTCCACCATTGTCAACTACTACTTCTCGAGCTTGCATTGTATTCCCTCGAAGAGGAAAGGGAGATGCAGCACAGTAGCGTAAGTATTTCCCTCGGTTTTGAGAACCAAGGTATCAATCCAGTAGGAGACCACGCGCGAGTCCCTCGCACCTGCACAAACAAATAAGAACTTTGCAGCCAACGAGATAAGGGGTTGTCAATCCCTTTACGGTCACTTACGAAAGTGAGATCTCATAGAGATGATAGTTTATATTTTTGGTATTTTTTTATAAGAACAGAAAATAAAAGCGGTAAAAGTAAAGTAGATGTATATTGATATGTTGAGAATAGACCCGGGAGCCATAGTGTTGTCTGGTGGCTTCTCTCATGATAGCGATATTCTACGGCGGGTAAACAAATTACTGTTAAGCAATTGATACAAAAGCGAATAATTATGAGACTATCTAGGCATGATCATTGTATATAGGCATCACGTCTGAGACAAGTAGACCAAAACGATTCTGCATCTACTACTATTACTCCACACATCGACCACTATCCAGCATGCATCTAGAGTATTGAGTTCATACGAACAGAGTAACGCCTTAAGCACGATGACATGATGTAGAGGGATAAACTCAAGCAATATAATGTAAACCATATCTTTTTATCCTCGGTGGCAACAATACAATACGTGCCTTGCTGCCCCTGCTCTCACTGGGAAAGGACACCGCAAGATTGAAACCAAAGCCAAGCACTTCTCCCATTGCAAGAACTATAGATCTAGTAGGCCAAACCAAACCAATAATTTGGAGAGACTTGCAAGGATATTTTGAGCACACATAAAAATTTCACAGAAGAACCAAATATTTCTCATGGATAATCTTGATCATAAACTCACAATTCATCGGATCTTGACAAACACACCGCAAAAAGAGATTACATCGAATAGATCTCCTCGAAGACCGAGGAGAACTTTGTATTGAAATCCAGAGAAAGAGAAGAATCCATCCAGATACTAGCTATGAGCCCGAAGGTCTGTGGTAAACTACTCACAACTCATGGTGAGGGCGATGATGATGATGAAGAAGAACTTCGTGATGGATCCCCCTTTGGTGGAGCTCCAGAATAGGCTCCAAGATAGGATCTCACGGGAACAGAAGGTTACGGCGGTGGAATTAGGGTTTTCTCTCTGTTGTTGATGGTTTCGAGGTACGTAGACTTATATTGGAGGAAGGAGGACACCGGGCGAGTCACGGGGCCCCACGAGGCAGGGGGCGCGCCCTGGGAAGGGGGCGCGCCCCCCACCCTCGTGGGCCCCTCGTGGCTCTTCTAACGTGGTTCTCAAGTTCTCCATGCATGATTTTATCCAAAAATATCTCTTGCGAAGGTTTCATTCCATTTGGACTCCATTTGATATTCTTTTTCTGCAAAACCCTGAAACAGGCAAAAAACAGCAATCTGGACTGGGATAGGGTTAGTAGGTTAGTCCCTAAAATGATATAAAAGTGTAAGATAAAGCCCATTAAACATCCAAGACTTCATAAATAATAGCATGGAACAATCAAAAATTATAGATACGTTGGAGACGTATCAAGCATCCCCAAGCTTAATTCCTGCTCGTCCTCTAGTAGGTTAATGATAAAGAAAGAATTTTTGATGTGGAATGCTAACCAACATAGTTTTTCAATATAATCTCTTAATTGTGGCATGAATGTTCAGATCTGAAAGATTCAAGATAAAAGTCTATATCGACATAATAAATAACAATACTTCAAGCGTACTAACAAAGCAATCATGTCTTCTCAAAATACTATGGCTAAAGAAAGTTATCCCTACAAAATCATATAGCTGGATATGCTGCCTCTTCATCACACAAAATATTCATATCATGTACAACCCTGATTTCAGCCAAGCACTTGTTTTCATACTCTATTCTTTCAAACCTTTCAACTTTCACGCAATACATGAGCGCGAGCCATGGACATAGCACTATGGGTGGAATAGAGGTGGTTGTGGAGAAGAGAAAAAGGAGGGAGATAGTCTCACATCCACTAGGCGTATCGACGGGCTATGGAGATGCCCATCAATAGATATCAATGTGAGTGAGTAGGGATTGCCATGCAACGGATGCACTAGAGCTAAAAATGTATGAAAGCTCAACAAAAGAAACTAGTGGGTGTGCATCCAACTTGCTTGCTCACGAAGACCTAGGGCATTTGAGGAAGCCCATCGTTGGAATATACAAGACAAGTTCTATAACAAAAATTCCCACTAGTATATAAAGTGACTAAGCATGAGACTCTTTACAATGAAGAACATTGTGCTACTTTGAAGCACAAGTGTGGAAAAAAGATAATAGCAATTGTCCCTTTTTTTCTTTTCTTTTCTTTTTTTGGGCCTTTCTTTTATTTCTTTGGCCTTTCTTTTTTTGCGGAGGGGCTTTATAGATTTAACCTTTCCTCCCATGGGACAATGCTCTAATAATGATGATCATCACACTTTCATTACAACTCGATATTACTACTCGATACTACAACAAAGTATGACTCTATATGAATGCCTCCGGCGGTGTACCGGTATGTGCAATGAAACAAGAGTGACATGTATGAAAAATTATACATGGTGGCTTTGCCACAAATACGATGTCAACTACATGATCATGCATGGCAATATGACAATATGATGCGTGTCATATGAACGGAACGGTGGAAAGTTGCATGTAAATATATCTCGGAATGGCTGTGGAAATGCCATGATAGGTAGGTATGGTGGATATTTTGAGGAATAATATGGTGGCTGTTTTGAGGAAGGATATATAGTGGGTTTATGGTACCGGCGAAAGTTGCGCGGTACAAGAGAGGCTAGCAATGGTGGAAGGGTGAGAGTGCGTATAATCCATGGACTCACCATTAGTCATAAGAACTCATATACTTATTGCTAAAATCTACGAGTCATCAAAACAAAGCAATCAACGCATGCTCCTAGGGGGAGGTTGGTAGGAGTTAACCATCGCGCGCCCCCGACCTCCACACAAAGGTTGGCACTTTTCAAATATGTCATGCTCTAACTTCGTCACATAGCGGTTCACCATACATGCATGCTATGGGAATCACTAACCTTAACACAAGTATTTCTCGATTTCATAATAACTCCACTAGCATGACTCTAATATCACTATCCTCATATCTCAAAACAATTATCAAGCATCCAACATCTCATTCTATTCAATGCAGTTAGTGTGATTTTTTTACTACATTGACATTGGATGTCTATCATGTGAAGACTAGTTTTTTTAGCCTAAACACATTACCATGTTGTTTTAATAGACTCTCAAATAGATATAAGTGAAGCATGAGAGTTCAACAATTCTACAAAATATAACCACCACCGTGCTCTAAGAGATATATGTGAAGCACTAGAGCAAAAACTATTCAACTCAAAAGATATAAGTGAAGCACATAGAGTGTTCTAACAATTCCTAGGCCATATTTAACTCTCTCAAATAAGTGTGTCCAGTAAGGATGATTGTGGTAAACTAACAAGCAAAGACTCAAATTATACAAGACGCTCCAAGCAAAACACATATCATGTGGTGAATAAAAATATAGCTCCAAGTATAATTACCGATGGATGAAGACGAAAGAGGGGATGCCTTCCCGGGGCATCCAAAAACTTAGGCTTTTGATTATCCTTGAATTTTACTTGGGGTGCCATGGGCATCCACAAGCTTAGGCCTTTGCTACTCTTTGTTCCATAGTCCATCAAGGCAATACTCAAATCTTGAAAACTTCACAAAACAAAACTTAGACAAAAATTCTCGTGAGCTCCGTTAGTATAAGAAAGCAAACCACTACTCAAAGTTACTGCAATGAATTCATTATTTGTTTATATTGGTGTTAAACCTACTGTATTCCACCTTCTCTAGGGTTCATACCTCCAAATATTACTCATAGATGCATTGAAATAAGCAAACAACACACGAAAAACAGAATCTGTCAAAAACAGAATAGTCTGTAGTAATCTGCAGGTTTCGCATACTTCTGTAACTCCAAAAAATTCAAACTAAATTGGTAAATGTGAGGAATTTGTCTATTAATCATCTGCAAAAATAATCAACTAAATAGCATGCTCCAGTAAAATCTGACGACCATTCTAGTGAGCGCTAATGATTCTGTTTTTCACAGCAAGATCACATAAACTTCACACACATCTTACCAAAGGTTCTACTTGGCACAAACACTAAACAAAACATAAAACCACATCTAAACAGAGGCTAGATGCAATATATATTACCTAACAGCAGCAAAAACAAAAAATATAAAGTTGGGTTGCCTCCCAACAAGCGCTATCGTTTTACGCCCCTAGCTAGGCACGATACATTATAGATCTAGGTATTGCCATCTTTGGAAGGCAATTCTTTTATTAAGCACTTATGATTCTTAGGCACTCCTTTTTCCCTATTAATAACCAAACTCTTCGGCAAGAAATCAAGAAATTCTAAAGTGTCAAAAGGGTCTCTTGCAAAAGTAAGAAAATTAGGGTGAACACTCATAGATTTGAGATCCGCAATTCTAGATGTTTCACCCTTGTCTTTAGGGACATACATGAACTTAGATAATTTAGTGGTAGAGGTATTTGGAGTAGTTTTTATAGCACAAAGAGCAGAGCCCACATTAGTAATAATATCCTCAAGCTTATTGATTCTAGTGGAATCCTGATCTAGCTTTTCTTTAACTATGGGCTCCTTTTCCTTCAGATTTTTCAGAGCAACTCCTATCTTAGATCCATATTGACTAATTTCATTATGGATTTTTTATATCCAAGTTCTCTACTAGTTCTACAGTAGCAACTTTATTTTCAATGATTTCTAACCGTTGCATAACATGCTCCAAAGTTAAAACGGTCCCATTAACCATAAGAGGTGGTGAGCCAAATAATTCAGTCATAGCATTATAAGAATCAAAGGTATGGCTACCCAAGAAATTCCCTCCGGTAATGGTATCTAAGATAAATCTATTCCACGGAGTTATGCCAACATAAAAATTGCGAAGAAGCACGGAACTGGAAAGCTTCCTATTAGATCTATTTTGAGCATTGCAAATTCTATACCAGGCATCTTTTAAGTTTTATTCATCCCTTTGTTTAAAGTTGAGGAGCTCACTCTCGGGAGTGTTGATAATGATAGGTGTGCTACACATGATGACAAGCAAGCAAGCAGCACACAAGAAAACAAGAAGCAAGCGAACGATAAACACACGACAGAAGAAGGGCAAATAAAACGGCAACGATGAAGTGGGGGAGAGCAAAATGAGAGGCAAAAAATATAATGCGAAGGATAAGGGTTTATGATAGGTACTTGGTATATGACTTTTGCGTTAGCCTTCCTGGCAACGGTGCTAGAAATTCTTTTTGCTACTTCTCAAGCTTGCGTTGTATTCCCTCGAAGAGGAAAGGGAGATGCAGCACAGTAGCGTAAGTATTTCCCTCAGTTTTTGAGAACCAAGGTATCAATCCAGTAGGAGACCACGTGCGAGTGCCTCGCACCTACACAAACAAATAAGAACTTCGCAGCCAACGCGATAAGGGGTTGTCAATCCCTTTACGGTCACTTACGAAAGTGAGATCTGATAGAGATGATAGTTTATATTTTTGGTATTCTTTTATAAGAACAGAAAATAAAAGCGGTAAAAGTAAAGTAGATGTAGATTGATATGTTGAGAATAGACCCGGGGGGCATAGTGTTCTCTAGTGGCCTCTCTCATGATAGCGATATTCTACGGCGGGTAAACAAATTACTGTCAAGTAATTGATAGAAAAGAAAATAATTATGAGACTATCTAGGCATGATCATTGTATATAGGCATGACGTCCGAGACAAGTAGACTGAAACGATTCTGCATCTACTACTATTAATCCACACATCGACCGCTATCTAGCATGCATCTAGTGTGTTGAGTTCATACGAACAGAGTAACGCCTTAAGCAAGATGACATGATGTAGAGGGATAAACTCAAGCAATATGATATAAACCCCATATTTTTATCCTCGATGGCAACAATACAATATGTGCCTTGCTACCCCTACTGTCACTGGGAAAGGACACCACAAGATTGAACCCAAAGCCAAGCACTTCTCCCATTGCAAGAACTATAGATCTAGTAGGCCAAACCAAACCAATAATTCGAAGAGACTTGCAAGGATATTATGAGCACACATAAAAAGTTCAGAGAAGAACCAAATATTTCTCATAGATAATCTTGATCATAAACTCACAATTCATCGGATCTTGACAAACACACCGCAAAAAGAGATTACATCGAATAGATATCCTTGAAGACCGAGGAGAACTTTGTATTGAGATCCAGAGAGAGAGAAGAAGCCATCTAGATACTAGCTATGGACCCGAAGGTCTGTGGTAAACTACTCACAACTCATGGTGAGGGCGATGATGATGATGATGAAGAACTCCGTGATGGATCCCCCTCCGGTGGAGCTCCGGAACAGGCTCCAAGATGGGATCTCACGGGAACAGAAGGTTACGGCGGTGGAATTAGGGTTTTCTCTCTGTTGCTGATTGTTTCGGGGTACGTAGACTTATATAGGAGGAAGGAGGACACCGGGGGAGTCACGGGGGCCCCATGAGGCAGGGGGCGCGCCCTGGGAAGGGGGGCGCGCCCCCCACCCTCGTGGGCCCCTCGTGGGTCTTCTGACGTGGTTCTCAAGTTCTCCGTGCGTGATTTTCTCCAAAAATATCTATTGCGAAGGTTTCATTCCGTTTGGACTCCGTTTGATATTCTTTTTCTGCAAAACCCTGAAACAGGCAAAAAACAGCAATCTGGACTGGGCCTTAGGGTTAGTAGGTTAGTCCCAAAAATGATATAAAAGTGTAAGATAAAGCCCATTAAACAATCAAAAATTATAGATACATTGGAGACCTATCATCAACCTTTGTGTGGAGGTCGGGGGCGCGCGATGGTTAATTCCTACCAACCTCACCCCAAGGAGCATGCGTTGATTGCTTTATTTTATGACTCGTAGATTTTTTGCAATAAGTATATGAGTTCTTATGACTAATGTTGAGTCCATGGATTATACTGTTGGGGAACGTAGTATTTTAAAAGTTTCCTACGATCACGCAAGATCTATCTACCAGATGCATAGCAACGAGAGGGGTGAGTGTGTCTACGTACCCTCGTAGACCGGGAGCGGAAGCGTCAAGTGACGCGGTTGATGTTGTCGAACTTCTTCGCGATCCAACCGATCAAGCACCGAACGTACGGCACCTCCGCGTTCAGCACACGTTCAGCTTGATGACGTCCCACGAGCTCTTGATCCAGCTGAGCTTCACGGGAGAGTTTCGTCAGCACGACGGCGTGGTGACGGATATGATGTGTTCACCGACGAAGGGCTTCTCCTAAGCTTCGTGACGGTACGACCGAGGTGTGATTCTGTGGAGGGGGGCACCGCACACGGCTAAAACAATTGAACTTGTGTGTCTTTGGGTGCCCCCCTGCCCCCGTATATAAAGGAGCAAGGGAGGAGGGGCCGGCCAACTCCTATGGTGCGGCCAGGGAGGGGACTCCTACTAGGAATAGGATTGCAATCCTATTCCTAGTAGGATTCACCGGAAGGAAGAAGGGGGAAAGGATTAGGAGAGGTGGCGCCCCCCAATCCTAGTCCAACTAGGATTCCTAGGTGGGGGCGCCGGCCAGCCCTATGGGCTGCCTCTCTCTCACCCTTTAGGCCCACTATGGACCATCCCCTCTCGTAGGGGGTTCCGGTAACCCCCTTCGGCATTCCCGATAAATCCGAAACTTTTCCGGTATACTTCCGGTGTCCGAATATAGCCGTCCAATATATCAATCTTTATGTCTCGGACATTCCGAGACTCCTCGTCATGTCCGTGATCTCATCCGGGACTCCGAACTACCTTCGGTACATCAATACTCAAAAACTCATAATACCGATCGTCATCAAACGTTAAGCGTGCGGACCCTACGGGTTCGAGAACTATGTAGACATGACCGAGACTCATCTCTAGTCAATAACCAATAGCAGAACCTGGATGTTCATATTGGCTCCTACATATTCTACGAAGATCTTTTATCGGTCAGAACCGCATAACAACATACGTTGTTCCTTTTGTCAAACGGTATGTTACTTGCCCGAGATTCGATCGTCGGTATCTTTATACCTAGTTCAATCTCGTTGCCGGCAAGTCTCTTTACTCGTTCCGTAACACATCATCTCGTGACTAACTCATTAGTCTTTTTGCTTGCAAGGCTTATTGTGATGTGTGTTACCGAGAGGGCCCAGAGATACCTCTCCGACACTCGGAGTGACAAATCCTAATCTTGATCTATGCCAACACCACGAATACTTTCGGAGACACCTGTAGAGCATCTTTATGATCACCCAGTTACGTTGTGACGTTTGATAGCACACAAGGTGTTCCTACGGTATTCGGGAGTTGCATAATCTCATAGTCATAGGAACATGTATAAGTCATGAAGAAAGCAATAGCAGTTAAACTAAACGATCATAGTGCTATGCTAACGGATGGGTCTTGTCCATCACATCATTCTCCTAATGATGTGATCCCGTTGATCAAATGACAACTCATGTCCATGGCTAGGAAACATAACCATCTTTGATCAATGAGCTAGTCTAGTAGAGGCATACTAGGGACATACTGTTTTGTCTATGTATCCACACATGTACTAAGTTTCCGGTTAATACAATTCTAGCATGAATAAAAGACATTTATCATGATATAAGGAAATACAAATAACATCTTTATTATTGCCTCTAGGGCATATTTCCTTCAGTCTCCCACTTGAACTAGAGTCAATAATCTAGATTACAAAGTGATGGTCCTCACACCCATGGAGTCTTGGTGCTGATCATGTTTTGCCCGTGGAAGAGGCTTAGTCAACGGGTCTGCAATATTCAGATCCATATGTATTTTGCAAATCTCTATGTCTCCCTCCTTGACTAGATCGCGGATGGAATTGAAGCGTCTTTTGATGTGCTTTGTTCTCTTGTGAAACCTGGATTCCTTCGCCAAGGCTATGGCTCCAGTGTTGTCACAAAAGATTTTCATTGGACCCGATGCACTAGGTACTACACCTAGATCGGATATGAACTCCTTCATCCAGACTCCTTCATTTGCTGCTTCTGAAGCAGCTATGTATTCCGCTTCACACGTAGATCCCGCCACGACGCTCTGCTTGGAACTGCACCAGCTGACAGCTCCACCGTTCAATAAAAATACATATCCGGTTTGTGACTTAGAGTCATCCGGATCAGTGTCAAAGCTAGAATCGACGTAACCGTTTACGACGAGCTCTTTGTCACCTCCATATACGAGAAACATATCCTTTGTTATTTTCAGATACTTTAGGATGTTTTTGACCGCTGTCCAGTGATCCACTCCTGGATTACTTTGGTACCTCCCTGCTAGACTTATAGCAAGGCACACATCAGGTCTGGTACACAGCATTGCATACATGATAGATCCTATGGCTGAGGCATAGGGAATGACTTTCATTTTCTCTCTATCTTCTGCAGTGGTCGGGTATTGAGTCTTACTCAACTTCATACCTTGTAATACAGGCAAGAACCCTTTCTTTGACTGATCCATTTTGAACTTCTTCAAAATCTTATCAAGGTATGTGCTTTGTGAAAGTCCAATTAAGCGTCTTGATCTATCTCTATAGATCTTGATGCCTAATATATAAGCAGCTTCACCGAGGTCTTTCATTGAAAAACTCTTATTCAAGTATCCTTTTATGCTATCCAGAAATTCTATATCATTTCCAATCAACAATATGTCATCTACATATAATATTAGAAATGCTACAGAGCTCCCACTCACTTTCTTGTAAATACAGGCTTCTCCAAAAGTCTGTATAAAACCATATGCTTTGATCACCTCATCAAAGCGTATATTCCAACTCCGAGATGCTTGCACCAGTCCATAGATGGATCGCTGGAGCTTGCATACTTTGTTAGCACCTTTTGGATTGACAAAACCTTCTGGTTGCATCATATACAACTCTTCTTTAAGATATCCATTCAGGAATGCAGTTTTGACATCCATTTGCCAGATTTCATAATCATAAAATGCGGCAATTGCTAACATGATTCGGACAGACTTAAGCATCGCTACAGGTGAGAAAGTCTCATCGTAGTCAACTCCTTGAACTTGTCGAAAACCTTTCGCAACAAGTCGAGCTTTGTAAACAGTAACATTACCGTCTGCGTCGGTCTTCCTCTTGAAGATCCATTTATTTTCGATGGCCTGCCGATCATCGGGCAAGTCAACCAAAGTCCACACTTTGTTCTCATACATGGATCCCATCTCAGATTTCATGGCTTCAAGCCATTTTGCGGAATCTGGGCTCATCATCGCTTCCTCATAGTTCGTAGGTTCATCATGGTCTAGTAACATGATTTCCAGAACTGGGTTGCCGTACCACTCTGGTGCGGAACGTACTCTGGTTGATCTACGACGTTCAGCAGAAACTTGATCCAAAGTTTCATGATCATTATCATTAACTTCCTCACTGATTGGTGTAGGAATCACTGGAACAATTTTCTGTGATGTACTACTTTCCAATCCGGGAGAAGGTACTATTACCTCATCAAGTTCTACTTTCCTCCCACTCACTTCTTTCGAGAGAAACTCCTTCTCTAGAAAGGATCCATTTTTAGCAACGAATATCTTGCCTTCGGATCTGTGATAGAAGGTGTACCCAACAGTCTCTTTTGGGTATAAGTCATAGTCATAGGAACATGTATAAGTCATGAAGAAAGCAATAGCAGTAAAACTAAACGATCATAGTGCTATGCTAACGGATGGGTCTTGTCCATCACATCATTCTCCTAATGATGTGATCCCGTTGATCAAATGACAACTCATGTCTATGGCTAGGAAACATAACCATCTTTGATCAATGAGCTAGTCTAGTAGAGGCATACTATGGACATACTGTTTTGTCTATGTATCCACACATGTACTAAGTTTCCGGTTAATACAATTCTAGCATGAATAAAAGACATTTATCATGATATAAGGAAATACAAATAACATCTTTATTATTGCCTCTAGGGCATATTTCCTTCAGTCTCCCACTTGAACTAGAGTCAATAATCTAGATTACAAAGTGATGATCCTCACACCCATGGAGTCTTGGTGCTGATCATGTTTTGCCCGTGGAAGAGGCTTAGTCAACGGGTCTGCAACATTCAGATCCATATGTATTTTGCAAATCTCTATGTCTCCCTCCTTGACTAGATCGCGGATGGAATTGAAGCGTCTTTTGATGTGCTTTGTTCTCTTGTGAAACCTGGATTCCTTCGCCAAGGCTATGGCTCCAGTGTTGTCACAAAAGATTTTCATTGGACCCGATGCACTATGTACTACACCTAGATCGGATATGAACTCCTTCATCCAGACTCCTTCATTTGCTGCTTCTGAAGCAGCTATGTATTCCGCTTCACACGTAGATCCCGCCACGACGCTCTGCTTGGAACTGCACCAGCTGACAGCTCCACCGTTCAATAAAAATACATATCCGGTTTGTGACTTTGAGTCATCCGGATCAGTGTCAAAGCTAGAATCGACGTAACCGTTTACGACGAGCTCTTTGTCACCTCCATATACGAGAAACATATCCTTTGTTCTTTTCAGATACTTTAGGATGTTTTTGACCGCTGTCCAGTGATCCACTCCTGGATTACTTTGGTACCTCCCTGCTAGACTTATAGCAAGGCACACATCAGGTCTGGTACACAGCATTGCATACATGATAGATCCTATGGCTGAGGCATAGGGAATGACTTTCATTTTCTCTCTATCTTCTGCAGTGGTCGGGCATTGAGTCTTACTCAACTTCATACCTTGTAAAACAGGCAAGAACCCTTTCTTTGACTGATCCATTTTGAACCTTTTCAAAATCTTATCAAGGTATGTGCTTTGTGAAAGTCCAATTAAGTGTCTTGATCTATCTCTATAGATCTTGATGCCTAATATGTAAGCAGCTTCACCGAGGTCTTTCATTGAAAAACTTTTATTCAAGTATCCTTTTATGCCATTCAGAAATTCTATATCATTTCCAATTAACAATATGTCATCTACATATAATATTAGAAATGCTACAGAGCTCCCACTCACTTTCTTGTAAATACAGGCTTCTCCAAAAGTCTGTATAAAACCATATGCTTTGATCACCTCATCAAAGCGTATATTCCAACTCCGAGATGCTTGCACCAGTCCATAGATGGATCGCTGGAGTTTGCATACTTTGTTAGCACCTTTTGGATCGACAAAACCTTCTGGTTGCATCATATACAACTCTTCTTTGAGATATCCATTTAGGAATGCAGTTTTGACATCCATTTGCCAGATTTCAT
This sequence comes from Secale cereale, assembly GCA_902687465.1. Taxonomy (NCBI): domain Eukaryota; kingdom Viridiplantae; phylum Streptophyta; class Magnoliopsida; order Poales; family Poaceae; genus Secale; species Secale cereale. The sequence goes on along the minus strand of LR738709.1, from coordinate 385,538,627 downwards.
AATCATAAAATGCGGCAATTGCTAACATGATTCGGACAGACTTAAGCATCGCTACAGGTGAGAAAGTCCCATCGTAGTCAACTCCTTGAACTTGTCGAAAACCTTTCGCAACAAGTCGAGCTTTGTAAACAGTAATATTACCATCTGCGTCGGTCTTCCTCTTGAAGATCCATTTATTTTCGATGGCCTGCCGATCATCGGGCAAGTCAACCAAAGTCCATACTTTGTTCTCATACATGGATCCCATCTCAGATTTCATGGCTTCAAGCCATTTTGCGGAATCTGGGCTCATCATTGCTTCCTCATAGTTCGTAGGTTCATCATGGTCTAGTAACATGATTTCCAGAACTGGGTTGCCGTACCACTCTGGTGCAGAACGTACTCTGGTTGATCTACGACGTTCAGTAGAAACTTGATCCAAAGTTTCATGATCATTATCATCAACTTCCTCACTAATTGGTGTAGGAATCACTGGAACAATTTCCTGTGATGTACTACTTTCCAATATGGGAGAAGGTACAATTACCTCATCAAGTTCTACTTTCCTCCCACTCACTTCTTTCGAGAGAAACTCTTTTTCTAGAAAGGATCCGTTCTTAGCAACGAATATTTTGCCTTCGGAACTGTGATAGAAGGTGTACCCAACAGTTTCTTTTGGGTATCCTATGAAGACACATTTTTCCGACTTGGGATCGAGCTTATCAGGTTGAAGTGTTTTTACATAAGCATCGCAGCCCCAAATTTTAAGAAACGACAACTTTGGTTTCTTGCCAAACCATAGTTCATAAGGCGTCGTATCAACGGATTTAGATGGTGCCCTATTTAATGTGAATGCAGCTGTCTCTAAAGCATAACCCCAAAACGATAGTGGTAAATCGGTAAGAGACATCATAGATCGCACCATATCCAATAAAGTACGGTTACGACGTTCGGACACACCATTACGTTGTGGTGTTCCAGGTGGCGTGAGTTGTGAAACTATTCCACATTGTTTCAAATGAAGACCAAACTCGTAACTCAAATATTCTCCTCCACGATCAGATCGTAGGAACTTTATTTTCTTGTTACGATGATTCTCTACTTCACTCTGAAATTCTTTGAACTTTTCAAATGTTTCAGACTTGTGTTTCATTAAGTAGATATACCCATATCTGCTCAAATCATCAGTGAAGGTCAAAAAATAATGATACCCTCCGCGAGCATCAACGCTCATTGGTCCACATACATCAGTATGTATGATTTCCAACAAATCTGTTGCTCGCTCCATAGTTCCGGAGAACGGAGTTTTAGTCATCTTGCCCATGAGGCATGGTTCGCAAGCACCAAGTGATTCATAATCAAGTGATTCCAAAAGTCCATCTTTATGGAGTTTCTTCATGCGTTTTACACCAATATGACCCAAACGGCAGTGCCACAAATAAGTTGCACTATCATTATTAACCTTGCATCTTTTGGTTTCAATATTATGAATATGTGTATCACTACAATCAAGATCTAGTAAGAATAGACCACTCTTTAAGGGTGCATGACCATAAAAGATATTATTCATCAAAATGGAACAACCATTATTCTCTGATTTAAATGAATAACCGTCTCGCAATAAACAAGATCCAAATATAATGTTCATGCTCAACGCTGGCACCAAATAACAATTATTTAGGTCTAAAACTAATCCCGAAGGTAGATGTAGAGGTAGCGTGCTGACGGCGATCACATCGACTTTGGAACCGTTTCCCACGCGCATCGTCACCTCGTCCTTAGCTAATCTTCGTTTAATCCGTAGTCCCTGTTTCGAGTTACAAATATTAGCAACCGAACCGGTATCAAATACCCAGGTACTACTACGAGCATTAGTAAGGTACACATCAATAACATGTATATCACATATACCTTTGTTCATCTTGCCATCCTTCTTATCCGCCAAATACTTGGGGCAGTTCCGCTTCCAGTGTCCAGTCCCCTTGCAGTAGAAGCACTCAGTTTCAGGCTTGGCTCCAGATTTGGGTTTCTTCGTTGAAGTAGCAACTGACTTGCTATTCTTTTTGAAGTTCCCTTTCTTTCCCTTGCCCTTTTTCTTGAAACTAGTGGTCTTGTTAACCATCAACACTTGATGCTCCTTTTTGATTTCTACCTCCGCAGCTTTGAGCATAGCGAAGAGCTCGGGAATTTTCTTTTGCATCCCTTGCATGTTATAGTTCATCACGAAGCCTTTATAGCTTGGTGGCAGTGATTGAAGAACTCTATCAATAACACTATCCTCGTCAACATTGCAACCAAGTTGAGTCATATGATTGTAGTACCCAGACATTCTGAGCAAGTGTTCACTGATAGAACTATTCTCCTCCATTTTGCAGCTGTAGAACTTATTGGAAATCTCATATTTCTCAATTCGGGCATTTGCTTGAAATATTAACTTCAACTCCTGGAACATTTCATATGCTCCATGACGTTCAAAACGTCGTTGAAGTCCCGGTTCTAAGCCGTAAAGCATGGCACACTGAACTATCGTGTAGTCATCAGACCGCGATTGCCAGACGTTCAAAGCGTCTGCATTAGCGGAAGGGGGCTTGTCACCTAGCGGTGCTTCAAGGACATAATTCTTCTGTGCAGCAATGAGGATAATCCTCAGGTTACGGACCCAGTCCGTGTAATTGCTACCATCATCTTTCAACTTAGCTTTCTCTAGGAATGCATTAAAATTCAAAGGAACGGTAGCACGGGCCATTGATCTACAACGACATAGATATGCAAAACTAACAGGACTAAGTTCATGATAAATTAAAGTTCAATTTAATCATATTAATTTAACGAACTCCCACTTAGATAGACATCCCTCTGGTCATCTAAATGATCACGTGATCCAAATCAACTAAACCATGTCCGATCATCACGTGAGATGGAGTAGTTTTCAATGGTGAACATCTTATGTTGATCATATCTAGTATATGATTCACGCTCGACCTTTCGGTCTCCAGTGTTCCGAGGCCATATCTGTATATGCTAGGCTCGTCAAGTTTAACCTGAGTATTCTGCGTGTGCAAAACTGGCTTACACCCGTTGTATTTGAACGTAGAGCTTATCACACCCGATCATCACGTGGTGTCTCGTCACGACGAACTTTCGCAACGGTGCATACTCAGGGAGAACACTTATATCTTGAAATTTAGTAAGGGATCATCTTATAATGCTACCGTCGTTCTAAGCAAAATAAGAAGCATAATAAGATAAACATCACATGCAATCAAAATATGTGACATGATATGGCCATCATCATCATGTGCTTTTGATCTCCATCTTCAAAGCACCGTCATGATCACCTTCGTCACCGGCTTGACACCTTGATCTTCATCGTAGTATCGTTGTCGTCTTGCCAACTATTGCTTCCACGACTATCGCTACCGCTTAGTGATAAAGTAAAGCAATTACATGGCGATTGCATTTCATACAATAAAGCGACAACCATATGGCTCCTGCCAGTTGCCGATAACTTTACAAAACATGATCATCTCATACAAAACCGTATAACTCATCATGTCTTGACCATATCACATCACAACATGCCCTGCAAAAACAAATAAGACGTCCTCTACTTTGTTTGTTGCAAGTTTTACGTGGCTGCTACGGGCTTAGCAAGAACCGTTCTTACCTACACATACAAAACCACAACGATGTTTCGTCAAGTATGTGCTATTTTAACCTTCACAAGGACCGGGCGTAGCCACACTTGATTCAGCTAAAGTGAGAGAAACAGACACCCGCCAGTCACCTTTAAGCAACGAGTGCTCGTAACGGTGAAACCAGTCTCGCGTAAGCGTACGCGTAATGTCGGTCCGGGCCGCTTCATCTCACAATATCGCCGAAGCAAAGTATGACATGCTGGTAAGCAGTATGACTAGTATCGTCCACAATCTCATTGTGTTCTACTCGTGCATATCATCTACGCATAGACCTGGCTCATGATGCCACTGTTGGGGAACGTAGTATTTTAAAATTTTCCTACGATCACGCAAGATCTATCTACCAGATGCATAGCAACGAGAGGGGAGAGTGTGTCTACGTACCCTCGTAGACCGGGAGCGGAAGCGTCAAGTGACGCGGTTGATGTTGTCGAACTTCTTCGCGATCCAACCGATCAAGCACCGAACGTACGGCACCTCCGCGTTCAGCACACGTTCAGCTTGATGACGTCCCACGAGCTCTTGATCCAGCTGAGCTTCACGGGAGAGTTTCGTCAGCACGACGGCATGGTGACGGATATGATGTGTTCACCGGCGAAGGGCTTCTCCTAAGCTTCGCGACGGTACGACCGAGGTGTGATTCTGTGGAGGGGGGCACCGCACACGGCTAAAACAATTCAACTTGTGTGTCTTTGGGTGCCCCCCTGCCCCCGTATATAAAGGAGCAAGGGAGGAGGGGCCGGCCAACTCCTATGGTGCGGCCAGGGAGGGGACTCCTACTAGGAATAGGATTGCAATCCTATTCCTAGTAGGATTCACCGGAAGGAAGAAGGGGGAAAGGATTAGGAGAGGTGGCGCCCCCCCAATCCTAGTCCAACTAGGATTCCTAGGTGGGGGCGCCGGCCAGCCCTATGGGCTGCCTCTCTCTCACCCTTTAGGCCCACTATGGACCATCCCCTCTCGTAGGGGGTTCCGGTAACCCCCTCCGGCATTCCCGATAAATCCGAAACTTTTCCGGTATACTTCCGGTGTCCGAATATAGCCGTCCAATATATCAATCTTTATGTCTCGGACATTCCGAGACTCCTCGTCATGTCCGTGATCTCATCCGGGACTCCGAACTACCTTCGGTACATCAATACTCAAAAACTCATAATACCGATCGTCATCAAACGTTAAGCGTGCGGACCCTACGGGTTCGAGAACTATGTAGACATGACCGAGACTCATCTCTGGTCAATAACCAATAGCGGAACCTGGATGTTCATATTGGCTCCTACATATTCTACGAAGATCTTTTATCGGTCAGAACCGCATAACAGCATACGTTGTTCCTTTTGTCAAACGGTATGTTACTTGCCCTAGATTCGATCGTCGGTATCTTTATACCTAGTTCAATCTCGTTGCCGGCAAGTCTCTTTACTCGTTCCGTAACACATCATCTCGTGACTAACTCATTAGTCTTTTTGCTTGCAAGGCTTATTGTGATGTGTGTTACCGAGAGGGCCCAGAGATACCTCTCCGACACTCGGAGTGACAAATCCTAATCTTGATCTATGCCAACACCACGAATACTTTCGGAGACACCTGTAGAGCATCTTTATGATCACCCAGTTACGTTGTGACGTTTGATAGCACACAAGGTGTTCCTACGGTATTCGGGAGTTGCATAATCTTATAGTCATAGGAACATGTATAAGTCATGAAGAAAGCAATAGCAGTTAAACTAAACGATCATAGTGCTATGCTAACGGATGGGTCTTGTCCATCACATCATTCTCCTAATGATGTGATCCCGTTGATCAAATGACAACTCATGTCCATGGCTAGGAAACATAACCATCTTTGATCAATGAGCTAGTCTAGTAGAGGCATACTAGGGACATACTGTTTTGTCTATGTATCCACACATGTACTAAGTTTCCGGTTAATACAATTCTAGCATGAATAAAAGACATTTATCATGATATAAGGAAATACAAATAACATCTTTATTATTGCCTCTAGGGCATATTTCCTTCATATACGCACTCTCACCCTTCCACCATTGCTAGCCTCTCTTGTACCGCGCAAATTTCGCCGGTACTCACCTATCATGGCATTTCCTCAAAACAGCCACCATACCCACCTATTATGGCATTTCCATAGCCATTCCGAGATATATTGCCATGCAACTTTCCACCGTTCCGTTCATATGACACGGATCATATTGTCATATTGCAATGCATGATCATGTAGTTGACATCGTATTTGTGGCAAAGCCACCATGCATAATTTTTCATACATGTCACTCTTGTTTGATTGCACATCCTGGTACACCGCCGGAGGCATTCATATAGAGTCATACTTTGTTGTAGTATCAAGTTGTAATGAAAGTGTGATGATCATCATTATTAGAGCATTGTCCCATGGGAGGAAAGGCTAAATCAATAAAGCCCCTCCACACAAAAAAGGAAAAAGAAAAGGAAAGGCCAAAGAAAAAAAAGAAAGGCCCAAAAAAAGAGAAAAAGAAAAGAAAAAAGGGACAATTGCTACTATCTCTTTTTCCACACTTGTGCTTCAAAGTAGCACCATGTTCTTCATGATAGAGAGTCTTATGTTTAGTCCCTTTCATATACTAGTGGGAATTATCATTATAGAACTTGGCTTGTATATTCCAACGATGGGCTTCCTCAAATTCCCTAGGTCTTCGTGAGCAAGCAAGTTGGATGCACACCCACTAGTTTCTTTTGTTGAGCTTTCATACATATTTAGCTCTAGTACATCCGTTGCATGGCAATCCCTACTCACTCACATTGGTATCTATTAATGGGCATCTCCATATCCCGTTGATACACCTAGTCGATGTGAGACTATCTCCCTCCTTTTTGTCTTCTCCACAACCACCTATCTATTACACTCATAGTGCTATTTCCATGGCTCATGCTCATGTATTGCGTGAAAGTTGAAAGGTTTGAAAGAATAGAGTATGAAAACAAGTGCTTGGCTGATATTGGGGTTGTGCATGATATGAATATTTTGTGTGATGAAGAGGGAGCATAGCCAGACTATATGATTTTGTAGGGATAACTTTCTTTAGCCATAGTATTTTGAGAAGACATGATTGCTTTGTTAGTATGCTTGAAGTATTATTATTTCTTATGTCAATATAGACTTTTATCTTGAATCTTTCAGATCTGAAAATTCATGCCACAATTAAGAGAATTAGATTGAAAATCTATGTTGGTTAGCATTCCACATCAAAAATTCTAGTTTTATCATTTACCTACTCGAGGACGAGCAGGAATTAAGCTTGGGGATGCTTGATACGTGTCCAACGTATCTATAGTTTTTTATTGTTCCATGCTATTATTTATGATGTTTTGGATGTTTAATGGGCTTTGTCATACACTTTTATATTATTTTTGGGACTAACCTACTAACCCAAAGGCCCACTCCAGATTGTTGTTTTTTGCCTGTTTCAGGGTTTGGCAGAAAAGGAATATCAAACGGAGTCGAAACAGAATGAAACCTTCAGGAGAGATATTTTTGGAGAAAATCACGCACGGGAGACTTGACAACCACGGAGTAGGGGCCACGAGGTGCCCACGAGGGTGGGGGGGCGCCCCCTGCCCAGGGCGTGCCCCCTGCCTCGTGGGTCTGTCGTGAGGCTCCTGGTGCCCTTCTTCCTCCTATATAAGCCTACGTACCCCGAAACCAACAGAGCAACAGAGAAAACCCGAGTTCCACCGCCGCAACCTTCTATTCACATGAGATCCCATCTTGGGGCCTGTTCCGGAGCTCCGCCGGAGGGGGGATCTTCCACGGCGTGCTTCTACATCATCATCATCGCCTCACCATGAGTTGTGAGTAGTTTACCACAGACCTTTGGGTCCATAGCTAGTATCTAGATGGCTTCTTCTCTCTCTTTGGATCTCAATACAAAGTTCTCCTCGGTCTTCGAGGAGATCTATTCGATGTAATCTCTTTTTGCGGTGTGTTTGTCGAAATTCGATCAATTGTGGGTTTATGACCAAGATTATCTATGAGAAATATTTGGTTCCTTTCTGAACTCTTTATGTGTGCTCATAATATCCTTGCAAGTCTCTTCGAATTATTGGTTTGGTTTGGCCTACTAGATCTATAGTTCTTGCAATGGGAGAAGTGTTTGGCTTTGGGTTCAATCTTGCGGTGTCCTTTCCCAGTGACAGTAGGGGCAGCAAGGCACATATTGTATTGTTGCCATTGAGGATAAAAAGATGGGGTTTACATCATATCGCTTGAGTTTATCCCTCTACATCAGTTTATATTGCTTAAGGCGTTACTCTGTTCTTATGAACTCAATACACTAGATGCATGCTAGATAGTGGTCGATGTGTGGATAATAGTAGTAGATGCAGGCAGGAGTCAGTCTACTTGTCTCGGACATGATGCCTATATACAATGATCATGCCTAGATAGTCTCATATTTATTCGCTTTTCTATCAATTGCTCGACAGTAATTTGTTTACCCGCCATAGAATATCGCTATCATGAGAGAAGACACTAGAGAACACTATGGCCCCTGGGTCTATTCTCAACATATCAATCTACATCTACTTTACTTTTTCTACTTTTACTTTCTGTTCTTATAAACAAAAAGACAAAAATATAAACTATCATATCTATCAGATCTCACTTCCATAAGTGACCGTAAAGGGATTGACAACCCCTTATCGCGTTGGCTGCGAAGTTCTTATTTGTTTGTGCAGGTGCGAGGGACTCACGCGTGGTCTCCTACTGGATTGATACCTTGGTTCTCAAAAACTGAGGGAAATACTTGCGCTACTGTACTGCATCTCCCTTTCCTCTTCGAGGGAATACGAGAAGTAGAAGCATATCATTCGCATCATGGGTATTCAAAGAATTCATACTAACAACATTGCAATCATGCCCATCATGCACATATTTTATGCCAAGCATTATACGTAATTCTTCTTCTAGTACTTGAGCACAATTTTCCTTCCCATCATTTTTCACGAAAGATATTAAAAAGATGAAGCATATGAGGTAACCTTAATTCCATTTTTTTGTAATTCTCTTTTATACAATAAACTATTGATAAAACAAGAAACTAAAAGATCTGATTGCAAGATCTAAAGATATACCTTCAAGCACTAACCTCCCCGGCAACGGCGCCAGAAAAGAGCTTGATGTCTACTATGCAACCTTCTTCTTGTAGACGTTGTTGGGCCTCCAAGTGCAGAGGTTTGTAGGACAATAGAAAATTTCCCTCAAGTGGATGACCTAAGGTTTATCAATCCGTGGGAGGAGTAGGATGAAGATGGTCTCTCTCAAAGAACCCTGCAACCAAATAACAAAGAGTCTCTTGTGTACCCAACACACCCAATGCAATGGTAAATTGTATAGGTGCACTAGTGCGGCGAAGAGATGGTTCAAGTGCAATATGGATAGTAGATATAGGTTTTTGTCATCTGAAAATATAAAAACAGCAAGGTAACTAAAGATAAAAGTGAGCATAAATGGTGTTGCAATGATTGGAAACAAGGCCTAGGGTTCATACTTTCACTAGTGCAAGTACTCTCAACAATAATAACATAATTGGATCATATAACTATCCCTTAACATGCAACAAAGAGTCACTCCAAAGTAACTAATAGCGGAGAACAAACGAAGAGATTATGGTAGGGTACGAAACCACCTCAAAATTATTCTTTTTGATCGATATATTCAAGAGTTCGTAGTAAAATAACACGAAGCTATTCTTTCCGTTCGATCTATCATAGAGTTCGTACTAGAATACCACCTTCAGACACAAATCAACCAAAACCCTAATGTCACCTAGATACTCCATTTTCACCTCAAGTATCTGTGGGTATGATTATACGATATGCATCACATAATCTCAGATTCATCTATTCAACCAACACAAAGTACTTCAAAGAGTGCCCCAAAGTTTCTACCGGAGAGTCAAGATGAAAACGTGTGCCAACCCCTATGCATAGATTCCCAAGGTCACAGAACCCGCAAGTAGATCACCAAAACATACATCAAGTAGATTACGTGATATCCCATTGTCACCACACATAAGCACATGCAAGACATACGTCAAGTGTTCTCAAATCCTTAAAGACTCAATCCGATAAGATAACCTCAAAGGGAAAACTCAATCCATTACAAGAAGGTCGAGGGGGAGAAACGTCATAACATCCAAGTATAATACCAAAGCTCGCGATACATCAAGATCGTGCCATATCAAGAACACGAGAGAGAGAGAGAGAGAGAGAGAGAGAGAGAGAGATCAAACACATAACTACTGATACATACCCTCAGCCCCGAAGGTGAACTACTACTCCCTCATCATGGAGAGCGCCGGGATGATGAAGATGGCCACCAGAGAGGGATTCCCCCCCTCCGGCAGGGTGCTAGAATGGGGTCTAGATTGGTTTTCGGTGGCAACAGAGGCTTTCGGTGGCAGCACTCCTGATCTAGGTTATTTTTCGGAGGTTTCAGTATATATAGGAGGTGTTGGAGTCGGGGACAAGTAAAGGGAGTCTCCGGGCTGTCCACGTGGCAGGGGGGCGCTCCCAGGGGCACGCGCCCCCCACCCTCGTGGGCATCACGTGGACCTTCTGGTCCCCCTCCAGCACTTTCTGGGCTTCTTCTGGTCCAAAAATAACCTCCGTTGAGTTTCAGGTCAATTGGGCTCCGTTTGATATTTCTTTTCTGTGGTACTCTAAAACAGGAGGAAAACAGAAAGTGGCACTGGGCTCTGGGTTAATAGGTTAGTCCCAAAAATCATATAAAAGTGTATATAAAAGCCCATAAAAATCCTAGAAGGATAATATAATAGCATGGAACAATAATAAATTATAGATACGTTGGAGATGTATCAGCCATCTAGCTAATAACTATGGACCCGAAGGTCTGTGGTAAACTACTCACAACTCATCGGAGGAGCTATGGTGTTGATGTAGAAGCCCTCCGTGATCGACCCCCCTCCGGTGGAGCTCCAAAACAGGCTCCAAGATGGGATCTCACAGGAACAGAAGGTTGCGGCGGTGGAATTAGGGTTTCGTCTGTTGCCTCGATGTTTTCAGGGTATGAGAGTATATATAGGGTGAAGAGGGGCATCGGGGGAGCAACAGGTGGCTGCTACTTATCGAGCTTGTGTTGTATTCCCTCGAAGAGAAAAGGGTGATGCAGGACAGTAGCGTAAGTATTTCCCTCAGTTTTTGAGAACCAAGGTATCAATCCAGTAGGAGACCACGTGCGAGTCCCTCACACCTGCACAAAAAAATAAGAACTTCGTAGCCAACATGATAAGGGGTTGTCAATCCTTTACGGTCACTTACGAAAGTGAGATCTGATAGATAGGATAGTTTGATATTTTTGGTATTTTTCGATACAAGAACAGAAAGTAAAAACAACAAAGTAAAGTAGATTGTACATTGATATGTTGAGAATAGACCCGCGGGGGCAAAGGTTTCACTAGTGGCTTCTCTCATGATAGAAGATTTATACGGTGGGTGAACGAATTATTGTCGACCAATTGATAGAAAAGCGAATAATTACGAGAATATCTAGGCATGATCCTTATATATAGGCATCACGTCTGTGACAAGTAAACAGAAACGAGTCTGCATCTACTACTATTACTCCACACATCGACCGCTATCCAGCATGCATCTAGAGTATTAAGTTCATAATAACAGAGTAATGCTTTAAGCAAGATGACATGATGTAGAGGGATAAACTCAAGCAATATGACATAAACCCCATCTTTTTATCCTCGATGGCAACAATACTATACATGCTTTGCTGCCCCTGCTGTCACTGGGAAAGGACACCGCAAGATTGAACCCAAAGCCAAGCACTTCTCCCATTGCAAGAACTATAGATCTAGTAGGCCAAACCAAACCGATAATTCGAAGAGACTTGCAAGGATATTATAATCATACATAAAATAATTCAAAAAAGAACCAAATATTTCTCATAGATAATCTTGATCATAAACCCACAATTCATCGGATCTCGATATACACACCGCAAAAAGACTACATCGAATAGATCTCCTCGAAGACCGAGGAGAACTTGGTATTGAGATCCAAAAAGAGAGAAGAAGCCATCTAGGTACTAACTATGGACCTGAAGGTCTGTGGTAAACTACTCACAACTCATGGTGAGGCGATAGTGTTGATGTAGAAGCACTCAGTGGAAGATCCCCCCACCGGCGGAGCTCCGAAATAGGCCCCAAGATGGGATCTCACGGGAACAGAAGGTTGTGGTGGTGGAATTAGGGTTTTCTCTGTTCCTTCGATGTATTCAGGGTACATGGGTATATATAGGAGGAAGGAGGGCATCGGGGAGCAACGTGGGGCCCACGAGGCAGTGGGCGCACCCAGGGGGAGGGGGCGCGCCCCCCACCCTCGTGGATGCCACGTGTGCCCTCTGATGTGGTTCTCAAGTCTCCTGTGAAGATATCGTTCCAAAAATATCTCTCCCGAAGGTTTTATTCCGTTTGGACTCCGTTTGATATTCCTTTCTGCGAAACCCTGAAATAGGCAAAAAAAACAACAATCTGGACTGGGCCTTCGGGTTAATAGGTTAGTCCAAAAAATAATATAAAAGTTTATAATAAAGCCCATTAAAAATCCAAAACATCATATATAATAGCATGGAACAATCAAAAATTATAGATACGTTGGAGACGTATCAAGCATCCCCAAGCTTAATTCCTGCTCGTCCTCGAGTAGGTAAATGATAAAAACAGAATTTTTGATGTGGAATGCTAACCAACATAATTTTCAATGTAATTCTCTTTATTGTGGCATGAATGTTCATATCTGAAAGATTCAAGACAAAAGTCTAGATTGACATAAGAAATATTAATACTTCAAGCATACTAACAAAGCAATCATGTCTTCTCAAAATAACATGGCCAAAGAAAGTTATCCCTACAAAATAAAATAGTTTGGCTATGCTCCCTCTTCATCACACAAAATATTCATATCATGCACAACCCCGGTTTCAGCCAAGCAATTGTTTTCATACTCAATTTTTTCAAACCTTTCAACTTTCACGCAATACATGAGCGTGAGCCCTGGATATAGCACTATAGGTGGAATAGAGTGGTGGTTGTGGAGAAGACAAAAAGGAGGAAGATAGTCTCACATCGACTAGGCGTATCAACGGGCTATGGAGATGCCCATCAATAGATATCAATGTGAGTGAGTAGGGATTGCCATGCAACGGATGCACTAGAGCTATAAATGTATGAAAGCTCAACAAAAGAAACTAAGCGGGTGTGCATCCAACTTGCTTGCTCATGAAGACCTAGGGCATTTGAGGAAGCCCATCGTTGGAATATACAAGCTAAGTTCTATAATGAAAATTCCCACTAGTATATGAAAGTGACTAAACAGGAGACTCTCTATTCATGAAGAACATGGTGCTACTTTGAAGCACAAGTGTGGAAAAAGATAGTAGCATTGTCCCTTTTTTTCTTTTTGTTTTTTTGGGCCTTTCTTTTTCTTGGCCTTTCCTTCTTTTTTTCTTTGGGACAATGCTCTAATAATGATGACCATCACACTTATATTGATTTACAACTCGATATTACAACTTGATACTAGAACAAAATATGACTCTATATGAATGCCTCCGGCGGTGTACCGGGATGTGCAATGAATCGAGAGTGACTTGTATGAAAAATTATGCATGGTGGATTTGCCACAAATACGATGCCAACTACATGATCATGCATGGCAATATGACAATATGAAGCGTGTCATATGAACAGGCCGGTGGAAAGTTGCATGGCAATATATCTCAGAATGGCTATGAAAATGGCATGATAGGTAGATATGGTGGCTGTTTTGAGGAAGGTATGTGGTGGCTATTTTTAGGAAGGTATATAGTGAGTGTATGGTACTGGCGAAAGTTGCGCGGTACAAGAGAGGCTAGCAATGGTGGAAGGGTGAGAGTGCGTATAATCCATGCACTCATCATTAGTCATAAAGAACTCATATACTTATTTCAAAAATTTACGAGTCATCAAAACAAAGCAATCAACGCATGCTCCTAGGGGGGAGGTTGGTAGGAGTTAACCATCGCGCGCCCCCGACCTCCACACAAAGGATGACACTCTACAAATACCTCATGCTCTAACTTCGTCACATAGCAGTTCACCATACGTGCATGCTACGGGAATCACAAACTTTAACACAAGTAGTTCTCAAATTCATATTAACTCACTAGCATGACTCTAATATCACTATCCTCATATCTCAAAAAAATCATCAAGTATCAAACTTCTCATCATATTCAACCCACTTTGTATGAAAGTTTTTACTACATTCATCTTGGATGCCTATCATATTAGGACTAGTTTTATAACCAAAGAACATTAGCATGCTGTTATAAAAGACTCTCATAAGGATATAAGTGAATCATGAGAGATCAATAACTTCTACAAAATAAAATCACCACAGTGCTCTAAAATATATAAGTGAAGCACTAGAGCAAAACTACTTAGCTCAAAAGATATAAGTGAAGCACATAGAGTGTTCTAACAAATTCTAGGCCATATTTATCTCTCTCAAAAAGGTGTGTCCAGAAAGGATGATTTTGGAAAACTAACAAGCAAAGACTCAAATTATACGTGACGCTCCAAGTAAAACACATATCATGTGGTGAATAAAAATATAGTCCCGAGTATAGTTACCGATAGATGAAGACGAAGGAGGGGATGCCTTCCCAGGGCATCCCCAAGCTTAGGCCTTTGGTTGTCCTTGAATTTTACCTTGGGGTGCCTTGGGAATCCCCAAGCTTAGGCTCTTGCCACTCTTTGCTCCATATTCCATCTAAGAAATACTCAAAACATGAAAACTTCACAACACAAAACTTAGCCAAAAATCTCGTGAGCTCCGTTAGTATAAGAAAACAAACCACCACTCAAAGGTACTGTAATGAAATCATTCTTTGTTTAAGTTGGTGTTAAACCTAATGTATTCCACCTTCTCTATGATTCATATCCTCCAATACTACTCATAGATTCATCAAAACAAGCAAACAACACACGAAAAACAGAATCTGTCAAAAACTGAACAGTATGTAGTAATCTGTAACTTTCGCATACTTCTGTAACTCCAAAAAAAATTAAATAAATTGGTAAACGTGAGGAATTTTTCTATTAATCATCTGTAAGAAGAATCAACTAAATAGCACTCTCCAGTAAAATCTGGTGACTATTCTATTGAGCGCTAACGTTCTGTTTTTTACAGCAAGATCATATAAACTTCACACAAGTCTTCCCAAAGGTTCTACTTGGCACAAACACTAATTAAAACACAAAACCACATCTAAACAGGAGCTAGATGCAATATTTATTCCTAAACAGTAGCAAAAACAAAGAAATTAAAATTGGGTTGCCTCCCAACAAGCGCTATCGTTTAATTCCCCTAGCTAGGCATGATACGGATAGGTCTAGGTATTGCCATCTTTGGAAGGCAATCCATAAGTGGCTCTCATAATAGATTCATATGGTAATTTAATTTTCTTTCTAGGAAAGTGTTCCATGCCTTTCCTTAATGGAAATTGGAATCTAATATTTCCTTCCTTCATATCAATAATTGCACCAATCATTCTAAGGACAGGTCTACCAAGAATAATAGGACATGAAGGATTGCAATCTATATCAAGAACGATGAAATCTACGGGCACATAATTCCTATTGGCAACAATAAGAACATCAATAATCCTTCCCATATGTTTCTTAATGGTAGAATCCGCAAGATGCAAATTTAAAGAACAATCATCAAGCTCATGGAAACCTAACAAATCACACAAAGTTTTTGGGATAGTGGAAACACTTGCACCCAAATTACACAAAGCAAAGCATTCATGATCCTTAATTTTAATTTTAATAGTAGGTTCCCACTCATCATAAAGCTTTCTAGGGATAGAAACTTCTAGTTCAAGTTTTTCTTCATAAGATTGCATCAAAGCATCAACTATGTGTTTGGTAAAAGCTTTATTTTGACTATAAGCATGCGGAGAATTTAGTACGGATTGCAACAAGGAATTACAATCAATCAAAGAGCAATTATCATAATTGAATCCCTTGAAATCCAATATAGTGGGTACATCACTATGCAAAGTTTTAATTTCTTCCATCCCACTTTTAACAATTTTAGCATCAAGATCTAAAAACTCTGAATCATTGGGATGACTTTTAATTAAAGTAGACTCATCTCCAGTCCCATCTTTATCAAGATTCATACTACAAAACAAGGATCTAATAGGAGACACATCAATAACTTTCAGATCTTCATCTTTATTTTCATGATAACTCGAAGAACACGCTTTTATAAAGCTCTCCTTTTAGCACGCATCCTAGCGGTTCTTTCTTTGCATTCATCAATGGAAATTCTCATGGCTTTGAGAGACTCATTGATATCACGCTTAGGTGGAATAGATCTAAGTTTCAAAGAATCAACATCAAGATTCTATCCACACTTCTAGCCAATTCATCAATCTTAAGCAATTTTTCTTCAAGCAAAGCATTGAAATTCTTTTGCGAATTCATAGACTCCTTAACACTAGTTTCAAATTTAGAAGGCATCTTTCCATAATAGTTATTGTAGGAATTACCATAATTATTAGAGGAATTACTAGGATAAGGCCAAGGATTAAAGTTTCCTCTATAAGCATTGTTACCAAAATTATTCCTACCAACAAAATTCACATCCAAAGATTCATTATTATTTTCAATCAATGTGGATAAAGGCATATCATTAGGATTAGAGGAAGCACTCTTAGCAGCAACTAATTTCATAAGTTCATCCATCTTTCCACTCAAAACACTAATCTCTTCAATAGGATGCACTTTTTTACTAGTAGATCTTTCGGTGTGCCATTGAGAATAATGAACCATAATATTATGTAGGAGTTTGGTAGCTTCTCCTAATGTAGTTTCCATGAAATGCCTCCTGTGGCCGAATCTAAAAGATTTCTAGAAGCAAAATTCAAGCCAGCATAAAAGTTGTGTATAATCATCCATAAGTTCAAACCATGTGTAGGGAAATTACGTATCATTAATTTCATTCTCTCCCAAGCTTGTGCAACATGCTCATGATCTAGTTGCTTAAAATTCATAATATCGTTTCTAAGAGAGATGATCTTAGCAGGAGGAAAATACTTAGAGATAAAAGCATATTTGCACTTATTCCATGAATCAATACTATTTCTAGGCAAAGAGGAAAACCAAGTTTTAGCACGATCTCTAAGTGAAAATGGGAATAACTTCAATTTAACAATATCGTTATCAGTATCCATTTTCTTTTGCATATCACACAAATCAACAAAGTTGTTTAGATGGGTAGCGGCATCTTCACTAGGAAGGCCGAAAAATTGATCTTTCATGACAAGATTCAACAGAGCAGCATTAATCTCACAAGATTCAGCATCGGTAATAGGAGCAATCGGAGTGCTAATAAAATCATTATTGTTGGTATTGGAGAAGTCACACAATTTGGTATTGTTCTGAGCCATAGTGACAAGCAAGCAATCCAACACAGAAGCAAACAAGAAGCAAGTGAACGGTAAACACACGGAAAAAGAAGGGAAAATAAAACGGCAAAGGTGAAGTGGGGGAGAGGAAAACGAGAGGCAAATAAATGTAATGCGAAGGATAAGGGTTTGTGATATGTACTTGGTATATGACTTTTGCGTAAGCCTCCCCAGCAACGGTGCCAGAAATTCTTCTTGCTACTTCTCGAACTTGCGTTGTATTCCCTCGAAGAGGAAAGGGTGAAGCAGCACAGTAGCGTAAGTATTTCCCTCAGTTTTTGAGAACCAAGGTATCAATCCAGTAGGAGACCACGCGCGAGTCCCTACCACCTGCACAAACAAATAAGAACTTCGCAGCCAACACGATAAGGGGTTGCCAATCCCTTTATGGTCACTTACGAAAGTGAGATCTAATAGATAGGATAGTTTGATATTTTTGGATATAAGAACAGAAAATTAAAACAACAAAGTAATGTAGATTGTAGGTTGATATGTTGAGAATAGACCCGGGGGCCATAGGTTTCACTAGTGGCTTCTCTCATGATAGCAAATTTCTATGGTGGGTGAACAAATTACTGTCGAGCAATTGATAGAAAAGCGAATAATTATGAGAATATCTAGGCATGATCATTATATATAGGCATCACGTCCGTGACAAGTAGACCGAAACGATTCTGCATCTACTACTATTACTCCACACATTGACCGCTATCCAGCATGCATCTAGAGTATTAAGTTCATAAGAACAGAATAATGCTTTAAGTAAGTTGACATGATATAGAGGGATAAACTCAAGCAATATGACTTAAACCCCATCTTTTTATCCTCGATGGCAACAATACTATATGTGCCTTGCTGCCCCTGCTGTCACTGGGAAAGGACACCGCAAGATTGAACCCAAAGCTAAGCACTTCTCCCATTGCAAGAACTATAGATCTAGTAGGCCAAACCAAACCGATAATTCGAAGAGACTTGCAATGATATTATAATCATACATAAAAGAATTCAGAAAATAACCAAATATTTCTCATAGATAATCTTGATCATAAACCCACTATTCATCGGATCACGACAAACACACCGCAAAAAGATTACATCGAATAGATCACCTCGAAGACCGAGGAGAACTTGGTATTGAGATCCAAAAAGAGAGAAGAAGCCATCTAGGTACTAATTATGGACCCGAAGGTTTGTGGTAAACTACTCACAATTCATGGTGAGGCGATGGTGTTGATGTAGGAGCACTCCGTGGAAGATCCCCCCTCCGGCGGAGCTCCGAAACAGGCCCCTAGATGGGATCTCACGGGAATAGAAGGTTGCGGCGGTGGAATTAAGGTTTTCTCTGTTGCTTCGATGTTTTTAGGGTACATGGGTATATATAGGAGGAAGGAGGGCATCGGGGGAGCAACATGGGGACCATGAGGCAGGGGGCGCGCCCAGGGGGAGGGGGCGCGCCTCCCACCCCCGTGGACGCCACGTGTGCCCTCTGCCGTGGTTCTCAAGTCTCCTGTGAAGATATCATTCCAAAAATATCTCTCCCGAAGGTTTCATTCTGTTTGGACTTCGTTTGATATTCCTTTTCTGCGAAACCCTAAAATAGGCAAAAAAACAGCAATCTGGACTGGGCCTTTGGGTTAATAGGTTAGTCCCAAAAATGATATAAAAGTGTATAATAATGCCCATTAAACATCCAGAACACCATATATAATAGCATGGAACAATAAAAATATATAGATACGTTGGAGACGTATCAGTGGCCCACGAGGGTGGGTGCGCCTACCACCCTGGGCGCGCCCCCTGCCCTCGTGGCCACCTCTTTCGCTCCCTGGCGTGTACTCCAAGTCTCCTGCATCGATATTGTTCCAAAAATAACTCTCCCGAAGGTTTCATTCCGTTTGGACTCCGTTTGATATTCCTTTCCTGCGAAACACTGAAATAGGCAAAAAAACAGCAATCTGCACTGGGCCTTGGGTTAGTAGGTTAGTCCCAAAAATAATATTAAAGTGTATAATAAAGCCCATTAAACATCCAAAACAGAATATATAATAGCATGGAACAATTAAAAAAATTATAGATACGTTGGAGACGTATCAAACACACCGCCTCAAATGCAACGTGTTCAAATTTGGTATATGATACGTCTCCAACGTATCTATAATTTTTTATTGTTACATGCTATTATTTATGAAGTCTTGGATGTTTAATGGGATTTATCATTCACTTTTATATCATTTTTGGGACAACCTACTAACCCAAGGGCCCAGTCTAGATTGCTGGCTTTTGCCTATTTCAGGATTTTGCAGAAAAGGAATATCAAACGGAGTCCAAACGTAATGAAACCTTCGCGAGAGATGCTTTTGAAGAAAATCACGCACGCGGAGCTTGAGGACCATGTCAGGGGATAGAGAAGTGGCCCTCGAGGGTGGGGGCGCGCCCCCCATCCCAGGGCACGCCCCCTGCCTCGAGGCCCCCTCAAGTGGCCCCCGGTGCCATCCTTCTTCCTATAGAAGTCCACGTACCCCTGAAACTCCATATAAAGAGAAAAAACCCTAATTCCACCACCGTAGCTTCTGTTCCCGTGGAGATCCCATCTTGGAGCCTGTTCCGGAGCTCCATCGTAGGGGGATCCATCATGGAGGCCTTCATCATCATCATCATCGCCCTCACCATGAGTTGTGAGTAGTTTACCACACACCTTCGGGTCCATAGCTAGTTTATAGATGGCTTCTTCTCTCTCTGGATCTCAATAGAAAGTTCTCCTTGGCCTTCGAGGAGATTGATGACCCACAACCGTAAGGGGTCTATTGCATCGTTTTCGATAAGTAAGAGTGTCGAACCCAACGAGGAGCAGAAGGTATTGATAAGCGATTCTGAGCAAGAAATTACTGCAAGCACTGAAAGATAACTTTTTAGGGGTTTTCTCGATATAGGCAACAGGAAGGTAAAAGCAAGCAATGTAAAAGGCACTGAGAGTAACAAGTGGTCCAATCCTTTCTTAACAAGGGAGAGGCCTAGCAACTGAACTTATAAAGACTAAAGCGTTCCTGAGGACACACGGGAGAGGTAGTCATGTGCGTTCACCATATTCCGTATCGATACTATGTTATGTGTTGATAAGTGTTGAGTGGGTGGATCTATGCTAGTACACTCTCTAGACTAAGATGAGTGCACTCTTATGATTAAACACCTTGCAAGCATCCGCAAATACAAGATAGAATTTAAGGCAAAAGCCTAACCATAGCAATACGATCGAGGATCCATTATTCCCTTATGCAAAAGCGTGCGAACTGGGGTTCAGGTTTCTGTCACTCCGGCAACCCACCATAAGCATTCTTTATACACAATGTATTCTCCTAGGTCCTTAATAAGGCGAAGTGTTGGGTGTTCGACTCACACAACACCACTAGTAGAATGACAACACAACTTAAGTATCAAACAACACATATTACTTCAACAGCATATGACTACTAACAACAAGACTTTCCCCATGTCCTCAAGAACTAAGGTAACTACTCACGAGACATAAAAGAGATCATGATCAGTGGGTATAAATAGGTGATAAACAATCTGGACATAATAATATTTCTCCAACAAAACTCAATAGCATTCACCACAAAGTAGTAATCAACACCGATGGAGTAGAGAGGATAGGTAGTACGCGTTACAACACAAGTTGCGATTGTAAGATGAGATTTGGAGGAAGATGGAGATGGTGCTGGTGTTGGGGATGATGTTGATGATGATCTCGATGATGCCCGTGACGATGGTGATGACGATGGCGACGATCTCCCCTTCCGGGAGGTGATCTCCCCGGCGGAATCTGCCCGTCGGAGATGGTTTTTTCTTCTCTGTAGGTTTCCGCCACGGAGCGGCGGTGGAACTCCGTAAAAATCCGCGTCTCTAGGGTTTTTGGATAACGGAGAGCATATATGCAAAAGGGGGCGGCCAGAGGTGGGCCAGGGGCTCCAGGCGACCCCCCGGCGCGGCCAGGGGGGCGCCCCCAGGCCGCCTGGGCACCCTGTGGCCCCCCTCTGGTTGCCCTTTCGCGTGCCTTCGTGATCCGTCTGAAAAATATCTCCCGTCAATTTTCAGGTAATTTGGAGGTATTCTTCTTCAGCAACTCAGCGTCCACTTTTTACTGCTGAATCCTGCGTCTGCTGCTTCGGCATCGGAAAGTTTGCAAACTGTGTAAAATAGACCAAAACGACATAAGAACATCACCGTAACGTGAAATATATCAATGAATAAGGATAAATTATGATACAAAATAGTGATGCATTTTGGACGTATCAACACCCCCAAGCTTAGACCTCGCTTGTCCCCAAGCGAGTATGAACTCGGTAAACCTGTCCACAAGTTTAGAGAGTGAAGTGTCGATAAATAGAATACGGACAAGAAGCATCATAGTTTCTTTACCAACTCAAATATCCTCAACAGCAATCTTCATTTCATAAAGCCCTTATAAAAGAGTGATAACACTTATATTCGAAAGTAGGGCTAAGGAAACTCATTATATCACGGCAAACATGTCCTTTGGTCAAAGAACAACAAATAGATTTAACTTTTGCTCTTATATTTTGATGAGATCAATTGAAGCTTTTTGAGATAACATGTTAATAGGCAAGAAGTGAAAGTGTTAACACAAAGGAAGATATTTGCCTTAGCTGGGCATGAAAAACAACTTACTTATCGAATGATAATGTCAACAAGGATATGATATGACAAATCTTAATGCAGCTTTATATGAATGAATCCTTATCAACATCAAACGTCTGCTCTCTTTGAGAAATAGAAGGAAGTAGAAGTAACTGACTCAACTTAAAATTAAAAGATAGGCCCTGTTCTAGGGTAGTAGGGAAAACTCATGTGCTATCCTCAAATCAAACAGAATGAAAACAAGTTTTTAGGGGTGCATGATTTGTCAACGAATGCTAATAGATAACTCAATTGCTTTTTGAGCTGGACAAGTTTCGAGGAACGGCTCCCGCACGAGGACGATAACATCCTCTTATTCTCCTTTGTTTATCACTGCCAAAGTTTTCTGATTTCTCATGAACAAAGCGTGAAGGAGGGTTTGTTTGTTATATTATTTTTAAGTCGGGCGCACTCTTTGCCAGTTCCTTCTCATATTATGGGTTTGCACATTAGACATGTAATCCCGGGGTGAAGCTTGTCCAACTCAAGAAGACCATGAATTAGCTATTACTTCCTCATGAGCTAAATCAGAGGCACAAAACAAAATATTTTGAACATTTAAGGATAACACATAAATTATATACTTTAGGAGGTGGTTGTGGAATACCACGAATAGGTAGGTATGGTGGACTCATATGGAAGGTATTGGCTTAAGGGTATGGATGCACAAGCAGAATTCCGCTTAGTACAGAGTTAGGCTAGCAAAGGTTTTGAAAGAACAGACAATTGATGATGACTAAGATGCAAAGCAATATAAAGCATGAACATTGAAATAAGCATAACACATCAAGTTGTCTTCCTTGTCAGCATAACACTTCAAGCATAATAACATAAAGGTTTTGGCTATGTTGATACTTTAAGAAAATCATGCTTGTTGTTATGACCAAAGCTATGTTTGCCAAGATTAAATAAAGTTTCATAGCCATACCTGACATAAGGTCAATACTCCCCATAAGAATCATCATATAAGGTCGATTGCGTGAAGAGAATACCGAGTGCAGCAAAAGGAACCGATAAACTTCTCATTAATATTCCATCATGGACGACTCCACACTTACGGATACAATTCTTCACCGAAGGAGTGATAGACCTCAATGCACACACCTATCTCATATAATAACCTCCCTAGACATGATACGACTCTACTTGACTCTAAATGACAAAAGGTAAAGATAAAGATACCGGGCACTCCCCCAAGCTTGGAACAAGCCAAGGGTATGCCGTTACCCAAGGAGATTTCACTCATCATCCTTGTTGGCGTTAATCACGTAGTCCTTGGCGAAACGCTTCCATGGAAGGGGTTCTCCAGTCTCGTATGAGAAGCTCGTCTCCTGAATCCTGCATTCAGCACCCAAACCCATGCGCAGAAACCTTAGTTCATACTCACAGTTCTGGTTATGTAGATCATTAATTTGCCCTTGGAGCTCTATAATTCTTTCTTCAGACGCGGTGATGCTTTTCCACATCTCCTTCATCTCCTTCAGGAAGTAGTTCTTCAGCTCGTTGGTGATGTTAAAGTTAGCTTCAACACCACGCTCGGTCATCTTCTTGTACTTGAAGACTTCTTGCTCCACTTCTTCCAGCCTGGCCTGGATGCTCCCCACCTTGATAGGTCCCTTCAGATCTTCTTGATGAAGGACACCGTCCTCCATCCGAACAACCTGAGGGTGCTTCTTCACCTCAGCGAGGTAAGGGTTGATGACGTTGACGACGAACTCGTCCTTGGGGGTGCTTCGAGAAGCCATGGCACCTAAATTCAGCTAAAAGAATCCCTGGCAGAAACAGATCGAAGAGAAAACACGCAAAATCGCAAGATACGTTGCCGGAACAGTCCGGGAAAATATATAGGAAAAATTTATGCACAGAAAGGAAGGTAACGGACCAAAGCGGGGTCGGAGACGGGCTCCCGGGTGTCCAGGCGGCCTCCCGGCGCGGCCCAGGGGGCGCGCCAGGGGGGCGCCTGGACTCCCTGGAGGTCGTCTCCGGCTCCACTTAGGTTCGGAATTTTACTAATTTTGCAGAAACTCGTAATACGGAACTTTTATGGCGGTTCGCGATGTTTCCTTACCGTACTACATACCTTTTCTTTATTCTGCTTCTGCTGGCGTCTGAAACAGGGCTGCAACATGTTCTTCATGGTTTGTTGTGTATATTATATTCACATCAACATTGACAGGGTCTCCTGATATGTAATGTTTAAGTCTTTGCCCATTCACAACTTGAGGTTTGGTACCTTCAAAATTATTAATCTTAATTGCACCGGACCGATAAACTTCTTCAATATGAAATGGTCCTTCCCACCTGGAAAGTAGTTTACCTGGAGAAAACCTGAAACGGGATCTGAACAACAAAACTTTATCACCAATATTAAATTCACGTTTCAGAATCTTCCTATCATGCCACTTTTTTACCTTTTCCTTGAACATTTTAGCGCTCTCGTAAGCTTCACTTCTCCATTCATCTAGAGAAGTCAAGTTCATGAGACGCTTCTCACCAGCTAGTTTTGGGTCAGCGTTAAGCTCTCTAACAGCCCAGAAAGCTTTGTGCTCTAACTCTAATGGCAAATGGCAAGCCTTGCCATACACCATCTTATAGGGGGACATGCCCATGGGGTTTTTGTAAGCAGTTCTATATGCCCACAAAGCATCTCCTAACTTATTTGACCAGTCCTTTCTATTTCTGTTTACTATCTTCTGCAAGATCAACTTAATCTCTCTATTGGTGAGCTCAACTTGCCCACTAGTTTGAGGATGATATGGTGAAGCGATTCTATGATAAACATCGTATTTAGCCAAAGCTTTTCTAAAAGCTCCGTGCGTGAAGTGTGATCCCCCATCAGTCATGAGATACCTTGGTACACCAAACCTCGGAAAAATTACATCTTTAAGCATTTTCAAAGATGTCTTGTGATCAGCACTTTCAATGGGGATTGCTTCAACCCACTTGGTCACATAATCAACAGCTACTAAAATGTGAGTGTACTTGTGCGAAGAAGGAAAAGGACCCATAAAATCAAAACCCCAACAATCGAAAGGTTCAATCACTAGTGAGTAATTCATAGGCATCTCATTCCTTCTACTAATGTTACCAACTCTCTGACATTTATCACAGGCTAAAACATAATTTCTAGCATCTTTAAAGAGAGTAGGCCAATAAAAACCTAATTGAAGAACCTTATGTGCAGTCCTCTCACCGGCATGATGTCCTCCATAGGGACTATCATGACACCGTCTGAGAATGTCCTTCTGCTCATGTTCCGGAATGCATCTTCTCACGATCCCGTCGGGACCTTCTTTGAAAAGATGTGGGTCATCCCAAAAGTAGTGCCTCAAATCATGAAAGAACTTCTTCCTTTGCTGAAATGTTAGACCTGGAGGCAAATACTTTGCAACAATAAAATTAGCATAATCTACATACCAAGGATCGGAAAGAGATTGTACTTTTACAACGGCAAGTTGCTCGTCTGGAAAACTATCGTTAACTGGACTGGGGTCGTGCGGTATATCTTCCATCCTTGAAAGATTGTCCGCCACCGGATTGTCTTCCCCTTTCCTATCAACAATCTGCAAATCAAATTCTTGAAGAAGGAGTACCCATCTGATAAGCCTTGGCTTGGCATCCTTCTTTGTCATAAGATACTTAATGGCAGCATGATCAGTATGAATAATAACTTTGGAATCAACAATATACTGCCTAAACTTATCACAAGCAAAAACTACAGCTAAGAATTCCTTCTCAGTAGTAGCATAATTTTTTTGAGCACTATCAAGGGTTTTACTAGCATAATGTATAACATTCAATTTCTTATCAACTCTTTGTCCTAAAACAGCTCCAACAGCAAAATCACTTGCATCACACATAATCTCAAAAGGTAAATTCCAGTCAGGTGGTTGTACTATAGGAGCAATTATTAAAGCTTTCTTAAGGACTTCAAAAGCTTCCTTGCAATTTTCATCAAATACAAAAGGAACATCCTTCTGGAGAAGATTAGTGAGGGGTCTCGAGGTTTTAGAAAAGTCTTTAATAAATCTTCTAGAAAAACCTGCATGACCGAGGAAACTGCGAATACCTTTGATGTCCCTTGGATAGGGCATCCTCTCAATAGCTTCGATCTTGGCCTTGTCCACTTCAATTCCCCTTTCGGAAATCTTGTGACCAAGAACAATTCCTTCATTAACCATAAAGTGGCACTTTTCCCAGTTGAGTACCAAATTTGTCTCCTCGCATCTCTGCAAAACTTTATTAAGGTTGTGAAGACAATGGTCAAAAGAAGTTCCATAGACGGAGAAATCGTCCATGAAGACTTCCATAATATCCCCACAGAAACCATGAAAGATAGCAAACATACACCTTTGAAAAGTAGCAGGGGCATTACATAAACCAAAAGGCATACGCCTGTAAGCATAAGTACCAAAGGGACAAGTAAAAGTGGTCTTCTCTTGATCGGCAGTGTTAACATGAATTTGAGAGAAGCCAGAATAACCATCGAGATAACAAAAGTGGGTATTTTTGGATAACCTTTCAAGCATTTGGTCGATGAATGGAAACGGATAGTGATCCTTCCTGGCTGCCTTGTTCAACTTCCTGTAATCAATACACATTCTATATCCAATAATAATTCTCTGAGGTATTAATTCATTTTTATCATTAGGAACCACAGTTGTACCACCTTTCTTAGGAACACAATGTACCGGACTTACCCACTTACTATCAGCTATAGGGTAAATAATACCTGCAGCTAGAAGCTTGAGAATCTCAGTTCTCACGACATCCATCATCTTCGGTTCAACCGTCATTGATGATCAACAACTGGTTTAGCATCAGGCTCAAGGTTGATAGTATGTTGACAGATAGATGGACTAATCCCCTTAAGGTCATCAAGGGTGTAGCCAATTGCGCCTCGGTGTTTACGAAGTACTTCCAATAATCGCTCCTCTTCATATCCTGAAAGGTTAGAATTGATAATAATAGGATTTACTTTCTTTTCATCTAAATAAGCATACTTGAGCGTATCGGGAAGAGGTTTAAGATCGAACACCGGGTCTTCTTTCGGTTTTGATAAAATTCCCAAAGGTTCAACAGGAAGGTTGTGCTTCAGGATAGCAGGCTGCCTCGAGAATATTTCATCTAGTTCATTTCTTTCCTACATATGCAAATCATTCTCGTGGTCCTCCATGTATTGCTGCAAAGGATCATTAGGGGGAATAGCAATAGAGGCAATACTTTCAATAATTTTATCATCACTAGGTAAATCAGTACCACGAGGCTGCTTAGAGAACTTAGAAAAATTAAATTCATATGGCTCACCATCGAATTCAACAGAAACTTTACCTTTCTTGCAATCTATTATAGCTCCACAAGTTCTAAGAAAAGGTCTACCAAAAAAATTGGACAAAAATTGTCCCTCTCTGAACCAAGTACTAGAAAGTCGGTAGAGTATTTTACCTTTCCACATAGGACTTCAACGTCCCTCACAATTCCGATAGGAGAGATAGTTGTTCTATTTGCAAGATGAATAGTAACATCAACTTCTTCAAGTTCACAAGGAGAAATCTCACCGATGATCTCTTCATAAAGTGAATAGGGGATAGCACTTGCACTCGATCCCAAATCGCATAGCCCATAATAATTGTGATCTCCTATTTTAACAGATACCACTGGAGTACCTGAAATTGGGCCTTTATTCTTGGCTGTGACAAGGTTAGTGGAAGCAGCACAAAAATTTATATTGGAATCCAAAACATCATTAGTAGCAAGGTCTTTAATCAATGCAACTTGAGGATCGACCTTGATCTGGTCCACAGGCTCATCAACTCTTCTCTCACTTTTATTTATTATGACTATCACAAGAGAGTGCTCCCTCATCCTCGTGGGAAAAGGAGGCTTTTCATATATAACTGCAGGCAAAATAGGGTCAGCAACATAAATATCAATAGGTGGTTCTTTAAAAGGTTCATGGTGCTGGTCTCTCTTCTTTTTAAAAGTATCAACGTGAGAGGCAAAATTCTTACACAAATCAATCACTAGATGGGAATCAAGACCAATCTTAGAGCAAAAAGTATTGAAGTAATCAGTTTTCACATAGCTCTCAATATAATCATGTTCATAATTTATAGCGGGTTCAATACCTTTATCAATTTCCCAATCTTCGGTATTCCTCTGGATTCTTTCAATGAGATCCCACCTTTCTTCAACACTCTTCTTCTGAAATACCCCACTAGAGGAGGCATCCAGCATCTCCTTATCCTGACGAGAAAGCCTGGCATAAAAATTTGTAAGTATAATTTCCTTGGGAAGCTTATGAATAGGGCATTTGAGCATTAGGGACTTCAATCTCCCCCAAGCTTGAGCAATGCTTTCTCCGTCACGAGACCTAAAGTTATAGATATAATTCCTGTCTCGATGAATTTCATGAAGAGGACAAAACATAGTATAAAAGAGGGACATAAGCTCCTGCCAGTCCAGCAAGTGTGAGTTATCGAGAAGCCCATACCAATCTGAAGCTTTATCTATAAGTGATATGACAAACAATTTCCTCATGACAAACTCCCTCGATACACCTGCAAACTTAAATAATGAACATAGTTGTGACAAATATAGCAAGTGTTCACCGGGATGTCTGTCTCCTGCATAACGATTAGCCAAAACATAATCGATAATGCCAGCTGGTATTTTATAAGGCACAATTTCAGTAGGGGGAGGATCAACCACCACAGGTGTGGGGCGTCTTCCCGCAAGCAACGCTCCAATAACAGGGTTATCCATAAGGACAAAGAGCAGCAATAGCAAAAACAAAAACAGAATTATATATATAAAAACTTCCTTACCAGTTTCACTTTACCAATAGCGCTACGCTCCCCGGCAACGGCGCCAGAAAACGGTACTTGATGACCCACAACCGTAAGGGATCTATTGCAGCGTTTTCGATAAGTAAGAGTGTCGAACCCAACGAGGAGCAGAAGGTATTTATAAGCGATTATGAGCAAGAAATTACTGCAAGCACTGAAAGATAACTTTTTAGGGGTTTTCTCGATATAGGCAACGGGAAGGTAAAAGCAAGCAATGTAAAAGGCACTGAGAGTAACAAGTGGCCCAATCCTTTCTTAACAAGGGAGAGGCCTAGCAACTGAACTTATAAAGACTAAAGCGTTCCTGAGGACACACGGGAGAGGTAGTCATGTGCTTTCACCATATTCCGTATCGATACTATGTTATGTGTTGATAAGTGTTGAGTGGGTGGATCTATGCTAGTACACTCTCTAGACTAAGATGAGTGCACTCTTATGATTAAAAACCTTGCAAGCATCCGCAAATACAAGATAGAATTTAAGGCAAAAGCCTAACCATAGCAATACGATCGAGGATCCATTATTCCCTTATGCAAAAGCGTGCGAACTGGGGTTCAGGTTTCTGTCACTCCGGCAACCCACCATAAGCATTATTTATACACAATGTATTCTCCTAGGTCCTTAATAAGGCGAAGTGTTGGGTGTTCGACTCACACAACACCACTAGTAGAATGACAACACAACTTAAGTATCAAACAACACATATTACTTCAACAGCATATGACTACTAACAACAAGACTTTCCCCATGTCTTCAAGAACTAAGGTAACTACTCACGAGACATAAAAGAGATCATGATCAGTGGGTATAAATAGGTGATAAACAATCTGGACATAATAATATTTCTCCAACAAAACTCAATAGCATTCACCACAAAGTAGTAATCAACACCGATGGAGTCGAGAGGATAGGTAGTACGCGTTACAACACAAGTTGCGATTGTAAGATGAGATTTGGATGAAGATGGAGATGGTGCTGGTGTTGGGGATGATGTTGATGATGATCTCGATGATGTCCGTGACGATGGTGATGACGATGGCGACGATCTCCCCTTCCGCGAGGTGATCTCCCCGGTGGAATCTGCCCGCCGGAGATGGCTTTTTCTTCTCTGTAGGTTTCCGCCACGGAGCGGCGGCGGAACTCCGTAAAAATCCCCGTCTCTAGGGTTTTTGGATAACGAAGAGCATATATGCAAAAGGGGGCGGCCAGAGGTGGGCCAGGGGCTCCAAGCGACCCCCCGGCGCGGCCAGGGGGGCGCGCCCCCAGGCCGCCTGGGCACCCTGTGGCCCCCCTCTGGTTGCCCTTTCGCGTGCCTTCGTGATCCGTCTGAAAAATATCTCCCATCAATTTTCAGGTAATTTGGAGGTATTCTTCTTCAGCAACTCAGCGTCCACTTTTTACTGCTGAATCCTGCGTTTGCTGCTTCGGCATCGGAAAGTTTGCAAACTGTGTAAAATAGACCAAAACAACATAAGAACATCACCGTAACGTGAAATATATCAATGAATAAGAATAAATTATGGTACAAAATAGTGATGCATTTTGGACGTATCAGAGATCTATTTAATGTAATATATTTTTGCGGTGTGTTTGTCGAGATCCGATGAATTGTGAGTTTATGATTAAGGTTATCCATGAAAGATATTTGGTTCTTCTCTGAACTTTTTATGTGTGCTCATAATATCATTGCAAGTCTCTTCGAATTATTGGTTTGGTTTGGCCTACTAGATCTATAGTTCTTGCAATGGGAGAAGTGCTTCGCTTTGGGTTCAATCTTGTGGTGTCATTTCCCAGTGATAGTAGGGGCAGCAAGGCCCGTATTGTATTGTTGCCATCGAGGATTAAAAGATGGGGTTTACATCATATTGCTTGAGTTTATGCCTCTACATCATGTCATCTTGCTTGAGGCGTTACTCTGTTCGTATGAACTCAATACACTAGATGCATGCTGGATAGCGGTCGATGTGTGGAGTAATAGTAGTAGATGCAGGCAGGAGTCGGTCTACTTGTCTCGGACATGATCCCTATATACAATGATCATGCCTAGATAGTCTCATAATTATTCGCTTTTCTATCAATTGCTCGACAGTAATTTTTTTACCCACCATAGAATATCGCTATCATGAGAGAAGCCACTAGAGAAAACTATGGCCCCGGGTCTATTCTCAACATATCAATCTACATCTACTTTACTTTTACCGCTTTTATTTGTTGTTTTATTAAACTAAAAATACCAAAAATATAAACTATCGTCTCTATTAGATCTCACTCTCGTAAGTGACCGTAAAGGGATTGACAACCCCTTATCGCGTTGGTTGCGTAGTTCTTATTTGTTTGTGCAAGTGCGAGGGACTCGCGCGTGGTCTCCTACTGGATTGATACCTTGGTTCTCAAAAACTGAGGGAAATACTTACGCTATTGTGCTGCATCTCCCTTTCCTCTTTGAGGGAATACAACACAAGATCAAGAGGTAGCAAGAAGAATTTCTGGCGCCGTTGCCGGGGAGGCTTACGCAAAAGTCATATACCAAGTACCTATCACAAACCCTTATCCTTCGCATTACATTTTTTTGCCTCTCGTTTTCCTCTCCCCCACTTCACCCTTGTCGATTTATTCGCCCTTCTTCCGCCGTCTGTTTACCGTTCGCTTGCTTCTTGTTTGCTTGTGTGTTGCTTGCTTGCTTGTCATCATGTCTAGCACACCTATCATTATCACCACTCCCGAGAGTGAGGTCCTCAACTTTAAACAAAGGGAGGAAGAAAACATAAAAGATGTCTGGTATAGAATTTGCAATGCTCAAAATAGATCTATAGGAAGCTTTCCACTTCCGTGCTTCTTCACAATTTTTATATTGGCATAACTCCGTGGAATAGATTTATCCTAGATACCATTACTGGAGGGAATTTCTTGGGTAGCCACACCTATGATTCTTATAAAGCTATGACTGAATTATTTGGCTCACCACCTCTTATGGTTAATGGGACCGTTTTAACTTTGGAGCATGTTATGCAAAGGTTAGAAATTATTGAAAATA
The DNA here is from genome assembly GCA_902687465.1 of Secale cereale. Classification (NCBI taxonomy): domain Eukaryota; kingdom Viridiplantae; phylum Streptophyta; class Magnoliopsida; order Poales; family Poaceae; genus Secale; species Secale cereale. The sequence goes on along the minus strand of LR738709.1, from coordinate 385,506,825 downwards.
AAGTTGCTACGGTAGAACTGGTAGAGAACTTGGATAGAAAAATTCATAATGAAATCACCCAATATGGATCCAAGGTAGGAGTTGTTCTGAAAAATCTTAAGGAAAAAGAGCCCATAGTTAAAGAAAAGCTAGATCAGGATTCTACTAGAATTAATAAGCTTGAGGATGTTATCACTAATGTGGTTTTTGCTCTTTCCGCTATAAAAACTACTCCAAATACCTCCACTAAATTATCTAAGTTCATGTATGTCCCTAAAGACAAGGGTGAAACATCTAGACTTGCGGATCTCAGATCCATATGTGTTCACCCTAATTTTCTTACTTTTGCAAGAGACCCTTTTGAGACTTTAGAATTTCTTGATTTCTTGCCCAAGAGTTTGATTATTCATAGGGACAAAGAAGTGCCCAAGAATCATAAGTGCTTAATCAAAGAATTGCCTTCCAAGGATGGCAATACCTAGATCTATCTTGTATCGTGCCTAGCTAGGGGCGTAAAACGATAGCGCTTGTTGGGAGGTGTGACGCCCCCGATTTGACCGTACACTAATCATGCACGCAAATGTGTACGACCAAGATCAAGGACTCACTGGAAGATATCACAACACAACTCTAGACACAAATTAAAATAATACAAGCTTTATATTACAAGCCAGGGGCCTCGAGAGCTCGAATGCATAAGCTCGAATACACAAGAGTCAGCGGAAACAACAATATCTGAGTACAGACATAAGTTAAACAAGTTTGCCTTAAGAAGGGTAGCACAAAACATCAACGATCGAAAAGGCAAGGCCTCCTGCCTAGGACCTCCTAACTACTCCTGGTCGTCGGCGGTCTTCACGTAGTAGTAGCCTCCATCGGGGTAGCAGCAGTCGTCAAATGTGGCATCTGGCTCCTGGACTCCACCATCTGGTTGCATCAAGCAGCAAGAAGAAGAAGGGGGGAAAGGGGGAGCAAAGCAACCGTGAGTACTCATCCAAAGTACTCGCAAGCAAGGATCTACACTACATATGCATCGGTATCAATGAAAATGGTAGTATCTGTGGACTAAGCTGCAGAATGCCAGAATAAGAGGGGGAGAAGCTAGTCCTATCGAAGACTAGAATCTTCTGGAAACCACCGTCTTGCATCAAGAGGGGGAAGTAGAGTAGTATAACATAAGTCATATTTATGTTGTTGTTCCAACGCTCCGGGATCCTTTCACGACTCCCGAAGCAACATATCCAATCAATGCCTAAGCATCCAGTTCTAGTTGTAGCGATCGGCATACAACTCCAAGTGTCCATTACCGTAGGACGGGCTATCGATAGATGTTTTCTTCCCTGCAGGCGTGCACCAACTTACCCATCACACTTGCTTAACTCTGGCCGGACACACCATCAGGTCATGCCCGCCCTCGGCCAAACAATACGCCGCAACCCGACCTAGGCTTAATAGAGAGGTCATGCACGCCGGACTAAACCCTATGCCCCCAGGGGTCATGGGACAATCGCCCCGGGAACTCCTGCACGTTGCGTGGGCGGCCGGTGAGCAGACCTGGGCAACCTCCTTAAAAAGGTAGTTGCTTACGCAGTCCAACCCGGCGCGCGCCGCTCAGTCACAATGACGTCAGTTAAGCTTCGGCTGATGCATACGACGCAGAACGCCCATACTATGCCCCCATGGTGGTTAGCGCTATCAGGCCAGAGGCCCCTCGGATCAAATATCCAAACCGTTTAGTGTCTTGGGAACGCGCGATAACGAGCAGAGACTAACGATCATGTGACCCCATCGCCCCGTCTCGAGAACTTGTGGCAAGGGCGAGTGCCCGGCCACGCCTCGTATTTATCTCGTGGGCACCTTCCAGGTCAACCCGACTACACATCACTCGCAATTAAGCTCACGCGGGTACCCCTCTGGGTCGACCCATCTTTAGTAACCAGGTTTAGTGTAAAGTCATAGTAACCATAGTAACTGTGTGTCTGACACCAAAGGGAAACCTGAGGAAATCACCCTCGATGGAATTCCACCTGATGTTTATCGTCAAGGTGAACGAAAGAGGAGTCACCCTCGAGGTCCACTCTTGAGGAGTTGCATGACAGTGTCGTTATCGGGAGTGGAGAAAGAGGAATCACCCTCGATGACCACAACTGATGAACTAACCCACAAGGTTAACATCAGAAGTGCTGATGATGTCTCACCCTCGGCACTAGATAGTAACCCAGTAGTGTCGAGCAACTAAGGGGAAGGTGATGTGCGGTGCCGGGTCCTGGTCTTCGATCCCATTTTCGGGTCTTCTGATAATCCAGCGGGGCAGTCGGGACAAGGTAGGGGGTCACTGGTGGATCTCTAACCAACCTATACTAAGCAGTTTAGTATAAACATGTAAGGTATGAAAGCAGTATCAACAACAGGCTATGCATCAGAATAGGATCATACAAAAAGCAGTAGCAGTTCTAATGCAAGCATAAGAGAGAAGAGAATGGGTGATATCGGAATGATCAAAGGGGGTTGGCTTGCCTGGTTGCTCTGGCAAGGAGGGGTCGTCAACACCGTAGTCGATCACCGGGGCATCATCGGTCTCGGGGTCTACCGGGAAGAAGAGTGGGAAGAAACAGTAAATATAAAGAAAACAGTTGCAACAGAGAAGCATGACATGTCAGCACACAGTGCTAGGGTGCTCTAACATGGTTGTACACGATACCGGCGAAGGGGGGTAACACTCGGGAAAGTATCCCTGGCGTTTCGTGTTTTCGGTCAAATGAATCGGAGGGGGAAATTTGCAGGTTCACTATGCTAGGGACGTGTGGCTGATGAACGGACCACGTATTCGGATTCGTCTCGTCGTTCTGAGCGATTTTCATATATAAAACATTTTCATCCGAGTTACAGATTATTTTATATGAATTTCTAAAGTTTTAAACATTTTTAGGATTTTATTTAATTAATTTAAATCAACATTATCCAGAATAGTAAGTGATGACGTTAGCATGATGCCAGCGGTCAGTTGACTTAGTCAAACTGGCGTGTGGGGCCGTGCTGTCATAGACTAATTTGATTAACCAGGTTTAAATAGACTAATGTGTAATTAGTTTAATTAAACATAATAAATTAGGGTTAATTATCAGTATTAATTAAGTTAATTATTAATTAATTAATTAAATTAACTTTTTATTTATTATATTTTTTAACTTCTATTTTTTTAAAGTGGCTGGGCCCCGCCTGGCAGTGAGCCAGGGCTTAGCGGGGCGGGTTGGCTGATCGGGCGGTTGCGGGCACAAGCGCTCGCACCAGAGGCCATGGCGAGGCGCCGGTGGGCCGGCCAGGGGCGCGGCCGGCGGGCGTGACCGGCGGCCAGGGGGCGCGGCCCAGGCGCAGTCGGTGGGGAGAAGGGCGAGGCGCGCGGGGTGGCCTGCCGGAGCTGCCGGAAGCAGCGGCAAGTGGCCGGGCACGGCGGGGCGTGGCCCAGTGCGGCGGAGGCGGGGAACGACGGCGGAAGGAGCTGCAGGGGCAGCCGCCGGGCGCAGAAGCTGAGGCGGGGCTGCGGGCGAGCTGGGATGGCCGGAGTCGGGGCGGCGCATGGCAGCGGAGTGCATGGTCGTGCATGGGCAGGGTCGGCGGGGCTTGGCCGACGCGGGCGGCCGGGGTCGGGCAACGGTACGCGGGGGTGGGGCGTGCACGCATCGGTCGCGGTCGGGGCGTGGCGACTGTGGGACGCGGCGTGGGGAGCACGACGTCGGGCGCACGGGCAGCTGTACTGGCCGCGGTGACCGAATGGGGAAGGGAAGGGGAAGAGAGGCCGGGGCCTCACCGCGGGGCCGTAGGGACTAGGCAGCGGGGCTCGGGGAGGAGGACGGGGACAACATGCGTGGGGAGGAGACGAGGTCGAGGCGGCTCCTGCGTCGGCGTCGAGCGGTGGGGCGCGTCGGGCTCGGGAGCGACCGTGCACTCGTTCCCCTGATCCTGATCTGGATCGGGGAGGAGGGGGAGGCGAACGTGGGGGGCAAGTGGGGCAACGGGGGTTAGGGTTTGAGCGTCGGGGGGGCTTCTTATGCCTGCGGTTAGCTGGGGGATCGCCGGCACGCGCCATGGCACGGCTAGATGCTTGCCACGATCCCCTAGTGAACAGAGGAAGGAGGGATGAGCGGGATGGGCTGGTCCTGGTGCTGTGCACTTGGGCCTCAAGTGCACAGTGCCAGGCTTAGCCCCCTTTTTTTCTCAATTTGTTTTTTTTTTTATTTTTTTTGTTTTCTGTTTACAACTAGATTAGGGCATTTAAGACTTTTGCAAAAATGTTGGTTCACCACCAATATTATCAAAAGAATATTTGCCACATGATGAACATTTTAGTTTTCAGGTTTGTTGAATTTTGAATTTCACTCTTATTTTGAAATTTGAATTCATCTGGAATAATGCAAGAGACAAGAGATAATGATGAAGCAACACTTGATTAGCAAAAGGATTAACTTAACCCCTAGGTTACTGTAGCACCATTACACCGGGGTGTTACAACTCTCCTCCTCTAAAAGAAATTCTTGTCCCGAGAATTAAGAGGTAGAAGGAAAAAGGTCGGGATACTCTGCCTGAAGATTATCCTTGCGTTCCCAAGTGGCTTCATCTTCAGAATGATTTGACCACTACACCTTGAGGAACTTGGTAACGTTCTGGCGGGTTCAACGTTCAACTTCTTCAAGAATGCGGATCGGATGCTCTTTGTAAGTGAGATCATCTTGCACTTCAATCAGTTCCGGATCCACTTCACGTTCCAGATCCTTGAAGCAACGACGAAGTTGTGACACATGGAAGACGTCATGGACGTGAGAGAACTGAGGTGGCAACTCCAGTTGATAAGCCACCAGTCCACGACGGGCCAGAATGCGGAAGGGACCATTGTAGCGCGGAGCTAGCTTGCCCTTGACTCCAAACCGATGGGTGCCTCTCAAAGGAGTGACACGCAGATAAGCTTGTTCACCAGGTTGATAAGTTGAACCCTAGTGTTTCCGGTCATAGTTGCTCTTCTGGCGGGACTGGGCCGCCTTGAGATTACCCCGGACAATGCGAACCTGCTCTTCAGCTTGTTGAATAATGTCTGGACCAATGAGCGTCCGTTCCCCAGTTTTTGACCAATCCAGAGGGGTTCGGCACTTACGTCCATAAAGCACTTCGAAGGGTGCCATCTTCAAGCTGGCTTGATAACTGTTATTATAAGAGAACTCCGCATAAGGGAGAGATTCTTCCCACTTCTTGCCGAAAGAAATAACGCAAGCCCGAAGCATGTCTTCAAGAATTTTATTGACTCGCTCGACTTGGCCTTGGGATTGGGGATGATAAGCAGTGCTCCAGGTTATATGAGTTACCATTGCCTCTTGGAAACTATCCCAGAACTTTGAAGTGAAAATGCTGCCACGGTCTGAACTGATCTCCTTCGGAATGTCGTGGAGTGACACAATTCTGGAGATATACAAGTTTGCTAATTGACTAGCAGTGATTGTTTCCTTGACTGGCAGAAAGTGAGCAACCTTCGAGAGTTGGTCGATGACGACAAAGATAGCATCATTACCTTTATGAGACTTAGGAAGGCCAGTGACAAAGTCCATCTGAATCTTATCCCACTTCCATTCAGGAATTGGAAGTGGTTGTAGAAGTCCAGCTGGTTTTTGATGTTCGGCTTTGACGCGACGACAAACGTCACATTCTTCGATATACCGGGCAATGTCTTGCTTCATGTTAGACCACCAGTACTTCTGACGGATGTCTAGATACATCTTAGTACTTCCCGGATGAATAGAGAGAGGGGTGTCATGTGCTTCTTTCATCACCTTCTCAGTCATAAGCTCGAAGCGGGGTACCACTATGTGATCCTTGAAGTACAAGGTCCCATCTTCAGCAAGTGAGAAATCTCTGGATTTCTCTAAGGCAAGGTCCTTTTTCATTAGATCAACTTGAGCATGTTTGGCTTGAGCAGACTTAATTGCTTTCAATAGAGTAGGTTCCAAGACAAGGTTATTCAAAGAACCCTGTGGAACTAGTTGAAGGTTCAGCTTGCAGAGCTCTTCATAAAGGCGGGGTTGAGCTTTATGAACCATGAGGTTATTGCAATAAGACTTGCGGCTCAAGGCATCGGCCATGGCATTAGCCTTTCCTGGGGTATAGGAAATACCCACGTTATAATCTGCTATAGCCTCCATCCACCTTTGCTGACGGAGGTTCAGATCTTGCCGAGTAAATAGATACTTCAGACTCTGATGATCGGTAAAGATCTCGCAACGATTACCGAGAAGGTAATGTCGCCACATCTTTAATGAATAAATAACCGCTGCAAGCTCGAGGTCATGAACTGGATAGTTTTCTTCGTGAGAACGCACTTGACGAGAGGCATAAGCAATCACCCTGCGCTCTTGCATTAGGACACAGCCTAACCCTTGACATGAAGCATCGCAATATATGACGAAATCCTTCTGAGAATCCGGAGGAGCAAGCACTGGGGCAGAAGTCAGCTTGTCCTTGAGAGCCTGGAAACTTTCTTGACATTTGTCTGTCCATTCAAACTTAACGCGTTTGTGTAGCAGATTGATCAGTGGCTTGGCGATCTTGGAGAAGTTATCAACGAAACAACGGCAGTAGCTGGCGAGTCCGAGAAAGCTTCTGACTTGCTTGACATTCTTGGGAGGGGTCCAGTCAAGAATAGCCTGAACTCGCTCTGGGTTGACGGCAATACCTTCCTTGGATATCACATGACCAAGGTAGGTTACTTCGGGTAGCCAGAATTCACACTTAGAATACTTGGCATATAGTTGATGCTCTCGAAGCTTTTCCAGAATAAGACGAAGATGTTCAGCATGTTCTTCTTTATTCTTCGAATATACCAGGATATCATCCAGATATACCACGACGAACTTGTCGAGGTAATCCATGAATATATAGTTCATCAGACGAGAGAATGTCGCTGGAGCATTGGTCAAACCGAAGGACATGACGGTGTACTCGTAAGAACCATAACGAGTGACGAATGCGGTCTTTGGAATATCCTCTTCACGAACACGGATCTGGTGGTAACCCAACCTCTAGTCGAGTTTAGAGAAAACTGATGAACCAGCCAGTTGATCATACAGATCATTGATCCGAGGAAGCGGATATTTGTTCTGAATTGTAGCTTGGTTGATAGGACGATAGTCTTGGACCAAACGGTTCGTGCCATCCTTCTTCTTCACAAAGAGAGAAGGTTCTCCCCAAGTAGAGGAACTTGGACGAATGAATCCACTGCGAAGAGACTTATCGATTTTTTCCTTAAGCTCAAGGAGTTCATGAGGTGGCATCTTGTAGGGTCGTTTGGCAATAGGAACGATGCCTGGTTTCAAGTCGATGACGAATTCGACAGCCCGTGTAGGAGGTATGCCTGGGAGTTCTTCTGGAAAGACATCTTGGAAATCGCGAACGACTGGAATCTTCTCAATGCCCTCAAGAGGTGTTGCGTTCAATGCATTCAAGGCATAAGGTCGTGCCTCGGCATTTTGAACAATCTGAGCATGGTAACTTACCATCTCACCTGATGGATGTAGAAGATGAACGACCTTGGTGGCGCAAACGATAGAGGCAGTATGTGCTTTCAACCATTCCATTCCCAGAATGAGATCAATATTAGAAGACTCCAATATAATGGGAGAAACATGGAATTCCAACCCTTCAATTTCAACGGGGACATCGCGACCAATCATGGTGGTTCGACACTGACCCGCAGGGGTGCGTACCACTATCGGAGTGTTCATGGGCTCGCATCGAATGTCGTGTGCGTATGCAAAATTTTCTGACATGAATGAATGTGATGCTCCTGAATCAAATAACACAGAAGCTGGTACTGAGTTCGAGAGAAGAGTACCCATCACAGTAGCAGGCTGGTCTTGAGCTTCATTCAGATCAACGTGGTTAGCCTGACCACGACCATAAGGTCCGTCATTGTTGTTGCGGGGCTGATTGTTACCACGACCAGCAGGAGGAAGAACAGGTTGATTCTGATTCGAAGGACAGTTCCCAGAACGGTGACCCAGAAGGCCACACTTGAAGCATAGACCATCCTTAGGGTTGGGAGCAGGTGCTCGGGGCGGTGTAGTCTGAAGAGGTTGCCTCGGCGGTGGAGGAGGCAGACGAGGTGCAACATAGGTCTGTCTTGGTGCAGGTGCAGCTGGACGATACATGCTGTGGGGGATCCAAATCCGACGCTTCTGTGCGGACAGGCCAGAAGATGAGCCAGCGTCACGGCTACGCCTGAGGGATCCCTTGTGTCCCTGAAGACCAGTCTCAACCTGAATAGCCTTGTTCACCAAGGTGGCGAAGTAGGCAAAGTCATGAGTGAGAAGTGCTAGCTTGGTATCAGCGTGAGATCCATCACGAAACTTTTCTTGCCTGCGAGCATCAGTAGCAATGTCTTCTTCAGCATAGCGGGACAAGTCCAAGAATTCCCACTGGTAAGCATCTACAGACTTGTTGCCTTGGATGAGGTTGTGGAACTCTCGCTTCTTCATGTCCATGATTCCCTGAGGAATGAAGCGGGCATGGAAGGCGGCTTGGAAATCCGGCCAAGTGATGACCGTTCTAGCAGGTAGGGTACGCTTGTGGTTGTCCCACCACTGAGCAGCGGGGCCCTTCAGATAGTATGCCGCGAAGGTGACATAGTTGGCAGGGGCTACATTAGCAGACTCTAGCTCGAAAGTGATGTCACGGAGCCAGTCATCAGCATCAAGTGGTTGAGTTGAGCTGCGGTAGATGATAGGGTTGAATTGCGCAAAGTCTTGCAGAGTTACTGGGGCTGGCTGCTGATTTATATTTGGGCGAGGAAACTGAGCCATCACTCCTTCCATGAACTGGCGATTCAGCTCAAACTGTTCCATCATTCCGGCAAAGAACTCGGGCGGTGGTGGATCATTGGCACCACGGCCACGACCACCTGGTCTAACCATCCTGCTAACATGTAACTGGGGTAGTTCAGCATTGAGCATTTGCAAAGACAAAGAATTATTCATTATCTAACATGTAGAATGAATGAGGTTCGACAGGTACCACATAGTAGTCGGCAATACAGAGGGGGGTACTTATTCAAAATACTAACCTAAAGAATAACTATGGCTTATCCAACTTTGGGGTGAATGTGGTCACGGGATCCTAATGTTAGAGTTAGTAAATTCGTTTAACCCGAATAGAAGAGAGTTCAGAGTCCCAGAGTATAGACGAGGAGTAAAAGATCCTAATACCACCCAATGGCGACGTGGGCCCGTAAGCCACACAGCCATGTTAGTAAAATAGTTTTTCAAAGACTAGACTCAACTTCGGCCAAGGAGTTCGAAAGGGGGGTTCCAACAGGCAACCAGGCTCTGATACCAACTTGTGACACCCCCGATTTGACCGTACACTAATCATGCACGCAAATGTGTACGACCAAGATCAAGGACTCAGTGGAAGATATCACAACACAACTCTAGACACAAATTAAAATAATACAAGCTTTATATTACAAGCCAGGGGCCTCGAGGGCTCAAATACATAAGCTCGAATACACAAGAGTCAGCGGAAACAACAATATCTGAGTACAGACATAAGTTAAACAAGTTTGCCTTAAGAAGGCTAGCACAAAACATGAACGATCGAAAAGGCAAGGCCTCCTGCCTGGGACCTCCTAACTACTCCTGGTCGTCGGCGGTCTTCACGTAGTAGTAGCCTCCATCGGGGTAGCAGCAGTCGTCAAATGTGGCATCTGGCTCCTGGACTCCACCATCTGGTTGCATCAACCAGCAAGAAGAAGAAGGGGGGAAAGGGGGAGCAAAGCAACCGTGAGTACTCATCCAAAGTACTCGCAAGCAAGGATCTACACTACATATGCATCGGTATCAATGAAAAGGGTAGTATCTGTGCACTAAGCTGCAGAATGCCAGAATAAGAGGGGGAGAAGCTAGTCCTATCGAAGACTAGCATCTTCTGGAAACCACCATCTTGCAGCAAGAGGGGGAAGTAGAGTAGTATAACATAAGTCATATTTATGTTGTTGTTCCAACGCTCCAGGATCCTTTCACGACTCCCGAAGCAACATATCCAATCAATGCGTCATCATCCAGTTCTAGTTGTCGCGATCAGCATACAACTCCGAGTGTCCGTTACCGTAGGACAGTCTATCGATAGATGTTTTCTTCCCTGCAGGGGTGCACCAACTTACCCGTCACGCTTGCTTAACTCCGGCCGGACACACCATCAGGTCATGCCCGCCCTCGGCCAAACAATACGCCACAACCCTACCTAGGCTTAATAGAGAGGTCATGCATGCCGGGCTAAACCCTATGCCCCCAGGGGTCATGGGCCAATCGCCCCGGGAACTCCTGCACGTTGCGTGGGCGGCTAGTGAGCAGTCCAACCCGGCGTGCGCCGCTCAGTCGCAATGACGTCAGTTAAGCTTCGGCTGATGCAAACAACGCAGAACGCCCATACTATGCCCATGTGGCGGTTAGCGCTATCAGGCTAGAGGCCCCTCGGATCAAATATCCAAACCGTTTAGTGTCTTGGGAACGCGCGGTAACGAGCAGAGACTCACGATCATGTGACCCCATCGCCCCGTCTCGAGAACTTGCGGCAAGGGCGAGTGCCCGGCCACGCCTTGTATTTATCTCGCGGGCACCTTCCAGGTCAACCCGACTACACATCACTCGCAATTAAGCTCGCGCGGGTACCCCTCTGGGTCGACCCGTCTTTAGTAACCAGGTTTAGTGTAAAGTCATAGTAACCATAGTAACTGTGTGTCTGACACCAAAGGGAAACCTGAGGAAATCACCCTCGATGGAATTCCACCTGATGTTTATCGTCAAGGTGAACGAAAGAGGAGTCACCCTCGAGGTCCACTCTTGAGGAGTTGCATGACAATGTCGTTCTCGGGAGTGGAGAAAGAGGAATCACCCTCGATGACAACAACCGATGAACTAACCCACAAGGTTAACATCAGAATTGCTGATGAGGTCTCACCCTCGGCACTCGATAGTAACCCATTAGTGTCGAGCAACTAAGGGGAAGGTGATGTGCGGTGCCGGGTCCTGGTCTTCGATCCCGTTGTTCGGATCTTCTGATAATCTAGCGGGGCAGTCGGGACAAGGTAGGGGGTCACTGGTGGATCTCTAACCAGCCTATACTAAGCAGTTTAGTATAAACATGTAAGATATGAAAGCAGTATCAACAACAGGCTATGCATCAGAATAGGATCATACAAAAAGCAGTAGCTGTTCTAATGCAAGCGTAAGAAAGAAGAGAATGGGCGATATCGGAATGATCAAAGGGGGTTGGCTTGCCTGGTTGCTCTGGCAAGAAGGAGGGGTCGTCAACACCGTAGTCGATCACCGGGGCATCATCGGTCTCGGGGTCTACCGAAGAGAAGAGGGGGAAGAAACAGTAAATTTAAAGCAAACAGTTGGAACAGAGAAGCACGACATGTCAGCACGCGGTGCTAGGGTGCTCTAACGCGGTGGTACACGGTACCGGCGAAGGGGGATAACACTCGGGAAAGTATCCCCGGCGTTTCGTGTTTTCTGTCAAATGAATCGGAGGGGGAAAGTTGCAGATTCACTACTCTAGGGACGTGTGGCGGATGAGCGGACCTCGTATTCGGATTCGTCTCGTCGTTCTGAGCGATTTTCATATATAAAACATTTTCATCCGAGTTAAAGATTATTTTATATGAATTTCTAAAGTTTTAAACATTTTTAGGAATTTATTTAATTAATTTAAATCAACATTATCCAGAATAGTAAGTGATGACATTAGCATGATGTCAGGGTGATGTCAGTGGTCAGTTGACTTAGTCAAACTGACGTGTGGGGCCGTGCTGTCATAGACTAATTTGATTAACCAGGTTTAATTAGACTAATGTGTAATTAGTTTAATTAAACATAATAAATTAGGGTTAATTATCAGTATTAATTAAGTTAATTATTAATTAATTAATTAACTTTTTATTTATTATATTTTTTTAACTTCTATTTTTTAAAAGGGGCTGGGCCCCGCCTGGCAGTGAGCTAGGGCTTAGCGGGGTGGGTTGGCTGATTGGGCGGTTGCGGGCACACGCGCCCGCACCCGAGGCCATGGCGAGGCGCCGGTGGGCACGGCCAGGGGCGCGACCGGCGGGCGCGACCCAGGCGCAGTCGGTGGGGGGAAGGGCGAGGCGCGCGGGGTGGCCTGCCGGAGCCGCCGGAAGCAGCGGCAGGTGCCCGGGCACGGTGGAGGCGGGGAGCAACGGCAGAAGGAGCTGCATGGGCGGCCGCCGGGCGCAAAAGCAAAGGCGGGGCTGCGGGCGAGCTGGGATGGCCGGAGTCGGGGCGACGCATGGCGGCGGAGTGCGTGGTCTTGCATGGGCAGGGCCGGCGGGCTTGGCCGACATGGGCGGCTGGGATCGGGCAACGGTACGCGGGGGCGGGGTGTGCACACATCGATCGCGGTCGGGGCGTGGCGACTGCGGGACGCGGCGCGGGTAGCACGACGTCGGGCGCACGGGCAGCTGTACTGGCCGCGGTGACCGAATGGGGAAGGGATGGGGAAGAGAGGCCGGGGCCTCACCGCGGGGCCGTAGGGACTAGGCAGCGGGGCTCGGGGAGGAGGACGGGGACGGGGACGACGTGCGTGGGGAGGAGACGAGGTCGAGGTGGCTCCGGCGTCGGCGTCGAGCGGCGGGGCGCGTCGGGCTCGGGAGTGACCGTGCGGTCGTTCCCCCGATCCCGATCTAGATCGGGGAGGAGGGGGAGGCGAACGTGGGGGGCAAGTGGGGCGACAGGGGTTAGGGTTTGAGCGTCCGGGGGGCTTCTTATGCCTGCGGTTAGCCGGGGGATCGCCGGCACGCGCCATGGCGCGGCTAGATGCTTGCCATGATCCCCTAGTGAACAGAGGAAGGAGGGATGAGCGGGATGGGCTGGGCCTAGTGCTGTGCACTTGGGCCTCAAGTGCACAATGCCAGGCTTAGCCCTTTTTTCTCAATTTGTTTATTATTATTATTATTATTATTTTGTTTTCTGTTTACAACTAGATTAGGGCATTAAAGACTTTTGCAAAAATGTTGGTTCACCACCAATATTATCATAAGAATATATGCCACATGATGAACATTTTAGTTTTCAGGTTTGTTGAATTTTGAATTTCACTCTTATTTTGAAATTTGAATTCATCTGGAATAATGCAAGAGACAAGAGATAATGATGAAGCAACACTTGATTAGCAAAAGGATTAACTTAACCCCAAGGTTACTGTAGCACCATTACACCGGGGTGTTACACGAGGCAAACCAATTTTGTGTTTTTTTTTGTTGCTATTAGGGAATAAATATTGCATCTAGCCTCTGATTAGATGTAGTTTCATGTTTTGTTTAGTGTTTGTGCCAAGTAGAACCTTTGGGAAGACTTGTGTGAAGTTTATATGATCTTGCTGTGAAAAAACAGAATCGTTGGCGCTCGGTAAAGTAGTCATGCGATTTTACCGGAGCGTTATTTTTAGTTGATTATTTTTGCAGATGATTGGTAGACAAATTGCGCAAATTTACCAATTTAGTTTGAAGTTTTAGGAGTTCCATAAGTAGGCGTACCCTGCAGATTACTACAGACTGTTCTGTCTTTGACAGATTCTGTTTTTCTTGTGTTGTTTGCTTATTCCGATGCATCTATGAGTAGTATTGGAGGATATGAACCATAGAGAAGTTGGAGTACAGTAGGTTTAACACCAATATAAACAAAGAATTAATTCATTGGTGTACCTTTGAGTAGTGGTTTGATTTCTTATACTAACGGAGCTCACGAGAATTTTTGTCTAAGTTTTGTGTTGTGAAGTTTTCAAGTTTTGAGTATTGCTTTGATGGACTATGGAACAAAGAGTAGAAAGGGCCTAAGATTGGGGATGCCCATGGCACCCCAAGTAAATTCAAGATAATGAAAAGCCTAATCTTGGGGATGCCCCTGGAAGGCATCCCCTCTTTCGTCTTCATCCATCGGTAACTATACTTGGAGCTATATTTTTATTCGCAACATGATATGTGTTTTGCTTGGAGCGTCTTGTATAATTTGAGTCTTTGCTTGTTAGTTTTCCACAATAATCCTTTCTGGACACACCTATTCGAGAGAGTTAAAAATGGCCTTGAAATTGTTAGAACACTCTATGTGCTTCACTTATATCTTTTGAGTTGAATAGATTTTGCTCTAGCACTTCACTTATATCTTTTAGAGCACGGTGGTGGTAATATTCTGTAGAAATTGTTGAACTCTCATGCTTCACTTATATCTATTTGAGAGTCTATTAAAACAGCATGGTAATTTGTCTAGGCTAAAGAAACTAGTCTTCACATGATAAACGTCGAATGTCAATGTATTAAAAAAAATCACACTAAGTGCATTGAATAGAATTAGATGTTGGATGCTTGATAATTGTTTTGAGATATGAGGATAGTGATATTAGAGTCATGCTAGTGGAGTTATTATGAAATTGAGAAATACTTGTGTTAAGGTTAGTGATTCCCGTATCATGCACGTATGGTGAACCGCTATGTGACGAAGTTAGAGCATGAGGTATTTGTAGAGTGCCAACCTTTGTGTGGAGGTCGGAGGCGCGTGATGGTTAACTCCTACCAACCTCCCCCCTACGAGCATGCGTTGATTGCTTTGTTTTGATGACTCATTGATTTTTGCAATAAGTATATGAGTTCTTATGACTAATGTTGAGTCCATGGATTATACACACTCTCACCCTTCCATCATTGCTAGCCCCTCTTGTATCACGCAACTTTCGCCGGTGCCATAAACCCACTATATATCCTTCCTCAAAACAGCCACCATATTGTTCCTCAAAACAGCCACCATACCTACCTATCATGGCATTTCCATAGCCATTCTGACATATATTGCCATGCAACTTTCCACCGTTCCGTTTATATGACACACATCATATTGTCATATTGCCATGCATGATCATGTAGTTGACATCGTAGTTGTGGCAAAGACACCATGCATAATTTTTCATACATGTCACTCTTGATTCATTGCATATCTCGGTACACCGTCGGAGGCATTCATGTAGAGTCATACTTGTTGTAGTATCGAGTTGTAATAAAAAGTGTGATGATCATCATTATTAGAGCATTGTCCCATGTGAGGAAAGGCCAACAAAACAAGAGATGGCCCAAAAAAATAGAGAGGGGCTAATAAAAAAAAGAGAAAGCCCCTCCAAAAAAATGAGAGAAAAGAGAGAAGGGACAATTGCTACTATCTTTTTCCACACTTGTGCTTCAAAGTAGCAACATGTTCTTCATTGTACAGAGTCTCATGCTTAGTCATTTTCATATAATAGTGGGAATTTTTATTATAAAAATTGGCTCGTATATTCCAACAATGGGCTTCCTCAAATGCCCTAGGTCTTCATGAGCAAGCAAGTTGGATGAACACCCACTAGTTTCTTTTGTTGAGCTTTCATTCATATTTAGCTCTAGTGCATCCGTTGCATGGCAATCCCTACTCACTCACATTAATATCTATTGATGGGCATCTCCATAGCCCGTTGATAGGCCTAGTCGATGTGAGACTATCTCCCTCCTTTTTGTCTTCTCCACAACCACCTCTATTCCACCCATAGTGCTATATCCATGGCTCACGCTCATGTATTGCGTGAAAGTTGAAAGGTTTGAAAAGATAGAGTATGAAAACAATTGCTTGGCTGAAATCAGGGTTGTGCATGATATGAATATTTTGTGTGATGAAGAGGGAGCATAGCCACACTATATGATTTTGTAGGGATAACTTTCTTTAGCCATAGTATTTTGAGAAGACATGATTTCTTTGTTAGTATTACTTGAAGTATTGTTATTTATTATGTCAATATAGACTTTTATCTTGAATCTTTCAGATCTGAACATTCATGCCACAATTAAGAGAATTACATTGAAAAACTATATTGGTTAGCATTCCACATCAAAAATTCTTTCTTTATCATTTACCTACTCGAGGACGAGCAGGAATTCAGCTTGGGGATGCTCGATACGTCTCCAACGTATCTATAATTTTTTATTGTTCCATGCTATTATTTATGAAGTCTTGGATGTTTAATGGGCGTTATCATTCACTTTTATATCATTTTTGGGACTAACCTACTAACCCAAAGGCCCAGTCCAGATTGTTGTTTCTTGCCTATTTCAGGGTTTTGCAGAAAAGGAATATCAAACGGAGTCCAAACGGAATGAAACCTTCGCGAGAGATATTTTTGGAGAAAATCACGCACGCGGAGCTTGAGGACCAAGTCAGGGGACACAGAGGTGGCCCTCGAGGGTGGGGGGCGCCCCCTGCCTCGTGGTCCCCTCAAGTGGCCCCCGGTGCCCTCCTTCTTCCTATATAAGTCCACGTACCCCAGAAAATCCATATACAGAGAAAAAACCCTAATTCCACCGTCGTAGCTTCTGTTCCCGTGGAGATCCCATCTTGGAGCCTGTTCCGGAGCTCCACCGGAGGGGGGTCCATCACGGAGGCCTTCATCATCATCATCATCGCCCTCACCATGAGTTGTGAGTAGTTTACCACAGACCTTCGGGTCCATAGCTAGTATCTAGATGGCTTCTTTTCTCTCTAGATCTCAATACAAAGTTCTCCTCGGCCTTCGAGGAGATCTATTCGATGTCATCTATTTTTGTGGTGTGTTTGTCGAGATCCGATGAATTGTGAGTTTATAATCAAGGTTATCTATGAAAGATATTTGGTTCTTCTCTGAACTTTTTATGTGTGCTCATAATATCCTTGCAAGTCTCTTCGAATTATTGGTTTGGTTTGGCCAACTAGATCTATAGTTCTTGCAATGGGAGAAGTGCTTGGCTTTGGGTTCAATCTTGCGGTGTCCTTTCCCAATGACAGTAGGGGCAGCAAGGCATGTATTGTATTGTTGCCATCGAGGATAAAAAGATGGGGTTTACATCATATTGCTTGAGTTTATCCCTCTACATCATGTCATCTTGCTTAAGGTGTTACTCTGTTCGTATGAACTCAATACACTAGATGCATGCTGGATAGTGGTCGATGTGTGGAGCAATAGTAGTAGATGCACGCAGGAGTCGGTCTACTTGTGTAAGGGCATATTTCTCCCTAAGTAGTTTTGGTGATTGATGACAATGCATTTGCGGACTAATCGTGTGCTCTAAAGCTCCTACAGGTATATCTCACTTAGGCACAAGACGATTGCCTGCCCCTCGGATTCGATGGAAGTCGGTGTTTCCTTTTTGCTCCCTGTCGATGGCTTTGAGTAATAGGAAAGCTGAACTATTAAGAGGGGGTCCGTTTCGGAAAGGTTTGGGTGGAATCAACACGTACACATCTGACTCTCACACCACCTTTCCCTTGCTTCTCTGGAGTTCCAACCGTTTATTATCGTAGATGCAAACCATGACTTCTTAACTAAAACATCTGTCTGGCAAGCGGTAGTACCGCTCCATAAAGCGGTAGTACCGCACAGCCACACGGTAGTACCGCCTGAAGACACGGTAGTACCACACCAGCGGTAGTACCTTGGCTCCAGAACGGTAGTACCGTGTATCTGGCCCGGCACTGTATTAAGTGTAGAAGTAGGTGCGGAAGTAATTTTTTACTTCCGCATCCTATGCGGTAGTACCACTTGCTCCAAGCGGTAGTACCGCGTCGTGTTTTGCTACTACCGTATTTCTATGGATGTAGCCATGGATGTAATTTATTTCATCCGTGGCTGCCATCAACTCGCTTGTTTTTGCCTAGCGGTAGTACCGCTCAGCAAGCGGTAGTACCGCAACTTACGTGCGGTACTACCGCTCTCTGCGGGCAGAAAATGTGCATAACGGTTGGATTTGCTCTCCCACTATATATAGGGGGTCTTCTTCCCCAAGAAGACTTACCTCTTCCCCCACATACTCCATTGTTGCTCCAAAGCTCCATTTCCGCCCGATCTCTCTCCCTAGCCAATCAAACTTGTTGATTTGCTCGGGATTGCTTGAGAAGGCATCGATCTACACTTCCACCAAGAGATATTTGATTCCCCCCACTAATCCCTTGCGGATCTTGTTACCCTTGGGTGTTTGAGCACCCTAGACGGTTGAGGTCACTTCGAAGCCATATTCCATTGTGGTGAAGCTTCATGGTTTCGTTGAGAGCCTCCGAGTTGTGGAGATAGCCCCAACCTTGTTTGTAAAGGTTCGGTTGCTGCCTTTAAGGGCACCACTAGTGGAATCACGGCACCTTGCATCATGTGAGGGCGTGAGGAGAATACAGTGGCCCTAGTGGCTTCTTGGGGAGCATTGTGCCTCCACACCACTCCAACGGAGACGTACTTCCCCTCAAAGGGAAGGAACTTCGGCAACACATCCTCGTCTCCACCGGTTCCTCTTGTGGTTATTTCTTACCTTTACTTGTGCAAGCCTTACTTGTTTAACTCCTATAGCTTGCTTGTGAAGTTGTTATCTTTACTTTCCATTAGTTGTCATCTTAGTAGAATATCTAGACAACTTACTTTGACGCTTAATTTAAAGTAGTTAAGAAAAGCTAAAAAATTGTTAGTTGCCTATTCACCCCCCACCTCTAGTCAACCATATCGATCCTTTCAATTGGTATCAAAGCCTCGTCTCTTTTTAAGGACTTTACCGTCCAAAGAGTATGGGTGACAACGTAGTCGAGACGGAGGACCATTCCGGTGGAACTCCGTCCTTGCCTACGTCAGATGGGGGAGCCTCGGTCTCTCGTGAGGAGTTCAATGTGGCCATGACCACATTGAAAGAATCACTAGCGAGCGAGGTCAAAGGCATGTTTAAAGATTTGCTTGAGGGGCTTAAATTATCCACCACACCGTTGGAAGTGGTTCGTCCCGCTACCAACGTGTCGGAGGCTAATCCCGACAAGGGAGAAGCTAGTAGTGAACAAGCCCCTGTTACTAAGAACACTGTTCAAGATATCTTCCGATATGCCGATAAATCGGCCGATTTATCGCTTACCGTTGTCTGGCCGACAAGATAAATCGGCCGATAAATGATCCGATATGGCGATAAATCGGCCGATATGCCGATAAACTGGCCGATTTACCCCTTATCATGGGCCGACCGATAAGTTCCCGGTAAGCGATATCCCCAACATTGACTAAGAATGGGATTGGGATATTTGCCCATTCCGCTCCTCCTACTCACTATGGAGGACCCGTTCCCACACCGCATTTAAATTTCGTTGGGCCTCCTCCCAATTTTATCAAAAATTCTGATTTTGCTACTTGGGTGTTTCGTTTCAAACGTCATATTAATCATTGTTCTACTAATATTTGGAGAATCATTGAGCAAGGTTTTTATCCGCATGATCCCGACAACATGACTCCAAGAGAAATTGTGGATCATCAATTCAACGAATCCGCTCTTTGCATTCTTCAAGATTCCATCCCTCCTAAAGACATTGCACACCTTTGACCCTTCACTGTGGCCAAGGAAGCTTGGGAGCATGTTGGCACGATGTACAAGGGAAGCACCAGTATTCAACGCTCCAACTATGAAGTTGTGCAAGATGAAGGTGATGAGTTTGCTATGATCGAAGAAGAAGATCCTCGTGAACTCTATCGGAGATTAACTATCCTTGCCGTCTCTCTTCGAGATCATGGCAGTAAGGATACGGATGACAATTGGATCAAGCGCAAGTTCCTCAAGGCCATGATGCCCTACCATAAGGCCATGTCCTTTGTCATTCGTCAAAGACCGGACTTCCACCACTTATCCTCAAATGAAGTGTTGGATGAGTTTGTTGCCATGAGGATCTTGGATGTGACCGCCGAAAATGCGGTCTTAAGAGCTCAACGATCGAAGAAGCCTAATCTTGCCCTGAAGGCCAATGCTTGTGTGGAAGAAGAGGAGGTGGAAGATGATGATGAGTGTAGCCCCGAGTACACCAAATATGCCTATCATGAGCACATGGCTCTTGCTTCAAGGCAATTCTGGGGCAAGAAGAACACAAGACCCAACTTCAATAGGAACAACTCTAGTGGGAACAAGGGCAAGCAATGAGTAAGGACATGCTTCAACAGTGGAAATGTAAGCCACTTCGTTGCGGATTGCCCATATGAGAAGAGAGAAGACTTTGGAGGCAAGGTTATCTGGAAGGACAAGTCAAAGTCCTATCCTAACAAGAACAACCTCAACAAGAAGACTCCTCCGAAAGTGTTGGTGGCCCAAGAAGAATATGCTGAGGATGATGATAATGATGAAGATGATGAGACGGTCACCATGGCCACAATTGTTATTGCTACTACTCCGCACACATCTCTCTTCGACTCGCCTAATGAGAACATCACCGCCAAGTGTCTCATGGCCAAGGCCACCAACAAGGTAACCCCTAACATCAATACCACCATCACTTCTCCTTCATTGATGAATTGTATTGATGAAAGTGAGGGAACTAAGGAGGGAGAGAATGAATTTGAGTTGTTCATGAAAAATCTCAAGGGCAAACCCAAGAAGCATTTTGTTGCTCTCTTGGAACAACTCGGTGAGGCCAACGACATGATCAAGGCTCACAAGGAAACCATTACTAAAATGGAAGGACATAGTCGAGACTATGTCGATGAGTTATCAGATCTCTCTAACGCCCTAGAGGAAGAGCATGGTCTTTGTTTGGCTCTTGAGGAGTCACACAATGATGGTCATGCTAAATTACAGAAAGATCTTGATCATGCTTTAGTTGTCTCTCGTGTGCTTAATTCCGATAAGGCAAAACTTGTGGTTGACCATGCTAAACTCAAAGAGGAGTTTGACATACTTGACAAGGCTCACAAGGCCTTGAAAGGTATGCATGCTACTCTCAAGGTGTCTCATGATCAACTCCAAGTTTCGCTAACCAAGGAAAAGGCTATCTTTCCTCGCATGGTATTAATTGATAATGCAAATGCTACTAACCTATGTTGCGAGCATGTGCATCTTGTTGAAGAAAATGCCGAGTTGAAGAAGCAACTTGAGAAAGGCCTTGTGACATGCATACAAGGTGAGAAGAACCTCAACAACCTTTTGAGCAATCAAAAGGAGGTTCTGGCAAAGGAAGGAATTGGGTTTGTTCCTAAGCCCAAGAAGAAGAAGAATGACAAGACCAATCAACCACCCCCTCTCCGACAATCTTTCGTGAAAGAAGGAGAGGGCACATCAAAGAAGAAGAAAATGGTGGAAAGTGTTGGTGTCAAGAAAAACTCCACCATACCATCAAACATGGCCGGCGACTTTAATCCTTCATATGTTTTATGTCGTGCTAGTGATGGTCATGTGTTTGCTAAATTTGTTGATTCTTATTATGAGTACATTGAATGGTCCATTTGGGTTCCTAAGACCCTTGTTACTAACCTCAAAGGACCCATAACCAAATGGGTACCTAAATCCAAGCATTGATCTCTTGTAGGAGTTTGCTTCCGGTGGGGGATCATGGTTGCTCGATAGCGGAGCCACAAATCATATGACCGGAAGCAAAGACTTGGTGGTGGACGTGCATCTAGGTTCATCTATGGCCACCAACGTCGAATGGGGTGATGCTTCTTCCTCTAAGGTATTGGGGCTTGGCAAGGTTGTTTTTTCTCATGATCTCACGGTCGAGAAAGTCATGCTTGTTGAGTCCCTTACATACAATTTACTTTCTGTTCGCCAACTTGCACTCATGGGCTTTGCTACATTCTTTGATATTGATACCGTGGCCCTCTTGTGGAGCAAGACTCTTAAAGTAGCCTATGTTGGGCATGTCGAGAACGGCCTTTATGTGGTTAACTTCTCGAAGCAACCCACTAAAGTCGCGACATGCCTAATGGCTAAAGTTGATGTGGGATGGCTTTGGCATCGCCGTTTGGCCCACGTCAATATGAGATCTTGGCAAAGTCTTCTCAAGGGGGACCATGTCCGTGGACTAACAAATGTTAGCTTTGCCAAAGATCGTGCTTGCAGGGCTTGCATTGAAGGAAAGTTACATGAGACGGCTCACCCTCCCACGACTATCATCTATTCAAAGAGACCCCTAGAGCTCCTCCACATGTACCTCTTTGGGCCTCCATCTTTTGATAGTCTTGGGGGTAGAAAGTACTGCTTGGTGATTGTGGATGATTACTCAAGATACACCTGGGTATACTTCTTCAAGAAGAAGAGTAAGACCCAACAAACCGTCATCAACTTTGCAAACGAAGCTCAACGACAACATGAAGCAAAGATTTTGATGATCAGAACTGACAACGGCACCGAGTTCAAGAACTACACCTTGGATGAGTTTCTTAGTGATGAGGGGATCAAACATCAATATGCAGCCCCATATACCCCTCAACAAAACGGTGTAGCGGAGAGAAAGAACCGAACTCTGATGGATGCGGCAAGAACCATGATGGCTGAATTCAAATCTCCATACAACTTTTGGGCCGAAGCCATCAACACCGCTTGCCATGCATCAAATCGGCTCTATCTCCGCAAAGGCTTGAACAAAACTCCGTATGAGATACTTACGGGTAACAAGCCCAATCTCAAGTACTTCCGGGTATTCGGGTGTAAGTGTTTCATTCTCAAAAAAGGTGTTCGCTTGTCTAAATTTGAATCTAGAGCTCACGAGGGCATATTTGTTGGTTATGCTACAAACTCTCATGCTTACCGTGTCCTCAACAAGTCCAATGGACTCATTGAGGAGACGAGTAACGTAGAGTTTGATGAAAATAACGGCTCCCAAGTGGAGCAAAGTGGTACTTGTGATGTAGGTGATGAAATTCCTCCTAAAGCCATAAGAAGAATGGGTGTTGGATACATCCTACCCATTGAGGAACCCCTTGTGGCTGAAGGAGAAGGACAATGTTCCACTCAAGTGGAACCATCACCAACCCAAGACCCACACGCTTCGGAAGAACAAAGTGAAGGCCCTCAACCTGACGAACAAGGCCAAGTGCAAGATCAATTACAAGATGGTGGAGAACCACCAAATGATGCACAAGGCCAAGTTCTGTCCTCCGAGCAAGATCAAGATCAAGAGGAAGCTCAAGATCAAGATCTAGCTCCTGATGACTCTCAAGATGATCAACTCAATGCTCCTCAGTTAACTCTTGAAGAGCAATTAGAGCGTCGTGCTGCAGAAGTTGCCTCCAGGCTTGCTTCCAACGAACATCTGATACGTCCAAAACGTATCAATAATTTCTTCTTGCTCCATGCCTCTTTTGTGTGATATTGCTATGATATTTATGCACTTCCATACACTTTTGATCATATTTGGACTAACCTATTAACTCAGTGCACCCCAGTGCCAGTTCCTGTTTTCTGCTGTTTTTCTATTTCAGGTTTCCCCCATATTAAAAGTGCCCTAAAAATTCCGGGGAAAATACAGGAAAAATCAGCGCATCAGGAGCTTCCGGAAAAACCAAGGCAGGGCCACAGAGGAGCCGGGGTGGCCCAGGCGGCCACCCGGCGCGGACCCACCCCTCGCCGCGCCAGGGGGGCGCTTGGGGCCCCACCTCCGCCTCTGGTGACCCCCTTTGGCATATATATTGCACGCGTCCCGAAACCCTCGAGGACGGAACCCTTTTTCTTGATCTCATCTCTGTTCCGCCGCCGCCGCGCTTCCAAGATCGGGAACACCAGGAGAACTCTTCCCGGCACCCTGCCGGAGGGGAGAACCACCACTGGGAGCTTCTCCACCACCATGGACGCCTCCCGGATGAGTTGTGAGTAGTCTCCCTTGGACCATGGGTCCATGACCAGTAGCTATGTGATGTTCTCCTCCCCTCTTTGTTCTTCATCGACTAGACCTCGTGAGCTGCCCTACATGATCGAGGCACATATGTAATCTTTATGCTGTTGCTATGCTGAGTTTGCTGGGATCCGATGGATTATGAGATTATGTTCAGATTGTGTGTGAGTAATATATTTGATTCACCTCTTTTATATTTATGTTCTTGAGTAATTCTTGCATGTTCTCCGTTGCTGTTTATTGCTTTGGCCAAGTAGTAGGTAGTAACTCCAAGAGGGAACGTTATGCTTGATTGTGGGTTCATGCCCCTCGATGACTAGTTTGAGTGACAGAAAAATGAGTCTAGGGGATGTGTTGTTGCCACAAGGGGGAAAACAATGGTGCTTGTACTTGCGGGTGCAAGGATTGTTTACTTTACGCAAAGTTCTTTTAATGCAGTTGTCTGTTGCTTTGAGTTTACACTATGGGTGGGACTCGCAACTTAATACCAGCGAGATGTTCTGGATAGATATCTCAACGTGGATGATTAGTAGTAGATGCAGATGGATTTTGGTCTACTTGCCTTGGCGTACCGCCCATGCTTTTGAGCCTCTACCTTTCTGTACAGCATAGTTAGCATTGGTTTGCGCACATAATCCTGTCAATTGCCCAGCTGTAATTTGTTTACCTTGCTTAGCTGTTTTATCGTCTTTTGGGAGAGAGACATCACTAGTGAACATCATGGGACCCCGGTCCATATTACCATCACTGATCACACCCGCTATTTACTTCCTGTTCTTATTTCCTAGTTGCAGTCATACCTATCACTATTATCTCTTGCATTTGATCCTTTGTAAACGACAAGGCTGGAGGGATTGACAACCTCTCTGTACTCGTTGGGAGCAAAGTTATTTGTATCTGTGTGCAGGTCCTGTCAAGCAAAAGTTTCTGGCGCTATTGACACCTTCTTGTCGACCCTCGGAGTCTCACGGGATTCGATCCTTGGTATCTTTGCCAAGGGAAATTTGCCGCTACGCTACATCTCAAACCTTCCACTTGGGGTAACCAACGAGGGGCGAGAAGCCATCAAGCAAGTTTCTGGCGCCGTCGCCGGGGACTCCACTCTTCAAGATAGGGGAGTTGCACGCTATCTTTTACCTTTGCTTTTTAGTCTTGTTAGTTTACCTTTCAGTTTTTGCTTTAGTGTCCCTTACCGAAAATCACAAAAATAGTTATCTTGCTTGCTGCTGCTATGGGTTCCACCGAGAACACCAAGTTGTGTGACTTCACTAGTCATAACAACAATGACTTTATCTGCACGCCTATTACTACACCTGCCACTTTAGCACCCTCTTATGAGATTAAACCTGCTTTACTGAACCTAGTTATGAAAGATCAATTCTCCGGTGCTGGAGATGATGCTGCTTTGCACTTAAATAATTTTGTTGAGCTCTGTGATATGCAAAAGTACAAAGAAGTAGATGGTGATATTGTTAAGCTTAAGCTTTTTCCTTTCTCCTTGAGAGGAGGAGCTAAAATCCGGTTTCAATCCTTGCCTAGAAATAGCATTGATTCTTGGGACAAGTGCAAGGATGCCTTTATTGGGAAGTACTATCCCCCTGCTAAAATTATCCAACTAAGGAGTAACATAATGAATTTTAAACAATTGGATAATGAACACGTTGCCCAAGCTTGGGAACGCATGAAATCTCTTGTCAAGAACTGCCCTACTCATGGTTTGACTACTTGGATGGTTATCCAAACTTTTTATGCAGGCTTGAACTTTACCTCGCGGAACTTGTTGGATTCGGCCGCGGGAGGAACCTTTATGTCAACTACACTTGGTGCTGCCACAAGGCTTCTCGATGAGATGATGACCAATTATTCCCAATGGCACACCGAACGCGCTCCAACAGGTAGGAAGGTAAACTCTGTCGAGGAGATTTCCTCCCTAAATGAAAAAGTTGACTTGATCATGTCTCTACTTTCCAAGCAATCTTCTATTGATCCTCATGATGTTCCTTTAAATTCTTTGATTGCTCAAGATCAAGTAGATGTGAAATTTATCTCTAGAAACAATTTCAATAACAATGCTTATAGGAGTAATTTTGGTAGCAACCCTAGACCGTTCCCCTCTAATTCCTATGGGAACAATAATGCTTATCCTAACACCAAGAACTCCACTTCTGAACTAGAGATTATGCTTAAAGACTTTATCACTACCCAAAAAGCCTTCAATAAGAGTGTAGAAGAAAAACTAAACAAACTAGATAATCTCTCTTCGAAGGTAGACAATTTAGCCCATGAGGTAGAATTGCTTAAAATTAGAACTTCCCCTCTTGAGGAGAGGAAGACCACTCCTATGAATGCTATTCAAGTGCAAATTAATGAAAACATTAGGATGATGGCTAAACTTAAAGAGAGATGGGCTAGAGAAAGGGAGGAAGAAGATAGAATTAAGAGCCTTCCTACCCACCACACTGTTGCTACTATCCAAGTTGCTGAGGATATCCAAACTCTTAGCACCCAATGCACTCCTAGTCCCATTGGACCTATTAATGGTGATGCTATGACCTCAACCGTAGAAACTCCTATGACCATAGAAGCTACCAAACAAGTAAACCTAAAGGACACCACTACCACTTTACTTGATATTAGTGACCTTGATTTTGATAATTGCACCCTTTCTGAAGTTATTGATTTTCTTCACAAGATGTCTAGAGATCCCCACACTAGCACACTTAATCTTGCCTTCACGGAGCATATCACTAATTCTCTTATCAAAGCTAGGGAGGAGAAGCTTAGGGTAGAAGCCTCCATACCTAGAAAGCTAGAAGATGGTTGGGATCCTATGATTAAAATTAAGTTGAATAACTTCTCTTGCTATGCTTTATGTGATGTTGGAGCTAGTACCTCCGTTATGCCCAAAAGAATATATGATATGTTTAAATTGAAATCTTTTGATCCTTGTTCTTTTGGTGTTCGTCTTGTTGATTCTTCCATAAAGAAACCTTTGGGGAAGATCGACGATGTTCTTATCATTGTCAATGACAATTATGTTCCCGTTGATTTTACTATTATGGATATTGAATGTGAACCTTCATGTCCAATTATTTTGGGACGTCCTTTTCTTCGCACCGTTGGTGCTATCATTGACATGAAAGAGGGGAATGTAAAATTCCAATTTCCTATCAAGAAAGGGATGGAACACTTCCCTAGAAAGAAGATTAAGTTGCCTTTTGAGTCCGTTACACGGGCTAGCTATTCTTTTACTCTTGATAAAACTTGATCTTATCTTTTTGCATCATGCCTAGCTTAAAGGCATAAAAGAAAGCGCTTTTGGGAGGCAGCCCACAACGAATAAAGTTTTATTTTGCTTTTGTTGTGTCTTGATGTTTGTTACTACAGTAGCATCATCATTGTATCTTTTCTTTTCAGCTTTGTGCCAAGTTTAGCCTCTGATTGCAAGAAAGTTCAAAAGTTGTCACGTGTAGTCCAGAAAACAGATTTTGTCCTTGGACAGAAAAAATCGTATAAAATCACCAGATCATCTTTTTGATCAGAATGTTTTTGACAGCGTGCTCTATATAATTGGCTTCGGACGTCGGTTCTGAGTTTTTTGATTTGAGTTGCAGAAGTGTCCCGAAAAAATTATTTACTACCTGCTGGTCTGTTTTTCACAGATTCTGTCTTGTTTTGCCTTTTCTTCATTTTGCAAACCTTGAGCTTGCTTTTTCTTTGCAAAAACCTTTTGGCAATCTTGAGAAACAGTAGCTCTCAAGATTATCTTTATTTCCAGCAAGGAAAAATTATTTTATTGTGGGTACTAACCTCGCTAATCAGATTATGATGAGTTATGTATGAATGGAGTTTTCAAGTGTGCGAGGGAAGATGATAAAAAGATTCAGGAGGGTCAAACGCTCAAGCTTGGGGATGCCCCCGTGCACCCCCAAGAAATATTCAAGAAGACTCAAGCGTCTAAGCTTGGGGATGCCCCCGTGCATCCCCTTCTCCATCAACAATTATCAGTTCGTCTTTCGTTCCACTATATTTTAATCACTTCATGCGTTATGTGCTATGCTTGGAGCGTCTTGCTTTTAGTTTCCTTTTTAGTTTTCTTTAGCTGTTCATAACGAGTTAGAACCCAGCTTTCTTTGTGTGGGAGAGAAACACGCTCCACTTCAACCTAGAACACAACATAGGATTTTCATGCTTATCTTTGTTGTGTGTGTTCTTTGTCTTTCCATAGCGACTATCATGTTTAGCTCTTAGTTTTCATGATTTTCTTTCTAAAGAGCTTTTGTTTAGTTGGTTGCTGAACTCTCTTGAGTTTTCATGTTTATCTTGTTAAGAGAGTTTGTCTGTTGCACTGAGTTGTGTGTCTTAACTTAAAGTAGGTAATTGAGGTTGCTATTTAATTTTAGTAGTAACTTGGAATAGTTTTGAGGTATTGCCATGAGTAATGTCTGAACTTTTGGTGTCAAGAGCTTTAGCCTATTAGTGATAGATGTCGTATTTTGGGCAATCCGTGTTTATTTTCGAAAACCTACAAAATAGTTGAGAACTTTAGCTACTAAATGGATCACTAATCTTTGGAGGGATCGAATATTAGAGTACACTCACGTATCATGAGTCGAGGATGCGCAAGGATAACCAAATCCCCATACACTCCTCCTCGGGGTACTTGTCTCTTTGTGAACCTCCTAATTAGATTGAGAGTTACCGATAATAAGTGCATGAGTTCTTCGGACTAATGTGAGTATTCGAAGGTTGACACTTCCACCTAACCATATTTTTCTAGCCTCTTCGGTACCATGCATTGCCCTTTCTCACCTCGAGAGTTGGCGCATACTTCGCCGGTGCATCCAAATCCTTGGCACGATACGCTCTGTCATCATAAGCCTCATTATATCCTTCCTCAAAATACCCACCATACCTACCTATTAAGGCATTTCCATAGCCTTTCCGAGATACATTGCCATGCAACATCCATCTTCTCATGACTTGATCTTCGTGGCATACATGCTTTTTGCTTGATCGATGAGCCGCATGCTAGTTGGGCCTTGCCCTAATCATTGCTACATGACGCGCTAGTATCATTGCATATCCTGCTACACTGGCAGAGGCATACATTTGCATACATCATGATAGTTTCATTTTCTTTATGTTGAGTACTTTTGTAAAGTGTGAAAGATCTTCTATACTTCTTGTAATACATAGAGTGTTGCCCCTAAAGTGAGGGAAAGATCCCAAAGAGGACAAATTAAAAGATCCCAAAGAGGACAAAATCAAAAGATCCCAAAGAGGACAAATGAGAGATAAATAGAAAGAGCCATTGAGGCCACAAAAAAATAAAAAAGAGAAAAAAGAGAAAAAGAAATAAAAAGAGAGAAGGGGGCACACTACTATTTTCTTTTGAGAGATCCACACTCGTACTCCATCTTATACCTTGTACTCCATAGAGATTATCATTCATGCATATAGCTATGTGGGGACCTTTACACTATAGAACTTGGCTTGTATATTCCAATGATGAGCCTCCTCAAAAGAGCTCTAGGTCTTCTTGAGCAAGCAAGTTGGATGCACCCCCACTAGTTCCATCGGAGAGCCTACCTTAGCTCATATGTGCATCCGTTACATGGCAATCCCTACTCCTCACATCATATCTATCATTTGGCTTTCTCTCGCCGATGATTGTCCTCATTGATGTGAGCCTTTCACACCCTTTTTGTCTTCCCCCATCTATCATTTTTCTCTCTTTGCCATCCTAAGTGTCGGCTTTCTTGCTTATGCTCATCCATTGCATGAGTGCTCAAAATATCGAAAGGGAGTGGATCATTTTGACTTGTACCTGACTGACGGTCTGGGGATGAGTCAAGATAAGATTCCAAAGAAGACCAAGTGTGAAACTTTAGTAGATTAAGTTCTCAACAATACAAAAACTATGTTTTACTCTCTCATATATCCCTATCCCCTTTCTTTCACGCAATCACCATTTGGAGACATTCGAGTCACGGACAGCGAGAGCTCTTGCACCTTTATGTTCTTATGTTACTTGTTACAATGCTAATATAGACTCTTGCTTGTTATGACTTGAATTGAATTACGTGCCTTGATTGCTTTACTTAAAAGTTCTTATATGGTTGATAGCATGTCACCACAGAAATTATGCTTGTTATCATTTACCTACTCGAGGATGAGCAGGAATTAAGCTTGGGGATGTTGATACGTCCAAAACGTATCTATAATTTCTGCTTGCTCCATGCCTCTTTTGTGTGATATTGCTATGATATTTATGCACTTCCATACACTTTTGATCATATTTGGACTAACCTATTAACTCAGTGCACCCCAGTGCCAGTTCCTGTTTTCTGCTGTTTTTTTATTTCAGGTTTCCCCCATAATAAAAGTGCCCTAAAAATTCCGGGAAAAATACAGGAAAAATCAGCGCATCGGGAGCTTCCGGAAAAACCAAGGCAGGGCCAGAGGGGAGCCGGGGGCAGCCCAGTCGGCCACCCGGCGCGGCCCCACCCCTGGCCGCGCCAGGGGGGCGCCTGGGGCCCCACCTCCGCCTCTGGTGACCCCCTTTGGCATATATATTGCACGCGTCCCGAAACCCTCGAGGACGGAACCCTTTTTTGCGATCTCATCTCTGTTCCGCCGCCGCCGCGCTTCCAAGATCGGGAGCACCAGGAGAACTCTTCCCGGCACCCTGCCGGAGGGGAGAACCACCACCGGGAGCTTCTCCACCACCATGGACGCCTCCCGGATGAGTTGTGAGTAGTCTCCCTTGGACCATGGGTCCATGACCAGTAGCTATGTGATGTTCTCCTCCCCTCTTTGTTCTTCATCGAGGCACATATGTAATCTTTATGCTGTTTCTATGCAGAGTTTGCTGGGATCCGATGGATTATGAGATTATGTTCAGATTGTGTGTGAGTAATATATTTGATTCACCTCTTTTATATTTATGTTCTTGAGTAATTCTTGCATGTTCTCCGTTGCTGTTTATTGCTTTGGCCAAGTAGTAGGTAGTAACTCCAAGAGGGAACGTTATGCTTGATTGTGGGTTCATGCCCCTCGATGACTAGTTTGAGTGACAGAAACATGAGTCTAGGGGATGTGTTGTTGCCACAAGGGGGAAAACAACGGTGCTTGTACTTGCGGGTGCAAGGATTGTTTACTTTACGCAAAGTTCTTTTAATGCAGTTGTCTGTTGCTTTGAGTTTACACTATGGGTGGGACTCGCAACTTAATACCAGCGAGATGTTCGGGATAGATATCTCAAGGTGGATGATTAGTAGTAGATGCAGATGGATTTCGGTCTACTTGCCTTGGTGTACCGCCCATGCTTTTGAGCCTCTACCTTTCTGTACAGCATAGTTAGCATTGGTTTGCGCACATAATCCTGTCAATTGCCTAGCTGTAATTTGTTTACCTCGCTTAGCTGCTTTATCGTCTTTTGGGAGAGAGACATCACTAGTGAACATCATGGGACCCCGGTCCATATTATCATCACTGATCACACCCATTATTTACTTCCTGTTCTTATTTCCTAGTTGCAGTCATACCTATCACTATTATCTCTTGCATTTGATCCTTTGTAAACGACAAGGCCGGAGGGATTGACAACCTCTCTGTACTCGTTGGGAGCAAAGTTATTTGTATCTGTGTGCAGGTCCTGTCAAGCAAAAGTTTCTGGCGCTATTGACACCTTCTTGTCGACCCTCGGAGTCTCACGGGATTCGATCCTTGGTATCTTTGCCAAGGGAAATTTGCCGCTACGCTACATCTCAAACCTTCCACTTGGGGTAACCAATGAGGGGCGAGAAGCCATCAACATCACATCGAGAACATTCTAGGAAGCATCAAAAGGGGGGTAAGCACTCGTAGACAATTAGCAAAATATTGTGCTCATCAAGCTTTTGTCTCCTGTGTTGAACCTCAGAAGGTTTATGAGGCGCTCGAAGACCCTGATTGGCTCAATGCCATGCATGAAGAACTCCATAACTTCGAGCGCAACAAGGTGTGGCGTCTGGTGCCAAGGCCAGAGGAGAACCATAATGTCATTGGAACCAAATGGATCTTTAAGAACAAGCAAGATGCTCATGGCATTTTCATCCGCAACAAGGCGCGTCTGGTGGCTCAAGGCTACTCCCAAGTCGAGGGTATCGACTACGGTGAAACATTTGCCCCCGTTGCTCGTCTTGAATCCATTCGTTTGTTGCTTGCCTATGCTTCCCATCATAACTTTAAATTGCAACAAATGGATGTGAAAAGTGCATTTCTTAATGGTCCTATTAATGAGTTGGTGTATGTTAAACAACCCCCGGGGTTTGAGGATCCTAAGCTCCCCAATCACGTGTACCAACTCGATAAGGCACTCTATGGCCTTAAACAAGCCCCATGTGCGTGGTATGAGCATCTTACCGAGTTGTTACAAGATCGTGGGTTTGAAATTGGGAAAATCGACCCCACTCTTTTTACTAAGAAGGTCAAAGGGGAGTTGTTTGTATGCCAACTATATGTTGATGATATTATCTTTGGTTCTCCTAACAAAGCTTTCAATGATGAGTTCTCCGCACTCATGACCACACATTTTGAGATGTCCATGATGGGAGAGTTGAAGTATTTCCTTGGGTCTGAGATCAAACAAAGAAGAGAAGGCATCTTCATCAAACAATCCAAGTATACTCAAGACATGCTCAAGAGGTTCAATCTAAGTGATGTCAAGCCGGCTACTACTCCAATGCCAACCAAATGCCAACTTGACATTGATCCCAATGGTAAAGCGGTGGATCAAAAGGTATATCGCTCTATGATCGGATCCTTGCTTTACCTTTGTGCATCTAGACCGGATATTATGTTGAGTGTAGGAATTTGTGCACGATTTCAAGCCTCACCTAAGGAGAGTCACTTTGTGGCTGTCAAAGCGAATCTTTCGATATTTGGCTCATACCCCCGAACTTTGGCTTATGGTACCCGAGAGGAGCAAACTTCAACCTTGTAGGTTTCTCTGATTCTGACTGGGCGGGAGACAAAGTGGATAGGAAGTCCACTTCGGGAGGGTGCCAATTTCTTGGTTGCTCTCTTGTTAGTTGGTCTTCCAAAAAGCAAAGTTGTGTGTCTCTCTCGTCCATCGAAGCAGAGTATGTGGCTGCTGGCAGTTGTTGTGCTCAACTCTTATGGATGAGGCAAACTTTAAAGGATTACGGTGTCACTTGTGACAAAGTGCCTCTTTGTTGTGACAATGAAAGTGCCATCAAGATTTCTCTCAACCCGGTGCAACACTTCAAGACAAAGCATATAGAGATTCGGTATCACTTCATCCGGGATCACATAAGGCAAGGAGAGATCGAGCTTCACTACGTCAACACTCATGATAACCTTGTAGATATCTTCACGAAGCCATTGGATGAAGCAAGATTTCACGAGTTAAGGCATGAGCTAAATATCATCGATTTGAGCAATGTGGCTTGAGTCTTTGCACACATTCCTCACACTCAATATAGTAATCTTGTCTAGATGTAGGCATGGACATAGGGGGAGAATTGTTCTCTCAATGAACCCTTCCTCCCCTCATTATGCATAAATTGATCAAGTCTTTATCATTTGCCATACATAGTTGGTTTAAGTGCTTCAAGACGAGTATTGGTCATGGGCCCAAGGATAGTTCTTTGCGGTGCCATACCAACAAACTCAAACATAGGTGGCCTCGGCCACCGCTCTCCTCTGTGGAGTTGCGTTATTTGCCTCGCTTGTGCGTCTTTTTTGTTTTTTCCTCTTTTCTTTGCTAAAAGCCTCGTGTCGAAACGTGCTTGTTCTTGGAGAAGCGGTACTACCGTGCAAGGTTATGGTACTACCGCACAGGAGGTTACGGTACTACCGCAAGTCCAGCACGGCGGTATTTATTTACTGCCGCTGGTAGAGCGGTACTACCGCTTGGCGTGCGGTACTTCCGCCCAAGCGGTACTACCGCGATGACCGCGGTACTACCGCACATATTCGCACGGGTGGGGGTTATAAGCCGGCAGGGGGAGTTCCAACTCCCCCATACCCATTCACTCCTAACCCCCATGCCGTCCCTCTCTCTCCCTCTCAAGAACGCCGCCGGAGGACCTCGCCGGATCTCCTCCCTCGGCCACTCTCCTCGCATTCCGACCGGTGGGATCACTCCCCACCTCGCCCGCTTGCCATGGATGAAGGTTTCTCCCCTTTTCCCCTCTTCTTGTTGCCTTGTTGTTGTTTTAGGGTTAGGGGAGATGCTTAGTGTTCTTGCGTTCTTCGTGTTCTTATCCATGGAAGATTAGGATGTAGGAGAGTGTTCTTGCTCTAGAAATGCTAGTATGTATGTTGCTACCAAGTTACTATGATCAGCCGTAGTACCGTTGTTCGATCTATGCGGTCTTATCCAGATCAGTTCTTCTCAGATCTGATCCGAGCGGTACTACCGCTGGAGAACCGCGGTACTACCGCCCGATCTGGTCCAGATCCGTTCGTCAGATCTGATCCAGGGCGGTATTACCGCTCCGGAGCGGAAGTAAAATTTTAGTACTGCATACCGAGCGGTACTACCGCAACCCCGACGCGGTACTACCGCTCCGTAAGCAGTACTAGTTTTTTACTTCCGTTTCTGATCACGGAAGTAAATTTTTACTACCGCAGAGTGTGCGGTACTACTGCGCCCATCAAGCGATACTACCGCTCACTCAGCGGTACTAATTTTTTACTTCCGCATCAGTCAGGCAGTACTACCGCTTGTGTCATAGTACCTTCGTAGCACGCACATATTCCCCTTTCTACTCGTTTCTTGTGCTTTTTGAGGCTTTTGCATTGATTCTCTTTGTGCTTTCGTCGTGTTCTTGTGTTTGTGTTTTAGGTGGTGGCTCCGGTTCCGATGCTCGTCGTACCAATCCAGTCTGCGACACCGGGTCCAAGCGTCTGCGCAACCCCAGTGATGTGCCAGAGGGCTCCAATC
The DNA here is from genome assembly GCA_902687465.1 of Secale cereale. Classification (NCBI taxonomy): domain Eukaryota; kingdom Viridiplantae; phylum Streptophyta; class Magnoliopsida; order Poales; family Poaceae; genus Secale; species Secale cereale. The sequence continues at coordinate 385,472,175 of LR738709.1, read as the reverse complement.
CCCAGCACAAGTTCAAGACCACCGCCAACAAGCAAAAGGAATCCTCGATGTCTATGGAAGAAATGCCAGCTAATGAGTTCATGGCACGGAGGAAGCACAACCCTTATGGAGAACCCCGTGCTCAGTTTCATGGAGATGAGATTTTCTGGACTAAGCAGCAATATCGCATCTACACAGAGGTGCTCAAGAGCAAGACCAACCTGTACGTGGGTACTCACTGGGTGGACGTGGCCCACCTGCGGAGGGACACCAACCGGGCCTACTTTGCCAAGGCTCTGGATCTGGTCGAGCAGTTTGGACTCGAGCACCTCATGACCTTTCAGCATGATTTTGATCCAGAGATCATTGCTCAGTTCTATGCGTCAGTCCACTTCCACACCAAGGATGATCTCCCAATGACTTGGATGACCAATGGTCACAAAATGACTGCATCTTGGAAGGATTTCATGGATCTTTTACAGATTCCTGACGAGGGACTCCACAACCCAGTTGGAGCTAGGACTCATGCCAATCCAGAATCTGCCAACAAAGACAAGCTGCTGCCATTCTATGTGGAGAAGACTCTTGCAAGTGGCAAGAAGACATGGGTGTTGAACCCATTTTTGGACATCATGTATTGGATCTTTCGCAACACATTGTTTCCTTGCGTTGGAGACAAGGACAAGGTCCATGCATACCTGGTTGACATGCTGCTGATGTGTGAAGCGGCTCGAACGTCGCAGTCTCCACCACTTGACATATCCCATATCATGTGGTGTGAGCTCCGCTTTGCGATCTACACTCGCAAGGTACCCATCTATGGTCCATTCCTGTTTCTGCTGATCTCCAAGACTTGGGAGAAGCTATACCCTGATGAGGAGTTCGAAGCCGACTGTATCTGTCATGATCCCATTCGTCTTCGCATCAAGACTCGATGGGCCAACACTACCACTCGTGCGCAAGCTGCTGCGACTCAGATGGGCACTGATGAGGAGCCTGTGGAGGAGGCTGATGAGGAAGGCCCTGGAAGATTTGCTCCTTCCTCCTCAAAGCCCTCTTGGGCTAAAAAGTTGAAGAAGAAGATGAAGGCACTTTTCTGCATGCAAGCTCAAGGTTAGTACAGGGCTCACGTCTCTGACAAGAAGTCTCGCCAGCGTGACAAGAAGCTCATGGCGGTCTACGGTGAGGATGTGTCTAACGGGTCCGAGGACAACATCACCCCTGAGGCAGCTTGGATGGCCCGTCAGGGGTACAAGTGGTCAGAGTCTGATGAGGAGCATCAGGAGGAGCAGCAGGAGTCTGATGGCGAGTACGATGACTGAGTTCCTCCGCCGGGGCTGCCACCCTTCTTTGTGTCCTCTTTCCCCTTTGTGGTGTCTCGATGCCAAAGGGGGAGAGAGTGATTTGCGTCTTGTGCCAGTTGTTTCTTTTCGTTGGTCGAACTCTGTTTATTTGCGTGCTTTTGTGTCGTGTGCGTGAGACTATCGTATGGTGTAAGACATATGCTTCTCTATCGTTAAACTCTTAGTTATGTCTTTATTAATATATCGTGAGCAGTTAGTTTACTTTCCCTTATTTATGTGCTCAGCTTTATATAAGGAGTATATTATTTGTAGAATATAGGGGGAGCATTGAACCTAGTATGTGTGTTGTGCAGTCCAAAGCACTTTCTCGTGTAGGCACACATCTAGGGGGAGCTCACCTATATTCTAGTGTTTAGGATTGCATACTCTCTTATCTTATCCCTGTGCAAATCCCGTATTGTCATCAATCCACCAAAAAGGGGGAGATTGTAAGGGCATATTTCTCCCTAAGTAGTTTTGGTGATTGATGACAATGCATTTGCGGACTAATCGTGTGCTCTAAAGCTCCTACAGGTATATCTCACTTAGGCACAAGACGATTGCCTACCCCTCGGGTTCGATGGAAGTCGGTGTTTCCTTTTTGCTCCCTGTCGGTGGCTTTGAGTAATAGGATAGCCGTACTATTAAGAGGGGGTCCATTTCGGAAAGGTTTGGGTGGAATCAACACGTACACATCTTACTCTCACACCACCTTTCCCTTGCTTCTCTGGAGTTCCAACCGTTTATTATCGTAGATGCAAACCATGACTTCTTAACTAAAACATCTGCCTGGCAAGCGGTAGTACCGCTCCATAAAGCGGTAGTACCGCACAGCCACACGGTAGTACCGCGGCTCCAGAACGGTAGTACCGTGTATCTGGCCCGGCATTGTATTAAGTGTAGAAGTAGGTGCGGAAGTAATTTTTTACTTCCGCATCCTATGCGGTAGTACCGCTTGCTCCAAGCGATAGTACCGCGTCGTGTTTTTCTACTACCGTATTTCTACGGACGTAGCCACGGATGTAATTTATTTCATCCGTGGCTGCCATCAACTCGCTTGTTTTTGCCTAGCGGTAGTACCTCCCAAAGAGCGGTAGTACCGCTCAGCAAGCGGTAGTACCGCAACTTACGTGTAGTACTACCGCTCTCTGCGGGCAGAAAACATGCATAACGGTTGGATTTTCTCTCCCACTATATATAGGGGGTCTTCTTCCCCAAGAAGACTTACCTCTTCCCCCACATACTCCATTGTTGCTCCAAAGCTCCATTTCCGCCCGATCTCTCTCCCTAGCCAATCAAACTTGTTGATTTGCTCGGGATTGCTTGAGAAGGCATCGATCTACACTTCCACCAAGAGATATTTGATTCCCCCCACTAATCCCTTGCGGATCTTGTTACTCTTGGGTGTTTGAGCACCCTAGACGGTTGAGGTCACCTCGAAGCCATATTCCATTGTGGTGAAGCTTCGTGGTTTCGTTGGGAGCCTCTGAGTTGTGGAGATAGCCCGAACCTTGTTTCTAAAGGTTCGGTTGCCGCCTTCAAGGGCACCACTAGTGGAATCACGGCACCTTGCATCGTGTGAGGGCGTGAGGAGAATACGGTGGCCCTAGTGGCTTCTTGGGGAGCATTGTGCCTCCACACCGCTCCAACGGAGACGTACTTCCCCTCAAAGGGAAGGAACTTCGGCAACACATCCTCGTCTCCACCGGTTCCTCTTGTGGTTATTTCTTACCTTTACTTGTGCAAGCATTACTTGTTTCACTCCTATAGCTTGCTTGTGAAGTTGTTATATTTACTTTCCATTAGTTGTCATCTTAGTAGAATATCTAGACAACTTACTTTGACGCTTAATTTAAAGTAGTTAAGAAAAGCTAAAAATTGTTAGTTGCCTATTCACCCCCCCCCCCCCTCTAGTCAACCATATCGATCCTTTCAACTTGTCTCGGACGTGATGCCTATATACAATGATCATGCCTAGATAGTCTCATAATTATTCGCTTTTCTATCAATTGCTCGAGAGTAATTTGTTTACCCGTCGTAGAATATCGCTATCATGAGAGAAGCCACTAGAGAAAACTATGGCCCCCGGGTCTATTCTCAACATATCAATCTACATCTACTTTACTTTTACCGCTTTTATTTGTTGTTTTATTAAACTAAAAATACCAAAAATATAAACTATCATCTCTTTCAGATCTCACTCTCCTAAGTGACCGTAAAGGGATTGACAACCCCTTATCGCGTGTGCTGCGAAGTTCTTATTTTTTTGTGCAGGTGCGAGGGACTCGCGCGTGGTCTCCTACTGGATTGATACCTTGGTTCTCAAAAACTGAGGGAAGTACTTACGCTACTGTGTTGCATCTCCCTTTCCTCTTCGAGGGAATAGAACGCAAGCTCAAGAGGTAGCAGTATATTTTTTTCAGGCTCATTTACCATATTTATGGGATTATATGCATTTTCTAGGCATTAATGGACATAATTCAAATTTGAAAAATCGGTGCATGAAAAGGTCCATAAGAATGGTCTGGAAAACCATGCTCGTGTTATTTAGTACATTCCCATGCCTTTTACATGGAAGGCACAGGTATTTCGATGAAATGTGTTGCAATAGTCAACCACAAACGTTTGTTTATTGGGTTTTCAACTATAAAAAAATGAAATAAATGCTTGCAAAACATGACGCCTGACATGGTGTGCCATGGTAGTACCTCACCATGCACTGGTAAAAATTAGAGAAGGTTTGGCTATTGTCGTCATGCACGCCCTTAATAAATCAAACCATCACCGAGGAAGTTCCATGCTTTTGAGAGGGAAATCCCCAAGATTGAAAGGGAATTCAAATTTCCATCCTAGTTTGTCATTCAGTTTTTTTCCAACGATCAACACACCGCCTCAAATGCAACGTGTTCAAATTTGACATTTCTCCGGGCTCATTTACCATATTTATGGGATTATGTGCATTTTCCTGGCATTAATGGACATAATTCAAATTCGAACAATCGGTGCATGAAAAGGTGCACAAGAACGGTCTGGAAAACCATGCTCATGTTATTTAGTATATTCTCATGCCTTTTACAAGGAATGGGCAGATATTTCAAATAAATGTGTGGCAACAGTCAACCACAAACGTTTGTTTATTGGGTTTTCAACTATAGAAATAATGAAATAAATGCTTGGAAAACATGACGCTTGGCGTGGTGCTATGGTATGGCCTCACCATGCCCTGGTAAAAAGTAGAGAAGGTTTGGCTTATGTCGTCATGCACGCCCTTCATAAATCGAACCATGACTGAGTAAGTTACATGCTTTCGAGAGGGAAATCCCCATGATTGAAGGGGAATCCAAATTTCTGTCCTAGTTTGTCATTCAGTATTTTCCCAATGATCAACACACAGCCTCAAATGCAAGGTGTTTAAATTTGACATTTTTTCGGGCTCATTTACCATATTTATGGGATTATGTGCGTTTTCTAGGCATTAATGGACATAATTAAAATTCGAACAATCGGTGCATGAAAAGGTGCACAAGAACGGTCTGGAAAACCATGCTCGTGTTATTTAGTATATTCTCATGCCTTTTGCAAGGAATGTGCAGATATTTCAAGGAAATGTGTGGCAATAGTCAACCATAAACGCGTTGTTTACTGGGTTAACAACTATACCAAAAATGAAACACATGGTTGGAAAACATGACGCCTGGCGTGGTGCCATGGTATGGCCTCACCATGCCCTGGTAAAAATTGGAGAATGTTTTCCTTATGTTGTGATGCACGCCTTTCTTAAATTGAACCATCACTAAGGAAGTTTCATGGTTTCGAGGAGAAATCACCAAGATTGAAGGGGGATCCAAATTTCCTTTGTCCTTTGTCCACGAGTTTTTTTCTACGATGAACATACAACCTGCAAATCACCGCGTTCAAATTTGGCACTTTTCCGGGTTCATTTGCCAAATTTAGGGGATTGTGTGCATTTCCTAGGCATTAATGCACATAATTCAAGTTCGAACAATCCGTGCATGAAAGGGTGCACAAGAACGGCCTAGAAAACCATGCCCGTACCATTTAGTAAATTCTCATGCCTTTTACAAGGAAGGGACAAATATTTTGATGAAATGTGTGGCAATAGTCAACCACAAACATTTGTTTATTGGGTTTTCAACTATAAAAAAATGAAATAAATGCTTGAAAAACATGACGCCTGGCATGGTGTGCCATGGTATGACCTCACCATGCACTGGTAAAAATTAGAGAAGGTTTGGCTTATGTCGTCATGCACGGCCTTCATAAATTGAACCATCGCCAAAGAAGTTCCATGCTTTCGAGAGGGAAATTACCAAGTTTGAAGGGGTATCCAAATTTTCTTCGTTCTTTGCCTTGGAGTTTTTTTCTACGACGAACATACACCCTGCAAATCACTGTGTTCAAATTTGGCATTTTTCCGGGCACATTTACCATATTTAGGGGATTATGTACATTTTCTAGGCATTTAGCGCATATAAATCCAATCCAGTTACAGGTGCACGGGTGTGATTTGAGGGACGTTGATTGCCATTTGATCGCGGCGCATCCTACGGTGCATACGCACAATCCGTGTGGCTGGGGTTCCGGCTAATCATAACACAACCCACAATAGGCTTAGCGCACACTATTTCCGGAAGCGACGGAGATGAACCGTGTGCGATAATGAATGAGCAAAATTGTAGGGGAACCAAATTTCTGTTGTCATTTGTCGTTGAGCTCTTGCATAAGTCAGTTACATGTGCGATGTTTCCTAATAAACCAGGAGTATCATTGACCGGAAAAAAAATCAAGTACATGCGTACATTTTTTTGAGATGGGATCTGCCAACTTTCTTTTTTCTCGCACATGAGTATTTTACGCGCTTCGTCTGTGTTGTGTGTTTCCCCCGCCCAAGTTTCAAGTTTCGCAGTGAAATTTTCATTAGGCGCGTGATTTCAGAATTTATTCCTCCAACCACATCCTCACCCTTAGTATCCC